>CM038682.1:100745101-101945101 GCA_021605205.1 Aegilops longissima | reverse complement strand
TGCATATATGGCTGGTGGAATGCTCTATGGTTACAGTTTTTGCATAAAGCCAATTTTTCCCAACTGCAAATGAATAAAATTTATTTAACTATCATGGTGGTTGTGAAACATTGAGAATGGTTGACAGCATTCTCAATCCCAATTAAAAGTACTCATTAAAAACCCAACAATATAAATTAGAAGTAACATGATGAGATTCACATGATATCCAAGTACTAGATACTCAAGATGTCCATAACCGGGGACACGGCTAACCATGATTAGTTTATACACTCTCCAGAGGTTTGCGCACTATTCCCCACAAGACTCGATCGCCTCCGTTTGATTTCTCGCACTACATGGTGTTTGAGAAACGGATGACCGAGACAGAGTCTTTCAGAAGCACTAGCACCTTACTTGTGGGTAGACCGGTACACCTACTTTCCCCTACATCTTCTAGTCTACCCTTAAGAGTTCGCACAACTTAATCAACTATGCCAGAGCCCATAATGGCTTGTGGCTGCACACGGAAGTTTCTAGTTTGAATAATCTCATGATCCCTTTGGGCCTAGGTGGCGGTCCGAAGAAAAACAGGCAAGTCCTGATGGAAACCAGGTGCCTCAATCCACCCAGATGTGTGTTTAAGTTGCCACCTTAAATAAACCATTAAATAACAATCTCACATCTGTCATGGAATACACTCACCCAATCCACGTCTACTAGCATAGCATGGCATAATAAGCAAACGTAGAAGTAACTCCCAAGGGTTGATAATAAACAGGTAATAGGTACTACCTCAACTACTTCCCATCCCACAATTTAAATAGATCCTAAATCAATGCAATGTTTGAGGATAGATCTAATGCATAAAAACTGGGTAGTAGAAAAAGTATGATCAAAGTGTTACTTGCCTTGCTGATGATCCGCGAAACCTAGAGACTCGAAATAACAAGCGGCGCACTCCGGGTATTCTATCGCAGACAAACAAACAAGCATGAAATAAGTACTCATCTAATGCACAGGTAAAACTCAAATAGATCTAACCAGATAGTTCAACTTAAGAACTACGGTTTGCAAAAAGAATCAAATCAAACGAAGCAACGAAAGTCAAACGGCGGAAGAAAACAGCTCCGTTTTACTAATCTGGATCTAAGTCAAATTTTACACAAGAAAAAACTTGTTTAAGTAGATTATTCGGAAAGAGGGTTTCGAGACGAAACTCTAGGCGCTTGAATCGCCTGATTCCGATAAACGGGCGAAAAGTTATACTAAAAAAAAATTGGATCAGGAATCGCGATCAGAAAAATCGCGGATTAAATCCGAGAAAAAGAAAAACGACGAACGGGTTAACGAACGGACGTTCGTTAACTAAACTAATCTGACGAACGCGTTCGTTTAAACGAACTAACGGACGAACGTCCGCTAATTAGCCTAAACCGAAAAAAACCGAAACTAATAAAAAACGGAAATAAGAAAACCAAAAAAAACCGAAATAAAAACCGAAGAAAAACTAAAAAAACCGATCAGTATTTATTAAAAAAAACTGGCGCAGAAAACGAGGCGGCGGCGAACCTCGGGCGGCGGGTCACGGCGGCGCGGCGAAGCGGCGGTTCGGCGAGGCGGCGGTCGGCGTGGCAATGGCCGGGCTAGGGTTAGGGTTTTTAAGGGTGGGCCGGCGGTGGCGAGAGTGGGCTGGCGGGGCAGCTCGGGTGGGCTGGGGCGCCGGGGCGGCGCTTTATATAAGTGCCCCCCGAGCGGAGTCCCGCTCGGGCACGACCCAAGGTCGGTGCGCGTTTTTTTTTAATAATTACGCGCAGAAAAAAAATAAAAAGAAATACTAAACGGACTCCAAAAATTCCGAAATAAATTTTCCCCGGCTTCTAAAATCAAGCCGGATTTAATGAACATTTATTTGGGGTCTAAATGCAATTTTGAAAAACGCGCATTTTTCCTAAATTCAAACAAAAAGGCAAAAACTCCAAAATAAAATCTTATTTGATTTTATTATTAAATCTTCATTATTTCTTTATTTTGGGAAAGTCATTTTATTCGCTCTCTCATATTTTGGTAGTAGAAATAATTGAAGATAAAATAATTAAAACCAAATGATCCTATTTTCAAAATTTGAGAAAACTCAAATATGAAAATAACGAAATCCCCAACTCTCTCTGTAGGTCCTTGAGTTGTGTAGAATTTCTAGGATCGAGCAAGAATGCAACAGAAAAAAATATGATATGCAATGATGCTCTATGTATAACATTCCAAATTGGAAATTTGGGATGTTACAAACCTACCCCCTTAAGATGAATCTCGCCCTCGAGATTCAGGTTGGCTAGAAAATAGGTGAGGGTGGTCCTTAAGCAAATCTTCCTCTCGCTCCCAGGTGGCTTCCTCCTCGGTGTGGTGGCTCCACTGAACTTTGCAAAACTTAATGACCTTGCTGCGAGTAACTCGACTGGCAAACTCGAGAATCTTAACTGGTTTCTCCTCATAGGTCAAATCATCATTCAACTGAATCGCTTCTAGTGGCACGGTATCTCTCAGTGGTATATCAGCCATCTCTGCGTGACACTTCTTCAAGTGAGAAACATGAAACACGACATGAACTCCGGACAATCCCTCGGGTAATTCCAACTTGTACGCAACTTCTCCCATGCGTTCCAAAACACGATAAGGTCCTACAAATCGGGGCGCTAACTTTCCTTTAACACCAAAACGCTTAACTCCTCGAAGTGGCGATACTCGAAGATAAACTCTGTCTCCGACTTCGTATTCTGTCTCCTTGCGTTTTGAGTCCGCATAACTCTTCTGTCTTGACTGGGCTACCTTGAGCCTATCGCGAATCAACTTTACTTTCTGTTCAGACTCCTTAATCAAATCTGGTCCAAACAACTGGCGGTCTCCAACTTCATCCCACAACAACGGGGTCCTGCACCTCCTTCCGTACAAGGCTTCGAAAGGTGCCATCTTCAGACTGGTTTGGTAACTGTTGTTATAAGAAAACTCCGCATACGGCAAGTTGTCATCCCAACTTGATCCATAATCCAAAGCACAAGCTCTAAGCATATCCTCCAAAATCTGGTTGACTCTCTCGGTTTGTCCATCTGTCTGTGGATGAAAAGCTGTGCTAAACTCCAGCCTGGTTCCCAAAGTTTTGTGCAACTGCTTCCATAACTTTGAGGTGAATTGGGTTCCTCTATCTGATACGATACTCCTTGGAACTCCATGCAAGCATACAATCCTTGTCATGTATATCTTAGCCAATTTGGCACTATTGTAGGTAGTCTTTACTGGAATGAAATGAGCTACCTTCGTCAAACGATCGACTACAACCCAAATCGAGTCATAGCCTGAACGAGTCCTGGGCAATCCCGTGATGAAATCCATACCTAGTTTATCCCACTTCCATTCGGGTATAGGCAATGGCTGTAACAATCCTGCTGGCTTCTGGTGTTCTGCCTTCACCCTCTGACATACATCACAAACTTTTACATACTCTGCAATGTCCTTCTTCATTCCGGTCCACCAGAAAGTATTCTTCAAATCCAAATACATCTTGGTATTTCCTGGGTGAATCGAATATGGTGAATCATGTGCCTCTTGTAGAATCAACTTCCTGATCTCCGGGTCATTGGGCACATAAACACGGTCTTCAAACCATAGGGTATTGTGCTCATCTTCCCAAAATCCCTTAGCTTTTCCTTCGCCCATTCTCTCCTTGATAGAGGCAATGTCTTTGTCAGTCTTATGGGCTTCCCTGATTTTGTCCATCAGAGTTGACTGAATCTCCAATGCTGCTACATAGCCTCTCGGAACTATTTCCAAACATAGCTCGCGAAGATCCTCGGCTAATTCATTTGGTATTTCTCCCGTCATTAGTGTGTTGACGTGACTCTTACGGCTCAACGCGTCTGCTACAACGTTAGCCTTTCCGGGGTGATAATGTAATCTCATATCATAGTCCTTAATGAGCTCCAACCATCTCCTCTGCCCGAGATTTAACTCCTTCTGCGTGAAGATGTACTTTAAACTCTTGAGATCCATATACACCTCACAATGATTTCCAATGAGGAAATATCTCCAGGTCTTCAACGCATGCACTACGGCTGCTAACTCCAAATCATGCGTAGCATAATTTAGCTCATGAGGCTTAAGCTGTCGTGAAGCATACGAAACAACTCTTCCCTCCTGCATAAGCACTGCTCCAAGTCCTCGACGTGAAGCGTCACAATACACCTCATAATCCTTGGTCTGATCTGGCAGAATTAACACTGGTGAGGTAACCAAACGTTTCTTCAACTCTTGGAAACTAGCTTCACACTCCTTAGTCCAAATGAACTTGGTATCCTTTTTCAACAATTCGGTCATAGGCTTTGCAATCCTTGAGAAATTTTCAATGAATCTCCGGTAGTATCCTGCGAGTCCAAGGAAACTCCGGATCTCTCCAACTGTTGTTGGTGCTTCCCAGTTTGTTACAGTGACAACTTTAGTGGGGTCTACTGCTATACCTTCTCCGGATATAACATGTCCAAGAAATCCAACTTCCTTCAACCAAAACTCACACTTGCTGAACTTGGCATACAACTGGTGTTCTCTGAGCTTCTCGAGTACCAAACGCAAATGCTCCTTATGTTCCTCTTCATTCTTCGAGTAAACCAAAATATCATCAATGAACACCATGACGAACTTATCCAAAAACTCCATAAACACTTTGTTCATCATGTTCATAAAATAGGCAGGTGCGTTAGTCAGACCAAATGACATAACGGTGTACTCATACAGCCCGTACCTGGTGGTAAAAGCCGTCTTAGGTATATCCTGCTCTCGAATCTTCAACTGATGGTACCCTGATCGCAAATCGATCTTGGAAAACACCTTAGCTCCTTGCAATTGGTCAAACAAGTCATTGATCATCGGCAGTGGGTACTTGTTCTTAATGGTCACTTCATTCAACCCGCGATAATCAACAACCATTCTTAAAGATCCATCCTTCTTCTCCACTAGAAGTACTGGTGATCCCCAAGGCGAAGAATTTGGGCGAATAAAACCTTTATCCAGTAACTCCTTAATCTGCTTCTTAATTTCCTCCAAATCTTGGGCTGGCATCCTATACGGTCTCTTAGATATCGGCCCAGTGCCTGGCAGTAGTTCAATCAGAAACTCAATGTCCCTATCCGGTGGCATGCCTGGCAACTCTTCCGGAAACACGTCCGGATAATCCCTTACCACTGGTACTTCTTCCTGCACAACTCCTGATAAGGAATTTACATGTGCTCTCCTCGGCTCATGCCGTGATACATACTTGATTCTCCTTCCTTCTGGTGTCGTAAGAAAAATCGACTTACTGGCGCAATCTATGTTCCCTCCATACTTCGGTAACCAATCCATGCCTAATATCACATCCAAACCTTGGGATTCCAATATAATTAAATCCGTTGGGAAAACATGCCTCCCTATACTTAATGGTACTTGGAAACATCCTTGACTGGCCGTATACTCCGCTCCCGGTGAGCTTACTAGCATGGGTGTCTTAAGAGTTCTAGTGGGCAGGCTAAACTTATCCACAAATCCCCTTGATATGTATGAATGTGATGCACCAGTATCCAAAAGAACAACTGCAGTAAATGACTTAACCAAAAACTTACCTATTACTGCATCTGGCTGAGCTTCAACCTCCTCCACGGTAACATGGTTCACTTGTCCGTTGTTGAAAGGGTTTGGCTTCTTTCCTGAGCTTCCATTACCATTTCCATTTTGGCCTTCTAGATAATCATTTGCATAATGCCCGGTCTTGCGGCACTTAAAGCAAGTGATGTGGCTCAGGTCTACCTTGGATGGTGTTGACGGGTTGGTGCGGTTTTGTCCATTGCTTCCTCCATTCCCGTTCCCATTCTTGGTGCCATTATGGTTGTGCGAGCTACTTCCTCCATGGGTATGCTGAAATTGTCCTCCTGTCTTCGGTGTAAAGCGAAGTTTCTGCTGAGCTCCAGAGTTATTCTTCCCCTGTCCATACTTCCTCTTGCGATAGTCAATCTGCTGCTGCTTTCCTTCAATCATAAGAGCACGATCTACCAACTCTTGGTAGTTATTGAAGGTGGCTACCATCAACTGCATGCTCAGCTCATCATTCAGTCCTTCTAGAAACTTCTGCTGCTTAGCTGCGTCCGTAGCAACGTCATCTGGGGCATAACATGCTAACTTACTAAAATCATCCACATACTAGCCAACTGTCCGTCCTCCTTGGCGCAAGTTGCGAAACTCACGCTTCTTCATGGCCATAGCTCCTGCTGAAACATGGGCGATTACGGAAAGCTTGCTGAAACTGATCCCATGTGACAAGTGTCTCTGAGGTAAGTGGCTGTAAATTCTCCCACCATGCTGCTGCGGGTCCTTCGAGCTGATGTGCGGCAAATTTCACCCTTTCTCCATCCAGACATCCTGCAGTGGTCAACTCCTCCCTATCTTACGGAGCCAATCATCCGCAACAATCGGCTCGGTGCTACTGGAAATCACCGGTGGATTCAGCCTTAAGAAACGGGTCAAATGGTCAACAGGTGGTGGCGTCGGTGGGTTGTTGTTGTTGTTGTTGTTGTTGTTGTTGTTGTTGTTGTTGTTGTTGTTGTTGTTGTTGTTGTTGTTGTTGTTGTTGTTGTTGTTGTTATTGTTGTTGTTGTTGCCTTGGTGCTGTACCAATGTTTGAATCAAGGCATTCTACTGCTGAATCAACTGAGTGATCTCTGGCGGAAAACAAACCGGGTCGCGCCTCGGAGGCATCGAGGGTTTTAAGAAAAGACGAGAGTTAAGAGTAGAATGAGGTCTAGAGAGAAAACACTACCCATATGCACATGAGACAATATCACACAATATCACTCCAATCAATTCAAACAAGGGCATACAACGGTCTATCTATCGTTACAAAGTGCTGAAACTAAAACTAATCTGTAATGGGGAAATCTACTATTGTTATGGTGGTCAACTAGAAAAACTCCTCCGTTGAAGACTCCATGATATCTGCTCCAGCTTCATCTTTGAAATCATCATCACTAGGATCGGAATCGGTGTCGTCGATGATGATGTAGTTCTCTGGACAGGTGCTATCTTCATCTTCTCCTCCAGGTGCTGAATTTCCCATGAGTTCTTCAATCTTCTCCTTAAGATCGTCGTTTTGTCCCACTAGAGCTACAATCTCCTCCATGTAGTCCTTGCGAGTGGCCTTCAGTTCTCCTTCTAGTTTGATAATCTTGGCTTTTGCTGTCTTCAACTCTATCATGTCTGCGCACATCTGGTTCTCCTGGCGTCGAATGTGCTGGTTTAACTCCTGGATGAAAGCTGCAATGGATCGATCCTTCTTAGTGCCAACTATCTCCCATTGTTCATCTCGGCGCCCGCAAATCTGGTAGATAGTATCCTTGAGGTCTTCTTTGTAAACTTCTCCAATGCGTCCCATGGTTATGTGAGCTGCCATACTCTTTCCCAGACTCCAGGTTGGTGCATTGAAAACACACTCTATGGGCTCCGTGATTGGCGCAAACGTCCTTCCGGGAACTTGAGCTTGAATCTTCCAGCGCTCTTCTTCGGGTAAAGTGGAGTTGTAGGTCCCGGTGAAGCTTGGTAATCCAATGTTTAGGTACTTAGTGACTTCCTTCAGGTGTCGTCCAAAGGGTGTATCTTCATCTGGCTGGGTGAATTTGATCCTCGCTTTCGTCATCCTAAAAGAGTAGAAAAGATGAGGAGTTAGAAACGAGAAGAGAGAGTAGTGATCTAGGGCTTTAGCTTAATGGTCGTGTCCTACAGTCAGCGTGTGCTCTGATACCATCTTTGTAGCGACCAGACCTCAAACAGTCTGATCTCTGTGCTCAGTGTCATCCCTGAATCAGTAATGATGACACCACACAGTACTCGGAGTATTTATTACAGAGTAGCAATCACACACTTATTACAAATCGAATGTCTCAAGAGAGAACTTAATAAAATAAATATGGCTTAAGGCCATCTAATACGATAACAGCGGAAGGCTTGGAAGAATAAGCGAGTCCATCAACTCCAACGGCATCACTGAGTATAGAACCACGACCTAAGCACCTTACTCGTCGTCTGAAAAGTCTGCAACATGAAATGTTGCAGCCCGAAAACGGGTCAGCACATGGAATATGCTGGCAATGTAACACACAGAGAATAATGGAATGATAAGCATGTACTACATGAATATATGGCTGGTGGAAAGCTCTATGGTTACAGTTTTTGCATAAAGCCAATTTTTCCCTACTGCAAAGGAATAAAATTTATTTAACTATCATGGTGGTTGTGAAACATTGAGAATGGTTGACAGCATTCTCAATCCCAATTAAAAGTACTCATTAAAAACCCAACAATATTAATTAGAAGTAACATGATGAGATTCACATGATATCCAAGTACTAGATACTCAAGATGTCCATAACCGGGGACACGGCTAACCATGATTAGTTTATACACTCTATAGAGGTTTGCGCACTTTTCCCCACAAGACTCGATCGCCTCCGTTTGATTTCTCGCACTACATGGTGTTTGAGAAATGGATGACCGAGACAGAGTCTTTCAGAAGCACTAGCACCTTACTTGTGGGTATACCGGTACAGCTACTTTCCCCTACATCTGCTAGTCTACCCGTAAGAGTTCGCACAACTTAATCAACTATGCCAGAGCCCATAATGGCTTGTGGCTGCACACGGAAGTTTCTAGTTTAAATAATCTCATGATCCCTTTGGGCCTAGGTGGCGGTCCGAAGAAAAACAGGCAAGTCCTGATGGAAACCGGGTGCCTCAATCCACCCAGATGTGTGTTTAAGTTGCCACCTTAAATAAACCATTAAATAAAAGTCTCACATCTGTCATGGAATACACTCACCCAATCCACATCTACTAGCATAGCATGGCACAATAAGCAAACGTAGAAGTAACTCCCAAGGGTTGATAATAAACAGGTAATAGGTACTACCTCAACTACTTCCCATCCCACAATTTAATTAGATCCTAAATCAATGCAATGTTTGAGGATAGATCTAATGCATAAAAATTGGGTAGTAGAAAAAGTATGATCAAAGTGTTACTTGCCTTGCTGATGATCCGCGAAACCTAGAGACTCGAAATAACAGGCGGCGCACTCCGGGTATTCTATCGCAGACAAATAAACAAGCATACAATAAGTACTCATCTAATGCACAGGTAAAACTCAAATAGATCTAACCAGATAGTTCAACTTAAGAACTCTGGTTTGCAAAAAGAATCAAATCAAACGAAGCAACGAAAGTCAAACGGCGGAAGAAAACAGCTCCGTTTTACTAATCTGGATCTAAGTCAAATTTTACAGAAGCAAAAACTTGTTTAAGTAGATTATTCGGAAAGAGGGTTTCGAGACGAAACTCTAGGCGCTTGAATCGCCTGATTCCGATAAACGAGCGAAAAGTTATACTAAAACGAAAATCGGATCAGGAATCGCGATCAGAAAAATCGCGGATTAAATCCGAGAAAAAGAAAAACGACTAACGGGTTAACGAACGGACGTTCGTTAACTAAACTAATCTGACGGACGTGTTAGTTTAAACGAACTAACGGACGAACGTCCGCTAATTAGCCTAAACCGAAAAAAACCAAAACTAATAAAAAAACGAAAAAAAAAACCGAAAAAAAACTTAAAAACCTATCGGTTTTTATTAAAAAAAACTGGCGCGGAAAACGATGCGGCGGCGAACCTCGGGCGGCGGGCGGCTCCGGCAAGGCGGCGGGTCACGGCGGCGGCGGCTCGGCAAGGCGGCGGCGTCTGACGGCGGTTGGCAGTGAGTGGCGACGGCGGGTAGCTAGGGTTAGGGTTAGGGTTTGGTGAGGTGGGCGGCGGCGGGGCGTGTGGGCTGGCGGGCGTTTCGGGTGGCTGGGCGCGCGGGCGCTTTATATAAGTGCCCCCCGAGCGGAGTCCCGCTCGGGCACGGCCCAAGGTTTGTGCGCGTTTTTTTAAATAATTACGCGCAGAAAAAAATAAAAAGAAATACTAAACTGACTCCAAAATTCCCTAAATAAATTTTCCCCGGCTTCTAAAATCAAGCCGGATTTAATGAACATTTATTTGGGGTCTAAATGCAATTTTAAAAAACGCGCATTTTTCCCATATTCAAACAAAAAGGCGAAAACCTCCAAAATAAAATCTTATTTGATTTTATTATTAAATCTTTATTATTTCTTTATTTTGGGAAAGTCATTTTATTCCCTCTCTCATATTTTGGTAGTAAAAATAATTGAAGATAAAATAATTAAAACCAAATGATCCTATTTTCAAAATTTGAGAAAACTCAAATATGAAAATAACGAAATACCCAACTCTCTCTGTAGGTCCTTGAGTTGTGTAGAATTTCTAGGATCGAGCAAGAATGCATCGGAAAAAAAATATGATATGCAATGATGCTCTATGTATAACATTCCAAATTGGAAATTTGGGATGTTTCACACATACGGATGTGTATGTAGACATATTTCAGAGTGTAGATTCACTCATTTTGCTACGTATGTCTTTTCAGGAAGGGGTCAGATTTGTCCTTGATTTATTTATGAGGTATCCAGATGGCACTGCACCGCCAAGAAAAGAGGGTAACTTCAAAATTATGGACTACTTTGTTGAGTATGTTGGTAAGGCCCGGTCATAGTCACTTGTTGAAATCTCTAAAAAGACAAATACTCCCTCAGTCCGGAAATACTTGTCATCAAAATGGATAAAAGGAAATATATCTAGAATTATTTTAGTTTTAGATACATCTCTTTTTATCCATTTTGATGACAAGCATTTTCGGACGGAGGGAGTAGAAAACAGAGTTGGTGATGATGGTGTGCGTGCCATCCTGCAATATAGGTCGTCGGATTTAAATCTAACGGATAGGAAAGAAACTATGGCAATTTTGCAAAAATATACCTACACGTCTCTCCACGTTCGCAAATAAGGCCTTCCCTCGTTCAGCCTTTTCTCTCACAGGATAAACTACTCATACAAATGCATCTTGATGTTCTGTGCAACGCACAAGTAGCTAGCTAATTTCTTTTAAAATAGTTGCTGCGATAATTGGGTTGAAGTGATATATTTTATGTCTGCCCCGAATGATTTCAGATTCACTAGTAGTAACAAAGAAAAGATTGCCTTGTTAATTAATAGAAAACATGGTGAAAACTATCACATGAGGCCGGTAAAAACAAGGCACACTGGGTTCAGTGTCATCGTCACTACAGTTGTGCGCGCGCGAGAAGTCTACATATCGAGGGGGCTACCGAGCGAGGCACCGAGACACAATGTTTGAGAGAGAAACCAATTGATGATTATGACCAGATCGAGTTGTCACCCTTTTGCTGTCATTGTTGGGGGGGAGAAGGAGGAGAGAAAGACGACGAGAGTGTGCGCGGTAGGCACAGAGGCACAACTAGCGAGTGTGTGTGTGTGTGTGTGTGTGTGTGTGTTTGAAAGAGGAGTAGATAGATTATTATCAAGATCGATAAAGCCACCCTACTCCTTGGTGCCGGTAGTGTGTGTGTGTATGTTTGAGAGAGAATCCAATCGATAGATTAGTATCAAGATCGAGGTGTCACCCTACTCCTTCGTGTCGGGTAGTGTGTGTGTGTGTGTGTGTGTGTGTGTGTTTGAGAGAGAAGCCAGTCGATAGATTAGTATCAAGATCGAGGTGTCACCCTACTCCTTCGGTGTTGGGAAGTGTGTGTGTGTGGGTGGGGGCAAGTGACACTCACATATCTCTACTCTTATAAAAAACAGAGTTGGTGATGATGGTGTTCCTGCCATCCTGCAATATAGGCCATCCGATTTATATCCATGCATGTGAAGGAAAATATGGCAATTTTGCAAAAGATACCCACACCCTCTCCGTGATTTGCAAATAAGGCATTCCCTCGCTCATCATTTTCTCCCACAAGATAAACTTCTCATACAAATGCATCTTGATGTTCCTTGCAACGCATGGGCATCTTGCTAGTAGGGAGAAGGAGTTTGTGTGACACATATCTAGCTATATTAAGGGATAGGTAGATAGCATATGTGTGAGAGACATTACTATACTTTGAGACATTAGTGGCTGTGGGTGGGCGGAATTAAAGGGGTGGGCGTGTTAGACATAGAGAGCGTGTGTGTTTCTGTGTGAGAGACTTGTAGGACAGGGTAGAAAGACGAATTTAACCCTGACGGAGGGAGAGAAATACACGAAGTGCACGTGTGTGATTCCGATGCCCACAGGGAAATGAGATATGTATGCGTGTGAGAGAGATTGCACAATTCATTCACGTATCACTATCTAGCGATCGTGGACGTGCATCGCTTGAACATAAGTCAATATCTACTTCGTATCGTGGCCAAAGGTACAATATCGATTCAATGCTATAAAGATTGGACACTCACATATCACATTTTTTCTATTTAAACAAACCTTTTCAGTTATGCATGCCAAAGTTACAGTGATGTTTCTTCAAACAACCAATGTAGCTATCATGTACATGCACCATTGTTACTCTTGCATTCAAATTCATTAGTCTTGGATGATTTAAGTTTATATTTTGAAGTAATATATGTAATATTCATATATGAATTCAACGGGTACGCAATTTATGAAATGGAGGCTATGTAATCATATGAGGTAACACTTTTAAGTAGCTGACTACAATATCCAATTCTTTTTGTGCGCCTCTACACTAACACGTCAATGCATTATGTTTAAAGTAAATAACCAATGGCACTAAATTATCTATTTACACAAGAAATACATAGGCTGAGCGTTTGATCCCTTTTTTTGTGAATGCACCACTACACCCGTACGATTGGCCGCGCCCGTGTGAACGTCCAAGTTATCGGCGCATCATCCCGAGTTATTGTCTTTTTTTCTTGCGTGGACTTCACACCAGTTATTAATCACGACGCGTGCCCGTGTACACAGCCTAGCATGACGTTCCCGCTAGCACGGTCCAAAATTAGTTGAAACTGGATATGAACGATCTCGCTGGGCGCAAAATCTCCGCCTCCTTCTAAAATTTCCACCACCTTAGTCTTTAGCATGCGAAATCCCCATTTGTCCTTGGTGCACGGAGACCAACAGTTACAATACCGCCTCATCTACATGATAGGTCGGGCTGCTTTGGTAACTTCCGTTCCCCCACTACACGGCACCCCATTTCCTCTCCTCCCGCAAAAACAACTAACTCCACAGACCAGAGCATCTTACATCACGCCGTCCGCATTTCATCGCCCTTTCTCCACTCCCTCTCAAACCCTAGACTGCTCATCCACCGCGCATTATAGCCCATTCATCGCCAAATGCATCCACCTCGCCAGATCTGCTTCATGGACGATCTACCCTCCCACCTCACCTAGAAACAAGTAGACTACTCATCCACCACAGTACCACAGCCCATTCAGTGTCGGCCTTGTCCACGGCGCCGGATCTTCTTCGACGGTACTCTCGTCAACCGCCGCGCATCTGCAGTGGCTCATTCGTACTCCCCACTGGAGACGCTTCGTCCACACCCCCCGGAGCCGCCCCACCGACGCCCCCGTCGACGGCCTCTGATCCTCTTCGCCGACACCTTCCTCAACCCTACCGGAGCCGCTTCGCCAACACCTTCCTCAACCCTACCGGAGCCGCTTCACCGACACCATCGTCAACCCTACCGGAGTAGCTTCACCTATACCATTCTCAACCCTACCGGGGCTGCTTTGCCAACTCACAAGTCCACGGCCTCAGATCCGCTTCCTCGCACCCTCATCCAACCTACCAGAGCAGCTTCTGACGCCCCGTCCACGGCCGCAGATCCGCATTGTCGACACCACCCTTAACCCAACCATCGGAGCAGCTTCTGACGCCCCGTCCACGGCCGCAGATCTGTATCGTCGATACCATCCTTAACCCAACCACCGGAGCAGCTTATGACGCCCCGTCCACGGTCGTAGATCCGCGTCATCGGCACCATCCTTAACCCAACCACCGAAGCAGCTTCACCTACGCCCTCGTCCACGGCCACATATCCGCTTCGCCCACACCGTAGTCCACCCTATCGGAGCCGCTCCACAAACACCCTACTCGACGGTTCTAGATCTCGTTACCGGACCCCGACAGCTAGTGCAGGGTCATCACCCTCGACGTTTCTAACCTGATTCCCACCGTCTGGAGAGATGCCAAGCACCCGCCATGGCCTAGGTACTTGTCACCTTTAAACCCGTCTAGCATCACCTGCCCGATGTACTTCAAATATACTAACCGGTCGCTGTTACCTGTTATGCAGTGGCAAAACTACAAGGACAATGTTTCTTCCGATCTAACAGCTTGGCCAACCAAGATCCTGGACCGAGGCATTGCTATGATCTCGTAAGCGCGCTCTCTCTCTTGTTTTGTTCTCAGGCTCGCCAAGCGTGCTTTGCTAGGATTTTCACCAAGAATCCTTTGTGCGCATAATGATTTCTACTACTGGCTGCTAAATTAGATATGTAGATGTCATACATGATACTACCTCGTACCTCCGTTCCTAAATATAAGTCTTTCTAGAGATTCCACTATAGGCTACATACGGAGCAAAATGAGTGATTCTACACTCGAAAATGCATCTATATACACATGTATGTGGTCCATAATGGAATCTCTACAAAGACATATATTTAGGAACATGGGCAGTACATTACACAAAATCGTAGGTGGCATGTAGGAATTCCAGTGCACTACATTAGGCTCCCTTAGAGTGCCTGCTAGTCTAGCATACATAGTCATGGCTAGTTTATGGTACGCACACAATCGTTAATTGGTGGTTTAAATATGCGCAAGGGATATGCAATGTAGTATCATGTAGAGATGTCTGAAATTAGCCTTGCAGATAGGGTTACACAATGAAAAAGTACAAGATGTATGTGGCAATTTCATGGAACATCACAAAAAAAGGAGAGGCAGCGGTGAGCCTATACAGTGTGCTATGGTACGTCACTCCTCCATTGCAATCATCGTGACATATTATTTGTATGCCAGTTCTATTAGCCAAGTTTCTTAGGGACATTTATTACGAGTTATCCTAAGAAAATAAGCACCTGTGAATATAAGCTCCATGTAATAAGCCAACCAGTTCTTTTCATTATTTTGGCTTATCTTTGGTATGATCATGGAAAGTCTAGATTGCATTATATATTTTTCATTTTGCTTCCCATATGGAAATTAATTTGACTTGCAAACATCACAAATTGAACCCAGTGCAGTAATTAATATGCTAGGAAAACAGACCATCACTATTTGCTCAAAATGCAAATACAAAGATACCATCTACTTTGCACAATCTACTTTGGTCAATGTTTTCCATAGAGATCACATTGCCTAATTTAAACGAAGAACGCATGACCCACATTTAAATGAAGAACAATTATTTATTGAAATTCGATGGTCCAAGTGGCTGGTTATTATCATATAGAAGCACCACCTGAAAGCACCAAATAGCAGCAGCAGCAGCTCATAGCAACTCATCATATAGCAACAGCAATCTGCAATTCATCATATACCAGCAGTAGCTCATAGCAATTTATCATATAGCAGTAGCAGGAGCAGCTCATAGCAATTCATCATATAGCAGTAGCAGGAGCAGCTCATAGCAATTCATCCTATAGCAACAACAGGAGCAGCTTGTAGCAACTCATCATATAGCAGCAGCAGCTCATAGCAATTCATCATATAGCAGCAGCAGCAACTCATCATACAGCAGCAGCAGCTCATAGCAATTCATCATATAGTAGTAGCA
Source organism: Aegilops longissima (assembly GCA_021605205.1). Lineage (NCBI taxonomy): Eukaryota > Viridiplantae > Streptophyta > Magnoliopsida > Poales > Poaceae > Aegilops > Aegilops longissima. The sequence continues at coordinate 101,929,343 of CM038682.1, read as the reverse complement.
GGAGCAGCTCATAGAAATGCATCATATAGCAGCAGGAGAAGCAGCTCATAGCAATTCATCGTATAGTGGATCAGAATGAAAATTTGGCAAAAAATCAAAGGAGATCCTCACCTTGTTGGATGAGCTCATCCTTCAACAGCACCTCAAGGCCATGGCCCGGGAGGAGGGGAGGGGAATAAGGTGCCTTCGCCGCAGGTGGCATCACCAGTAGACAGCAGCGCCCACCGGAGTAGTGCTGGACGAACCACAGTGGAGCAGCTGTTGGAGACCATGAGAATGAGGGGGCGCCAGAGGAGGAGCAGCCAGGAGATTTGCCCCACCGCCCACCATGTAGCCTAGCTGGACATAGCATCATCGAGGACCAGGCCAGATGGGACAAAGGGCGACGGCTCACTGGAGGAACCCTAGTGCTGCAGTGTGGGATCGAGGTAGAGGAAAGGGAGAGGAGATGCAAGCGGGCAGGGCAATGAATTCTTGCGTGTTTGTTTTACTTGAGGGTCGGGTGTGACACAGGGTCAGTAGTTGCATTTTGAGTGTAATATAGGCGCACAACAGAGTCATTTCACTATTCCCTTCCTTCAATTTTTATTGAGGTTCTACCCAAACACCCCTCCAAAGCGTAAATTAGTTAAGCCCAAGCCCATAACTCAAAAATGACTTCTTTACATCTTTTATGGCTTATTTTGACAAGATGCCCTGAAAAGGCGGAATCGAATCGCCCTTAACCTGCAATTCAATTGTGCATGCAATGATGAATCACTCCCTGCTCGCTATCTGTACATTTAGGCATCATCATACATGGCATAACCTAATACATGTGCATTCCATTGTAGAATCTGGAATATGCAATGTTTATGTTAGTTCTTACGTTGCACATGATGTTTAAATGCCCTTAAATCTGGTCACCAAGTGATGGTCTTTAAGCCTCCTTCTTTGCTTCTTTTCTTGATATGTAAGATTTGTTCACACATCTGTTCAATTGCTTGTTTGCATCAGCCAGCCATACTAGGACTGTTTGCTTTGATTACTTGCTATTCTTGACCTAACACTCTAACAGAGCTTGTCAACGATTTAAACACCAAGGGCTGTTGTAGTGGGGCCTTGTCTAACTCATAGGTGACATAAAGGTTTGGTCAAACTATAGTAGGCTCTCAAGAGTACCGGAGATCCAGTTCAAGGTATGCCTAGTTTTTACATAGTGCGATATAGTAAATGCTCATTTCATTGTGTGCAAGTGCAAGAGATGCGTTATGTTTCATTATGTGGTGTTGTTTTGTTATAATCTCATCCTTTTGTGTTCACAGATGGAAAGTATGCATATTTATCTTCCAAGGAGACGAGTAACTAGTTTGTGTCACCTTGCGAGGGGTGCAATGAAGATAAGATTGAGGATTTCCAAGTACAAGATGTTAGGAAGGAGCCTTGCAAGAGAAGTAGGAGCTGCACTGAGCCTCTTCAACCTGCTAAGGTAAGTCACTGTATGCAACTCAACAGTTCAATTCCTTGTTTGTTTCATGCATAGTTAATTTTCTCTTTTCAATTGCTTTATTTGTCCTCAGTTAATGAGATGCCCAAATAATCATGCCTGATGTTCGATACTTGTATCATTATTAGTTGACATAATTAAAGGCCTTATCATTTAATTACTCTGCCGAAGTGTGCCTGAAGCTTTGAAGTCTATTAACCAACTATTATTGCATGAGGCTCACAATCTAGTTTATATTACGCTAATGATTGCATAGTTTTACCTGCTATAGTATGTTTGTATGAAACCTTCTGCTGTTCATTATGCTCCCTAAGACTTTAATTGAGGTACAGAATGACCAACTGCTTGCTTACTTATATGCAACGTGCTGTCTAAATTTGTAACTTGTCTGTGTTTTCGTTTGGGCCCCAACATCATGCTCCTCTGGCGAGCTTAGAGGGATTTCTGTATGCAGGCTGCACAGACTATCTTTTTTATAATTTTTAAAATATCACCGCTTATGCTTCATGACGTGTAACATTTTTTGTGAATGTGACGTGTAACATTATTGTTAGTCCTGTTTTGCCATGTAGTACAAAATAGTGTCTTGTTCGCTTCATCGTTGTAACTATATTTTTGCCCTAGTCATGTGTACTTACGTAAACATTTCAGGATGAAGTGACATCAACACAAAAATCATGAAAGAAAGGCGGCATGGCCGTTATCGAATGATTATGGATTGAATTGAATGTGCTGATGTTCTCGAGCATCAACTAGAGGTGGCAAGACAGCGTGTACATGATTGTGAACGTATAATCAACAAGTTGAGACTGGACATGCAAGTATTAGATGCAGGAGTCAAAAAATGAAACAAGACAACGAGGTAACCATGAAGGAATTGGAGATTTTGCAGACATAAATTTTTGCTATCTGAATCCGGCCAATCCTATTTTCTGAAGAGATTATAGTTCAAATGGAGTTAAGTTGATGCGCATCCATGATGTATGAGCTGTATTTGCCCAGTGTATGTAATTTGTTGTTTGTGTATGCTTTATTATCACCTGTGCCGAACCATAATGCCAAGTGGGTATAATCGGCTGTAATTTCTTTATTGTATAGTGTAGGATTATTCTACCTTTCTATGCCTTCAACTCTTTGTTGTATAGTGTATGCTTTTTAGAGGTGATAGTATTGAGTAGGATAATTCTTTGAATATGCTATATCGTTCAAACGGGGGCCAACTCGCTCGACCATGGCCCTTCACGGGCCGTTAGATCCATGGGCCTTCTACGGGCCGTCGGATCCATGGGCCTTCTACGTCTCGTAGGATCCATGGGCCTTCTACGTCTCGTAGGATCCATGGGCCTTCTACGTCTCGTAGGATCCATGGGCCTTCTACGTCTCGTAGGATCCGTGGGCCTTCTACGTCTCGTAGGATCCATGGGCCGCCGACTCATTTATGGTTCTTGTACGGGCCTTTAATGGGCTGTAGACGGGACTTTAATGGAAATCATACGTTTTATGGGCTGACCATAACGGGCCGTTAATAGGCCGTATTTTGTGATGCTATGAAAATGGCCCAACAGACTAACGGTCCACAAACGGGCCAACTGTAACGACGGGCTGAATTTGGCCCATAAGCAGAAAATGACAGTAACGGGCCGTAAGTAACCGAATGATGCAAATGAGCCCAAGAATAAATGGGCCCTCAGAAGGCCGAAAGTTAACTTGGGCTGGAAACGGCCAACGGAATAACGGCCCGTTAATGGGCATAAAGTGCTACACTGTTCATTACGGGCTAGTTTCACCGCAGGCCGTTAATGGGTGTAAAGTAATACACTGTTCATTACGAGCCAGTTTCAGCACGGGCCGCTAATGGGCCAAGAGTTACAAAGTGCCTCATATGGGCCGAAAGACGTCATGGGCTATACATGGGCCAGAAGTGAAAACGGGCTGGAATCATATTGGATGGCCCAGATGATGCTACTGGGCCTAATTCGCATAGGGCGTAACGGGCCTTGGGTTAGCGGGCTGTAAATGGGCTATATGCTAACAAAGCCGTTAACAAGCTTTCCATGGGCCAGCCCGCCAGACTTTTGACCAAGTCAAACGGGCCGGCCTTTTCACAGAATGGGCCATCGTTGGGCGTGTACACGTGTCGACGATCATAGGCGCCGCTGTCCAAAGGAGTGGATGACATCTGTCCCAATGATGAGCCGACACGCAGTTTCCTCCACCAATGATGATTTTACACATGGAAAATCCCCATTGGTCGGGCTGTTAACGGGTTATCGGATCCAAAACCCGACCCGATAGCTTAACGGCGTTCGCTATGGTGGATGCCACATGTCGGTCACCCTTGACGAAAGCACTTCTGTGACACGCGATTTATCGTCATGGAAGTGGACACTTCTGTGATGATAATTTTGGTAATGTCATGGAACACTTCTATGACAGCACATGTATGACTCTCTTGATTCTGTCATAAAATCGTCATGGATGTACATGCATGACAAAAAATGTGACCTACTGTGACAAACACGTATCATCACGGAAGTGTATTTTTTTTGTAGTGATATCTCGGAATGGCTATGGAAATGCCATGATAGCTAGGTATGGTGTCTGTTTTGAGGAAGGTATATGGTGGGTGTATGGTACCGGCGAAAGTTGCGCGGCACAAGAGGGGCTAGCAATGGTGGAAGGGCGAGAGTGCGTATAATCCATGGACTCAACATTAGTCATAAAGAACTCATATACTTATTGCAAAAATCTACAAGTCATTGAAACAAAGTACTACGTTCATGCTCCTAGGGGGATAGATTGGTAGGAAAAGACCATCACTCGTCCCCGACCGCCACTCATAAGGAAGACAATCAATAAATAAAATTGTGCTCCAACTTCATCACAAAGCGGTTCACCATACGTGCATGCTACGGGAATCACAAACTTCAACACAACTATTCTTTAAATTCACAATTACCCAACTAGCATGACTCTAATATCACCAACCTCAATCTCAAAACATTTATCAAGTATCAACTTGATCATAGCATCCAATTCACTTTATATGGTAGTTTTTATTATACCCAACTTGGATGCCCATCATTCTAGGACCAATTTTATAACCATAGTAAATACCATACTGTTCTAAGAGACTCTCAAATAATATAAGTGAAGCATGAGAGATCAACAATTTCTTCAAAATAAAACTACCGTCGTGCTCCAAAAGATATAAGTGAAGCACTAGAGCAAACGACTACTCCGAAAGATATGAGTGAAGATCCATGAGTAGTCAAATAATTGTGCAACTATGTAAAGACTCTCTAAAATTTACGAATTTCAGATCTTGGTATTTTATTCAAACAGAAAGAAAAACAAAAGAAAATAAAATGACGCTACAAGCAAAACACATATCATGTGGTGAATAAAAATATAGCTCCAAGTAAAGTTACCGATGAATGAAGATGAAAAAGGGGATGCCATCCGGGGCATCCCCAAGCTTAGGATCGTGGTTCTCCTTGAATATTACCTTGGGGTGCCTTAGGAATCCCCAAGCTTAGGCTCTTGCCACTCCATATTCCATAGTCCGTCGAATCTTTGCCCAAAACTTGAAAACTTCACAACACAAAACTCAACAGAAAACTCGTAAGCTCCGTTAGTATAATGAAACACCACTTAGGTACTGTTGTGAACTCATTCTAAATTAATATTGGTGTTAAACCTACTGTATTCCAACTTATCTATGGTTCATTCCCTCCGATACTACTCATAGATTCATCAAAATAAGAAAACAACACATGGAGAACAGAATCTTTCAAAAATAGAACAGTCTGTAGTAATCTGTATCAAACGTATACTTCTGGAACTCCAAAAATCCTACCAAATTAGGAAGTCCTATGCAATTTGTGTACCAATCCATGGCAGAAGGAATCAGAACAAAAGCACGTTTCTGTGAATTATCAAAACTAATTTACTGGGCGAAAAAGTTTCTGATTTTCAGCAGGATCAACACAACTATCACTGTAAGCTATCCTAAAGGTATTACTTGGCATTTTATTGAAATAAAAAGCTATAAAACATGATTAATACATTAGCATAATCATGTGTACACACAAAAACAGTAGGGGTAAATATTGGGTTGTCTCCCAACAAGCGCTTTTCTTTAATGCCTTTCTAGATAGGCATGATGATAACAATGATGCTCACACAAAAGATAAGAATTGAAACATAATGGGAGCATCATGAAGCATATGACTAGCACATTTAAGTCTAACCCACTTCCTATGCATAGGTATTTTGTGAGCAAACAACTTATGGGAACAATAATCAACTAGCATAGGAAGGCAAAACAAGCATAACTTCAAGATTTTAAGCACATAGAGAGGAAACTTGATATTATTGCAATTCCTACAAGCATATGTTCCTCCCTCATAATAATTTTCAGTAGCATCATGAATGAATTCAACAATATAACCATCACATAAAGCATTCTTTTCATGATCTACAAGCATAGAATTTTTATTACTCTCCACATAAGCAAAATTCTTCTCATTTGGAATAGTGGGAGTATCATAAGAGACTCGAATACTATATATTGTTTCCACATTAAAAGAGTAATGTTCAGAAAAGGGTGATCATAATCATGACAAGTTTTATAAATATAATCATCACTACTTTTTATAGAATAAGTTTCATCACAATAATCATCATAAGTAGCGACTTTGTTCTCATCATAATCAATTGAGACCTCTTCCAAGATAGTGGATTCATCACTAAATAAAGTCATGACCTCTCCAAATCCACTTTCATAAATATTATAAGATTCAACATCCTCCAAAATAGTGTGATCATTACTTCCAAAAGTTGACACTCTTCCAAACCCACTTTCATCAATATAATCATCATAGATAGGAGACATGCTATCATCATAACAAATTTGCATATCAAAAACTTGGGAGGCAAAAAATATCATCTTCATTGAACATAGCATCCCCAAGCTTGGGAGAAACATTAATTGCAACAAATATATTATAAAATATGTCATCCTCATCAAACATAGCTTCCCCAAGCTTGGGCCTTTTCAAATCATAAGCATAATCACTCTCATCATTAATAGAATGGATAGCACCAATAGTATAGCAATTATCGTCATCACAATGAGTAGTAGGAGCAACATCATTTGGGAGAGATACCTTTCTACCTTTGCTTCTCTGTCTTTTCTTTTTCTTCTTCACATTATGTATGGGTTCAACCTTCTTCTCTGAGCTCCTTATTGATGAGATTGGTTGAATATAAAGGTCCTCCTCGTTACCTGATTCATCATAGGAAATAATAGTAGGATATTGGGAAGTCTCTTCCCTTTCATTAGTGTTCTCTTCATCTTCTATTTGCTTTCTTTTCTTTATGTAATTGGCAATATAAGGATTTTCAATGCAATTCACCGCACAATACATATAAATCTTCTCTAGATCAAAATCAAGAAATCTATCAAGATTAAATTTTGTAATACCCTCAGTTATATGTTTCATTTCTTCATACCCCAAAAGAAGACTAAGCTCTTTGTGATGCTCAAGGGTAATCAAGTTATCACAATTTTTGGACATGATCCGATCATGAAACAATTTGCATTGGAGATTTAAATGACCATGTTCATTGCAGAGTTCACAAGGATCGCGAAAAATATTGAATCTTTCAGCACAAACATCAAGCCTTTCTTGCAATAATTTAGTTTCTAAATGCTTATGCCTCTTGCAATATCTATCTTCCCTATTTGGTGTGTACTTGCAAACCCAATACACTCCACAAAAATCGACATGCTTATAAGAGATATTTTCATCATGACTAGTGCAATCACCATTAGTACTGTGGATATTCAAGGAGTTCATACTAACAACATTGCAATCATGCTCATCATTCAAAGATTTAGTACCAAACATTTTATAGACTTCTTCTTCTAGCACTTGAGCACAATTTTCCTTTTCATCATACTTATGAAAGATATTAAAAAGATGAAGCGTATGAGACAAGCTCAATTCCATTCTTCTGTAGTTTTCTTTTATAGACGAAACGAGTGATAAAACAAGAAACAAAAAGATTCGATTGCAAGATCTAAAGATATACCTTCAAGCACTCACCTCCCCGGCAACGGCACCAGAAAAGAGCTTGATGTCTACTACGCAACCTTCTTCTTGTAGACGTTGTTGGGCCTCCAAGTGCAGAGGTTTGTAGGACAGTAGCAAATTTCCCTCAAGTGGATGACCTAAGGTTTATCAATCTGTGGGAGGTGTAGGATGAAGATGGTCTCTCTCCAACAACCCTGCAACCATATAACAAAGAGTCTCTTGTGTCCCCAACACACCCAATACAATGGTAAATTGTATAGGTGCACTAGTTCGGCGAAGAGATGGTGATACAAGTGCAATATGGATGGTAGATATAGGTTTTTGTGATCTAAAATTATAAAAACAGCAAGGTAACTAATGATAAAAGCGAGCACAAACTGTATTACAATGCTAGGAAACAAGGCCTAGGGTTCATATTTTCACTAGTGCAAGTTCTCTCAACAATAATAACAGAACTGGATCATATAACTATCCCTCAACATGCGACAAAGAGTCACTCCAAAGTCACTAATAGCGGAGAGCAAACGAAGAGATTATGGTAGGGTACGAAACCACCTCAAAGTTATCCTTTCTGATCGATCTATTCAAGAGTCCGTAGTAAAGTAACACGAAGCTATTCTTTTCGTTCGATCTATCATAGAGTTCGTACTAGAATAAAACCTTAAGACACAAATCAACCAAAACCCTAATGTCACCTAGATACTCCAATGTCACCACAAGTATCCGTAGGTATGATTATACGATATGCATCACACAATCTCAGATTCGTCTATTCAACCAACACAAAGTACTTCAAAGAGTGCCCCAAAGTTTATACCGGAGAGTCAAGACGAAAACGTGTGCCAACCCCTATGCATAAGTTCATTGAACCCGCAAGTTGATCACCAAAACATACATCAAGTAGATCACGTGAATATCCCATTATCACCACAGATAAGCACGGCAAGACATACATCAAGTGTTCTCAAATCCTTAAAGACTCAATCCGACAAGACAACTTCAAAGGGAAAACTCAATTAATCACAACAGAGTAGAGGGGGAGAAACATCATAAGATCCAACTATAATAGCAAAGCTCGCGATACATCAAGATCGTGCCAAATCAAGAACACATAGCTACTGGTACATACCCTCAGCCCCGAGGGTGAACTACTCCCTCCTCGTCATGGAGAGCGCCGGGATGATGAAGATGGCCACCGGTGATGGATTCCCCCTCCGGCAGGGTGCCGGAACGGGCTCCCGAGAGGTTTTTGGTGGTTAGAGAGGCTTGCGGCGGCGGAACTCCCGATCTATTCTGCTCCACGAGGGGCCCACAAGGGTGGGGGCGCGCCCAGGGGGGAGGGCGCGCCTCCCTGCCTCGTGGCCACCTCAAAGCTTTCCTTACGTGCACTCCAAGTCCCCTGGATTGCTTCCGTTCCGAAAATAACTTTCCCGAAGGTTTCATTCCGTTTGGACTCCGTTTGATATTCCTTTTCTTCGGCACACTGAAATAGGCAAGAAAAGCAATATGGGCTGGGCCTCCGGTTAATAGGTTAGTCCCAAAAATGATATAAAAGTGTAAAGTAAAGCCCATAAACATCCAAAACGGGTAATATAATAGCATGGAACAATCAAAAATTATAGATACGTTGGAGACGATGTCAGGCAGAGCGCGCGCTGCTGGGAGCGGCGCTGCCTGCGGCAGAGGCGGGCGGTACGGACAACGGTCGTGGGCGTCGCGGGCAGGCAGGGCACGCGGCGAGCAGGTGGTCGCACGCGGGAGTGGCAGGCGAGGATCAGGCCTCGCAGAGCAGTGGCGTGTGCAGCGGCCTTGGGCGCGGTCAGCGAGCGGGAACAGGGAAAGGAGGAGGAGGGAGGAGGCTCACTGGGCCATAGGGGAAGGGCAATGGGGCGTGGGGAGGATACGGAGACGGTGTTCGGCGAGGAGGTACGCCGGCGAGGAATCTCCGGGCGGCACCGGGCGTCGGCGTCGGGGGGGGGGGCGATGGGATCGGGCTCCTCCCGATCCAGATCCCGTCGAGAGCGAGGGAGAGAGAATGGGGTGTAGGGCGACGGGGGAGTGGGTGAGATGGGGGGTTAGGGTTCGTGTGCCAGGGGGTTAAGGAGGGTGAGGGGTGGGCCGGCCTGGTTAGTGGGCTGGCCGGCTGGGCCGTCTGGCCCAGTTGGCCAGGGGTTCCTTATTTTCTTCTTTTTTGTTTGTTTCCTTTGATTTGTGTTTATTTTACTTTTATTATTTGGTTTTATAATTTACAAGAACTTGTGCACCCCGGCTCAGAGCAACCGGTTTACCATGCATTGCGAGCCCAGAGACCTAGTCTTCTGGCAGCACACAACAACTTGGTACAGAAAAACAACCGCTTTATTGATGCTAGCGGATCAGAGTTTATATTACAACAGTTAGCGAGGCCAAGCGCACACATGGTGCGGCTGAACAATATGTACATTATTTAGTGAACATAAAGGGGGCCTCGATCATGACAACTACACGGCAGCGGAACTCCATAGCACAGGGACACCGATATGGACACGATCTAGACTCGGACAGCTCTCCTTTCCAACGAGACTTTCCTGAAATCTGGCATGACACGCCCAGGTCAGTACATTGAATGTACTTGCAAGCTCATAACAAGGATAAACATAATGATAAACAATATCATGATATACAACCAATTAATAAAAATGCAACAATATATCCATCATGCTGTGACTATGCTCAAGTGGTACTCGTCCCTTGGAGTGGCTTACCGAACGTGATCGTTTCCAGATCACAAACGCGTTGAACACAGAGACAAACCCGTGATCCATATGGCGATCACAACCACGACCAATAAATGGCCTGTGATCCTTACGACGATCACAACCACGACCAATAAAGTGCCCGTGATCCTTACGGCGATCACAACCCGACCAATAGATGGCATGTGATCCTTATGGCGATCACAACCACGACCATGTCTGCTCCAACTCAACACAATGGCATTTCCGCCACCACCACAGTGCAAACGTCATACATAGTATGCAAATTCATTAAGTGTTGACCCATGGTGTACCCTACTTTCGAGCGTGTCCGTAACCGTGGACTCGGCTATCGATAGATTAATATACTCTGCAGAGGTAGCGCACTGGACCCACACTACGGAACCCATGGCCTCGCACTCCCATTCGGGTGGACCAACGGCATTCCGACGAAACCATTCCATTGCCATGCCACTCTCCCGGCCACTCTGACTCAATCCCCATCGGGCTAGTCCTGGGTGGCCCCGTGTCTACCTCAAGACACAACTACCACCGTCATGGCCACGATCCACTCTGGGACCCGGTACCAAAAACTTAACAACGGGCTCACAAGGTTATGCTTGCTTACCGAGCCAGGGGACAACACGCCCATAACCTTCCCTAGATGGAGGCACTGACCAAAGGCACGACAATGAAACGAATGAAGGCCGTCCCATAACGGCAACTGTGGTTGCACTGGGAAAGACTCGTTTCAGCGGCACCATGACCCGGTCAACAACATATTCAAGTTGAGTTATTATCAGGTTCAACTTAAAGTGAAAGTAACCGGTGTCATAATGCCATGACATGCATCACCAACATATGCATCACATATCAACAAAAATAACTGAATCAACTACGCTCTCACGGAGCAATCAACAACTCATGATACTCCTCTGGTTAAGATCAAACCTCACTTAAACCAGAATCTTTTCTAGCAAATTTATCGTTTTTCATCATGCAAAAATAATCTCACTAATTATTTATCTCCATTACCATATTACTCATAACTATATTCTTGTTAGCTTACTAACTAGGTTCACTACGAACTTTCTGTAAATCAAGCATGTTTACTATAACAAGCATATAACAGAATATAATTAACATATTAATAATTTAAATGCATGAATAATCATTAGTTCAAGTAGAAAAAATCACAAATATTGAAGTGGCACTATGAAAATGTTGCTATGGCTTGCCTTAGTGCAGATGAGGTTCACAAGCCTCCTGGTGATCCTCAAGACAAGCCTGCTCTTCTGAAAATAAATAAAAACACAAAAAGAAAACATCAAGAAACCTTCTGAAATTCACCAGAAAATCTAGATAGCGAGGAAAATCCTATCTTTTGGGAGCTCCTAGATTTTTGGACAAAGAACACAGTGCAGAAAGAATCAATGCATTTCGACTTATAGATAAAAAGTTATAGCTGTTTGAAGTTCTCTAGATTTAAATGAATTTGAATTAAAATAAAACAGTCTGGGGGGTGAGGTCGAAGGCGTAAAAGCCCAGTGTGCCAGCACTCGTACCACTTCGCGCACGTACAGAGTGGCTGCCTAGCGGGCCTCGCTGGTCAGGTGAGAAGGAGGGGGAGAGAGAAACAGAGAGTAGCGGAGCTTCGCCGGAGCGCACGCCGACAGTGAGGGCTCTTGGGACCAAGCGAGAGGGGGGGATCAAAAGAGAAGATGGAGGCGCACCTGCCCGTACCCGTAGCGTGGCTAGGGGTGGTCGGACGGCGTCTGAAATAACCTCTCCAGCGGAGGCAGAGGGCAGCGGTCGCCGGAGATGAAGATGACGGCGGCTAGGGGTGGCTCCAGGGGCTCCAACAGGGCGGAACGGCTCCACCAGAGAGTGGCGGAGGCCCTGGTAGGGTTGCCCTGGTCTGGGAGGGGATGGAGCTGTGGGGACGACCTGAGGGGATCATCGGCGAGCTCGAGCTCGAGGACGGCAGCCCGCGGCCTGCCCGGCCGGGATGCGGCTTTCTACTAGCTTGTGGGGTGTGTGGGAGTGGCTGCGGGTGCTCGAGGATGCTGGGGGTGGCCGCATTTATAGGCGAGCGGCGAGGGGGGTGCGGGCTCCGCCGGAGGACACCTGTCCATGGCGCCCGATGACGAACAGTGTCAGTGAGAGAGGGGGAAGAGGACGGAGCTCACTCGGGAACTATTGGCGAGTGCGGACTAGCATAGGGGCGAGGGGGAAGACGACGAGCATAGTGCACCGCGCACTGTGTCGTTGGCCGGACCGTGCCCGTGCTCGCTGCGGCGAGCTCCAGCTTCGGCGAGTGCCAGGGAGGAGTTAAGGGAGTGGAGACGGAGATGGTGGCGCGGTTTGGCACGCTCGGGCAGGCTGGGCAGCGAGCACACGCGCAACAGAGCGCTCGGCGGCACTCAGAGCGCGTGTTTTGCATGCCAGCGTGCTTGGACGAACGCGGTCACCACGTGAACTATGACATCAAGCCAACCTAAGCGCTAACTTAATGTCTGGCGTGTAGTCCTTGGTAGTTTTGAGTGTTACCACGGTTGGGTTGGGTTCCAGGTGCAGTGAAAATGAGTTTGTACTCCAAGTAAGTTTCTGGACAATAACTTTGGAGGTTTACTGTGGTCAAACCACTGGGAGTTGAGGGCTGGGCTTTGGAGGCTAGCCAACACTTACTAAGGTGAAGATGCACAAGAAAAACCAGCTACAATGGAGCTAGTAGAATGGTAGTTGCTGTAGAAACTACCATTTCTGTCCAGAAATGAAAATATTTTCTGTAGCCAAAATATTCCAAAAAGTGATGAAATATTTTTGCTCAGAAAGGTGCCCTAGGGTTCAAAGAATAATTAGGATTTTTCTCAGGATTTTATGGGCAAGAAAAATTAGGGTTGCTTTGGAGTACAAAGGGCTAGCTAGGGTTTAGGAGGGCAAAATGAATTTAAGAAAAATATTCCAAGTGATATTTTGAGATGATCCAGATATGGAGTGATGGTTTGAGAAGGAGTTGAAGCACTTGGGTGAAAGTCAAGGGGTACCCAAGTGGTTAAGTCCAAATGAAATGATTCAAAAACTCCAAACTCAAAACCAAATCAACTGAAAACCACGCAAAGAAGAGAGGGCAAAAACCAGGATGTCACAGAACTGCACCTAAACTAGTAACACTAAGTATTCCACTGCCACAATAAGTTTTGGTAGCTAAATAAATAGTTTACAACAAATTTAATTATTAAAGGGGCATTTAAACAATTGTCTTAGCTATCGTCTATTTATTTTGGAGCATTTAGTTACTTTATAAAAGTGTGGTTTCTCTACCAATATTACCTATGCATTATCTGCCACATCTAGGACATTTTATTTTTAAAGTCCGATAATTTTTGTTGTTTGCCTTGATTTTTAGATTTGAATTTGAATTGGTTTTCGAACCATCACGAGATTAACAACAGTAACTATGGTGAAGTAGCATCATTAGCAGGGAATTACTGTAGCATAATTATCCGGGCGTCACAATTCTCCTCCACTACAAGAAATCTCATCCCGAGATTTAAGAGGTGGGATAAGGGGGAAAGGTCTGGTTACGGAATTATAACGAATCTTATCGGTCTTGGTTGCTCTTCTCGAAGAGGTCGATCCATAGCGTTGATTTGTTCATTCCTATGCATCAATGCATCATGATGAAGTTGTCCTTTCTTCGTGAACTCCATCGTACTTACGAATAGGTAATGGGCAGCTTGACAATGATAGAAGGCTACAAGGGGCAATCATCAGGTTTATCCCAAGAATGAACACATGGGTATATCTCGAGTTGGTCAAATGAAACACATCGAGAGCCAAGCAAGAAGGTACAAGTAAGAAGCTTCAAGCGGATAGACAATCGTTCAATGTGTGGAACAAAGTGTGAAAGGGGTCTTGAGCAACGAGAATAATTATTGCATCTGACATTAGAATCAATGATCTTTCGGAAGGTGGCTCGTGATCTACATATGAAGCCAAGCGTGAGGATTCACTTTTAGAAACATGGGTGTATAGGAGAGTCAGGTTTCGATCATGTGGAACTGCGGGTTATGGGCCCACCATATGGGTTAAAAGTAGGAAGGGCGGTGACGTCTTGCACAATCATGTAAGCAAGGCATGTTAGAGGATAGCCTGGCAGTTATGTCGGCAACAACATCGGTACCAAGGGCGAGGGACGAAGAGAACCATTTTCCTGCTTGTTGAAACGAGGCGGACCAGTAGGCAAAGTTCCCGTCCATCGGTGGTTACCGGAATGTTATTAACAAGGGTCTTACTGACAGAGTTGTACACCAAGGTGTTTACATAAACAAGAGAATATTACTGCTTAGATCATATAAACCTCAAGAAGTTTAAACAAAACAATGGAAGGCATATGTGATAACAGATTAAACATAACAATGGAAAGCAAAAATGTGTTTAAACACATAATTCAGGGGTATATCCTTCCCAAGGACAAACAGAGCATGATATCCATGACAGTATATAATGTAGAAAACCCTATAGGAAAGGGAGAGAAATTTCATGCATTACCCCTACAACGGTGTTTGGATAATTGATACCGAAAATTTAGCATTGTGCTACAAATGTTCCTTTTGAAGAGTGGAGTGCCACAGACATGCTTCGAGATAGCATCGACATGGTCTTCAAGCAAAGGTCAGACTTTGGATACACAAAGGATCCATCATGAACAACTTATAGAATAAGTCCTACAATTTCCTCATGTAAGAATGGTTAACTTTGCTAAAAACGAAGAACTATAACCATAGGTTCTTCCGGCCAGGTGTGCTAGGCATGGCATCACCCTACCGGGTCATATAAAGACCAATGTTATAACTCTTGGAAATATGTCCCAACCATCATATTTGACCGAGATTTAGATCTGATTAGTGTCAGGATACCTCAGACTCAACATGCCTGAGAAGAAAAGGTGCGACACGATTGACGAGATGACATTGTTGGATTCTCGGAAATGAACTATGGAAGCGAGTTCCAAAACAAGAGTTCATCATTAAACCAATGAAAGGGTGAGGGGGGCTGATGGACTCAGTGACAATTCCTCTAGATTTCCAAAAAGATGGATTTCCACAATTATGTGAACAATGTAATTGCATTAGACACATCAAAGTATATAAAATGAAGCATGTTCGAGGGGAATGTCCACAATTAAACATTGAACGAAAATGCACTTGGAAATATGGACCAAGTAGCACGATCAATGTTAGAATGGTGATTCGATAACCAAAAGACTTAGAATGAAACTATCGACCATTCGCTTCGAAGCAATAGGGTCGCTAGAAGTTTTGAAATCAAACAACATAGTTCAATTGCCCGTGTTCCGGTTAGAAACAACATGGGGACCAAGGAATGAACGGAGATGGCGAGAAGTATCACTATACCAAGAATTCTTAATAGGTGGAGTAATCCTCTCAATATCCTTGACATAAAGACAGTAATACTTCAAGGTAGAACTTAATACAAGCTGGATAGCAAGGATCTCAAGGTACAACACAAAACATGAACAAGTTTGTGTTGAAGGGAAAGCAATCATGTTGTCGATGATAACACAAAACATCAAGGGGAAAGGATGGTACTTGTCATCATGAATTTGATTGATATTCTTGAAGGAGTCAAAATGTTGATGATGATCACAACAAATTTTGTCGAGAGGCTCAACGACGAAGCAATCGAACAGCGACTGCATCAAACAAAAGGACTGATGCATCGAAAGATTATTGGATCCACGATATGATACCAACTCGAAATCAAGCTTGATGTTCGAGGTGAACGATAAGACGAGGAGGATCGACGTAAGCTTAGCTCAGCGTTGAGAGTTGTGCTTCGGGAATAAGGACCAGGTAGCACAATTACAATCAGTATGATAATGATATAGCCAATTAGGCTAGGAATGATGTGATCGAGTATTAAATTTGTAAGCAAAGAAGAGTTCTAATACTTGTTGAATTGCAATGCAAACTCGATTCAGTTATCAGTGCCTTTGAGTGTTTAATAACTCAGAGCCCGTGAAAATTTTGAATCAGTGAGAATGTAGTACTTGATTAAGCACTCATAAGAAGTTATGCAGCTCCGTGATAATCTCAAGATACTGGGGGGTAATACTTGAGGATGGACCAAAGTAGAGGTTGGATCGGGATATTGATCCATTGAAGACAAGTGCTTAAATTTGCCCGAGAAATGGGATCAAAGAAGAACATATGGTCGGAAGCACAATTGCAAATGATCAATTCACCGATACCAAAGGATGTTATATCAAGGAAATAGTTATTATTACAAGAAGCTTTCATGATAGGATCTACATCGTGTCCATGGGTAGGAACACAAAGGTTCAAGGTCGACTCCCGCTTACTCAATGCATAACCTTCCATTCACCTCTCATATTTCTAAAAGGACATTAGTTGTTAAAAGTTTTACCTGGTGCAATACCAGATAAGTATGACCCGTGAATTCTTTCGGGTTCACACCGATTAGGGAAGGCATTGGTTCAACCCATCGGGGCATCTTAGAAACATATACCACAAACTTTAGGAGTAATCAACACAAGCTCAAAAGCAGAGCATGTTCGATAAGGCAGAGAATATAATTTACCAAAGGCATTATGTATCCGAGAAAATGCCCACAAAGTTATTGAATACGAAGGACGTTGTCGGATAAAATCCAATAAGGGAACCGGTGGTCCACAAGGAATCTGATGTGAGCATATCAGTACTCAACCAGAAGAAGAAGGAATGCAAGGAGGTCAGATTATAGAAACAACAGACTAACTCAAAGCTCAATTGCACAAGAATTATGAATTCCCAGTCAAGGGATCAGAGGCAACGCTCTTATTCGGGATGGATAAGTTGAATAGTTTTAGGGGTACAATCAACGACAATTTAATTGGTCGAGAACCAGCTCGAGTTAAAAATGACGGTTGAGCCGGAAAAATAATTCATAAGGATCATCTAATGATTGCGGGCATTCGCAACATATCGAATCAAGGGACTCAAAATGATAATGACAAAGGATGCCAACAAAGATTACTAGATATATGGAATTATTCATAATGCAAGCAAGGAGCAATAGGCTGCTTAGCATTTTTGGAAGATCGAATGGTACTACAGAGACTTTTGTGAAACAGAAGAACAACTGGGAATGAGCAGATACTCGATACGTGCGAGAATTATCCGTAGGGATGTTCATGTGACAAGGATCTGTAAGGCAGTAGGCACAAAGTATTCTTGGAACAATAAAGAGAAGTTCGGGGTATCTTGTAATAACAAGATTAACGGGGAGTGATTGTAAGAAAGGCAAGTGTATGTGGTTATCCATAGGGGTTTATCGTTGGAAGGGAATTGCAATAGTGATGGCATAAAGTCTCGAGAGAACATCGGAGGGTACCTTCGGAATCCTTCGATGCACCAAGCAATCATCTGGAGTGAGGGTCTCTCCGGGAGGAAGTAGTTACGAGAACCTAGAGTCAGAGTTAGTAATTTCATTTAAACCCAAATAAAAGAGAGATCAGAGTCCCAGAGTAAAGGTTGAGGAATAAAATATCCTAATACCACCCAATGGCGACGTGGGCCCATAAGCCGCACAGCCATGTTAGTAAAAGTTTTTTGATGACTAGACTCAACTTCGTCCAAGGAGTTGGGAAAGGGATTCCTATAGGAAGTCGACTCTGATACCAAAGTGTGACGCTCCCGATTCAATCGTACACTAATCATGCACGCAAATGTGTATGATCAAGATCAGGGACTCACGAGAAGATATCACAACACAACTCTAAAAATAAAATAAGTCATACAAGCATCATATTACAAGCCAGGGGCCTCAAGGGCTCGAATACAAGTGCTCGAACATAAACGAGTCAGCTGAAGCAACAATATCTGAGTACGAACATAAGTTAAACAAGTTGCCATATGATGGCTAGCACAAACTGGGATACAGATCGAAAGAGGCGCGGGCCTCCTGCCTGGGATCCTCCTAAACTACTCATGGTCATCGTCAGCGGCCTGCACGTAGTAGGAGGCACCCACGGTGTAGTAGGGTTCGTCGTCGACGGTGGCGTCTGGCTCCTGGGCTCCAACATCTGGTTGCGACGTCCGGGAAAAAGAGGAAAAGGGGGAAAAGAGGGAGCAAAGCAACCGCGAGTACTCATCCAAAGTACTCGCAAGCAAGGATCTACACTATATATGCATGGGTATATGTGTAAAGAGGCAATATCGGTGGACTGAACTGCAGAATGCCAGAATGAGAGGGGGATAGCTAGTCCTATCGAAGACTACGCTTCTGGCAGCCTCCATCTTGCAGCATGTAGAAGAGAGTAGATTGAAGTTCACCAAGTATCATCGCATAGCATAATCCTACCCGGCGATCCTCCCCTCATCGCCCTGTGGGAAAGCGATCACCGGGTTGTCTTTGGAACTTGTCCGGGTGTGTTTCATTAAGTATCCGGTTCTAGTTGTCATAAGGTCAAGGTACAACTCCGGGTCGCCTGTTACCGTGGACACGGCTATTCGAATAGATCAACTTCCCTGCAGGGGTGCACCACATTTCCCGACACGCTCGATCCCTCTGGCTGGGCACACTTTCCTGGGTCATGTCCGGCCTCGGGAGATTAACACGTCGCAGCCCTACCTAGGTCTAACAGAGAGGTCAGCACGCCGGTCTAAATCCTAAGTGCGCAAGGGTCTGGGCCCATTGCACAGCTGCATGTTGCGTGGGCGGCTGGAAACAGACCTAGACTCCCTAATACAAGAGCAGGCGTTCTAGTCCAATCCGGCACGCGCCGCTCAGTCGCTGACGTCTAGAAGGCTTCGGTTGATACCACGACGCCGGTTGGCCATATCTTGTCCCACGTGGTGGTTAGTGCGTATAAGGTCAATGACCCAACTCAGATCAAATACCAAGATCTCGTTAAGCGTGTTATTTTGAAGTAACTACGGATGCCGACCAGGGCCAGGCCCACCTCTCACCTAGGTGGTCTCATCCTGCCATGTCGCTCCGCCACAAATATCCACTCAGAGGGCCGTTAGGAAAGTATGTCCTTTCAGCCCCCAATCCATGACTCAACCGCGGGTACTCAACGAGCCGACCCAACTTTAGTCACCACATGTGTCACATAGTATGTATAAAAGTATATACCCGTGATCACCTCCCGAGTGATCACGACCCGATAGTATAGCAAGGCAGACGGACAAGAATGTAGGGCCACAAATGATAAACTAGCATCCTATACTAAGCATTTAGGATTGTAGGTAAGGTATCAACAACTGTAGCAACAATGAGAGGCTATGCAACAGAATAGGATTAACCGAACAGTAACATGCTACACTACTCTAATGCAAGCACTAGAGGGAAGAATAGGTGATATCTGGTGATCAAGGGGGGGGGCTTGCCTGGTTGCTCTGGCAAGAAGGAGGGGTCATCAACTCCATAGTCGAACGGGGCAGCAGCAGCATCGGTCTCGTAGTCTACCGAAGAGAAGAGGGGGCAGAAGCAATAAATATAATGAAAAACATAAGCATGACATGACAACGAGCGGTGTTAGGTGTGTCCTAACGCGGTAGTAGGTGATTACGGTGAAAGGGGGAAACATCCGGGAAATTATCCCCGGTGTTTCGCGTTTTCGGACAGATGAACCAGAGGTGAAATGTTGCATGTTCACTATGCTAGGGACTTGTGGCTGACGAATGGGCTGCGTATTCGGATTCGTCTCGTCGATCTGAGCAACTTTCATGTACAAAGTATTTTCATCCGAGGTATGGCTTATTTTATATCAATTTTCAAAGCTTTTAAATCATTTTTAGAATTAACAAAATTAATTAAATTTGTAAAACGTTCTATGACGTCAGCATAACATCAGCGGTCAACTCTGACCGTTGACTGAGTCAAACTAACGGGTGGGTCCCATTGTCATAGACTGTTTATCTAATCATATAATTAAGGTTAATTAACAGGGTTAATTAGTTAATTAACATGATTAATTAAGTTAATTAAATTAATTAATTAATTTAATTATTATTAATATTATTTATTATTTTTTTAATTCATTCCTTTTTTTAGAAAACGTTCAGGTGGTGGGCCCCCCTGTCATTGGTCCACGTGGCCTTAACGGGGCGTGGGCACAACGGGTAGCGGGCGCCGTGACACGACCGGTTTTTCAATAAAAATATTTATTGAACAACCGACCTATGAAGACCAATATGAGGAAGATCCTCCATACCGGTAGACAAAACTTTGATACAATAAGCCAATAGCATTACAATATTACAGGGTCGGACTGAGGATGCCCAACCAATTATTACAAACACGCCGATAATTATACATGATGGCGGATATGACACAAAGGTGTGGGGTGGAAATACTACTGACTCGAGATATGAGTGGTTGGTGGGATAACACAACGGAGTGGTTAATAAGTCTACTGCACTGGCGGCTCATCGAGCGTGGAGGTGAGGCTCGATGAATTTATTTGGGTAGCGGAAGCGGATATATCACAATGACTAATCCATGGGTCGCACGAGACTGACTGGGATTCCTCTAGGCGTCGGACTCGCTATTGAACTCTTCATCCATGAGATCGCCACAAGATCCGCCAAATCAACAAGCCAGGTGAGTACTATGAAAGTACTCGCAAGACAGTTCGGACAAAAGATATAACAAATGAATGCATGAATGCGTCATGATTAATTTTTAACAATGCTCAATTAAATCAGTATAGCAAAATAAATAAGAAGGGAATCGGCGGTAGTCCGCACGAAAACCCAAGAAGATAAACTCAAAACCGATCGGGTGTCTGAAGCGACGGCTCGAAGGGTGAATAAATAAGTAAAACATGCCACAGTCGGGCGTCTAAGCGACACCTCATAAAGGGCTTATATTGAAATAAAAATACATGCGTGCCGCAGTCGGACGTCTGAGCGACATCACAGAAAGGGCTTAGAATGAAAGTAAATAACAATGCCGCAGTCGGATGTCTGAGCGACATCACAGAAAGGGCTTATAATAAAAGTAAATAACAATGCCGCAGTCGGGCGTCTGAACGATATCACAGAAAGGGCTTATAATGAAAGTAAATAACAATGTTGCAATGGACGTCTGAACGACATCACAAAAAGGGCTTATAATGAAAGTAAATAATAATGTCGCAATGGACGCCCGAGCGACATCACAGAAAGGGCTAATAATAAAAGTAAATAACAATGTCGCCGTCGGACGTCTGAATGAGATCACAGAAAGGGCTTATAATGAAAGTAAATAACAATGCCGCAGTCGGACGTCTGAGCGACATCACAGAAAGGGCTTACAATAAAAATAAATGACAACAATGCCGCAGATCGGACGTCGAGCGACATCGCAGAAAGGGCTTATAATAAAATAAATGACAACAATGCCGCATCGGACGCCCGAGCGACATCGCAGGAAAGGGCTTATAATACATTATTCAGAATCGACAAGATATAGTGCTCACGAAAATATTCATCACAAGACAATAAGCGGCTAGTCCGTTCATAGGAAAATAAACATTTAATACTCAAATGGTTCTCGGAGTTTCATCACCGAGACCGACACTTGACAAGATGAGATGAACACGGCATGGGATATGAATAAGATGAATTCAAGAATTTTGACTCGCAGAGTTTGTACCAAAATTTTCCACGGCCAACGGATTTCCGTAGTCACGAAGGACTAGTTCCATTTACGGTATTTCGGAAGAAACACAACTAGCTCGTACACACCCATCATACCACACGTTGCCAGAAATCACCCTAGACAGTGTTTAAGAAAAACTTTGAGACGGGGAGATCACAATCTCGAATAGCATGGGATCAAACTTATTTACGCGCGCTCTAAGGGGTGCCCCCCTCTCGGTCCCAACCGGAAACACCCAAGCCCCCTGACCGGATGAAAGGCTTTAATCCAGGGCCATGGAACCTTCATCCTGGCCTCTCGATTTGGTGTGTACCAGGAAGTGGTTTGCAACTTACTAAGCCGTATCCCTTGCAGGAAACAGGTGGTAGTACGGGAGGGAGGATGGACGGGAATCTGACTGATTTATGTTGACACCGGGTCAACGATATGGCATAAGCCTGGCATGCTACAACACTGCCATCTTACCCATACTCATGCCAACCCATGGCCATGCAACAACTTTCCAACAACTCATGGAATTTTACCGAGCTCATTAGCCTCAACTCTAATGAGATAAACTATCATCGAAATGCTCATGAACGTGCCATGATACAAAAATAATGCAAACATGCCCAGACACTCATCATATCAAAAGTTCAAACTTTGCTTGCCTGGTTCGGAGTAGTCGGGGTCTAGCTCGGCGAAGTTCGCGGTTCCGTCACCTTCTTCGATATCTACGGTACACAAAATACATGCGCTAACGTAAATACCGTGGGTCACAGAAAGTTAATCCAAATATTTTTCAAATAAATATGATAAAAAACTAGACAAAAATCTGAAGAGGACAGAAACAGAATCAATCAAAAATTCCTTTCTGTTAAAAAGTTATGAGGGTTTTGGTCCAAGGACCTTAATGAAATAGAAAAATTCCAGGGGGCTTTGCAGAAAAGTCCAGAAAAACGGTTCAGAGTGGAAGCGTATTTGCCAAAGTACGCTTTCAGAAAACGATTCGAAAAAAACAGAGGAGAGGCTGACGGGCAGGTCCCACCCGTCAGGTTTGAAATTTCAAACGAGAACAACGGGGCTCGTCGGTGCCCGAGAGCCGCGGTGGTCGCCGGCGGCTATCCTCGGCGAGGCAAGGAGATCGGAGGGTACCTCCGTGTTCAGGGCGCCATCCCGTGTCTGTGGGTGGTGGTGGTGGTCGCTTGGCAGTACCACGCCGACGGCGACGCTTGCTCCGGCGGACGGCGATTCGGGTGGTCGTGGACCTCGCCGGAGAGAGCTGTGAAGACCAAATTGGAGTGGGGTTAGACTCTTAGTTGCTTGAGAGGGTTCTCGACGAGGTTAGGGCGCCGAGACGACCTCACCGGAGTGGATCGAGGTGGAGGCCGAGGCGGAACGAGGTGGCCGGAGTCGGGGAAGAAGAGCCCCTCGAGGCCCTTCCAGGGGCTTGGCGAGGTCTGGAGAGGTAGTGGAGGTGTGCGGGGGCGAGAGCAAGCTCGAGGGTGCTATATATAGCCGGCCCGAGGCGGTTGCCGAGAACGGGGTTCTCCGGCGAGGTGATTACGGCGGCGCTGTGGCTGCACGGTAGGCTTAGGAGTTTGAGCACCGACTAGACGATGAACTGGTGCCATCCCCGTGTCCAACTCAGCAAGGTGGGAGAGGTTACGGCCTGTCCTCGACGGAACGGCCGCACGGCCCGTCGGCGGCAGAGAACGCGCTCTGCGCGTGCCAGGACACGGCGACGGTGCTGCATGCGTGTGCTGGCAAGGAAATGGCCACGCAGAGCCACCAGGGGGTTTGGGCGGCGCCGAACGGCGTTATGCCGCCGTTCTGCTCCCTGTCTGCCGCTACGGTGGTTCGCCACCGAAGACACGCCAAGCAGCAGCGGCCAGGTGCCACCGACGCCAGAACGCGCCAAGCAGCGCTGGTGAGGCTCCGGACAAGCAAGCTAGGCCGTGAGCAACGTGCCAAGTGCACTGTGGGCATGTGACTGAAACTCGACGGAGATCGACACTAAACTCTGAATTTAATCAAGATGAGCGTAAACGAGGCACGTAAGGTGTTCGCAGAATGATTTTGGCATGTAGGGATTTTTCCTTGAGCTGGTTTTTGGTGGAGGGCCTCTCATTGCATCTAGAGGCTGCCTGAATATTTGTGGAATTTTGGAGAAGGGTAGATATGAATTTCACCAAATTTGGCAAATCTGGTCCAAACTTGCAGAGACTATAATTTGAAATCTTTGAATAGAAGAGGAGTGGATCTTGATTGTTCTAGGTTGTGGGTACCAAGGACTATCCAAGGGAGTTGGTTTGAGGTCAAAACTCAAAAGCATTTGGGTACTTGCTTTGCAAATTACCTAGGCTCAAAATAATGGACAGAAAAGATTTGGGGAAGAATTAAATGAAATAAAAATTCAGAAGAGGGTTGAACTTGTTGAGACAGAATGTTTGGATTGCCCAAAGTGGAAGGAAAGTTTTAGGAAGATTTTACCATGTGGTGCATGGCCAAATCATGAATGGTTTCAAATATGGGAGAGGATGAAAAACTCCTAGAGTTTCTTTTTGAAAGAAAATAAACTCCAAAGATTTTTCTTGAAATTTTGAGAAGAGGGCAATCAGAAGAAAATTTTAAAAACCAAACTCCAGAGTTGAAGGAGATGCAAAAATAAAATATTTGCTAAAGGGGAAAAGCTCTTGAGAGAGATTTTTTTGGAAGGGTTTTGAAGACCTTCAAATCCAACAATTTTTTTGAAGAAACCAAAAGAATATTTTTGGAGTGTCACAACACCTACCCCCTTATGAAAAATCTCGTCCCCGAGATTCCAGCTGATCCTCAAATAATTGTGGGTGCTCTGCCCGAAGGAAATCCTCTCTTTCCCAAGTGGCTTCACTTTCGTGTGGTTGCTCCAATCGAACTTTGAAGAACTTGATGGTTTTCTCGTCGGGTTCTCCTTTCGACTCTTCCAAGATTTTTATCGGATGCTCCCGATATGTAAGGTCTGGCTGCACGCCAATGTTTTTATGGGGTACTTGTTTCTCCGGTTGCTTACGACTTCTCAATTTGGGAGACGGAAATACGCCGTGGATGTCGGATAATTCTTCGGGTAAGTCTAGCTGGTAGGCCACCGTGCCTCTTCGTGCTACTATGCAGAATGGTCCGATGAATCTTGGTGCTAGCTTCCCTTTAATCTTGAATCGGTGCAGGCCTCTCATACGGGATACTCGTAGGTACACAAATTCACCGGGTTCAAAATTGACTCCACGATGCTCCTGATCATAATAACTCTTTTGTCGGCTTTGGGCTGTCTTGAGTCGGTCCTTAATCACCTTGACCTTATCTTCAGCCTCTTTGAGTAGGTCTGGGCCGAAGATATGGCTGTCTCCGGTTTCTGACCAATTCAGCGGGGTACGGCATCTTCGCCCGTACAGAGCTTCAAATGGTGCCATTTGCAGGCTGGACTGATAGCTGTTGTTATATGCGAATTCTGTGTATGGTAAGCTCTCCTCCCAACTGGTCCCATAGGTGAGGACACATGCTCTCAGCATATCTTCTAGAATCTGGCTTACTCGCTCGGTTTGCCCATCCGTCTGGGATGGTATGCGGCATCAAGGCCAGCTGAGTTCCCGTGAGCTTGTTGTAAGTGATCCCAAAATCGGAGACGAATTGAGTGCCTCTGTCTGAGATTATTTTCTTTGGGACTCCATGTAAACAAACGATACGGGAAAGGTAGAGCCTAGCAAGCTTCTGAGTGGTGTGGGTTGTCTTCACAGGGATGAAGTGTGCTACTTTAGTCAGTCTATCAGTGATGACCCATATGGCACCATGTCCGTGTCGTGAACGAGGTAGTCCAACAATAAAATCCATTCCAATCTCGTCCCATTTCCACTCGGGTATCTTATTTGGTTGCAACAGCCCGGCCGGTTTCTGGTGCTCGGCCTTGATGCGTTGACAAGAGTCACAACATGCGATAAACGTGGCTATGTCTCTTTTATACCATGCCACCAAAATGTTTCTCAAGATCTTTGTACATTTTTGTTCCTCCGTGATGGATTGAATATGGAGCGGTGTGGCCTTCAGCCAGGATTTGCTGTTTAAGGTCATGGATATTTGGTACGCAAAGCCTATTCCCGTACCACAATATTCCTTGCTCATCAACAATGAATTCTGAGGCCTTGCCCAACTTCATCTTCCGTTTTATGCCTTCAATGCTGGGGTGTCCATGTTGAGTCTCTTTAACCTTCTCTATCAGGGTAGGCTGTAATTCTAAGTTCGACACACTGCCTTCGGTGATCACCATCAGATTGAGCCTTGCGAATTCCTGCTGGAATTCAGGTCTTAAGTTTGGCATGTTTGTCGTTGTCCGGACTGGGGTTCCACTCGAGCATCTGCTACAACATTTGCCTTGCACGGGTGGTAGTGGATTCCAACATCATAATCCTTTACTAATTCCAACCAGCGCCGCTGCCGTAAATTCAGTTCTGGTTGTGTGAAAATATACTTGAGGCTTTTGTGGTCCGTGTATATTTCACAACGATTACCAAGTAAGAAGTGTCTCCATTCCTTGAGTGCATGAATGACTGCTGCTAATTCCAGGTCATGAGTAGGATAATTTTCCTCATGCTTGCGAAGTTTTCTGGAAACATATGCGACAACCTTGCCTTCTTGCATCAATACGCACCCGAGGCCTTTTCGAGATGTGTCACAAAATACCTCAAAATTTTTGTGTATATCTGGCACAATTAGTAATGGTGTTGTCGTCAGTTTCCTTTTCAGTGCTTAGAAACTTTTCTCGCAAGCTTCCGTCCATTCAAACTTCCTGTCTTTCTTGAGTAGTTGCGTCATTGTCTTTGCTATGGTGGAGAATCCTTCAATAAATCTCCGGTAGTATCCTGCCATACCCAAGAAACTTTGTACATCCGTCACGCTGGCTGGTGGCTTCCAGCCAAGTACGGCCTTGACTTTTTCCGGGTCACTGGCGATACCTTCTTGGGTCAGACGTGGCCCAGAAAACCTACTTGCCCTTAGCCAAAATTCACACTTGCTGAATTTAGCGCACAATTGATGTTTCCTGAGTTCTCCTAGTACAATTCGGAGATGTTCAGCGTGCTCTTCTGGTGTTTTGGAGTATACCAGAATATCATCGATAAATACCACAACAAACTTATCCATAAACTTCATGAATACTTTGTTCATGAGGTGAACAAAATATGCGGGGGCGTTTGTTAGTCCGAATGGCATTACGGTGAACTCATACAATCCGTATCTGGAGGTGAAAGCTATCTTGGGAATATCTTCGGTTCGCACTTTCAGTTGGTGGTATCCCGACCTCAAATCAATCTTTGAGAACACTTTGGCCTGAGCGAGTTGATCGAATAAATCATTTATTCGTGGCATCGGACATTTGTTCTTGATTGTGACCATGTTTAGAGCTCGATAGTCTATGCACAACCTCAGTGTCCCATCCTTCTTTTTGGCAAACAAAAGTGGTGAACCCCAAGGTGAGGAACTGGCTCGTATGTACCCTTTTTCCAACAATTCCTTTATTTGCTTCTTCAGTTCTACCAATTCGGATGGTGCCATTCTCAGACGGTTTCTTGTATATGGAGCGGTTCCGGTGCTAGCTCAATGCTGAATTCTATCTCTCGATCCGTGGCATGCCCGGTAGCTCTTCGAAACACATCCGAAATTCACATACCATCGAACCTTGCTCAATTCAGAAATATCCACCTTATTCAATCTCGTTGCCGGATATTTTTCTTTCCTTGGCTGAAACCTTTATGGTCTTCCCGTGGTGATGGGTGAGAATTACGGTCCTGTTGAAGCAGTCAATAAAACCTTTGTTGGTGGTTAACCAATCCATCCCTAAGATGACATCCAGTCCTTTATTTTCCAACACGATAAGATTTGCGTGAAACTTCAGCCCTTCAAACTCGATAACCACACCCTGGCAATAATTCTGGGTAACTTGCTTAATTCCAGGGGACTTGACGATCATAGATTTTCCCAAGGGAAGCATCGAAAAATTATTTTGCAAAGCAAAACTTTTCGAAACGAATGAGTGAGAAGCTCCAAAATCAAACAAAACCATGGCATGTATTGTGTTGATGTGAAACGCACTGAGTCACGATATCTGGGGCATTTTGTGCTTCCTCTTTGGTCACGTGGTTCAGATGACCCTTCATGTGGTTGTTATTTGGGTTGAAATTGTTGCACTTTGGTGCCAAATTATTGCTTTCATTGTTCGGCTTTGGGGTCGAGTTCCTTGGCTTGGGGCACTGCTTGGCATAGTGCCCTTCTTCTCCACAAGCGTAACAGGTAACGCCTGGGCGATATGTGAACTCCTTGCCCCTTGCATGAAAATTCTTGATTGGGCGTGAGACGTTTGTCGTGGGTTTGGGTGTCCAGTTTTTCTGAACATCTGTCTTGCTGCGGTGATTGCGGGCGTGTTTAGTCTGGTCCCTCTTCCGCTTGCGGAAATCTTCTAAGCTGCGTCTCTCATTTTCCAAGGTAATGGCCTTATCCACCATTGTCTTAAAATCTGGAAATGTGTGTACGACCAATTGGCATTTAAGCCTTGGTGTCGAATCGCCTAGGAATTTCTCCATCTTTTGTTTTTCGACATACGCCTCCTGGCATGAAGCGAGACAGCAGGATAAACTGACTGTTGTATTACGACACTCGTCATTGTTCTTGCTTGAGGTCATCAAATTATCTCTTTTGATCTTCATAAGACTCTTAGGAATATGTGCCCCACTTAAAACCTTCCTTAAATTCCTCCCATGTTATATTATTTTCGTTAGTGCATGTAGGAAATTTTCCCACCATGATGCGGCTGCTCCAGTGAGATAGTGCGGAGCATAAAGCACTTCCTCAAGATCTGAACACTGGGCAATAATTAACTTTCTCTCCATGTCTCGAAGCCAGTCCTCGGCTTCAAGAGGTTTGTCAGTGTGAGAGAATGTTTGGGGACGTGTCTTCTGTAGCTCAGATAATTTTGATTGCTGCTGATACTGTCCACGGTGATTTCCCATATTGATGACTTGGTTCAGTATTTCCTGATGTTGCTGCTGACTTTGTTCATAAAGACGGCACATTTGGGGAAGTGCCGTTTCACTGTCCTGTTGACTTGTCTGCCCCTGTGTGAAATTGTTGCCTAGGGGTGTGCCATAATTTTCCTCCGTCGGAGTTGGCATGGAGCGCGTCCAAGGACGAGACATAGTTTACTCTGGGGATGTATTTTGAAACACTCATAAGAAAAGAAACTGAGCCGCAAAAATCAATAAATTCAAGAAGATGCAAAAAGTTGCAAATGCTCCAAGATTTTTCAAGCGAAAAAATACGTTTGCGTACGGAGAAGGAATGTTCATTACATATCTTACACGCAAGCAGTAATTATACAATACATCACTCAGGATATGCGTACATAAATCTTGACATGTTATTTAGTCTAGTGCACTCCTCTAGATCCTACATGATGCGCAAACAAGCTACTTCTCACAGCCTATTTACACATAAACATATCGAACAGGTCGGTACATCGCATGACGGCTAAGCGTACTTAGTCGGAGATGGTAAGGATTTCCCTTGGCCTGCCAAGGGTGAGGCGTAGAGAGGCTGGGGACTCAACCTCCTCTTCGGAGATAGGCTCCAGACGTGAGGCGCTGCGCTGAGTTGGTGGAGCATGTGCCCTGTGTGGGACAACTCGAATCTGAGCGGGCACGAGGGGTGGTGCAGAACGAACCGGAGCAGGCGCAATGACATGGTTGAACTCCTCCGTGGTAGGCAGGCGACGAGTAGCGGTGCGAGCAGTAGGAGCGAACGATGCTGATGACGAGACGAAAGTCAGTGGCGGTGCGGCACGCAGGAGCTCCCTCCTGTTGGCGGCACAGCCATGGACTGAGTCCATGCGGGCAGCTACAAAGTCGCCCACTAGGTTGTCGAAGGCTGCCTCAAAGCCCGGAGATACTCGGCGAGCATCTCAAAAGCTTCGCCCCGTTCTCCTCGGGGCAAGAGAATGCGAGTGGCAGGTGTATGGCACGTGACATGGCAGGTAGCGGTAGCGACGAAGTCTTCATCGAAGGAAGGATATCCTCGAGACGAGCTATCGCCTCACGGGCTGCCATCTGCAGTGCATGCTTCTCTGTGGGCATGGCTCTCCCCACGAACCGTAACGCCAACTTGTCCTCTCTTGAATTCCACCGCGGCTTGGTGCATGGTTAGACGGTCGTTGACCTTGTGCTGAGAGAGAGAGAAGACTGGGTGTACATCTGGCCCCATCGCGACTTGGACGATGAAGGAGAGAAGCTTGATGAACCCATCGGGCATGTTGGCGAACATCTGCGACTCGCAGTCGTTGCCAGCCATCTACAAAAGTAGGCAAACATCCTGAGTAGTCAAATCATAAATTTATGCTGACTGTCAGAAATTGACTACATTTGTGAAAATAATAAATAGCTCTATTATGCTAATAACCGATTAGCGATCGCACCTAGTGGTTTCCTACAGTCAGCCTGGCTCTGGTACCAAGCTTGTCACGACCGGTTTTTCAATAAAAATATTTATTGAACAACCGACCTATGAAGACCAATATGAGGAAGATCCTCCATACCAGTAGACAAAACTTTGATACAATAAGCCAGTAGCATTACAATATTACAGGGTCGGACTGAGGATGCCCAACCAATTATTACAAACACGCCGATAATTATACATGATGGCGGATATGACACAAAGGTGTGGGGTGGAAATACTACTGACTCGAGATATGAGTGGTTGGTGGGATAACACAACAGAGTGGTTAATAAGTCTACTGCACTGGCGGCTCATCGAGCGTCGAGGTGAGGCTCCATGAATTTATTTGGGTAGCGGAAGCGGATATATCACAATGACTAATCCAGGGGTCGCACGAGACTGACTGGGATTAAATCTAGGCGCCGGACTCGCTATCGAACTCTTCATCCATGAGATCACCTTCACAAGATCCGCTAAATCAACAAGCCAGGTGAGTACTATGAAAGTACTCGCAAGACAGTTCGGCCAAAAGATATAACAAATGAATGCATGAATGCGTCATGATTAATTTTTAACAATGCTCAATTAAATTAGTATAGCAAAATAAATAAGAAGGGAATCGGCGGTAGTCCGCCCGAAAACCCAAGAAGATAAACTCAAAACCGATCGGGTGTCTGAAGGGGTGAATAAATAAGTAAAACGTGCCACAGTCGGGCGTCTAAGAGACACCTCATAAAGGGATTATATTGAAATAAAAATACATGCGTGCCGCAGTCGGACGTTTGAGCGACATCACAGAAAGGGCTTATAATGAAAGTAAATAACAATGCCGCAGTCGGACGTCTGAGCGACATCACAAAAAGGGCTTATAATAAAAGTAAATAACAATGCATAATGGACGCCCGAACGACATCACGTAAAGGGCTTATAATGAAAGTAAATAACAATGCCGCAGTCGGACGTCTGAGCAACATCACAAAAAGGGCTTATAATAAAAGTAAATAACAATGCCGCAGTCGGACGTCTGAACGACATCACAGAAAGGGCTTATAATGAAAGTAAATAACAATGCCGCAGTTGGACGTCTGAGCGACATCACAGAAAGGGCTTATAATAAAAATAAATGACAACAATGCCGCAGTCGGACGTCTGAGCGACATCGCAGAAAGGGCTTATAATAAAAATAAATGACAACAATGCCGCAGTCGGACGTCTGAGCGACATCGCAGGAAAGGGCTTATAATACATTATGCATAACTGACAAGATATAGTGCTCACGGAAAATATTCATCACAAGACAATAAGCGGGTTAGTCCGTTCACAGGAAAATAAACATTTAATACTCAAATGGTTCTCAGGAGTTTCTGTCACTGAGACTGACACTTGACAAGATGAGATAAACACGGTACTGGGATATGAATAAGATGAATTCAAGAATTTTGACTCTGCAGAGTTTGTACCAAAATTTTCCACGGCCAACGGATTTCCGTAGTCACGAAGGACTAGTTCCGTTTACGGTATTTCGGAAGAAACACAACTAGCTAGTACACACCCATCATACCTCACATTGCCAGGAATCACCCTAGACAGCGTTTAAGAAAAACTTTGAGACGGGGAGATCACAATCTCGAATAGCATGGGATCAAACTTATTTACGCGCGCTCTAAGGGTTGCCCCTCTCGTCCCAACCGAAACACCCATGCCCCCGACCGGATGAAAGGCTTTAATCCAGGGCCATGGAACCTTCATCCCGGCCTCTCGATTTGGTGTGTACCAGGAAGTAGTTTGCAACTTACTAAGCCGTATCCCTTGCGGGAAACAGGTGGTAGTACGGAAGGGAGGATGGACGGGAATCTGACTGATTTATGTTGACACCGGGTCAACGATATGGCATAATCCTGGCATGCTACAACACTGCCGTCTTACCCATACTCATGCCAACTCATGCCCATGCAACAACTTTCCAACAACTCATGGAATTTTACCGAGCTCATTATCCTCAACTCTAATGAGATAAACTATCATCGAAATGCTCATGAACGTGCCATGATACAAAAATAATGCAAACATGCCCAGACACTCATCATATCAAAAGTTCAAATTTGCTTGCCTCGTTTGGAGTAGTCGGGGTCTAGCTCGGCGAAGTTCGCGGTTCCGTCATCTTCTTCGGTATCTACGGTACACAAAATACACGCGCTAACGTAAATACCGTGGGTCACAGAAAGTTAATCCAAATATTTTTAAATAAATATGATAGAAAACTAGACAAAAATCTGAAGAGGACAGAAAAAGAATCAATCAAAAATTCCTTTCTGTTAAAAAGTTATGAGGGTTTTGGTCCAAGAACCCATCTGTAATGAAACAGAAAACTTCCAGGGGGCTTTGCAGAAAAGTCCGGAAAAACGGTTCAGAGTGGAAGCGTATTTGCCAAAGTACGATTTCAGAAAACGATTCAAAAAAAACAGAGGAGAGGCTGACGGGCGGGTCCCACCCGTCAGGTTTGAAATTTCAAACGAGAGCAACGGTGCTCGTCGGCGCCCGAGAGCCGCGGTGGCCGCTGGCGGCGATCCACAGCGAGGCAAGGAGATCGGAGGGTACCTCCGTGTTCAGGGTGCCATCCCGCGTCTGTGGGTGGTGTCGGTGGTCGCCGGCGAGTA
The DNA here is from genome assembly GCA_021605205.1 of Aegilops longissima. Taxonomy (NCBI): domain Eukaryota; kingdom Viridiplantae; phylum Streptophyta; class Magnoliopsida; order Poales; family Poaceae; genus Aegilops; species Aegilops longissima. Next base: position 101,896,195 of record CM038682.1, on the reverse strand, counting down.
CCACGTCGATGGCGACGCTTGCTCCGGCGGACGGCGATTCGGGTGGTCGTGGACCTCGTCGGAGAGAGCTGTGAAGACCAAATTGGAGTGGGGGTTAGACTCTTAGTTGCTTGAGAGGGTTGCTGACGAGGTTAGGGCGCCGGAGATGACCTCACCGGAGTGGATCGAGGTGGAGGCCAAGGCGGAACGAGGTGGCCGGAGTCGGGAAGAAGAGCCCTCGAGGCCCTTCCAGGGCTTGGCGAGGTCTGGAGAGGTAGTGGAGGTGTCTTGGGCGAGAGCAAGCTCGGGGTGCTATATATAGCCGGCCGAGGCGGTTGCCGAGAACGGGTTCTCCGGCGAGGTGATTACTGGCGCGCTGTGGCTGCACGGTCGGCTTAGGAGTTTGAGCACCGACTAGACGACGAACTGGTGCCATCCCCGTGTCCAACTCAGCAAGGTGGGCGAGGTTACGGCCTGTCCTCGACGGAACGGCCGCACGGCCCGTCGGCGGCAGAGAACGCGCTCTGCGCGTGCCAGGACACGGCGACGGTGCTGCATGCGTGCGCTGGCAAGGAAATGGCCACGCGGAGCCACCAGAGGGTTTAGGCGGCGCCGAACGGCGTTATGCCGCTGTTCTGCTCCCTGTCGGCCGCTACGGTGGTTCGGCCACTGCAAGACACGCCGCGCAGGCGGGCCAGGGTGCCACCGACGCCAGGAACGCGCCAAGCACGCGTGTGAGGCTACGGACAAGCAAGCTAGGCCATGAGCAACGTGCCAAGTGCACTGTGGGCATGTGACTGAAACTCTGATGGAGATCGACACTAAACTCTGAATTTAACTGAAGATGAGCAGAAATAGTGCACGTAAGGTGTTCGGCAGAATGATTTTGGCATGTAGGGATTTTTCCTTGAGCTGGTTTTTGGTGGAGGGGCCTCTCATTGCATCTAGAGGCTGCCTGAATATTTGTGGAATTTTTGGAGAAGGGTAGATATGAATTTCACCAAATTTGGCAAATCTGGTCCAAACTTGCAGAGATTATAATTTGAAATCTTTTAACAGAAGAGGAGTGGATCTTGATTGTTCTAGGTTCTGGGTACCAAGGACTATCCAAGGGAGTTGGTTTGAGGTCAAAACTCAAATGCATTTAGGTACTTGCTTTGCAAATTACCTAGGCTCAAAATAATGGATAGAAAAGATTTGGGGAAGAATTAAATGAAATAAAAATTCAGAAGAGGGTTGAACTTGTTGAGACAGAATGTTTGGATTGCCCAAAGTGGAAGGAAAAGTTTTTAGGAAGATTTTACCATGTGGTGCATGGCCAAATCATGAATGGTTTCAAATATGGGAGAGGATGAAAAACTCCTAGAGTTTCTTTTTGAAAGAAAATAAACTCCAAAGATTTTTCTTGAAATTTTGAGAAGAGGGCAATCAGAAGAAAATTTTAAAAACCGAACTCCAGAGTTGAAGGAGATGCAAAAATAAAATATTTGCTCAAGGGGAAAAGCTCTTGAGAGAGATTCTTTTTGGAAGGGTTTTGAAGACCTTCTTAAAATCCAACAAATTTTTTGAAGAAACCAAAAGAATATTTTTGGAGTGTCACACGCCGCGGGCGACGGGCGCCTGGGTGCGTGCTCGCCCGCAGGGAGTGCGGCGGGGCGAGGCTAGTGGCCAGGGCGGCCACGGTGGCCGAACCCGCTTGGGCTGCGCATGCCCGCACGCCTAAGGCATGGCTGCGGCCGGAGGGGTGGCGGGCAGCAGCGGGACAGGGGTGGCCGATGCGGCAGTGGGCGGCAGGGAGGCGAACAACGCAAGGAGCAGCGACACAGCAGTGCTGTGGCGGCGACGGGAGGAGCAGGAGGTAGCGGTAGCAGGCAGCGCAAAGGCAGCAGCAACAGGAGGAGGAGGCTAGCGGGCGGGCGCGTGGCTTGTGGGGAGCGGGCGCGGCCTCTGGCAGAGGCGGGCGGGACGGACAGCGGTCGGGCGGCGCGGCAGGCAGGGCGAAGCGGCGAGCTCGGCCCGAGCAACCACACAATGACGGCGAGCGAGGGCAGCTGAGGAGCGGCAGGTGGGGATCGAGGCGCAAAGGCGTAGCGTCTTGTAGCAGCCGTAAAGCGGTCATCGTGGCGGGAATAGGGAAAGGAGGAGGAGGGTGGAGGCTCACTGGGGCCGTAGGGGAAGGGCAATGGGGCGCGGGGAGGAGATGGAGACGGTCTTTGTCGAGGAGGCAGGCTGGCGAGGAAGCTCCGGGCGGCACCGAGCGTCGGCGTCGGGAGGGGGGCGATGGGATCGGGCTCCTCCCGATCCAGATCCTGTCGAGGGGGAGGGGAGAGAGTGGGGTGTGGGGCGACAGGGGAGTGGGTGAGATGGGGTTAGGGTTGGTGCGTGGGGTTAAGGAGGGTGAGGGTGGGCCGCCTGGTTAGTGGGCTGGCCGGTGGCTGCCGTCGCCCGATTAGCGGGGTTCCTTCTTATCTTTTTTGTTTGTTTGTTTCCTTTTATTTGTTTTTGTTTTACTTTTCTTATTTCGTTCTATAATTTACAAGAATTGTTCCTAAACTAGTAACACTAAATATTCCACTGCCACTATAAGTTTTGGTAGTTAACTAAATAGTTTACAACAAAGTTAATTATTAAAGGGGCATTTAAACAATTGACTTAGCTACCGTCTATTTATTTTGGAGCATTTAGTTACTTTATAAAAGTGTGGTTTCTCTACCAATATTACCTATGCATTATCTGCCACCTCTAGGACATTTTAGTTTTAAAGTCCGATAATTTTTGTTGTTTGCCTTGATTTTAGATTTGAACTTGAATCGGTTTTTGAACCATCGCGAGATTTACAACAGTAACCGTGGTGACGTAACATCATTAGGAGTGAATTACTGTAGCATAATTATTCGGGCGTCACAGGCGCAAAGGGATACACGCGAAGAAAAAGTTTCACACCCAAAGATCCCACTCTGGGATGTGACCGGCTTCATTGTCATCATCTAGTGAGTTTCCGGACTTATATATTTGGAAAGTCCCACTTTGGACAAACCGTAGGGAATCTTTGTAATAGTTAGGGTGCTTATGTGTTTTGGCATTTGAAACGTGTACTTTTGTGTTTCGGACAAACGTCGTCAATTTTCGTGTACAAAATGGACAATCTCTTTCGAAGTATTAGGGTTTCTGACAAAAATTCATCTGTTACAAAAGCATTTCATTTTTTAAACTTCTTTCAACTCAAGACTTTTTATGCGTTCAATATGCACCATTCAAAGCCACATCATCAATTTTCAACCCTTTCTGACTTCATTTGCTATTTTTCATGCATTTACTGATTTTTTGAGCTAAATGACCCTGAAATTGAAAAGCACTACAAATGAACTCTGAAAAGGTTGAAAGCTGGCATGGTATCATCATTTCACCCAAATAGCATGTGCTAAAAAGTTGAGAGGGTTACGGCAAAAACTGCATCCACTTCATGTACAAAATGGACAGTCTCTTTCGAAGTATCAGCAGGGTTTCGGACAAAAACCCATCTATTACAAAGGCATTTCATTTCTTAAACTTATCTAAGTTTTACCAAATTGAATATAATGATAAAACACACTAATATTAAACCGAAGAAAAAAGAATCACTGAATAATCTATTTTTAAAGTTAAGTTATTCACAAACTAGTGATTCACACAAATTTCAAATAATTCAAATTTAAACTATTCGCATTTAAAAACTACTCGCACTAACAGAAAGTTTATAATTTTTTTACCTAAAGCAAAAAGATTCACAAAGAAACCCTAAATAAAGCAAAAAAACAACTCAGAAATAAAAGAAATAAATTAAGCAGGAAAAAAAGCCTGCCTACTGGGCCACAACGGCCTGGATATGACTAGAAACCCAACATGTAGTTGGGCTAGGATGTAAGCCCGCAAGGTCCAGTAGGCCCACAGGACATCGCAGCAGAGGTGGGCTCTGAAGGTCTTCTTTAGAGAGGAGCTCGAAGGAGCAGCCGCGGCTGGGTTTATAAACCAGTGCAGCTGCCCTTCGCTTGGCGAGATGGGACTAAACTTCGTGCACTGCGGGTGGTGGCGCACCACCTTTAGTCGCGGTTGGTGGCTCCAACCACGACTAAAGGGGTGGTCTTTAGTCTCGGTTGGAGCCACCAACCGCTACTAAAGGTGGTCGCTTCCCGCCGCTTGGCCTGGCCCAAATTGACCTTTAGTCCCAGTTGGTGGCTCCAACCGGGACTAAAGGTCCCTCCTATATATACAACACATGAAAAAAAATTCAGTTTCCCTCTGTTTCTTCCTCTCTGTCGACGACGCACTGCCTGCCCCGATCGACGCCGTCGCCTCCCATGCCGTGGCTGCACCCGACGCGCCGGCCACGCCATCCCCCATCGCCGTCCCCCGATGTGCCGCCCCTACCTCGAGCTCCCGCGACGTCGGCATTGTTGCCCCCGACGCCCCGCTGTGTGCCCCTGCCGTTATGGACGCCCTCCCATAGAGGATCAAGCTCGCGTGCACACACACACACACACACACACATGAATATGAACACACACACACACACGCGCGCACACACACACATACACATTTTCGTATTTTCTTATTTTCTGTTTTTTAGTCTTTATACTTTTAGTTATAGAAAAGTTAGATGAATTATATATATATATATATATATATATATATATATATATATATATATATATATATATATATATATATATATATATATATATATATATATATATATATGTATGTATGTATATATATATGTTAGATGAATGTTTTTAGTTTTTATACTTTTAGTTATAGAAATGCTAGATGAATTTTAGATATAGGAATGTTAGTTAGATGAATTTTAATATTTTTCACTAGATGATTAGATGTATATATAAAAAGTAAAGGAATTTGATACTTTTAGTTATATAAATGTTAGATGAATTAGATATATAAATGTTAGATGCATGTTTTTTAGTTTTTATACTTTTAGTTATAGAAATGTTAGATGAATTTTGTTTAGATGATTAGATGTATATATGTCAAAGTTTGAATTTTGACATATGCAACATTGATCATATGTAAAGTTTGATCATATGTCAAAGTTTGAATTTTGACATATGCAACAATATTTGATCATATGTCAAAGTTTGATCATTTGTCAAAGTTTGAATTTTGACATATGCAACATTTGATCATATGTCAAAGTTTGATCATATGTCAAAGTTTGAATTTTGACATATGCAACATTTGATCATATGTCAAAGTTTGAATTTTGACATAAGAATGCCCCCATTATGATGTGCACAAGTTGATCCAATTTTTTCTGGTCTCATCTATATATATATATATATATATATATATATATATATATATATATATATATATATATATATATATATATATTCTATATGTCACGCTATCTGTCAAAGTATTGAAGAAATACATGGCTTCATCATTAGCCGGAAGTAACAGGCATATGATGCTACGAAGCTCTTCAAAGTTGTTTTGGAACGGAGTTCCGAATAGAATAATTCGCTTTTTAGTACGAATTTCAGCAAAGGCCTTCCAAATAGCGATATTCGGAAGGCTCTTGCTGAACTTCGTGCCAAAAAGCTAATTATCTTATCCGGGACTCCGTTCTGAAACAATTTGGAGAGCTTCGTACCATTATGCACCTGTTACTTCCGGCTAATGATGAAGCCATGGTTTTATTGAATCCTTTGACACTAGACAACGTGACATATAGAAGGGTAGATGAGATCAGGAAAACTATGGACCATTTTCTGCGCATCCAGAATGGCACCGTTTTGTTAAATCCCTTAAAGGTTAATGGAATCAGTTATGATTCTGAATCCTGTTCCTAGCCAAACATTCATCACATGTTTTAATTGATTTGTATATATATTAATGGATCGATCTTTCTTCTTTTAGCCCTCCAGATCGAGCAAATCTTTTACAGGCAGCAGGACAGTTCGAGGACCGGTCAAAAAGTGGAAGGATGGCGTAAACTACAACATCGATGCCATCAAACCTAATGGCGATCCGCGCGAACCTAAGAAGAATGCGGACAAGTCCATTCGTCAATGCGTAGTTCTTGTGAAGGACCAAATCCCGATCTCCATTCAAGAATGAAAAAAGCCAGCAAAGGAACGTCCAGATCTTACTTTTCTCGACCAAAGGGCAAAAGATCGGCTTTGGGAATCTCTCATGTTACATTTCACCCTTCCAGATCATTTCATAGATGCAGATGTGGAGAAAGTAAAGAACGCTGCTCTTAGGAAGATGGCGATAGCATTCAACAACCACAAGAAAAGTATATGGACCAAATACGTCGAAGGAGGGAAGAAGACTCCAGAATTCAAGGGAACACCGGAGAAGGCAAGAGATCATTGGGACGCTTTTGTGAAATTCAAGGAATCGGAAGTAGCTCAGGAACGGTCGAGAATAAACAAGATCAATGTCATGAAAAAGCAGTGGCACCATAAGCTGGGGTCAAGTGGCTACCAGGTGGCCCGACCTAAGTGGGATCTCGCTGAGAAACAGATGGTGGATGCAGGGGTCACTCTAGTTACATTGAGCTGGCCCCCAAGGTCCAGGACTTGGTTCTATGCGCATGGGGGGCATTGGACCCAAAGACAGACGAGGTTTTGGAGCGGGCATGTCATAAAGGAGCCGAGCTCAGTTTACTTGTTGCAATAGAAGAGGCCAGAATGCGGGTGTTCATGCCCAACAGAGAGAACGACGAGCTTACGCACGCCCTGAAGAATCCTGAACACCCGGTAAAACACGAGGCAAAGGCGTTATTCCGTGGTTTGAGGGGTTTGTGGACTGGAACGCCGACTACAGAAGTCGTGCGAGAAAGAAAATGGAGGAGGAGAAGAATAGGAAGTTGGAGGAGGAGCAGAGGAAGAAGGAAGCAAACCGCCTTCAAGGCCTAGAATCAAGGCACGCGGAGTTGGCACTCGCTTTCCAACGGCAGCAGTAGCAGATCGACTCACTTAGCCAGGAAAGGGGGTCTCAGCAGCGGCAGCAGCTAGCGGATCCAGCATTGGATAGCACCGTCCCATCCATGCCGAGAAGCAGTGGGTTCTGCCCCGGGCGATGAGGCATTGCTGGATAGATACCCTGTGGATTACATCATAGATACGACTAATTGTGAGCTACACTTTAAAATGAAGAACATATCCATGAAGGTGGCGAACAGTGTTGCTTATACAAATGCCCCTGAAGCAACCTTCCATTGCAATCCGATTCGAGCTGGCTATGCTCGTGTCATGGTTGATGAAGTGGTGGCACAATATTCGGGGCTAGAGCTTGACATTCCTGGAGGTGACGACGAGAGCACACTGGGAGAGGCCATACATCGTACCATTCTATGGAGAAAGGATTGCATCGTCTTTCCAAGGCCACCGACACTGAGTCAGTAGACTCCAGCTCCTCCAAGTCAGCCACCGCCTCTGCAGACTCCTGCTCCTCCAAGTCCACCAACGCGTCAGCCCACTCCTCCTCCTCCAAGTCCGGCACTGTGTCAGCCCACTCCTCGTCCTCCAAGTCCGGCACCGCGTCAGCCAGTCCTCCTCCTCCAAGTCGGGCACCACATAAGCCGTCTCCGCCGCCTGGCTCTGCCGCCTAAGAAACAACGGAAGAGAGGCGCCGCAGCTATGGCAACTAGCGGTACAAGTACAGGAGGCAAGGAATACATATTTGGTCCAAGCCTCAAGCCTCTTCCAAGGTTGCCTTACGACCTGACCGAAGAGGAAAATGAAGCCGAATGCAGGGCCCAATTGAACGCCCATTTTGGACCGAAACTGCCCCTGCCGCCAGAGGAGAAAGTACCTGAACATGTCTTTGACCACTTTATCCGTATGGCTAAACCACCAACTCCCAACCATAGGGACTCAGACTATGAGCGCCAAATCAAGAAGTCATATCAAGCACAAAAAAGGAGCCGAGCTCGAGCTCCAGCCAAGCAGCTGCCAAAAAAAGCAGGAAAACTGTTCCCCAGCTGGGAGAACAGGCGGTGCAATTGATCCCCCCGCTCATTGTACCAACACATGTGAGTACCAACACCGATCACCTGGTAATAACCTACGATCATAGAAGGATAGCTGAAGAGGCCGGTGTCACTGTTTATCAACTCCTAGAGCTCGAGCCCATGGATATGATTAAAGAGGATGAAATAAACCGGAAATATGCCTGCGGTGAACCTATGGTCAAGCCTGAGGAGATCAAGTGTCTATCAACAAGAATGTATGAATTGCATGAATGGTACATGAAAGAAGCCAAGACTACCGATCGAGAGTCCCTCATGGTGAGAGTCAAGCCAGAGCATTGCTACCATGGGAATGCTCTATATGTTGAGTTTATAGAGTTGTTTCAGTTATTCAATCAAGACGCACCTCGATAAATCTATCGTTAGTTGCTATTGTCTGTAAGTGATTTCTTTCTGTAATTCAAGTCTCAAGCTAGCTGTAGTGCTCATTGATCATTACCTGTAATTATACTCACTATATTCTTTTTGTGGTATTATGCAGAATGAAGATCTATGAAATGAAGAAAGTTGGACGCTATGGCATTTGGTTCATTGACCCAAATAACATTAATGAAGAGACATGGAAACGTGAATGGGATCGAAAAGGCATAGAGAAAAGCTTGCTAGAGTTCTTGAAGCGCATAAATACCTGTCCAGAAATACTACTTCCTTAAAACTTCGGGTGAGTCACACAGTCTTGTACTAACAGTTCTGTTTTTTCTTACTAGCTAGATGTTAATAAGTGTATAGGGTTTAGGGTAGTTGATGAGTTATGCACATGCCCGCTTAATTATACATGCAAACGTGTGCGCATGCAGTTTTCACTGGATCTTGTTAATCATTGAAGTTAATGAGGGAAAAGTTGAAGTACTGGACTCACTACTTCAAGAAGTTAATGACTACGAAATCATGAAGGGGATGGTCGACAGCTAATTTCAATCATTATCAAACTATATGTCGGCCTCTTTAAGTTCATCATTTCCTGATATCAACTAATTAATAACTCATTTATTCATTTTCTTTGCCAGTGGGAAGGGCTTGGGAAAAGTTCATCAAACAGGTTGATGGCCCATGGAAACAAAAGCTGAAATGGTGTCGACCCAAGGTAATTTATTAAGTAGTACTAGCCAGCTAGCTAACATCTCTTTAATTCTAGTTTCAATACCATTATCATGCCTGACTGATTCTATTCTTGTAAAGGCCCTGAAGCAGGCACCGAGGACTGATTTATGTGCATACTACATTTGCGAGAACATTCGCATGATGACGTCCGAAAGGAGCAGAACTGGTAGAAAGCAATGGGTACGTTTGCCAGAACACTATTCATAATTTTTACATCATTATCTAATATATATACACACACAACTAATACATCCATATTGATCTCCTTCTTTAAAGATGAAGGAGATGCGGGCTAAGCTCCTATCAGAAAATCGCGTACAAGTGATTCAAGAGGAAATAGCGGGATTTTTCCTCGACCGGGTCATAGATCCCAAAGGAGAATTCCATTATCCGTTGTAATGCCTCCATGTAATGATCTACATATTGTAGGAGAAATTGTATATACCAACTTGTATATATATGTGTGTATGTGTGAATGGTCGTGCGAGAAATTCGATGATATATATAGGATCGGTTCTACGAGAAATTCTACTTATATATATACATAACGTGTACAATATGTAGTAGCGTAAAATATGTTTCAAATGAAAAATAATTCAATGAAAAAAAATTAAAAGGAAAAATAAATCATAAAACCATAAACCCCTAAACCTTTTAGTGCCGGTTGGTGTTACCAACCGGGACTAAAGGTGTCCCAGCCCAAGCGCGGGCTCGTGCCACGTGGTGGGCCTTTGGTCCCGGTTCGTGTTTAACTGAGACTAAAGGGGAGAACTTTAGTCCCCACCCTTTAGTGTTGACCTTTAGTCCCCACACTTTAGTGTCGGTTCCAGAACCAGCACTAAAGGGCCTTACGAACCGGGACTATAGCCCATTTCTGCACGAGTGGCGAGGGATGGGTGCGGCTGATATTATGCACAAAACCCATGAATTCAATTTGACCTCACAATAGAACCCCTCCACACCACTTGTCCAACAACGACAACAGAAGCGGCAATTGGGGACGGCTCATCGACGGCGGTCGTGACCGTCACGGACCCTTCAACAAGCCCCCTCAAGGCCCTTTTTTATCGTCGGCGTCCAAATATCGGCCCAGTCGTGCCCCCAGAAGCGCACTTTTGGCCGATTCGAGTCGAATTTGGCACCGTCGGACCCAGGCCGAACCCGGCGCGCTGGGGGCGCCCGGGGGTGCCGGGGTAAACAGTTTTGGCGCAAAAGCCTGGCGGGCCCGCCGAGTCAGCGACCGGGCACGTTCGTTGTCCTCATCACCTCGGTTTCCCGCGGAGAATCAATGCCAAGGTTGTCGCACCGGTCAGCCTTCCATTGATGCCTCAGGGCGGGGTAGTGATGGCGCGGCGACGCGCGTCCCGCCGCTCCCTCCACACGTACAATACGGCAGCCGCCTGCTCGCCGCCCACGCACGGCTATAAAAGTTGCCCCTCCCTCACCGGTGAGTGCACACACCATCGCCACATAACCCTCTCCCCCCTCTTGACCTCTCACCGCCAATGCACGTCTCTCCTCTCTCCCTCCGATGACGAGCATGGTCGAGTGCCACCCAGGCGATGGTGCGGCTGAAAGTGCAACTATCCCTAGGTGGTTTTGGTAATTCATAACAACATATAGCTCATTGAGCTAATGCTATTCCAAGACAAATATTTCAGGGAAGCTCAATGAATGGCATGGCATGGATGATGAAAGTGGATCCCTCAAAATAATAAGGACAAAGGATTGGCTCAAGCTCAAAAGCACAAGACTCTACATTTTACATTTTAGTGATCCAAGATCACATTGAGTCTATAGGAAAAGCCAATACTATCAAGGAGGGATGAGGTGTTGCTTAATGAGCCTCTTGCTTCATGTGCTTAGTGATATGCTCCAAAACCCGCCACGACTTTCTCACATCCACATATGACCTAAACCTAAAGTCAAACTCGGCCCCACCGATTCTTTCTATCCGGCGCCATCGAGTTCATATGTCATAGCCACTGCCACAAACCCTAGGCAAATCGGTTTCACCGATAGGGATCTCGGTCTCACCGAGATGGGATTGTAATCTCTCTATTTCCCTTACGTAACGTTTCGGTCTAACGAAGTGAGCGTCAGTCCCACCGAGATTGCAATGTAAACTCTCTGTTTCCTTTTCGTAACTTTTCGGTCTCACCGAAAGAGCGAATCGGTCCCACCGAGTTTACGACCAACTCTCTGGTTAGCTAATTACCAAAATCGGTCTCACCGAGTTTGTGTAGTCGGTCTCACCGACATTACGTTATGCCCTAACCCTAACCATATCGGTCCTACCGAGTTGCATGTTAGTCCCACCGAAAACCCTAACGGTCACTAGGTTTACTGAATCGGTCCGACCGAGTTTGTTGATTCGGTCCCACCGAGTTTGGTAAATTGTGTGTGAGGGAGTCCTGGATTAGGGGGTGTCCGGATAGCCGGACTATGACCTTTGGCCGGACTCCTGGACTATGAAGATACAAGATTGAAGACTTCGTCCCGTGTCCGGATGGGACTTTCCTTGGCGTGGAAGGCAAGCTTGGCGATATGGATATGTAGATCTCCTACCTTTGTAACAGACTCTGTGTAACCCTAACCCTCTTCGGTGCCTGTATAAACCGGAGGGTTTTAGTCCGTAGGACGAACAACAATCATACCATAGGCTAGCTTTTAGGGTTTAGCCTCTCTGATCTCGTGGTAGATCTACTCTTGTACTACCCATATCATCAATATTAATCAAGCATGAGTAGGGTTTTACCTCCATCGAGAGGGCCTGAACCTGGGTAAAAACATCATGTCCCTTCTCTCCTGTTACCATCCGCCTAGTCGCTGATTCGGGACCCCCTACCGAGATCCACCAGTTTGACACGACATTGGTGCTTTCATTGAGAGTTCCTACTGTCGTCATCTTTAGGCCGATGGCTCCTCCGATCATCAGCGATGATGCGGTCCAGTGAGACTTTTCTCCCGGACAGATCTTCGTATTCGGCGGCTTTGCACTTTGTGAGCCAATTAAGCTTGGCCATCTGGAGCATATTGAAAGCTCGCCCTGGCCACCAGGTCAGATTTGGAAGTTTGAACTACACGGCTGACGTCGCGGAGACTTGATCTTCGACGGGTTCGAGCCACAGCCAAACGCACAACACTGTCACGAGGGGCATGATCTAGCTCTGCCGCCGAACAGTGTCCTAGAGGCCGCACCAGTGTCTGCTCCGACCTTTAGCTCGGAGCCGACTGCGCCGATCGAGGACGGGTGGCTGGACACCGCCTCGGGGGTTGCGATCTCTACGGTGATTGAGCCGTACACCTACCCCGTCCTTTGCGAAGCTCGTGACTCCAAGGTGCCGGACTCCGAGCCTTCCGTGCCCCCGCCAATCGAATCCGATTGGGCGCCGATCATGGAATTCACTGCTGCGGACATCTTTCAGCACTCGCCCTTTGGCAATATCCTGAATTCACTAAAGTCTCTCTCTTTATCAGGAGAGCCCTGGCCGGATTATGGTCAGGAAGGTTGGGATGTGGACGATGAAGAAATTCAAAACCCACCCACCACCCACTTCGTAGCCACTTTCGATGATTTAACCGACATGCTCGTCTTCGACTCCGAAGACATCGACGGTATGGACGACGATGTAGGGGAGGAACATGAACCAGCACCTATAGGGCACTGGAGAACCACCTCATCTCACGATGTATACATGGTGGACACACCTAAAGGAAGCAACGGCGAGGAACAACGGGACGCTACGAAGGATCATTCCCTTGAAAAGCAGTCAAAACGGCGACATAAGCGCCGCTCAAAGTCCCGCCTCGACAAAGACAACAGCCATACAGACCCAGCCATAGAGCAGGGCGAACCGGTGGACGATGAACATGCTATCGAGCAACCGTCCGAACAGGACAACCTGGATAAACAACCCGTCCCCGGCGAAGACAATAGTCCGGACGATCTCACGCCGGACAAGTTGCTGGAGCAGAAGAACCTCCACAAAAGGCTCGTCGCCACTGCACGTAGCCTGAAAAAGCATAAGTGAAAGCTCAAAACAGCGGAAGATGCACTCAGAATCAGATGTAGCAAAGTACTCAACACCGCAGACAAATACGGCGACAGTCGCCGAACAACGAGCTACCCAAAGCGAAAACTACTGCCCGAATTTGACGAGGAGGCCGTAGAGCCCCCGCAATCAAAAAACAAGGAGGCCACCCGGTCGGATGGACGACCCCATGGCAAACAGAGAGCGGCAAACGACGCTGCACACAAGCCAGCGCGTGATCCGTACAGGGATTCGCATCAAAAAGATGGCCCAGTTAGATCTATCTACGGGCCAAGAAAGCAAGCTCTAGTAAGCAATGCAACACATCAAGTATCCGAACATCACGGTACACCTAAATATAGGGGTGCCGACACTATGTTTCACCGATGAGGTCTTGGATTATGAATTTCAGCGAGATTCAAGCCCGTAAACATAGAGGCATCTGACGGAACAACGAGACCTGGAGTGCGGATTGAGGATTACATCCTCCATATACACATGGCTAGAGAGATGATCTCACGCCATAAAATACTTACCCTCAAGCTCAAAGGGCCAGCCCGGCATTGGCTCAAAAGCCTTCCGAAAACACCATTGGAAGTTGGGAGGAGCTCGAGGATGCTTTTCGCAAATTTTCAAGGGACCTATGTCGACCTCCGGATGCCGACGATTTAAGTCACATAACTCAACAACCCGGAGAGTCAGCCGGAAATTTTGGAACAGATTCCTTACTAAAAAGAACCAAATAGTCGATTGTCCGACGCGAAGCCTTAGCAGCTTTCAAACACAACGTCCAGGAGCGAATGGCTCGCCGGACACCTCGGCCAATAAAAGCCAAGAACAATGGCCGCATTAACAAGCCTCATGACCCGCTTTTATGCGGGAGAGGATAGCTGGCTGGCAAGATGCGATACCAGTGACCCAAGTACATCCGAAGTCGAGGGATGGAAGCGGAAACCACGACGCAGCAAGGACCAGCGTCGGACCAAGAAACAGCCGAAGAGCACGGCGATCAACGCGGATTCAAAAGCTCTCGGCAGAATCATAAAAGCTGCCCCTAAGGATAACAGGAACGAGCTATCTAACTTAAACAAAATCTTGGACAAGATATGCCAAATCCACAGTACTCCCGGGAAGCCTGCAAACCATGCCCACAGGGATTGTTGGGTCTTCAAGCAGTCCGGCAAACTCAACGCCCGAACACAAGGGCTCGACACACCAAGCGATACGATGGCGAACCCCACAAGCAGAGCACCGGAAAACAAAAGAATTTCCCACAAGAAATCAAAATAGTAAACTCACTTCACGTGACAAAGCGGAAAAATAGAGCAGCGCTCATAGAGTCTGTACGCGCCATCGGCCCATCCCGAAGAGTCCGCCCTTGGTTGTTAAAACCAATCACCTTCGACCATCGGATTACTCTAGAAGTATACGGAATGCAGGTTGGACTGCCTTGATATTAGATCAGATAATTGGCGGACTCCAATTTACACAAGTCCTAATGGACGGCGGCAGTGATCTAAACCTGCTATATCAGGACACAATCCGCAAAATGGGGATAGACCCAACCAAATTTCGCCACCACAACACTTCCTTTCAAGGGGTACTGCACAGGCCCATATGCCCATTGTACGGGCTCTCTACGGCTAGAAGTTGTGTTCGGCTCACCCGGCAACTTCCGCCGCGAAAAGTTAAACTTCCACCTCGCCCCATTTACAAGTAGCTATCAAGCACTAATGGGACGCGAAGCTTTCGCCCGCTTCAACGCAATACCGCATTATGCATCTCTTACACTTAAAATGCCCGGTCCACGCGGCATCATCTCGTTAAAGGGAAACATCGAGGGTTCCTCGAGTCCGGAAAATTGTGTGGTTGCCTTGACAGCCACACAATAAACCGGCTTCACCAATACAAGCACTTAGACAGGTCGTCCAGACCCCGGACACGGCTGGACGAGTCCGGCGTAAACATACAAGGTCTTACTAGACGCATACCCCCGTACAAGGGGCTCCGTGCATGCGCAACAAGAGACAATAAAGCTCAATTTTATTCACTTTTTGAATTGTACTTCGTTTATTTAATATAACGTACATTTTTGCGTGATCTTTTTCAACTAAGTTCCTCTCTTTTACAGATGAACACCGTGCTACACACGTCCAGGATACGGCTGCGGAGACCACAGCGCAGGCGTGCGATGAGGGACCCGTTGCAAGGATTCTTTTCAGATTAAGACCCTGCGTAAACCTTTTTACTGTCTCTTGTTGATACATCCCCGGTTCCTTGCTACAACCGAGGAGGAGGCTGGCATTTGGCATCAGCCACGTCGAATTTTGCGGCGTGCACGGACACGGGGCTTATTACCAAAGGCGTTGTTCGCCCGTTTTCATAAAGACCGAATACCTTAGGGAGTGTTGGCGTCTCGAGTTAGGCCTTATATGCATCAGCTCTGAATCATGTCTTTGGTCAAATGTTGGGTTTGCCCGGCTCTGTGTTTTTCTGCCTTACATTTCGCTCTATCGGCTAATGCGGCACCGGAGAACTCTGCGATTGTGCCCGGTTCGCCAAAGCGAGCACCTCGATGAAAGCCAAAACGGCCGTCATGATATAGCGTGAGACTGGTCAACCACTCGATGACCGCTGGAATCTTTATAATTCCTCCGCATTGACGAAGGGCGTTTCGGTCGAGCACATCTGGCGCCCAATTCGGGTGGCGCGATGCCCCTAGGGGCTATATAGTAGCCCCACTGTCGAACTCCTATGGCTAAGTGAAAGTGATAAAGCATTATAGTCCGGTTGCCTAGTTTGCTGCGCTGTCACCTCCTTTGTAGGACCAAGACGTTGGATCAAGTGTGAAAAGGCGCTTTCTGCAAACACCCCCGCATTATATGTGTGGGGGCTGAAGCCAAAGACTGCCATCTTTCAGGTTATATACACATATACATTAACGGCCGCTGACAGGAGGTATTTTAATTCTTGAAGGCACAAGTATAAAAAGCTTTTATATTCCATCGAAACATTGTTTCACAATAATACATGTTATTCGAACATAATATCCTTCGAGCACTGCGTCTCTATTAAACGAGTGCCCTGCAGAACTTCCTGAAAATAGTGCTCGACAGGTACTCGGCTTCCGTCCGAATCTTGGGATGCAACATCGGTGGCCTTCATCTCCGCCCAGTATGTCTTGACACGGGCAAGAGCCATCCGCGCACCCTCTATGCATGATGACTGCCTCATTGCTTTGATATGCGGCACCGCACCAATGAACTGCTGCACCAAGCCAAAATAACTCTTTGGCTCGGGCCTTTTCAGCCACAAATGAGTCACGACAGCCTTCATGGCAAGCCCGGACAATCTATTCAGCTCCTCCCATTCGGCCAAACGATCGGTTAATGGAAGTGGACGCTCTGGATTACGGAACTGCGACCAAAAAAGCTCTTCCATCTCGTGATCCTTTTGATCTCTGAAGTGTTCGGCCGTGTCCATATTTTCGCCGCCAAGTCCAGATAAGCATCCTCCGAACTCCACAGCCGGTCCAACTGAGCATATTTAGGATCCGTGAACTTCCTCCGCAGCAGAAAGGGCTTTCCAGCCGTGATATCTCTAGCTTGACGTAGCTCCTCCTTCATAGCTCTCATTGCAGAGCGAGCATCCTTGGCCTCGGTGGTGGCCTTCTTCAGGTCCTCTTGCTCCGCTCGTCCTTCTTTTTCAAGAAGCTCGCAGCGGTCGGTAGCATTCTTCAACTTCACGGCCATCTCAGACATTTCCTTCTTGCTTCGGCAGTGAGCAGCCTGTTCGGCTTTTAGCTCTTCGGCCGCCTTTAAGGCAGCCGCATCACTTTTTCTAGCCTGCTCCTTGGCTCGGGCAAGCTCCGCCCGAAGGTTCTCCATGGCAGCGGCACCATCTGCATCAAGCATACATGTTGTAAGGCAAGGGCATCAAGCTCCCTTACCAGGTGTCCGCGGAGAAACTGCATACCTTGTGACTCGTCAAGCCGCTTATTGACAAGCGCGATGTCGGCATCCGCCACGTCAAGTTGCCGCTTTAGTTCGGCAAATTCATCAGTCCGGCTAGTCACCGGACGCTCCGCCACCTACATAGGAAGGTTGACATATTATAGTTGGGATTATGATCCTCGGCACGCTGTCATTTTGACAACGCACCGAGTCTCAGGGGCTACTATCTACACAGGGCGCATTTTATATATGCGGAACCGTCAAAAGGTACATCATTGCACGTACCTCAAAACCCGTCAGTAAACTCCTGGTGGCCTCGTACAACCTGCTTCCTGCGGACGAAATTTTTTCAATCACCGTACCCATCAATGCACGGTGATCCTCTGAGATAGACGCTCGCCCGAGAAGATCCTTCAACACCTCCTTGGGGAAATAGTGCGGTCGGGGCATCTCCCGGCGCAGGACCCTCTGGCGAAGATTTTTTCCCCCGCTTTGTGGCCTTGGTCTCCGGATCTTCAGAGGCGGTCCTCTTCTCCCCTTGGATGGAGGGATTCTTGATCCCTCCTTTCTTAATAACCTCCTTCGCGGAGGCAGTAGCTTCCTTGTTCCCCCCTTCGCCTTCTTCCAAAGGCGCAGCCTCCAGCATCTTGGTTAACACGGGATCCGGCGTGGTCTCAAGGAGGGGGGCCGGACACCTGATCAGTTTTGCTTTCGCTATCCACTCCTGTTTAAGGGACAACTCTTTTAAGGGCAAGTTTATGATAAATATACGGATAGCATGTCTGAGTACAGGACTACTTACTTGAGTATCCGGGCGATTGCAGCTCAGACCTGCGTCCTCGATCAAGTCCGGACACATTGCTTGTGATCCAAAGAACAGTTTGTACATCTCCACGGGCGTTGCACCCATAAAATGTTGGAGAGCTCGTGGTCCCTCCGGATTGAACTCCCACGGGAGGAGGCGGCGTTTGCAGGGCAGGATCACGGCGAATCAGCATGACCTGTGCTACTACGACCAGATTGATCTCTCTCTAGGAGGTCTCGAATCGGCCTCGCAACAAGGGCACGTCCTTGGGCGGCCCCAGTCAAGCCCTTATTAACCCATGGCGCCAGCCGCGGTGGAGGACCCGAGCGAAAGGTAGGTGGCACCACCCATTTGGTGCCCCTGGGAGCTGTGATATAAAACCACTATTGTTGCCATAGACTGAGCTCCTCTTGAAAAGACCCTCGGGCCATGGGCGTCGGCATTCTTGCTTATAACAGCCCCTCCTTTTCTGCTGTTGCCCCTTGATCATCTTCGGCTCCACCTTGAAGGTCTTGAGCCACAATCCGAAGTGAGGGGTAATGCGGAGGAAGGCTTCGCACACGACGATGAATGATGAGATGTGGAGGATGGACTCCGGATCCAAGTCGTGAAATTCCAGCCTGTAATAAAACATGAGCCACCTCACGAAGGGGTCCGTCGGGAAGCTTAGCCCCCGAAGGAAGTGAGACGCGAACACCACGCTTTCACCGGGCTCGGGAGTGGGAATAACCTGCCCTTGGGCAGGCAGCCTATGTGAGATTTCGCCGGTTAGATACCTGGCATCTCTTAGCTTTAGGACGTCTTCTTCCGTGACGGAGGAGGGCATCCACCGGCCTTGAAGGTCAGAGCCGGACATCATCAAAGGTCCGAAGCGCCTGAATCTGGAGCTTTGGGTGTTGGAACTCGAGGCGAGGGGCGGATTTGATTGAGATTGGGAAAAGGGCGGGCCTTGGTCTCTTTATAAAGAGGTTGAATACCAGAGCCCTCCCGTGACCGTTCGGGACTCGCCGATAGAGGAGGCATGCCAGCGGACACGATTGGGTTACCCACGCCCGTATTGATGAGAATCCGGAATAAGGAGACACGATCTCTGCTTTGACAAGGCGTGCCAAGAAACTGCCTCGCTAAACGCTACTGAGGTGGGGCGGTGAAAGCGATTGAATAAAGGCTTGGCCGTGGTGTGATGTCACGCTGCGGAATCGTCGCAGATTGAGTTTGTGTAAATAGTATTCTCTCTACGGTGGTATGTGGAACTTATTTTGCGAACGGACACTATCCTTGTGTTCAAAATCTTCTATGAAGAATTGGAGGAGGAACCCGCCTTGCAATGCGAAGACAATATCGCGCCCGAACTCGCGTCCTTTGAAGCCTGGTTCAGGGCTCTTGAGGAGTCTGGATTAGGGGTGTCGGATAGCGGACTATGACCTTTGGTCGGACTCGGACTATGAAGATACAAGATTGAAGACTTCGTCCCGTGTCCGGATGGGACTTTCCTTGGCGTGGAAGGCAAGCTTGGCGATCTGGATATGTAGATCTCCTACCTTTGTAACCGACTCTGTGTAACCCTAACCTCTTGGTGCCTATATAAACCGGAGGTTTTAGTCCATAGGACGAACAACAATCATACCATAGGCTAGCTTCTAGGGTTTAGCCTCTCGATCTCGTGGTAGATCTACTCTTGTACTACCCATATCATCAATATTAATCAAGCAGGAGTAGGGTTTTACCTCCATCGAGAGGGCCGAACCTGGGTAAAAACATCGTGTCCCTTGTCTCCTGTTACCATCAGCCTAGGCGCACAGTTCGGGACCCACTACTAGGAAAACCCTATACACGAATCTTAGCAGCAGCGGCATAAAAAGAAGCGCTGCTGCTAATAAGCAGCAGCATAGCGATTACGTAAAGCGCTGTTGGTGCAAATTTAGCGATGGCGCGATGTTAAACGCGCTGCTACAAAAATCCACCGACGATGAACAACGACCTAAGTTTACCAAGAAGAAGCGGCTCCAGAAGCGCTGCTGCTAACGCCATAGTCGTGGCGCTTTTTGTCACGTCGCTGCTGCTAATTTTGAAATTATGCATGACGGTTAGCCCGTTTAGCGATGGCGCGTGTTAGGGAAGCGCTGCTGCTACCCTCTTAGAAGCAGCGCACTTTTCTCCAGCCTCTTTGCTAAGCCGCAGCCCCACCACCTTTCCCCACCTCCCCTCCCCATCTCCTCTCCTCCCTTTCCCCTACCTCACACATCCTCCCTCTCTCACTCTTCTTCTTCCTCAATACTTCTCCCCCCATTACTCTCCCTCTTCTACCTACCTTTCTCTCTCTTCATTACTCCTAGCTATAACTACACCACCTCCATTAATGCATCTCCTTTCTCTTTTTCCTTTCCCCTCCACTAGTTGAAGTTGTCTCCTCCCAAATTAGCTAGCTAGGTAGATGTAGCATTTAGTTAAGTCACCTATTTGCCCCCTAACTAGATCTATCTTTGTCAACAAGAGCTTTGTGCACTTTTGATCTCCCTACAACATCATCTCCACCGTGTGCTCGATCTCGATCGACGTGATGAAACTTTCATGCTTTTGCAAAATGAAAATATGTTTATGTGTGTGTTATATGTTTGTGGAAATTGTGTGTGTGGCACGCCAAATTGTGCTTTTGAGTTGCCTATGTTTTGCCGAAATGTCGATTTATTTCCGTTTTGGCGAATCCCGGGCAAACTCTAGATCCATATATGTCCTATTTTTAGGGAAGGTCATGTCAAATTTTTGTATGACTTTGATGCATGCATGCATTTTTATAATTAATTTGTTTATTATTACCGTGCAGAGTTGGCGATGGTCGATGGAGCGATCGTGGACAGGTGGTTGCGGTCGGCGGTGCAGGACATGAAAGAAAATAACCGGACAGAGGTTTTATGTCCGTGTCGAAAATGCAAAGGAATAGTTTGGCTCGACCCCCATGACGATGGTCGAGTCGAGCTTACCTGCTCATGACTGGTTTCATGGATGGCTATCTGCGGTGGATAATTGAAGATGAGGATGACGATGTTGAGGATGCCGGACGGGCAGGCAATGATGACACGGGCAAGAGGCGAAGAGATGATCGATAATGGCGGCAGGGAAGAGGCGGACATGGCGGCGGAGAGAACGACATGGACTCCACGCAGCGAGTTCGTCGGTACTAAGTTCAATCATGCGGGACCCTCATGTTCAAGCATTGCCCGCAAGGAGACGCAATCTTGAGAGAGCTGCTTCTAGAGAGGAGGCTAAGCTGGAGCAACTGGTGGTAGACTCGAACACTCCATTGTATGATGGTTGCAATCCTGAGGTGACCCGCTTGAGTTTCACGCTCCAACTCCTGAAGACGAAGGCTAAAAACAAATGGACCGACACTAGCCTCGATGAGCATCTCAAGTACCTAAAGGATGTTCTTCCCGCGGGTAATCTATGTCCTACTAGTGTTGATGAGGCCAAGAAGATCGTGTGCCCTCTTGATCTGCCACACGTTAGATACCATGCATGCATCAACGATTGCATAATTTATCGGAAGGAACACGCGGAAAAAACAAGCTGTCCGGTGTGCAATGCTTCTCGATACAAGAAGGCCGGGAAGAAATGTCCCCAGAAAGTTGTATGGTACTTACCGATCACTCCCCGTCTCTAGAGGTATTTTGTAGATCCCAAGGAAGCAAAGCTAATGCGCTAGCACACAGAGAGGAAGAAGCCCGACGATGGAGATGGTCCGAAGCTGAGACACGTGAAGGATGGAAGCCAGTGGAGAGCGTTGAACAGCTTCTATCTGTATTTTGAATGTGATGCAAGGAACATCGTGCTCGGCGCGTGTACCGATGGCATGAATCCGTTTGGCAACCAGAACACCAACCATAGCACATGGCCCGTGTTTGTATGGATGTACAACCTCCCCCCTGGTTGTGCATGAAATCGAAGTACATTCACATGAGCATGCTTATTCAAGGGCCGAAACAACCAGGAAATAATATTAATTTGTATCTGGGGCTACTTCAAGAGGAATTAGACACGTTATGGAAAACACCGGCCAAGACATGGGGCCTTGACAAAGGTGAGTATTTCAACATGAGAGCCGCGCTGATCACGACAGTGCAGGACTATCTCGGTTACGGATATGTGGCAGGCCAGGTGTGCCATGGATATTGCGGATGCACGCGGTGCATGGATGATACGACGTCTCAGCAGCTAACGTCAAGGAAAGATGGCGGGTCTGGGAAAATCGTGTACATGGGGCATCGAAGATGGCTTGAACAGGACGACCCGTGGATAAACCGTGGAGATCTATTCAATGGTCACGTTGAGCATCGAGGACCTCCACGTAAGCGGAGCGGTGCCGAAATCGATGAGCTGTTGAAAAACTGGAAGGAGTGCCCCGCGTCGGGAAAGACGATGAGAAAGGCGCGGAGCCGCTGCTGAAGCTATGGAAGATGGCGTCGTGTTTCGGGACTTGGATATGGCACAAACTCGATACACCTCATTGCCTTGATCAAATGCATATCTGTAAGAATGTCCTTGAGAGCTTGCTGCAACAACGATGAACATGCGGATAAGACCAAGGATGGGCGAAGGCAAGAAAAGACTTGCAAGATTTGAAAATTAGGGAAGATCTGCACATGCCGCCCGTAAAATGTCGACGAGACAGAGCGGAGACAGAGGCACGGGAGAAGAAGGGCAAGAAAATAAAGAAAGAGGATTATTGCCCCTTCTTGCTTCACCTTAAGTTAGGCTGAGATCAATGCCTTCTTTAAGTGCCTTACGAGTCAAAGTTAGTTCCGATTCTTTGTGGGAAGATAAGCAGATATCTAGACACGGACAAGAAAAGGTTCAGCGGGATGAAGTCTCATGACTGTCATGTGATGATGACGCAGATACTACCTGTTTCCCTTAGAGGGATAATGGACAAGCACATCCGTGACACGCTTATTGGTCTCTGCAACTTTTTCGGCGTCATCTCGAAAGTCGATCGGTGTGAAGCAGCTCAAAGGCTACAGGAAGAGATCATTGTGATATTGAATGAGCTTGAGATGTACTTCCCGCCCGCGTTCTTTGACGTGATGGTGCATCTGTGTGTCCATATTGTGGATGACATAATAGACATGGGGCCGTCATTCCTGCACAACATGATGCCATTTGAGAGGATGAATGGGATCATCAAAGGATTCGTTCGTAACATGTCCCGTCCGGATGGAAGCATCGTCCAGGGCTATTTGGCACAAGAGTGCATCTCTTTCTATGAGAATTTTCTATATGGCGCAGACCAGCCGCCTGGTGTTAGTGTTGGTTTGCCCGTTAACAAGCACGATGGGAGGCTCGAAGGAGATGGTCACTGCAACGGTCGCAAGGAACTGCACGTGGCATACTCAGATCGACGCAGCGACTTTGTGAGCAAACTTGGTAGTGCTACAACACCTAGGCGAGGTAGATCCTTTCGTGGCTTTGCACAAAGAAATTATCGCAAAGAAATATCGTGACCGGGGGTATGCGGGACGGACGCCGAAGTTACTAGAGAGCACAACTCCACTTTCTGCATTGGTTCAAAGAGCATATTATTGCTAATCCTCCGGAGGAGGGCTCTAAGGACGGATTGCTCATATCGCCTTAGCACATGGCCCCTCGCCCAACCTCGTAACCTATCGGGCATATGATATCAACGGATACACGTTCTACGGAGGCCAAAGATATGGACAGTGATGATCGAACTCGGGGTGACGATGGAATGCATGACCGGCAGCGACAACGGCAATCTGAGCGATTTTATGGAAGGTCGAGGAGATCTAGGAGCTTGACTACTCTGGACTGCACAACACGGCGATGTTCCTGTCGGATGGGCTAAGAATGTCGAAAGAGAATGCGAATTTCACTACCATGACTATACCCGGCGCCAAGAGCGCTACCGTGAACGCTATCGCAAAAAAGCGAGCCATGGGTACATGCTAAGCATGTGACACAATGCTTCTTCATAACTGACCAGCGCAATCCCAGCCATGTTGTCTTGAGGAGAGGCAAAAGGAACATCATTGGAATGGATGGAGTCGCCAGCGAGGAAGACTATGATCGATCGGCAACCCAATGAGGAAGATGGCGATGATGATGAAGTATCGTCAAAAGAAGAATCAATACTACATTACCTAAGAAAAATCGTACTCCATGGAAAAGGCAAAGTCACAATGAGGGCTCAATTATTCTTCAACGAACAAGAAGGGAAAGAAGCTGACTCAAAAGCGAAAGCGTCAGCAGTGAGGAAACTTATGTTATCGGTCAAATGAGTTAATATATATATATATATATATATATATATATATATATATATATATATATATATATATATATATATATATTCCTATTTTGTATACACACTTAGCCATTATTATGCATGGGTCCAATGATGTGTAACATATATGTTCCTATTTTGTGTACATATTTAACCGTCAAATGATGCAATATATATCGCCCTCCATTCGTTCACTGCCCTCGGGAAATAAAAGTGGGATAAAATAAAGGAAAAGGAAAACTGGCAGTAGTGAAGGTAGTAGCAGCGCGTTTTTCCTAAACCGCTTCAGATAGTGAAGTTATTAGCAGTAGCGTTTTGTCCAAATCGCCTCTGCTCGTCCACTTAACCCAAAATTCTCACCCGCCATGTGCTTCATCCGCCTTCCCCCAAATCCGACTCTCCCGTCGCATTGCCGCGCCCGACCCGCCCGGCGCTCCCCGACTCGGCGCGGGCGCTAGCCCGACCCGGCGCTCGCCCGACCATTCCCTCACCCCGACCCGACCCGGCGCTCGCCCCGACCTGGCCTTCGCCCGACCGGCCTCGCCCCGACCAGCCCCTCGCCCGACCCTGACCCGGCGCTCGCCCACGACCCGCCCTCACCCCGACCCGGCGGCGCTCGCCCCGACCCAGCACGCTCGCCCCGACCCGCCTGCCCTCGCCTCCCTCCTCTCCCCTCCCGGCCGTCGTCGGGCCAGCCTCCTCGCCCTTGCACCCTCTGTAAACCCCCCCCCTCTCTCTGCTAGGGTTCTTCGGTTAATTTACTTAGGTTTTAGTTAGGCCAGTATGTTAATTAGGTTATCTATTTAGTTATGAATTTAGCTAGGTTTCAAAATTTGAGGCTGGACATGTGATATGTGCAAATTTGAACTGGACATGTGATATGTGCATATGTCATGTTTTGGACATGTCATGTTTGGAAAGTGATCCGAGTGGCCTATGTTACGCGGAATGTTGATTCATTTCCGTTCCGTGAATTCAAAGCGCTCGATATGTCCATTTTTAGCAAAGGTCATGCGAAATTTCCCGTGAATAAAGGCATGATTTTGTGCTACATAGTTGGCATATCGAGTGCTGGCACATAGATTTCTTTTTATGTCATTTATCATTTATTCATACTTTTAGAAATGGATTCTACATCGTCCATCTCATGATTCAGTTCAACACGGATCACCAAAAGCTTCGCATTAACAGTAGAAATGATGATCGTATCCACAAGTGGCTAGAATCTCATGGACAAGCGGATTATAAACTTAGAGATGACTTCTTTTGCATCCAAAGCGACATTGCGACGATCATCATGAAAGAAGTCGTCGATGAGAAGGGGATGTTCCACCACGGCCCTATATCGCGAGCTGACGTCCGAACTCGCATA
Source organism: Aegilops longissima (assembly GCA_021605205.1). Taxonomy (NCBI): domain Eukaryota; kingdom Viridiplantae; phylum Streptophyta; class Magnoliopsida; order Poales; family Poaceae; genus Aegilops; species Aegilops longissima. The sequence continues at coordinate 101,870,615 of CM038682.1, read as the reverse complement.
GGCATGCAACGTCTAGACCTCACGCCGTTCAAGAAGCTAGGGTTCGTCCTCGATGATATGAAGGATGGAACTTCTAGTGATTTATGATGCCGATGATGATGATATGTGTCGGTTGAACTTGTATACTTCTTGTAGCGATGAAACTTTGTGATGTCCACGGTCCATGTGCTGAACTTGCGTAACGCTACTTTGTTAGTTTGCGTACGATGACCTGCGTACCTCTAGTTAAGTAATTTGCATACTGTATGTTGCATCTAGTTGCTAACCCTTTCTTTTTTGGTGTTGCTCTAGTATATTTTGTTGCATATATATGATTGTACATCCTCTTCATGAACATGCATCTCTAACAGGTACCTAGTTTCTTGATGGCGAGATGGAGTTGCTATGTCGTGTACAAAGGGAAGGTTCCGGGGGTGTACAACGAGTGACATGAGCGTCAGGCGCAAGTGAATGGGTTCACGGGCGCCAGCCATAAAGGCTTCAAAAGCAGACAAGAAGGAGAAGCTAGTTACTTGAGGTTCACGCTAGCGCGAGAGAGGACTCGTAATCGCCACCTCATGTATCTGCATAGTTCCGCTCTCACTCATAGTGATAGCACTTCTTGCGTATACCTTTGTTTAGATGGATGACGTTGTTGTAGTTGCAAGTATTCGAGACTTGCATGTATCGCTATTTTCAAGATGATGACAAGATGTCACTTTGTGTTGGATGATGATTATGATGAGACTATTTGTATGTACATGCTATGATTACATTTGTGGTCTCACGGACATTTGTATGTGTATCATGATGACATTTCTATGTGCTAAAGATTCTTCTATAAAGCCTATTCAAATACAAAACAAATATGCCAAAAAATAACAAAAAACCTACTTAAATTAGCAGTAGCGAGTGTACAAAAGTTAGCAGCAGCGCGCTATAGCATGAGCGTCAAGGTAAAGCGCTAGAGATACTAGCGATGGCGAGCTTCCATAAACAAGCGCTGTTGCTACACTTGTGTAGCGATGGCGCATGATGAGCACGCTGCTATCTGCTATATGTTAGCTATAGCGTCTTATTAGTAGCGCCTATCCCCGCACTACTGATACATCTAAAACCCGCGATGTTGCTAGCCTTTTCCCTAGTAGTGACCCCCTACCCGAGATCCGCCGGTTTTGACACCGATAGTGTGTAACGGTTAGATTTTGTGTGGAGGCTATATATACCCCTCCACCTCCTCTTCATTCGTTGAGAGAGCCATCAGAACAAACCTACACTTCCAACTTACCAGTTCTGAGAGAGAACCACCTACTCATGTGTTGACGCCAAGATATTCCATTCCAACCACATGAATCTTGATCTCTAGCCTTCCCCAAGTTGCTTTCCACTCAAATCTTCTTTCCACCAAATCCAAATCCTATGAGAGAGAGAGTTGAGTGTTGGGGAGACTATCATTTGAAGCACAAGAGCAAGGAGTTCATCATCAACACACCATTTGTTACTTCTTGGAGAGTGGTGTCTCCTAGATTGGCTAGGTGTCACTTGGGAGCCTCCAACAAGATTGTGGAGTTGAACCAAGGAGTTTGTAAGGGCAAGGAGATCGCCTACTTCGTGAAGATCTACGCTAGTGAGGCAAGTCCTTCGTGGGCGGCGGCCATGGTGGGATAGACAAGGTTGCTTCTTCGTGGACCCTTCGTGGGTGGAGCCCTCCGTGGACTCAATAACCGTTACCCTTCGTGGGTTGAAGTCTCCATCAACGTGGATGTACGATAGCACCACCTATCGGAACCACGACAAAAACATCAGTGTCTCCAATTGCGTTTGAATCCTTCAAACCCTTCCCTTTACATTCTTGCAAGTTGCATGCTTTAATTTCCGCTGCCTATATACTCTTTGCATGCTTTCTTGAATTGTGTGAAGATTGCTTGACTTGTGCAAAGATAGCTAAAATCTGCCAAAGTCTAAAATTGGGAAAAGGTTAAGTTTTTAATTGGTCAAGTAGTCTAATCACCCCCCCCCCTCTAGACATACTTCAAGGTCCTACAAGTGGTATCAGAGCTTTGGTCTCCATTTGCTTTGATTTCCATAGCTTTTGGTGGTCATAGCCTTGGTTTCACAACCTAGGAGAGTATGGCGTCTAGCGAGGGAAATTATCACCGTAGAGGTCCTTACTTTGATGGCACTAATTTTGCTAGTTGGAAGCATAAGATGAAAATGCATATTCTCGGACATAACCCCGCCGTTTGGGCTATTGTGTGTATTGGATTGCAAGGTGAATTCTTTGATGGGAGAGAACCAAACCGTGAAGCTAGCGCGGAAGAGTTGAAGATGCTGCAATACAATGCTCAAGCTTGTGATATCCTCTTCAATAGCTTGTGCCCCGAAGAATTTAACAAAATCAGCCGTCTTGAGAATGCAAAGGAAATTTGGGATACTTTGATTGATATGCATGAAGGTACCGACTCCGTCAAGGAATCCAAGTTGGATGTGCTCCAAAGTCAGCTTGACAAGTTCAAAATGAAGCATGGTGAAGGTGTCGCTGAAATGTACTCTAGGCTTGCTCTTATCACAAATGAGATTGCCGGCTTAGGAAGTGAAGAGATGACCGACAGATTCATCATCAAGAAAATCCTAAGAGCATTGGATGGAAAATATGATACCGTGTGCACATTGATCCAAATTATGCCAAATTACAAAGATCTCAAGCCAACGGAAGTCATTGGAAGAAATGTTGCTCATGAGATGTCACTCAAGGATAAGGAGGAACTTCACAACAAGTCAAGTGGTGCTTACAAAGCCTCATGTGAAGCCCCCACATCATCAAGTGAGAAACAAACCTTCAATGAAGAATTGAGCTTAATGGTGAAGAACTTCAACAAATTCTAAAAGAGTAGAAGCAAAGAAAGAAGCTCTAAGTCAAGGTCCTACAATGACACAAGATATTCTAGTCGAGAGCGCAATTGCTACAATTGTGGGAGACCGGACACTATTCAATGAGTGTACGGCACCCTACAAAAGAAGAGAAGATTCTCCCAAGAGAAGAAGTAGAAGAGAAGAATCACCACCAAGAGAGAGAAGGAGTAGAGATGATCGTTATGAGCGAAGACCCTCACGGAGAAGCAAGGATTCGGAAAGGAAGGACAAGTCATCAAAGAGCTACACAAAACGAAGACATCAAGCTCACGTTGGTGAATGGGTATCCGCCCGACTCCGACAATCACTCCGAGAGAAGCTATCACTCCGACTCGAATACACTCAAGATGAAGGTGTTGCGGTCTAGAACTTGTGTCAACCAACTCCTCGACATAGTTGATTCACCAAATGAAGGAATTGGAAGATGCTTCATGGCCAAAGGTCCTAAGGTAACACACCCGAGTATGTTGATTTTAATAGTGATGAAGATGACTTGCTAGGTGATGATGATTTACTTGTTCACAACTCTAGTGATGAATACTATGATGAAACGTCAATTAATCATGCTAATCAAGATGAAACGAATGACAATGATAAGGAGAAGATTGAGCTTCTAACTAAAGAACTAAACACTCTTAAGTTAGCTCATGAAACTATCTTCGAAGCTCATCGAGAACTTTTAAGGGCTCATGAGAAGTTACGCTTTGAAAAGCTCAATCTTGAGCAAGAGCATGAGTTCCTAAAAGCAATCAATGATGATCTCCGTAAGAAAAGTTCTTCTTACATTGCCAAGCGTTTACTCTTATCTACTTACATGCCTCAAGTCAAGTCAAGTAACAAGAACAAGAAAAGATTCTTCCTCTAGTAGTAACAATAACAATGCTAAATCCAATATTGTTGCTTCTATTAGTTCTCTTGATTCCACTAATGATCCTCTTAGCCAAGTTACACTTGAGCAAGAAAATAGCTTATTGAAGGGAATTATAGAGAAAGGTGTATACAAAAGCCTTGCCGGGAGTAAGCAACTTGAGGAAATTGTACGCACGCAAGGAAAGCACCGGAAGAATCAAGGTGTTGGTTTTGAACGAAAGTTCAATGCCAATGGAGTAGAGTGGTAAGAAGATCAATACCCCAAGACGAAGTTTGTTCCTCAACAAGAGAAGTATGATCCTAGTTCCTTCAAGGGAACACAAGCACAAGATGATCTTCCACCCAAGACCATAAGAACAAAGGAAAGGACAAGCTTCAAGAGGAGATTGATGCATTTGAAGAAGCACCTAAGTCCTTGGTCAAGTGGGTTCCCAAGACAACGTCAAGTTCTACTTCATCGAGTACAACTACTACACCAAGGATTCCCATCAAGATGATGTGGATCCCGAAGAAGATGAACTAGAGAGTTCTTGAGGGTGACTCCGCCAACATTATTCACTCATATCATTATGGCAAGGACAAGTGCAATCATCTTCCATATCTTGCACTAGTTCAAGGAGTCACAAACCCTCATGTTGGTAAGGCAAGGGACAAGGTAACCTAATGTTTTCATGGACATCATTTTGTGTGTGCATCACTCTATGTCTATGGATATTCTTGTTTGTTCCTTGTGGGACTAACCCATGTACGTATTGAAAGTGCAACTCACTCCAAAGGTTTGCTCCAAAAGATCTACATCAACATTGAGCATCCACATCTTCAACACCTACATGACATCATCATCGACAAAACCCAAGGTTAGTTCATCCCTCTAAGGGGGGATCTCACATCTAGGGGGAGCTTAACTCTAAGAATTGAGTCAAAGAAACTCTAATGATGTGAACACATAAATGCTTTATGTAAAAGTGGTAACCCCACTTGAGCTTAAACGATGAGTATGACCTATGATCAAATGTTCTCATTTGACTCCTAAGTCAATATACTCATATATAGATGACCTAGTCATCGCCAATTGTTTGATAGATGCTAGAATTGGTTGTGCATGCTTTGTCACATATTTCATTTGTCATTTCATTGTGTGAGCATGTTGGTTGCATATTTTACTCATTCGAGGACATCCACTTGTTGTTTTGATTGATTGGCTTCTTTTTCTTTGGCCAAGTGGATGGACAAGAATGCCTAAGAACCTTCTCTAGCTATGTATGCTTTTCTCGTCTCAAACTCTATTCATGCTACATCACAAAATTTGATCAAGTCAGATTCGAACCACTCTGTGTGAGGAGCACTTGGAGTCCCCGATTTGTCATAGACTTAAAACTTCCAAAACTTCTTTGTGATTTTCGATCTGACCGATTCATCCATTTTGGTCATACCGAGATTACTAAGTCGATCTAGGTTTTCATCTCGGTGCAACCGATTTGAACTTTTCGGTCACACCGAGTTGCTGTAACTGTTAATAGTTATGCATCTCGGTGCCACCGAGTTGTTCCACTCGGTCACACTGACAGTGCCGGGTTATATATTCACACGGGCAAATTTTGGAAAACTTTCTCCGAACTCCTTGCCCGCGCATAGCTCGCTCTGCCTACTAGGTCTCCGGATCGTCGACTTCTCGCTAGCCGCCTCCTGTCGCTGGTCTCCGCCGCCGTCAACGGGATTCATCTCCGCCGTTGCCGCCGTAACGAGTTCACCGCGAACTAGGGTATGAACTTGATCACAGTGCTATCCTCGTCTGATTCTCAGCACATTGTGTTCATAATGCTTCTTGCCACGATTGAAACACCTCTATCCAGTCAATACAATCCTTAGAATAGATGCGCTTCGAAAATTTAGGGTTAGGTTTCCGCCGAAACCATCTCGGACCCACCGAGTTGAAAAATCGGTCCCACCGATTGGGCTAACGCCATTGCACTAGTAACTCTCGGTCTGACCGAGAATTGCTAATCGGTGTGACCGATTTTAGAACTTTGTGAAACCCTAGCAGTCTCGGTGCCACCGAACTGTGACTCGGTCTGACCTAGTACACTAGTTTAGGTTCCAAAACTGCTTCGGTATCACCGAGTTTGAAAATTGGTAGATCCGAAATGCTTTCTGTGGAAAACTAAAACTAAGTTTTTTGAATCATTCTTTTGCAAAAATCTCTGCAATTTGTGATGCTCATCCACACTACCTCATCTATAACTATTCACTGTGGTCAGCGATCGGTGTGTGCAGCATGTCGAGACCAAAGTGACAGCCAGAACAAGTCAGAAGAGCAGATTCACATGAGTGAGGGCACTAGTCCCTCTAGCAGCTCAGATGAGGGGAGCAGAAGCACTCCCAGCAATTTTCCCAAGGCTTCCACTAGGACAAGGAAGAAGAAGACCTCATAGTCTGAGGATGAGGATTATGTGTCAGTTGAGGATGAGGCTAGTTCAAAGAAGAAAGTGCTAAAGAAGGAGTACAACTCAAGTGCAGTAAAGCCAGGGATGAAGATCAAAAGGCCAGCAGGTAGACAACCAATGTCCAAAGCCAGAATCTCCACTCAAGCTTCTTTGGAATCCCAACCCAAAGAGCCTACTGCAAAAGGAAAGAAAAGGAAGGAAAGGGTCAAGAAGACCATGGTCAGAGTAATAGGAAAGCCTTCCATGATGGAAGAAGAAGAAGAAGAAGAGGTTGATGCACCAGCACCCAAGGCACAAAAGCTGATGGGTGATGCTATCAAGTCAGGGGCTGCAACTTCAAAGCCCAAAGTATCACCCAAAGCTGCCCTCAAGCCCAAGAGTGCGCCTAAGAGGAATACCAGGAGTATACCAGCTGCTGAAAAGAACAAGGCCCCGGTGTCTGATGTTGTTGCTGAGGAAGATGATGAAGGGCAAGTCCTAAGGAAGCTCAAACCCAAGATTCTAGACCACAATGATACTCATCCTGTGGCTGAGAACATGAAGATCAGGCGAGATTCAGGGTTGAGGCTATGGAGAGAGTCAGATCCATATGCCAACAGGAGAAGGACTGCTGTAGATTACAGGTTCCACACCAAGGAGCAGCAGGACTTCTATGAGACAATCTTGTTGGATAAGAAGCCCATAGTATGTGATATGAGGTGGGTCGACTGGACCTACATACAGGAAAATGAAGTGTATGACAGCTTCAGTGCGTGTGGGGTTGCAGATTTTGTTGGGCAGAAGCTCACAAACTGGAATGATGAGCTCATTATACAATTCTACTCCACAGCACATTTCTATCCAGATGGCAGGATAGTTTGGATGTCTGAAGGAACGAGATACCAATCAACCATTGAGGAATGGGCAAGTCTGATCAATGCCCCAAAGGAGAGTGAAGATGACTTGGACGTTTATGCCAAGAAGAAAATGGATCACAACTCTATGTCACAGATGTACAAGGAGATCCCAGATGATGCACTTGAGACTTTCAAGTTTGGATCAGTTCATTTTCTTCTGTCAGGGCTGCCAACGATCAACTGGATCCTAAGGCACACTCTATTGCCCAAATCAGGTGACCACAACATGATCAGAGGGCATGCAATTAATTTGCTTCACATATTTGATGTGCCCCAGAAATTCAAGGTCGTGAGCCTCATAGGTGAAACTATCAAGAGGGCAGCAGCAGACCAAAAGAGGAGCTGTGGATATGCCCCACAGATTCAGGAGTTGATTAACTCAAAGATGGGCACGTGGAAGTATCATTGGATAAGGAACACTTTGTTCTCTATCCGACTTTGAGGACAATCAAGTTGTCATGGTGAGAATGAACCATCATCGGTACAAGCTCAAGAGAAGAAGGAGAAGGCAAGGAAAGAGAAGGCTGCCAAGATGCCAACTCTAGCAGAGGCATCTCGAGTACTTTTGACGAACAAGCGGGAGCAGCTTGGTTACTTGATAGCATCAACTCATGGATTGAGAAGGGGTTGGCCACCTAACTCAAAACCAAGAGAGCCTGGAAAGAATCATGGAACAAAACTTCTATGATCTTGATGTCAAAGTGGCGAGATTGATCGGTTGTGGAGCAGCTACTGAGGATGACATGCAGGAGAGGAAGGGCAGGACAACAATTGATGCATTTGCGAGTGCCTCGAGCTCGAGATCAGCTGCAGAGCCGCATTGCAGACACGAGTCACTTCATCTGCTCCAGTAGCAACTAGCTCCAAAGACCAACTCCTTCAGCTCCTTCCACATCAAGCTGAAGTCTTCGTCCAAGGAGCCATCTCACGCCACCAGCAGAAGACCAAGCACGAGAGACGATATAGTCCTATGCATTTTCTAGGAACTTTTGGTAACTTGTTGCCAAAGGGGAGAAAATGTATAGATCATAGGGCTTCGAGAGAGAGAGAGTTTGCTTTTGTTCTCTCTTGTCTTCTTGGTTCAACTTTGTTTGCCTTTGATTGCTTGAGATACTATGCTATTTCCTGTGAGACATTGATGATCATGTGTTTGATCATAAGCTACACTTATGCTTGTTAGTTGATATTATCTTACTTATCCTTATATGATCATTCACTGCTTGGTGATGAGTGCATGTATTCAATCCTTATTATTTTGAGCGCTCCACCAAGATGTATGTGACATGGAAGAGTAACCCATGAGCCTAATTCCTTGTGCATTTGCAGTCCAAAGCAAATCTTAAAACATGCACAAATTTAGGGGGAGCTCTTGCTTATCACATACTTCTCAAAGCGACGATGTTTTTCAATCTTATTATCATTTGTCGAAGCTTTGATCTATATGTTGTCATTAATTACCAAAAAGGGGGAGATTGAAAGTGCAACTATCCCTAGGTGGTTTTGGTAATTCATAACAACATATAGCTCATTGAGCTAATGCTATTCCAAGACAAATATTTCAGGGAAGCTCAATGAATGCCATGGCATGGATGATGAAAGTGGATCCCTCAAAATATTAAGGACAAAGGATTGGCTCAAGCTCAAAAGCTTAAGACTCTACATTTTACATTTTAGTGATCCAAGATCACATTGAGTCTATAGGAAAAGCCAATACTATCAAGGAGGGATGAGGTGTTGCTTAATGAGCCTCTTGCTTCATGTGCTTAGTGATATGCTCCAAAACCCTCCACTACTTTCTCATATCCACATATGACCTAAACCTAAAGTCAAACTCGGCCCCACCGATTCTTTCTATCCGGCGCCACCGAGTTCATATGTCATAGCCACTACCACAAACCCTAGGCAAATCGGTTTCACCGATAGGGGTCTCGGTCTCACCGAGATGGGATTTTAATATCTCTGTTTCCCTTTGTAACGTTTCGGTCTAACCGAAGTGAGCGATCGGTCCCACCGAGATTGCAATGTAAACTCTCTGTTTCCCTTTCGTAACTTTTCCGTCTCACCGAAAGAGCGAATCGGTCCCACCGAGTTTACCTGACCAACTCTTTGGTTAGCTAATTACCAAAATCGGTCTCACCGAGTTTGTGTAATCGGTCTCACCGAGATTACGTTATGCCCTAAACCTAACCATATCGGTCCTCTGAGTTGCATGTCAGCCCCACGAAAACCCTAACGGTCACTAGGTTTCTTGAATCGGTCCGACCGAGTTTGTTGATTCGGTCCCACCGAGTTTGGTAAATTGTGTGTAACGGTTAGATTTTGTGTGGAGGCTATATACCCCTCCACCTCCTCTTCATTCGTTGAGAGAGCCATCGAACAAACCTACACTTCCAACTTACCAGTTAGAGAGAACCACCTACTCATGTGTTGAGGCCAAGATATTCCATTCCAACCACATGAATCTTGATCTCTAGCCTTCCCAAGTTGCTTTCCACTCAAATCTTCTTTCCACCAAATCCAAATCCTGTGAGAGAGAGAGTTGAGTGTTGGGGAGACTATCATTTGAAGCACAAGAGCAAGGAGTTCATCATCAACACACCATTTGTTACTTCTTGGAGAGTGGTGTCTCCTAGATTGGCTAGGTGTCACTTGGGAGCCTCCGACAAGATTGTGGAGTTCAACCAAGGAGTTTGTAAGGGCAAGGAGATCGCCTACTGTGAAGATCTACCGCTAGTGAGGCAAGTCCTTCGTGGGCGACGGCCATGGTGGGATAGACAAGGTTGCTTCTTCGTGGACCCTTCGTGGGTGGAGCCCTCCGTGGACTCGCGCAACCGTTACCCTTCGTGGGTTGAAGTCTCCATCAACGTGGATGTACGATAGCACCACCTATCGGAACCACGACAAAAACATCCGTGTCTCCAATTGCGTTTGAATCCTTCAAACCCTTCCCTTTACATTCTTGCAAATTGCATGCTTTAATTTCCGCTGCCTATATACTCTTCGCATGCTTTCTTGAATTGTGTGAAGATTGCTTGACTTGTGCAAAGATAGCTAAAATCTGCCAAAGTCTAAAATTGGGAAAAGGTTAAGTTTTTAATTGGTCAAGTAGTCTAATCACCCCCCTAGACATACTTCAAGGTCCTACAGCGGCGGCCAATGGCTTTGGCCGCCGCCACCTGCATGAGGACGAGGCATGCCTCCTCTACGAGGTCGACTATGTGGCACCGCCGGACATGCGGGTGCCGGGCTCCTGGAGGCTCAGTGTCGGCGGCGTCCTGATGCCTCCAGCGCCCACCAGAGCTGATCGGCGCGCCGAAGTTGCGCTCATCCAGTCCTTGCTACCGGAGCAGACGCGCAACCAGCCGAGGTATGCCCCCGACAGCAACGCGCTGTGGACGGCGTACTTCAACCGGCGCCACGAGGAGCAGCTTGCTCCACCAATGGCTTCGAGCCCCGCAGCCGCCTCAACTCCGACGGGTGGGGCCAATGGTGGGGCGTCCCCGGCCGCACCCTCGAGGCCGTCCTCGAGTACCCGGCGCCTCCCTCATTCTCTCGCCACCGCGGTAGCTCCAGGATGCCACGGCGAATGGAGACGGTGACCTCGTCGTCGTCGGGCTCCCTCTCCTCCGGATTGCCGGCACTACGCCCCGTCAAGTCGGAGCCACAAGAGGCACCGCTTAGGCGCTGCACCCGCGGCGGCGCCCTCGTCATCAACGAGGCCGACCGTGTCCCCTCTCCTTCCTCTTCCCGTCTCGTCAGGCCAAAGACCGAGCATAGGCTGCTCCCCGTGAAGAAGGAGCACGAGGCCTTGGCCGCCTCCGACGAGACCCCCCTCAAATGGGTGCGGGAGGACTACATCCACGAGGAGATGGCGTGCCAGCGCTGCACCCTCGAGGAGATCGCTGCTCAGCGCCGCGAAAGTGAGGAGGGCGGCGTCGTCATCCTCGACTACAGCTAGGAGGAGGCTTCCGGGCCGTCCAACCCCCACGCATCGGTGACTGATACGTCTCCGTCGTATCTATAATTTTTTATTGTTCCATGCCAATATTCTTCAACTTTCATATACTTTTGGCAACTTTTTATACAGTTTTTGGGACTAACATATGATCCAGTGCCCAGTGCCAGTTCCTGTTTGTTGCATGTTTTATGTTTCGCAAAAAACCCATATCAAACAGAGTCCAAATGGGATAAAAACGAACGAAGAATTATTTTGGAATATTTATGATTTTTTGGGAAGTAGAATCAACGCGAAACGGTGCCCGAGGTGGCCACGAGACAGCGGGCGCGCCCTCCCCCTGGGCGCGCCTGGCACTCTCATGGGCCACCCGTAAGGCGGTTGACGCTCTTCTTCTGTCGCAAGAAAGCTAATTTTATGAGAAAAATTTGGGCGAAAGATTCACCCCAATCGGAGTTACGGATCTCCGGATATAAAAGAAACGGTGAAGGGGCAGAATCAGGAAACGCAGAAACAGAGAGAGACAAAGAGATAGATCCAATCTCGGAGGGGCTCTCGCCCCTCCCACGCCATGGGAGCCAAGGACCAGAGGGGAAACCCTTCTCCCATCTAGGGAGAAGGTCAAGGAAGAAGAAGAAGAAGGGGGGCTCTCTCCCCCTTGCTTCCGGTGGCGCCGGAACGCCGCCGGGGGCCATCATCATCACCGCGATCTTCACCAACACCTCTGCCATCTTCACCATCATCTCCATCACCTTCCCCCTCTATCTACAACGGTCCACTCTCCCACAACCTGTTGTACCCTCTAATTGAACATGGTGCTTTATGCTTCATATTATTATCCAATGATGTGTTGCCATTCTATGATGTCTGAGTAGATTTTCATTGTCCTATTGATGGTTGATGAATTGCTATGATTGATTCAATTTGCTTGTGGTTATGTTGCTGTCTTTTGGTGCCCATCATATGAGTGCGCGTGTGGATCACACCATAGGGTTAGTTGTATGTTGATAGGACTATGTATTGGAGGGCAAGAGTGACAGAAACTTCAACCTAGCATAGAAATTGATGCATACGGGATTGAAGGGGGACCAATATATCTTAATGCTATGGTTGGGTTTTACCTTAATGAACGTTAGTAGTTGCGGATGCTTGCTAATAGTTCCAATCATAAGTGCATAGAATTCCAAGTCAGGGATGACATGCTAGCAGTGGCCTCTCCCACGTAAAACTTGCTATCGGTCTAGTAAAGTAGTCAATTGCTTAGGGACAATTCCGCAACTCCTACCACCACTTTTCCACACTCGCTATATTTCGATGGGCCGGCCCAGTGCACCTACAACGCCAGCCGGTTCTAGAAACCTTCTAGAAGGTTCCCTGAACCGGGTTTTTGTTTCTTTTACCGGTTTTTCTGTTTCTTTCTTTTCGGTTTTCTGTTTCTGTTTCTTCTTCTTCTTTCTTCTTCCTTTTCTTTTTTTCGTTTTCATTTTCTATTTCTTTTTCTTTCTTTTTTCCTTTTCAAGGTTATTTTATCTTTTTAAAATAAGTTCATATTAGAAATTGTTCTTAATTTTTGAAAAATGTTCCTGCTTTTAAAAATGTTCAAAATTTCAAATAATGGTCGTTTTCAAAAATTGTTCCTAAATACAAAAAATGATCTTGTTTTTTAATAAATATTGCGAAAGCTTTTGTTCAAAATTTTCACAACTTTCCAAAAAATATTCGGACGTCTAAAAAATATTCCTGTTTTCAAGAATTGTTCGCAAATTGTGAAAAATGTTCAGGCTTACCTTTTTTCTGGAGTTTCAAAAAATGTCCCAGTTTCATAAATTGTTCACAAGTTTCCAAAAAGTTCGTGATTTCAAATTTTGTTCAGGAGTTTCGAAATATGTTTGCATCTCCAAATTTTGTTTTGGAATTTGGAAATATGTTCCTGTTACGAGAAATTTTCATGATTTCCAAATAATGATCCTGTTTTTCGTGTTTTGCAAAAATTTGTTAAAAAATTTTGCAAAATGTTCCTGTTTTAAAAAATATATTCCAAAAACGCAAAAAAAAATTTCATGTTTTCAAAAATTGTTCGTAAATTAAAAAACTGTTCGGGGAGTTTGATAAAATTTCTCGTTTTGAAATTTTTTCGTAATTTCAAAAATGTTCGCATTTTCAATATAGTTCTCCGTTTTTTTCTCTTTTTATTTTTGTTCCTTTTTTGTTGTTATTTTTCATGTTTCTTTTGTTTGAAATTTTCAAAAATTTGTTCTAAATTTTAAAAAATATTCCCGTGTTTAAAATTTGAAAAATTGTTCGTGTTTCAAAAAATGTTCTGGGAATTTAAAGTGTTCTTGTTTTCAACATTCGTTTACAATTTCAGAAAATGTCAAGTAATTTGAAAAAACTTGTAGTTTTCAAAATATGTTCATGATTTCCAAAATATGTTCACGTGTCAAAAATATTTCATGGATTCAAAAAAATCTCGTCTTCAAATTTTCTTCACAATTTCAGTTTTTTTTGTTTCGCAAAAAAGTTCTCACTTTTAAATTTTGTTCACAGTTCCAAAAAAGGTTTTGTGTTTCAAAAAATATTCTCATTTTCAAAAGATGTTCACAATTTCAGAAACTATTCTTGTTTAAAAACATGTTCGCGGTTTCAGAATTTTGTATGGAATTTCAAAAAAGTTGTTCGAATTGAAAAATATGTTCTTCTATTTTTTTTGAATGATGTTCAGAAATTTTCAAAATATGTTGAAATTATAAAATTTGTTCCTGTAATTCCAAAACTATTTTCAAATTTTAAATTTTTGTTCACGTTTTCCGAAATTTGGTTCATGTTTTATAAAATCTGTTCAAAACAATTGAATAATCTGCACGCAAGAGTGAATGTCACGTTATAGCTAAAATCCTTCCCACTATCATTTTGCACCATTGGGTCTGTGGTGTAGTGGCTAGCAGCAGCCCGAGTTCGTTATTGAATCATCACGAGTTCGATCCTGAAGCTAGAAGCCGCTCTTCTTTTTTGCATTTTTTCACTGCTATATACGGTAGACTAATTATTTTTTCAACTGCAAGCAAAACTCCACTGCCAAGAAAGATTTCCAACTACAAGAAATAGTTCCATTGAAAGATGTTTCCTCCAGTTTTATTCATGTCAATGAGAAATGTGTTTTCATGTTGTTTCCTGGAGTTTTCCAATGGAAGTTTTGTGCTCCACTGATAGTTTCCTGTTTACTTTCATGAACTGCAGAATAGTTTCAGTTGTGAAGAAACTTTTTCCTATTTGTTTCTTTGCACTGCACAGTAGAAAGTCTTAAGATTTCCATTGAATCAGAAGAAATAGAGACAGCTTACCATCAGGTTTTCCTGTACGAAACAGTTTACTTTCCTCGCTCGCTCGCGAACAGAAACGCCATCTTCGCTCGCTCGTGAAATGGAAGAAACAACGAACAGAAACGCGCTCTTTGCTCGCTCGTGAAACGGAAGAAACAGAAAACGGCCAAGAAAGCCCGCCAAGTAGAGCCTCTGTGCGAAACAGCAGCTACTTGACGCAAAAAGCGTCACATAGGAGCTCCCAGGGATCCCTCCCCCTTGTGTGCGACCAAATGGCGTCGTGGGCTCACTGTGGTCGGTTCGACCGATGGATTTCCCGCAGGCCTTGTTTGGTGGAGGAGGTTTGGAGCCACTTACAGCCCATTTGACACACAAGGATTGAGCAAGCCAATCCCCTTTGATCCCCACGAATCCCTCCCAATCCACGTGGCACAGAAAACTCCCGTAGCCACCCGTGGAACTGAGGAGAATTGGACGCTCGCTATGCTGCTGCTATTGTAGGATGTTTAATCAAATAGAGGGATTTATGAGGGGGAGGGATTAGGGAGGAATTGAGGGGATTGGGTGTTGGAGAGGGATTAACCAAATCCCCTCAAATCCCCTTCCACTTTGGTGCTGCAAAACCTCCCTTGTCAAATGAGGCCGCACGGGGAATTGGCGGGGATCCCCTCGGGATCCCTTGGAATCAAATGAGGCCTAAGTGCAAATAATAAGCCGTAGTTGAAGAAGAACTATCATGTGCGTAATGGTTAGCACCGGATTCCTTGAGAAGAATTGTCTCAGGTTCAAATTTTGGTCTCTTCTATTTAATTAAACAACTAATTTCTCCTGGTAGCTGACAGGTGGGACCTACCCAATGAACTGAGGTAGAGCGTGAGTCCACTGCCATGTTTGACATGCCATGTAGGCAGAGTTAACGGGGCTTTGAGAGCAATAGACGGAAATGTACCTACATGTACTCGAAATTCAAGTTGTATGACCAGTTTGTGTCATTTTTCAAGTAGTTGTATGAATCTGTACCTGCTGTGCAAGTTCATGTATCGTAAGTGTAATCAATTCTTAATTTTAGTTCTTATTTTTAACATGAAGTTCCGAGTCATGGTATATTTCAAAAGTTGAGAAGAGCTTAAAGATTATGGATTAACTAGTCGTCAACCTATGCATATGCATGGGCTAGCCTATTTTACCATGGCAGAAAGAATACGTTCTTTTCAATAGATCTACCAATATGCTATTAATGCATATTATGAAGAATGTAGTGCACGACAGGATGATGATTTCACCAATATACTTCTCTGTATATCTAGTAACTGAGTCTCCATGAGAAATATTACTATTGTTTCCGTTCATAAAAGGATTAATATTTATTAGATAACATACCTTAACCTAAAAAGATTATATTTATTTTGTTAGAAAATATTACTATAGTTTTTGTACATTAATAGTTTGATTCAAAATCTTGTATCCTTGCAAATTCACCTTCTAAAACCCATTGAGACAATTATCATATCGATGGGCAAAAGAACGGCTATGCAGTTACGTTATGCTACTTCAAACAAAAAAATCACTTTGTTGCAGCCATGTCGGGTAAAGTTGTTGAGCTAGATAGAAGAAGATGGGAATTGAATTACTCCCTCCGTCTCATAATGTAAGATGTTTTTTGGCACTACACTAGTGCCAAAAACGTCTTACATTATGGGACGGAGGGAGTATTTGTGAGAGAGTTACTTTTAGGACACAATTGTGAAAGTTAAGAGTTTGGGACCGTGACCTTTTTTTTATTAGACTGTGATCAATTTTTCCTAGTGTTTTAGAAAATGGTCGTTTGTTTCGTAGCCAGATCATGGTCTATTCTTCTTGTTTTTTTGTAAAATGATCGTTTGTTTCGTGGAAACATGTTACTATAAAAAGTGATCCGATAATTTCTTATTCAAGTAGTTCTATTTTTGTAGAGTAAGATCGTCTTTTTTTCTTAGGTTACTATGAAAACTGATCCGATCATGACCAATTCTACTGTACCATTTTGTACAGGGAGATTTCCTTTTCTTTTTCTTTAGAAACCGTGAGGGGATTAAATGAATTAATCTACATCGTAATAAGTCAGTCCGATCAGATAAATGGCTCATATTTTCTAATTAATGTGGGAATTTCTTGGGAGAGCCTAATTAGTATAGGTACCGAGGTATAGATAAATAGATACATATCACCTATATATCTACATGTGATTTATCAAGGAGCATGTTATGAATACATTCACGCATCGGTTGTTGTGTAGTTCGTGATTTTTTTAGAAAAGAAAAATACACTGATATGCCTGTATGTAGATTTTTTTTTTTTGATAGATTCGTGGTTGCTGGCTGCTTTACACATGCACTATGACATTAGTCTTTTGGTGATTTTTTTGCTGCACGATTTCCACGTATGATAATATGTCGACTCTATGGCTAATTGTCTATGATGTGGAAATAAAAGACTCCACCTTTCATATCCTTGAGATTTGGAAGCCGTACTATCACTTTGTTTTAAATGGTTGTATTATTACTTGGTAGTTATAGCCGTTCATGACTCTAGAGCTTGTGGAAAATATAGGTACGGCGCTTTCCTTTAATCTTAGACATTTATTAAAATCTAATGGTTATTATATGGATTTTTACAGAATTAACGTGGAGGCTCGAACGATAACATTTATTAAAATTCAACAGTTATTATAGAGTTTTTTAGGATTAACGTGGAGTCTCGAATGGTGCCTTTAATTAATAAATATAAGATGTATTATGGACTCCATTGTCCATTAAGCCAAGGAAGGCATGATCGGCAAGAAGTCATGGGCGCTTGAAGGTAGCTTCATATCTGGGAGAGGTTTTAAAATGTTTTTCACTCCCAGCTCACCTTTCTTCAAAGCCCAACCTCTCATTAGAGCATCTCCAGTCGTTCCCACCCCCTCCCCCTGCAGGGGGCTTGAAATATCGCCGCCTGGGGGCGAACCCGTGCTAAAATCGGCTTGGTGGCGATTGAGTCCCCAGCCGCCGCCCGCAGGTCACCCCCAGGCACCAATATTGGCCCAATTTTGGCGCAAATTTGCCCATTTTTCAGCCCACTTTCGACGCAAAATTGGCCCGCTATTAGCGCAAATTGACTAATGTCGGCCCATATTCAACATAAGCTATTTTTTATCACATAGTTCATCACATAAAATCAATAGAAATCAAATAGTTCAACAACAAATAGTTCAATACAAATTATATAGTTCAACAAATAAAAACTCATATTTCATCACACGTCGAGCTAGGCGTTGCCCTTGATCGTCCATAGGTGCTCCACCAGATCCTGCAGCAGTTGTTGATGCACCAGTGGGTCTTGGATCTCCTGACGCATATTGAGGAAGCCCGTACAGGTTGTCGGTAGGTGGTGATAAACTTGACCAAGAGGACCCTGCCTGTAATATGGTTCAGTGTCAAACACTGCCTCTTCCTGCTCACTCTAATTGATCATGTTGTGCAAGATGACACAACAAGTCATGATCTTCCATATTTGATCTTTTGACCAGGTCTGAGCAACGTACCGGACAACAGCAAATCAAGATTGGAACACATCAAATGCCCGCTCGACATCCTTCTTGCAAGCCTCCTGAACCTTCGCAAAGTGGGAGTACTTGCCTCCTGGCACAGGGTTTGAGATAGTATTCACAAATGTGGACCATCTCGGATAGATGCCATCTGCTAGGTAGTATCCCTTGTCGTAGTGTCGCCCATTGACCTCGAAGTTCGCCGGAGGAGAATGACCTTCAACAAGCTTGGCAAAGACAGGGGAGCACTGCAATATGTTGTTGTCATTGTGAGTTCCTGGCATACCAAAGAAGGAGTGCCAAATCCAGAGGTCGTGTGTGGCCACTGCCTCAAGTACCACACTGCAACCGCCTTTGGCGCCTTTGTACATCCCCTGCCAAGCAAATAGACAGTTTTTCCATTTCCAATGCATGCAGTCTACACTTCCAAGCATCCCACGAAATCCTCTTGCTGCATTCTGTGCTAGGATCTGAGCAGTGTCTTTAGCATTGGGTGATCGCAAGTATTGCGGTCCAAACACTGCCACCACTGCCCTGCAGAAGAAACACTCAATGATCGTGGACTCGGCCATGCGCCCATAGCCTTTGAGTGAATCACCGGGAGCTCCGTATGCAAGCATCCTCATAGCTGACGTGCACTTCTGGAGTGAGGTGAATCCAAGTGTGCCAGTGCAATCCTTTTTGCACTTGAAGTAGTTGTCGAACTCCCGGATGGATTTTTCACAATCCTGAGGAAGAGCTTTCGGCTCATCCGATAATGGCGCCGAAATACTTTGTCACCGTGTAGTGGAGCGTCGGCAAAGTAGTAGGAGTAGAGCAAGCAATAGCCTTCCAATCGATGCCTCTGCTTCGCCTTCAGACGGCCCGGGGCTGAGCCACCTTGACGCGGCTTTGCATTGCTCGCGAGCAGGCTGGCCAGGGCGATCGACAACCATGAGATGCTCTGTGTGCTAGGCGTCGGCATCGGCTTCCTCGTCCAGAAACGTCGCGAGTACCTCCTCGTCATCCGAGTCCATCGTCGAGCAGACAAATCGCTGAACACCTAGCAGGCATGGTAGGCACGCAACAGCTGGTATCCCGACCTGCGCGGCCGGAGCACCGGAAAACTCGCCCAGGAATGGAGTGGAGGATGCCGCGGCGGAACACCCCTCTCTTTTACGACGGGGGAATGGCCTATCTAGCGGTGGTGGGGGTGGTTGGTGCCGGGATCGGCAAGGCGGCGGGAGGGCGTGCGCACGCGGTGGGCGAATCTGGACGTGCAAAAAAGTGTTTTCGCCTGACAATGGTGGCCCAAATGCTCTTTTCCCTTCCACCGAAGCCTCCAAGTGCCCCTAGTGTGTTGGGTTCGGCCTGGGATCGCCGGACCAAAAAACGGGCCGAGCCAGCGGATTTCGGTGCCTTATATTAGGGGCGCGACTAAGGGATTTTTTCGACGCCGACGTGAAAAAAGTCGCCTTGGGAGGCCTGTTGGGGGACGGTTGGAGATGCTCTTACCTCTCAGCTCTTGAACTCAGCTCATAGAGTCGACAAGCGAAGCGGCGGCCATGGCAGGAGATGTAAGCAAGGAGAATTTAGGGAGCGTCCTCATGTAGGTTGTCTAGGAGGAACTTAGGGCATGTACAATGAATAGCCTCAAGGTGATGTCCCGTAAGCATGTAGAATAGGATGTCTGAAAAAGTAGGTTTCGATGGAACAGCATGATCCTCTACAGGAGGCGCGTGCTTGATGTGAAAAAGAGTGATCGAGTGCATAAAGCTAAAAAAAGTTGAAGTGGAGAGTATGAATGGATGTGTAGTGATAATCTACTTTCTATTATTTGATGAGGCCCACTAGTAATAGCTTGCATTGAGAAGAAAAAAAATCAATGCACATGCCTCAATCTACTTTTTATCATGGGGCATCTGTATCCATATGCCACCACTGTATATGCCCTTATAGTAACCATGCAACCACCTCCTGCAGCACTAACGGACCGCCTGCTACTTAGACTTCTAGGATAGCAATGTCCGCCGCCCGCTCGATTCTTGTCATGCGTCCCAACTCAATGGTCTTTCCTTAAGAGCAACTTCAACATGGCGACCCAAATCGTCCGCCTGCGTATGTTTGGCTCGGTGCGGACAAAAGCGGAGGCCCAACAAGCTGACCCAAACCCAAAACACGTCCACTTCGCGTCCGTGCCGCGCGTCCCCTCAGTGTCCGCCGCGATCTCACTTGGTAGTCGCCCAACTACCGCCCGCCGTCTAATTTATGACGACCACCGACACCGGGCTCACTAGTCAGTCAGTGAAAGCGCCCTTTTTAACCCACGTGCTGGGGAGGAGGGGGAGCGGCCTCATCCACTTCGGTCCACATCTAAACCCCACCACCCCCTTTGTGCTTCCTCGGCGGCGACAAGCCAAACCCTAGCCATGGGGCTCTTCGGCAGCGGCAAGGGCAAGGGCAAAGGCAGCCTCGGCGCCTCATCTTCCCATGTTCCTCCCCCTCTCCTCCTCTGCCGCTGGTGCGTGCCCGCTTAGGTCTGCAGCATTTGCATATCCCGGTGCACCAAGCGCGATGGCACTGGGAGTTCAGGCAGCCATTGCCCTACCCGGATGTCACGCTGCCACACCACTGGCACCTTGATCCGGATAGGATCCCGGTGCCAGCAGTGCCACGGACACAACGGGCACACGACAAGGAGGTGCGCAGGCGCCGGGGGCAGCTCACGCCGGCGCAGCGGGCCATTCCTGAGTACGTCGCAGACTCTCCTAACTGGGAGGCCTGGTTTGCCCTCGAACACGAGGAGCAATGGCGGCTGGGCGTGCAGCGCCATCACGCCAACCCCCGCCTCCCCCGTCGTCAAGCCAGAGGAGGAGGAGGAAGCCGAGGCGGGCTACCAGGAGGCGCTGGCGGAGGCCTTCGCCGAATCCATCGAGTTGGAGCGGCGGAAGGCTGAAGCGGCAGCAACGAAGGAGGCCGCGTACGAGGCGGAGGCCATGGCCCTCTCCGCAGCAGGTGACTGCGTTGTGCTGCCGTCTCCAGCATTGGTAACCCTGACGACGCCTGCGTCTGAGCCGGCCGAGAGGTACGTCTGGACCAACCAGGTGCAGGAGTTCGTCAACCCCCCCCAATTTGGTTTGGTGCCACACCAGCGCAGGAGGCCATGTACCTCCAGCATTGGCGGCAGCGCCGGCTGGTGGAGGAGCGCGCAGACATCGAGCATATGGAAAAGAAGATGTGCCCGTCTGCCTGGCCGACCCAAACAGACAAAAAGCGGACAAAGCGCACGTTCGTGTGGGTCACCCCGTTGGAGTTGCTCTAATAGATGCAAATAACCATGTTTCAGTTATTCAAATTTACAAAAAATCCTGCCAGTAAGCACATTTTTTTCTCAAATGCCATTCATCTACCAGGGTTTTGAAATTTCAAAAATCACCTACAGTGATTGTTGTCTTGTAGTGGTGGTAGCACACGACCCCGGCCAAAAGGAGTCAAAGGGTCCGTGAGACCGTTCCAGCGGGCCCACTTAGCAGAGTCTCATCGCCTGCAAAGGCAGAAGGATTCGCGTGACCCCATCCCGATCCCCTCCATCACTCCGCCTTGTTCAAAACTCCAAACTTTCTCTCCTTTCCTTTCTTCCCATCCCACAACTCCGATCCGAGAGAGAGAGAGAGAGAGAGAGAGAGAGAGAGAGAGAGAGAGAGAGAGAGAGAGAGAGAGAGAGAGAGAGAGAGAGAGAGAGAGAGAGGCGCCGGCTGCCATGGCGGGAGAGGTGAGCAAGGAGGAGCTCCGGAGCGTCCTCATGCAGGCCATGATGGCCGCCAAGAACTTGCGCCCGCAGCGCGACCGCCTCCTGCATCTCCAGCGCTGCCTGCAGCGCCTCCAGGCCGCCACCCCGGGCCCCGACGATGCCAAGCTCCGGGACCTCGCCACGGACCTCTTCAAGGTTTACTACATAGGCATGGAGGCCGGCGCCCGCATGCTCAGCACCTGCCTCGAGCTAGCCGTCAAGAACGGCGGCCGATTCGCCATGAACCCCTCCTTCGCCGTCATGCCCGACGAGCAGCTCCACGACGTGCTGCTCGTGCAGCGCCTCCCGGCCCGCCCCACCACCCAGCCCGAGGCCTTGGCCCGCGTCGAGGCTGCGCTCTTCGCCGTCAAGCTGCCCGAGGAGTACCACATCCCGCGCTGCATCGAGCACCTCGCCGGCTCACGCCCCCCGCACCCCGGCGGCAAGCACGACACCGCCTCGCCGGACGGCAGGCTCAAGACAGCCATCGACCTGGACAAGGCGTTCGACTTCCTCGACCGCGGGTGCACCATCCTGAGCCTCGCCGTCAAGCACGTCGACCTCGCCGTCGCCGTGCTCTCCCGCTTCCTCGACCGCAAGGAGCTCGCCAGCCTCGCCGAGTTCACCGACAAGGTCGCCTACATCTCCGAGGTATGTCCAAAGCGCCAAACCTTCATCTTCTGTCCTTCCTTCGATCAATCTGACTGTCCAATTCATTCATCAATCTGACTGTCCAATTCATCTTGTTGCAGGACGGGCCATATCCATCAACAGATTAGGCAGCTCACTACTTCACCTGATCGATCCAGGCTGTCGACAAGCGATTGAAATGTTGACCTTAGCCATGCTCATGCTATCAGTCTTATTTACCTTGGATGTACTTTATTATTCAGACTTAAGGTTTCAGTTCAGTTTGGTCAGATTAATCTGCTGCTATGCTACTACTATTTGTGATCAATAACTTTCTGGATGACTGTGGCTATCTTTCTGGATCACTTCATCAGTTTAGGGGTAATGTGGTAGTGTAATACGGTCTGCATCTTATCTGTGGGACAAGACAATCGAGTCGAATGTCAAATTTGGGATAGCATGCTACTATGTTTTTAATCATATATATTCCGTGATGTCATTTGTATCGATCCTAGGATGGAAATTGCTATTAATGCGTGCATTCTCCAGTTTGCATTTTGTTCTAGGTGTGTTGGTCGATTTGTGGTCAGCCAGCACCTCATGAAGAGAAAATTCCTTATTTGACACTGTCTTAAAATCTACTTCCTTATTTGACACTGGAAAAGTTTTTCTTCCCTATTTGATACAAGTTCTAAATTTCATTCCCTATATGACATTTCCGCTCATTTTAAGCCTAAACGACACCTGAAAAGGCTCTTTTACCCTCATATAGTATCTGTATGTGCGGGCAGAGCGCACACACGCAGATCAATGCTGCAGGAGAGCACACACAGCAGCACATAAACATGCAGCAACACACACGCACGCGCGCGCACACACACAGCAACACACCCCCGCGCGCGCACACACACATGCACACACACGCAGCAACACACATGCATGTGCACACACACACGCAGCAGCACACACGCATGCGGCGCATAGGCACGCAACAGCACACACACACACACGCGCACGTACACACGCAGTAGCAAACACATACACATGCACACACACGCAGCAACACACATGCACATGCACACACACACGCACACAGCGCGCACACACACACACACACGCAACAGCACACACGCATGCAGCGCATAGGCACGCAACAGCGCACACACGTGCACGTACACACGCAGTAGCAAACACACACACATGCACACACATGCAGCAACACATATGCACGTGCACACACACACACACACACGCGCGCGCTGTGACACACACGCAGCAGCCCACACGCATGCAGCGCATAGGCACGCAACAGCACACACACACGCGCACGTACACATGCAGTAGCAAACACACACGCAGCAGCACACACGCGCGTGCGCGCACACACACACACGCAGCAGCACACATGTGCGCGCCCACCCACGCACGCAACAGCACACACGCGCGCATACACACACATACCACATGAGGGGCAAAATGGTCTTTTCACGTGTCATTTTAGGCTCAAAATGAACGGAAGTGTCGTATAGGAAATAAAATTTAGGATTGATGTCAAATAGGGAAGAAAAACTTTTTCAATGTCAAATAAGGAACCAGATTTTAAGACAATGTCAAATAAGGAATTTTCTCCCTCATGAACTGCGCATCCATTTTTTCAAAACTATCACCTTTTTTATATCTAATTCGGAAACTATAGTACCAATTGCCAATATATCAAAAATATGACCCTGTCGGTCTCGTGGTGGCCGAAGTGGTAGTTTTCGGCCGAACTAGGCGAAAAGGACTTTTCGTCCATTGTAGGCGAAATGAGCCTCGATTGGGCGAAGAGGTCTCGTCGGGTGGGGCTGGGCGAAAATAGTAGCCGGCCAGGCCTAGACCGAAATGGGCGTTTTGCCAGCCCAGCAAAAGCTTTTGCCGGGCGAGACCGAAAAGGTCGGGATAAGGCCGATCCGTCGTCACCTTCCTCTTCTGCTCGCCTCTGTTCTATCTCGTTCCTCTCGTTCTTCTCTCAGAGCTCCGGCCTCCTCCTGATCTCCTCCAATTTGCACTCATTTACACAACCAAGGCATGAATAGATAGATCATAGCATTCTCCACCGCCTACGTGTTTTTTTTTTGTTATGGGATAGTTTTTGTGCGTTTGGGGAGGAGCCATGGTGGGGTGGAGGAGGTCCGGTTGGGAAGGAGGTGGTGGTGAAGAGGAGCAGGAGCTGTGGAGGAGGAGGTGGTGAGGAGGAGCAGCAGCTTGGGGGGTGACCGGAGTTGAACCTCCGGTCGTCGAGTGGGCGGCGCTGTCGTTGTCCGGTGGTCGGTGCCGGTGACCGGAAGAGACGCACGCTTCGAAGGTATAACCATGGCGTCACAAATTTTCTCTAAATTGTATAGTTTGTTAGTTAGTGTTAATATGTTCGTGGTGGCATTTTAGCGCGTAGTTAGTGTAACGGGTAATATTAGTCTTTGTTGTGATTAATGAGAGGATGACAATGTCCGCGGTGAAAATGTCTGAATCAAGAATTTGACTGTTTACTACGGCGCTGGTAATGTTCGATATAATGAGTTGGGGTTGATCTTAGCGAGTTTAAAATGGCGTCATGACACTAGTGACCTGCATGCATGGACATTAGACAGGTTGAAGTACTGGTTGACAACTAGTTTGATGCGGATCTCAAGTATGTTACCAAGATTCATGCATTGTGGACCAAATCTGTAAAATGTCAAGTGGGAGTTGATGCGGTAGATAGGAGCCAGCATTGGTTGTCCTGTTAAGACGCTGCCGAGACCGAAGAATCCACCCATATGCACTTGTGCAACCTGTGCGAAGGAGGAGAATACCGTAGAACTCCACAGGGGTATGAACCCGCCAAGGCAGTGAAGTGGCTAACGAGATTGTTTTATCCGGTCACAGCCACAAGATGTGGATGCTAGACAACCCGAGAAAGAGTCGGACACGTGCCACACAATGTTTGTGGTCCCGACATTGGCAGAGTAGCCATCGATAATATTAGCTGGTTCAGGTTTTCTTGATGGGGATGAGGAAGGGATGAAATGCAGAGGGTGATGGAGGAAGAGGACGAGGATGGATTGGTGGAGGAACTGGATTCTGAAAATTCGAGGATGAAGTTGAGGTACCGATTCCTACGCATGGGAGCAGGACATATCCACCGCCTTACGGTGAACGATGGCCATGAGACTCCATGGCAGTATAATCTGAACCAAGTACAAATAGGGGCTATGTTTGATACAAAGAAAAATTGAAGTATGCGGTGATAAAGTGGGCTATGTCTACGCAGAGGGTTTTCAAGACACACATATCAAGTCCAACAAACTATACCGTGAAATGTGTTGAAAGGTTGTCCGGGGAAGGTGCAGGCACGTGCACGACATCCACCGGGTTGTCACCATTGTCATCCCACATAATTGTGTGAGGAAGAACCTGCTGGTGAAGCATCCGAACCTGACTTCAAGTCTCATTCGCAACTCATGTATACCGAGATAGTAGAGAAGAAAGATATGGAAGCAAAACACATCCAGACAGCAGTGAAGGTCGATGGAAGTATGTCATTCCTTATGGGAAGGCTTGGAGGGCTAAGGAAGGCTATGGAGGAAAGGTTTGGGACGTTCTTGACTCATATGATAATGTTGTCCGTCTCCGGCATCTTGAAGGAGAGGAATCCCAGCACTTATGTGAGCGTACAACACATGAGGTTGCTGAGTATACCAGATTTCAAGGTGTTGAAACGAGTGTTCTTCTCTTTTGGTATGTGCATCGAAGCTTTCCGGCATTGTCCTCCCGTTCTGTTTGTGGATGGTACATTCCTGACCGGTCAATATAGAGGGCAAATCCTGACTGCTATTGGTGTGGGACGGAACAATCAAATCATCCCACTTGCCATGGCATTTGTGGAGGGTGAGAACTTTCTCAGCTGGGTATGGTTCTTCCGCCAAGTGAAAATTGCCATCGTGAAGGACCGACCAAACATGTGTGTCATTCATGACAGACATGCTGGTATATTGAAGGCCGTGAAGACACTTCAGAATCCAAGAGATGACGAACTAACACCTTGGAGGGACTTGTAGAGCGGTGGTGCATGCGCCATCTTGGGGCTAATTTTTCTCACAGTTCAAGAACAAGCGGTTGATGAACTTGTTCAAAAATTATGCAAGCAGAGCCAACAACGCAAATATGAATTTATTTGGTCAAAACTAGATGAGTTTACTAAGAAGCAGGTCCGTGCGAGGAAGAAAATGGAAGAAGATCAAGTTAAATTAGCAGCACTCATCGCGGAGCTAGAGGAGCCAGAGGTCTTTGTGACTTGCCAGAATTGACCCTCCTAATACTACGAGAAAGAAGGAAGGGCAATAAAGAATTTTTCTGAGTGGATAGAGAAAGAGCCTCCAGTGAATTGGTCTTTGCTGCATGACACACATGGAGCTAGGTATGGCCACATGACAACCAATCTTGCAGAGGTGTATAACTTTGTGCTTTGAGAGGAGAAGAGCATTGCCACTCACAGCTATTGTGGAGGCTGTATTCCATGGCACTTTGAGATATTTGAGAGAAAGGCACGAGTTAGCATGTAGCATATTGAAGATAATCAGAACACACCTTATTGTAGCCGTGTCATGGAATACATGGCAAAGAAGATAGAGAAAGCAAAGAAGCACACTGTCAGACTCATAGGGAATCAAGAAAGGAGGTATGAGGTTCAGCTTCCTACCGATGGTTTTGGTTCTGGAAATGAGGTGAAGACACACGAGGTAAAAATTGGAACGGAATTTTATCCAACGTGTGAGTGTACATGCAACAAACGAAGTTGTTGCACCTACCTTGCTCTCATGTGTTGGCTGCTGTGGCAGATTGAGTTGGATGCTATCTCCTTCGTGTCCCCATACTATTTAAAAGAGGAGTGCTCAACACCGGACAGCGAGATGACAGGGTTTAGAGTTGTCGGCAATTTCAACAAGGTAAACGACGGTGAGAGAGTATATATCCGCATCCAGACCTTCGCGAACAAGTAGGGGCAGACGGAAGGCCCGTCGATCCGGAACGATATGGACCAGTCTGAAGCTGGTGGAGCAACCAGGCAATGTTTGTTATGCGGCTTATGGGCATAGGATGAAATATTGTCCCGACCTGAACAAAGATGGTGCTTCCAAGATCGACGAGTGCTTCCACATCGACGGCTGCGACAACAAGAGCAAGAGGCGGACGTGGTCGTGGCGATCGAGGCGAAGGGCGGACGAGGAAGAAATAACTCACAAGCTATATAATGTGTCGTAGTGGGTTTTAATATGTCAGGACTATGTTTTAATTTGTAATATGTCAGGACTATGTTTTAATTTGTAATATGTCAGGACTATGTTTTAATATGTAAATCCTCATGGACTATGTTTTAATTCGTACTATGTCAGGACTATGTTTTAATTTGTAATATGTCAGATTTATGTTTTTATTTGCACCTGAGATTTGTTGTTTGAATTACAGATATGTCTTTGTATCCGTTGCTTAATGGCAACATCGATAGAAAGCACCGGGGCGCCCTATTGGAAGCGGGCAACAACTTAGACGTGTTGGTCACTCGTACCCCAAAGACTAACTGGCTGATACACTATTCATGGGTTGATAGGTATGTGTGCATATAATGGAGTCCATATAATGACTTACTATGTTTTACATACTTTTCATAGCCGCTAACAATCTTTTTATTTTGTAGGTTGTTGGGCTGGACTTCTACCCTTGGCACGGCTGGTTCAGGTACATTGGATGAGTGGATTGATGGTCCGGACTTAGATGAGGCAGGTGAACCAGTGCAGTTACACAAGAGGCAAGTGAAACGTTTCTCTTACGACAAGTCACTCCTTACCTGCTTAGTAGATAGATGGAGGCCAGAGACACATACGTTTCACTTTCCATGGGAGAGATGGCGCCTACTTTACAGGATGTGTCGACTTGTTGGGATTACCTCGGCGGTGCTACCATAGGTCCCTTAGAGGCAGAATCTGGGTGGCAAACAGCGATGCAGACCCGTTTTTGGTTGCGGTCCCGACTGCTAGGGCCATAGACAACGATCCTCATGGACCTCTTTTAGATGGTTGAGCCAGTTTCAGGTAACCATCACGGCCACTTAAACAAATGTTGTTTTTTAGTTGCCCGATTTTCATACAATTATTACGTTTCTATGTAGATTGTCTCGTTAGGATATCCCGATGTTGAGTTGTCGGAGGCACAGATTGACCGGTCCCTAGAGGCATATATTCTTTGGCTGTTCGGCAAGACGATGTTTACGGAGAACCACGTGACCACTGTCGATGCACGACTCATCGGTATTGCACGAGAGATAGCTGACACACGTTGCCCCGCGGATATTCTACAGAGGAGTTTTGGTTCTGCTGTGTTAGCGGCTACGTACAGAGGCCTGTGCAAAGCTTGCTTGTTGAAGTCTAGAAAATCTGGTGTTGTTGGATGTCCATTATTGTTGCAGCTCTGGTCATACGAGAGATTCCCTATTGGACGACCCTATGTCTACATTGATAAACCTTTTGGTTTGGAGGACTTAGCTGGGGCTTATGTGCCTGCTATCGGCGACTTACCTACTATGGGTTCTGTTTGGGCACGGCGAGAGGTACTTTTATATTAAGTAACAATTAATTCAAATTTTTTGCCATTCAATAGTATTACTAATGCTTATTTGTTGTCATGCACAGAGACAGTTTGCGCATAGTCAGGTTAGGGGATGCTACCCGTCCTTCACGGCGCAGTTTGATAGTTTGCACGAGGATCAAGTTATCTGGGAGCCATACTCGGCTAAGGCTATATCATCGAGGTACCCAGTTGGGATTTCTGGATTATGCACTAGAGATCGGCATTTTTGGATGACCAAGGCCAAGTTGGTGTTCGATGTGACGGTTGAGAAGATGTCTCTTCATATGGTGATGAGACAGTTCGGTCTATATCAAGAGCCTGAGATTCCAAATATTCCACACTTGCCAGAGCATGTGCACAAGTAAGTACTAATACTATTTTAGTTGTCAGCTATACATTCATAATATACCTAATTATGTATCGCGATGTCAATATCGAGGACGATCGCCTAGGAGGAAACAAGTCCATGGCTTCTGGCTTAAGAGCATTACCCCTTACGCTCATGAATGGACTACCGCTGCGACAAATACAGGGTGAGGTTCGCCTTTAACTGGGAAATGTTCGGGTTGTATCTGCAGCGTTACCGGCATACAACAAGGATCTACTTGGTTCCATCAGCTGCTCCTGATCAGATCGAAGCCCCTCTCACCAGCGATATGTACCCAACTGCCTCTGTTGTGGGAACCAGACACCACGCGGTAAATGCCTTGGTTCTTATATGTTGAGTCTTTTGTTAATCTGGACATATTCGCTTGGGTGTCTATTCGTGGTGTCTATCATACAACGAGGATATAATTGGTTAACTCTTCATCTCTGTGGTGACTTGACAAGACAGCGCGAGAGGAGGTTTCCGCTTTAATGCGGCGCTTTCAGAGGGGAGAAACTATCCCACCGCGAGAGGGCGTCTCATGGTTGAGGCGTCTTGATGACAAGCTACGCGGGATTTACGCTGCTGTTACGTGTAGACGGTCTTCGGATGTTGCACTTCCTCCTCCAGACATCGTCCGCCACGCCCCTCTCAGACAGCATTCAAAACCACGACCCTCGTGCAACGCTCACAACCACGACCTTACATGCACCGTGCAGAACCTCATCCTTCACAGCTAGGGAGCTCTTCCGGCATGAGCCACCTCCTTCACAGCCGTGGAGCTCTTCCGGCATGAGCCACCTCCTTCACAGCCAGGGAGCTCTTCACGCATGAGTCACCTCCTTCACAGCCAGGGGAGCTCTTCCGGAATGAGCCACCTCCTTCACAGCCAGGAGCTCTTATCGCATCAGCAGATGGAACTAGGTAACCCTACTCACTACATTCTTCTGAATAGAGTAGTAATCGCTCATGCATTTGTATCAATTTTACAAGTTTTTTACTTTACCGCAGCGGCAACCTGTCGCAACTGCTCATGCATTCAGAGCAGTCACCCATCCTTAGTGGTGGTGCTGATTACTTTGAGGGCGACCGCGAGGATGATGACCATGCTACAAACATTTATGGCTTCTCGCAGACAGTGTTTCACACTCCACCACCACCACCGACGCAGGAGACACAGACCGTGACAGACAAGGTTAACTATGGTCGTGGTTATCGCGAGCCTTGTCCACCGCCTCAGCGCTTATCGCCTTCCGGTCCTCGCCCGAGGAAGACCCAGACTCGTCGCCGTCCCCCGCAGTGATATGCTTATTATCTATGTATGACTCATTATCTATGTTAGTTTCAGACTATTCGCATATGCGTGTCAGTATTTATGTATGAGACATGCTTCATGTATGTGTTACTATCGCACTTCCTTCTATCTGATCAGGAGACATATATTGTTTTATGTATGCGAGAGACATATTACTATTAATACGCATTCTTATTCCAGTTACATTTCCAAATAGATTACAACCGATAATTAAGATACAAGTACATCTGAATTAAACGGTGCGGCTGAACTTGTGCAATACATCTTACATACTACAAAATGAAATTCAGATAGAACATAATGCCCTACAATAATACAATACAAACTAATAATGCAAATACATCTGAATGAAACGGTACAACTGGAATACATCTTACATACTACATGAAGTCATCATCGTCATCCTCCGTTGATGCAGCCCTCTTGCCCTTCGACGATGCGGTCCTCTTGCCCTCCGTCGATGCAGAACTCTTGTCCTTGCTGGATGCAGAACTCTTGCCCTTCGAGGATGCAGAAGTCTTGCCTTTGGACGATGCAGAACTCTTGCCCTTCGACGATGCAGAACCCGGAAGCGGCGGCATGAAGATATCTTCGTCGTCCTCGCTCTCCTCAGTCCATAAAATGTATTCTTTGCTGCAGTCCTTCCGAAAGTTTCACTCTTCGCTCCACTACCTTCTTCCACCTTTCATGCAACCTAAGAAGTTCTTGACGCACCTCCTCATAGGTCCTTTCAGGCCACCCAGACTCACGTAATTGGTGAGCCAACTCATTCATTATGGTGTCACTACCGTGAGTTCGTCCCATGGAACTATCCTATTGTCCATCCTGAAATCGGTAACTAGACTCGAAGAGTGCTGCTCATCCTGTGGTGAAAACTACGATCGAATGGATAATGGGACATCTCGACTACACTACACTCGAATGCTTATCCACCTTCGCCTGAAGGGGGTTTTATAGATACAGAGGAGAAAATAAGGCGGGAAAGGGTTGGCGGGGAAATAAGGCGGGAAAGGGTTGGCGGAAACGGTGGCGGAACATATGGCGGGAAGGGGTTGGCGGAAACGGGTGGCGGGAAGGGGTGGCGGGAACATTTCAGCACGAGCCATGCAACTTCGGCCTACATGAGACCGAAGTAGTACTTTTCGGCCTAGACTTGACCAAAAAGTCTATTTCGCCTAGCTTTGGCCGAAGCTCTACCGCCTAAAGATGGCGAAAACTCTACCGGCCTAGCTTTGGCGAAAAGCTCTACCCGCCTAAAGATGGCGAAAACTCCTACTCGCCAGAAGATGGCCGACGGGCTACTAGTTTTGGTTTTTTTGCATTACGTCATATAGTTTCCGAAAATGCTATAAAATATATCACAGTTTTGAAAAAAATTCTCCTACATGCCGGTTAATTATCCCATGCACCATTAATCGTCAAAGGCGAATTTAACTAGTTCCTTCTGCAGAATTATGATTTAAATTCATTTCCGCAAGATTAGTAATTTTCCAGCTGCTGCTAGTATCTGGGTTTACTTAATCTCTAAACGGCTCCTACTATCTAGTGTAATGTTGATCGGCATATTATTAGTGGGACAACCGGATTGAATTGAATGGCTGCACGCAATGGATGTCAAGTTTGTGATTTTGGGCATGCTATGTTTGATCATGTTCTGGCATGCCAATTGCTCCAATTCTAGGATTGGTAGCAATCTTGCATAATGATACGCACATGATGCCTGGTTTGTGAATATTGGCCCGAAAGGCCTGACAGGATTCTGTTCTTATTGATTTTTTTTCTTTTGAAATGATAGACTATTGATCGATAGTCACCAAGGAACTCATGGATTGCATCCTACTCCCTCGTACCTAAATATAAGCATTTTTAGATATTCCAATATAGGCTATACCGAGCTAAATGAGTGAATCTACACTCTAAAATACGTCTATATGCATCTCTATGTAATCCGTATTGAAATCTTTGAAAAGGCTTATATTTAGAAACAGAGGGAGTACATGCTAGTTGGTTAGATGGGATAATGCATGAGGGATAGTGTGTTAGTTGTCCCTTCTCCAGCATGTTTGGTAATTTTCTGCCTCATTGTAGTTATGTTTGTATGTAATGTTGTCCTTACTTGCTCGATACAAATCTATGGACATAAAAAGATACTGTCTCTAATAATTCCAGCGTGACTTGTCATTTGTGTCAAATATTTAGTCTAAGATCCGAAGTTTGCAAATATATGTCTTTTGTTTACATTCTCTAATCTGTCTTAAGATGAATCAAATCACATGTCTTTACATGGATTGTAGCTCCTTTTACGTAAGCAGGCGTGCTGAGAAAGGATTATGTGTGAATTTTCTAAAGCATTCTACATAAGTAGGTTCAAATGTTGGCATGCCATATTTTGATTTGGTCTTGCAAAGGACTATCTTGTTCACTTGTAATGGGACTGAGCTACTATTGTCGGATAACTGAACCACCATTACTCGATGAAAATCGATCTAGCAAACTGACTTTTTTAAACTACCACAACTCAATGAAATTCATCTGGCCACTCAATGAAATCGATCTAGCAAATTGACTTTTCTAAACAAAACAATCACCAAAAAGGCGTTGGAATGGGCGTTTGTCGAGATGGGAACGCACAGGACCGCCTCATGAGGTGTGCCATTGGCGCACCACAAAACCTATAGTTCACAAGTACTCCCTCCGTCCCCTAGTGTCGAAAACGCTCTTATATTATAAAACGGAGTGAGTAGTAATCTACATTGTCAGCAACTAATTTTATGCTAGGAGTATTTATCTGCCAGCATTTTCAAATTGAAAAATTACCTCAAGAGTGATGGTAATTGTCTTGTAACGGTAGCGGAGGGAGCACGCCACCACCTCTGGATAAGCATGACCCGGTCAAAATGAGTCAAAGTGAGAGGCCGTTCTGGTGGGCCCATCCTGCAGAGCCAGCCAGCAGTAGGATTTCTCTTCAATACCTACTCGACACGTGTCCCCCTCCGTCTTCTTTACAGCTGCCTCACTCGCCTCCTCCCAAAGCTCCGACCTTTTCTCCCCTCTCATTTCTTCCTTGCAGCGAGAGAGAGAGAGGGAGAGAGAGAGAGAGAGAAGCGGGGCGGCGGCCGGCGGCCATGGCGAGAGAGCTGAGCAAGGAGAACCTGGAGTTGGTCCTCATGCAGGCCATGATGGCCGTGAAGAACGTGCGCACGCAGCACGACCGCCTCCTGGAGCTGCCTGCAGCGCCACCAGGCCGACGCCGACTCCGACGCCAAGCTCGGGCTGCTCCCCGGGGACATCTGGCGGGTCTACTACGAAGGGCTCGATGCCGGCGCCAAGATGCTCTCGATCTGCTTCAGGATCGCCGTCGAGAACCTCGCGGTCTCCACCGTCAACATCGCTTTCGCCCTCATGCCCGACGAGCAGCTCTACGACGTGCTGCTCGCGCAGCGGCTCCCGGCCCGCCCCACCACCCAGGCCCAGTTCCTCGCCCGCGTGGAATCCGCCCTCTTGGCCGTCAAGATGCTCGGGGAGCACCACCTCCCGCGCTGCGTCGAGTGCCTCGTCGGCGGCCGGGTCCCCATCCGCGGCAAACCCCTCCCCTCGCCCGACAGCAGCCCCGACAGGGACGACGACCCAGATCCGGTTGCCGCCGCCACCGAGGGCCTCACCAAGGTCGACGTCTCCGACGACCCGGTCACCGCCGCCAAGACCGGCAGCAAGCGCCGTCACGCAGCCAGCCGCGACGACGTGGACAAGGCGCTCGATTACCTGCGCCGCGCAATCAGGATCACGGGCTTCGCCATCAAGCACATCGACCTCGCCGTCGCCGTCCTCTCCCGCTTCCTCGACCCCAAGGAGGTCGCCGGCCTCGCCGAGTTGACTGACAAGCACGCCTACCTCGGAGTTGAGGTGCGAAGTCCAAACCTCTCCCTTCTCTTGGTCCTCCCTATTCGAGTTCATCAATCTGACAGTCCGATTCATGCATCTTGTTCATCTCACTGCAGATTAGCGAGCCCACTACTTCACCTGATCCCTCATCAGATTAGGCAGCCCACTACTTCACCTTTGAATCACTCATCGAAGCCATGCTCCTCTTATCAGTCGTCTACTTCATTTATATATGATCTCTAGCTACTTTATAATGCAGAATTATGAGTTCAGTTCAGTTCAGTTGGGTCACTCAGATTAATCTGCTGTGCATGCTATGCTACTGCTAGTCTACTACTACTATCTGTCTTCAGTTAATTATTGGATGGCCATTGTGTAATCTATCTTAGGTTCTTCGATTTGGGGGTAATCAATATAGTGGTGTAGTGTTGAACTGCATCTTTATCTTTGGGATTGGGACCATCTGTCGAACTGCAGGGGCTTCATCTATATGGAGCTGCTACTGTTATGTGTTCTGCTCATGTTGTGTGATGCCATTTTTCAGTCCGGCCGGATCCTAGTTTGCATCCTAAGTTTATGAATTATGTTTTCTTCTACATGGAGTGCCAGGATTCTGGTGTGCTTTGCATGGTTATCTGGGAATGGAAGCATCATTCAGGCACAATGTTTGGTAACCTTGTGTGGTGCCCTCTCCCCACTGATTCTTTTGAATCGCTCTACTGGGACGGAGAATCATCAGTAATATGTAATCTGGAACACACATACTCTGATACTCACAATCGATGTGGGGAGCCAAAAATATGGCATTCATTTTCAGATCATCTGGCTGTAGGAACAAATTATTGTAGAATAATACAATGGCTGAGTATTTGTGTTCCTTTCTAGAATGTGGCACTCTACCCCAAGGGCGCCGCCACCGGCTGGCTCTTCCCCAAAATGGACACTTGTTTCACCAAAGAAATTGTCTTTAAAAATTGCCTTCAAAAGAAGGAATTTCTCTTTCTGCTAGTGCTGATTGATTGAGGCTGTCGACAAGATACCCAAAAGATGGAATCCCTTGCATTGTTGATCCATGGCCATCCTTATCAGTCAATTCACTTCATCTATGATGATCTCTAGCGAGTCCATGATGTAGACTTATGTTTTCAGTTCAGTTCAATCAAACTAATTTGATGTGCTGTTCATGGACGGTCCTGGCTATTTTGATTGGCTTCATTAATCAGCGGTAATGCAAATCTAGTGCAATGATGATCTGTGTCCTATCTTGTTTGCTTAAAGTTTGGGTTTCATGAACGTCCAGCCGCGGCCACCCTCACCTCCGGGTGCCTTCTAGTGCTAGCGAGGTGCGGGGGAACCCTTGCTTGAAGATTGGTCGTGGAAGTTTGCGCCGTTCCATACTAGGCTAGGGCACAGTTTAAGGGTTTGGCCTGTGGTGGCGAGGTGATGGCATCACCGACGGCGTGGAATAAATTCTCCCCTCATGTCCTCGTTTCGGTGATGGTGGTCGGCGTGCGGCGGAGGGCGTGCGGAGCTTCGGCCGGGGTCAGATCTGGGGCTCCATTTTCTTCTATGTTTCGTTTAGGTACATGGGCTTAGGGATTCCGGAGTCAAATGACTGCCGCGCATAGCATAGAGCCGAAAGCTCTAGCATGCAGAGAAGACCGAGAGTGAACACGGGCACCTTCGACGTTGTCGTTCAGTTGAGTGGACGGCAAAAGTTCGTGTTTTGGTCGGTTGGTTCCTTATCCGTTTGGCAAATTGTTGTCAGGTTTGGCTTCATGGGGAAACTAGTGAGGTTAGGCCTACCCAATGTTGTCTGGACGGATCAGGGATGATTGTCCAACCCTCTTTGTTTGTTTCTTCTCCGGGGCGGCGATCTGATCTTCAGTTTGTTATCCTCGGCTTCTTCTGGCTCCGACTGGTGACTTTTCGACCGTTGCACCCAATGCACGAGTACATTTAGATTTTTTTTGGGGCTCAAACACAAAAAGGGTGATATATTTTAAATCGAATGTCTGATTTTGGATCTGTTTTGACAGTCGTATTTGTCTTGAAGAGACCTTTGAAACAATATCAACGTTGAATATATTTAAAAATAATATTTTTTGTTGCTTTTAAAACTG
This sequence comes from Aegilops longissima, assembly GCA_021605205.1. Taxonomy (NCBI): domain Eukaryota; kingdom Viridiplantae; phylum Streptophyta; class Magnoliopsida; order Poales; family Poaceae; genus Aegilops; species Aegilops longissima. The sequence continues at coordinate 101,833,945 of CM038682.1, read as the reverse complement.
TACTCAAAACTTGATGGTAAAAGAACTCATTAAAACAAAGATGTCGATCAAAACAGTTCCAAAATCAGACATCCGATTCAAAATATATGACTCGGTTTTATTTGGACAGAAAATAAATAAGCAAACAACTTTATTTGATGGAAGACTGAGAATGTGAGATATGAAGTGCGGGTTGATTTTTAAACAATAGAAGGACTATTTTCCAAATGTACCAACCATCCATCTCTAGCCAGCTCATTTCCCTCTATTTTCTATCCAATGGCTCATCTAGCATCGGTGCATTGGGTGCATGAATTAGGCCGGTGCACTGGATACGTCCTTAGGTGGTCAGGATAGAGGGATATGGTTCTACAAGATGATGTTTTCTTTCCGGATAATAGGGTGTTTGATTTCATTTGATTTGATGGAAGAAAGGAAATGATACACGGAAAAAATAACCTACTGATACCAACCATCGGATGATACTATGTCACAAAAATCAAATTTGCATGCTTCAAAAAATTCTAAGAAAAATTGGGAATGTTCACAAGACATATGTCTACTAGCCCTAAAAATTCAGATTCAAATTCAAAATACACACTGAGAAATAAAAAAAGACACAACATTAATAGTGTCACAAAAAGACAACCAGAAATATCGCTATTCACATGTGGATTTGTCTTTTTTGTTTCTCCATGTATATTTTAATTTTGGATTTGAAATTTTAGGGTTTGTATGAACATGTCTTCTGCACATTCATGATTTTCTTTGGATTCTTTAAAATGTCAAAAATTGAGTTTTTAAACATGGTATCATGGTATCATGTGATATCTTCCCAAGGATACACACCCTAGCTCACGCTCCACCATTCCGTCCCTGTATTCTCCGCTCTCCGTTGTCCGTCACCACCATGTTCGGCATCGACAACGGCTCCTCCTCCGAAACAAACCACATTGATTGGGATGTTTTCATGAAGGAGTCAGACAAGGAGCTTGTCTGCGTTACTCTTAGTCGGTCATGGAGGGCGGAAGCATGAGCTCTGCGCCCTCCTCGGTGGCCCGTCGGGGCTCCTCCAGCCCCACGCCCAACCGTGGCGGCTCGTCACGGTTGACGCCCGCCCCGGTGGCTCAACAGTGCTCTTCTAGCTCTGGGTCATGATCTTCGACTCCTGCTCCTCTCGACGGACGCTAGGTGCTTGTCCAGGTAACTCCAATCTTGTGGCGGCTCCCTGAGTTAAAGGTGCAACGTTGGTCGGATCCAACTACGGCTCTTGCAGGTACACACTGCCACTACTAGAGAAAACTCTAGTAGTAGCGCTTGTTTTATAGCTAGCAGTAACGCTTGTACGAGCGCTACCAATAAGGCGCTACAGCTAACTTGTAGCAGTAGCGCTGGAAAGCGAGCGCTACTACTATACCTAGTTAGAAGTAGCGCTTTGTAGGGGAAAGCGCTACTTATAATAGTAAGTAGCAGTAGCGTTTCTTTTGAAAAGCGCCACTGCTAAATTTTCCTGTATTTTTTAAAATGCAGCTTATTGTCGCTGTATTTGTATAGGTTTTATATACAGTACTTTCATCATATGATTTTATGACCATGATTAGTTATTATATATAACAGTGGGTGAAATGAACGTGGATTAGATTCTAGTGGACGCAATATGTGGTGCATGTCGAAAGTACTACTAATCCAAACTTCATCTAGTTTGGATTAGTAGTATTTTCGATGTGCACCACATGTTGCGTCCACTTGAATCTAATCCATGTCCATTTCACCCACTGATATATATAATAACTCATCATGCTCATATAACAACTTAGCATCATGCATCATTGATCATAATAATAAATAACTCATCATTGGTATCATAATAACAAGTCCTACTCATCTAGTTTGGATTAGTAGTACTTTCGACATGCACCACATGTTGCGTCCACTAGAATCTAATCCACGTTCATTTCACCCACTGTTATATATAATAACTCATCATGCTCATATAACAACTTAGCATCATGCATCATCGATCATAATAATAAATAACTCATCATTGGTATCATAATAACAAGTCCTACTCATCATCATCATACAACTTCTACTCTTTATCATAATAACAAGTCATACTCATCATCATCATAGTCATCTATCCAACCCTACTAAATTGTTCTTAGCACATGATCATGAGTATTAGCTAGGACCTAAATACCCTCTAAGGTAAAATAGCATAAAAAAAGATAGACCCTGACTCTCCATTATGGAGAATGGAGATTATCCTATCTCCAATTCTTGCGCTTCGCACAATGTTGCTTCCAAGTAGCTCCCTGCGATCGACCATACATTTTTTCCAATCTTTGATTGTCATGTCTTCATCGGTTTTAGAAATCCGGTATGAACAACAGTAATGCATAGGATGATGACCTGGCCGTAAGCTCATAACATCAAGGCGACCTTTCGGAACATCAGATGAGGCACACAATCCTTCAGGATTTTCTGTTGACAAACATAGTAATAACTTCCTAGTTAGCAATGTAGCTGAGTTTTAGAAGAATTTATGCAAAAGTTGCATGGACGTCGTAATAGTAAAAATCTTACCATGACATCTCCATGGATGTTACCATAGTTCAACACGTGCACTAGTGGCATGTATTGACCATAATGTGCAGGAGTTTGATAATAGATATTGTAATTCTCAAGATCATTAATAAATGAGATCAGATGATTTTTCTCCTGATAAGTTAATTCTGAGCCATCGGTGTAGTAGGTTATGTCTACCATCTTCCGCACATTATTTGAAGAATGAAAATAAGCTATCAATGGAAATAAGTTGTCAACTATTTTGAAATAGACAATATAAATTACTTAATAACTATGTTTGAGAAACTCACATAGCGGTAGAATTGGAAGCGTATCAACAAGGACCCAAATGTCCATATTGTCTTCGGCGATGTTAGGATCACCAAGATCCATGGTGACAAGCATACCCTCATGAAAAGCATACGTCTTGCAAAGTGCTTTCCAATTCAGGCAACCAAAATAGGTTATGCTCTAAGAATTGTATAGACTTACACCAAAATCCATACCATGATGGGTCCTTAGGTGAATTATCTTTGTTTCCATACTTTCATGATCTTCAAAATTCATCCTCTCCAAGACATAGCGTCTTGCATGGCATGAGATAAGCTAGTCGAATTGTAAAAGACGAAAATTACACGTTGAAGAAGCAGAAGTCGTGCTTAATTACGAAAAAACACTTGTCGTCGTCGCGTACCGTTTCAACATCGAAGGTCTCCTGGAGCTTAATGCTGAAGCGTCGACCTTCTACGAGGTGAGGCCTATCGCACAAACCCCGGTCGTCGCCGCACCAGTCGCACTCCGCCGGGAGACTTTCGTTGTCTGACGACGACATTTCCTAGGTTCATAATTCAAAGATTAAACTTCTAAAATTAAATATATGTACTACAAAAACTAAATTAGATAATTATTATTCATCACGGGTGGACTATCGGTCTGTCGAGTCTTTTCTTGAAAACTCTCAGCTCACGTACTGAATATATTCGTCCGTCGGTGATGGTCGCTTCTACCTTCGTCCCCGAGTGCATTACACCAAAATGTCTAGCACACGGGAACGAAGGAGAAGCGACCCCCACGACAACAGTCGGGATTCTTCTTCGTCCTCTCATATATGGTGGAGACTTTCTCCCTCTCACTCATTAGTTGATTGTCATGTATGGAGCCTCGACAGACTTATAGTCAACCCGAAATGTCGTTTAATTATCTTTCTAGAAAATCCAGGCCGCTCGATATTTCCTACATATTCTAGCACAAATCATGCCAAAATTCACGGAAAAATCCGGCATGACCTTTACTAAAAAAGGACATATCGAGCGCCTGAAATTTGCCGAAACAGAAATTAATCAACACTCCGGCAAAACATAGGCCACTCGGAGGTGTTACCTGCAAACATGGCCGGCTACTTGGGCAAGCACATATCCTATTTGAGCAACACAAGAGATACATGTTTATATCTACATCATATGAGCATTCAAACTTGATGGTCATTGCATTTAAATGTTTGAAAATATGAACAAAAACATTTCAAAATATCTTATATGACTCATATTGACATGAAGATTTGGCTGGTCTCACCTCGAGGTTGGAGGGGGTCGGTGACGGGGAAGACGGCGGGGATGACGGAGGGGCTCCTTGATTTCTGCAAAAATCTTAGGACTTAGCGAAACCCTATAAGCTATCAACTAATCAAATGCATACGCCTTGCATAGTGCTCTCCAATTTGAGCATTCAAAATAGGAGTAGTTCTCCAATTTGAGCATTCAATAAGCAAAACTAAATCATAAAATAAAATAGTATTCAAATTAGCATACATTCAATAAGCAAAACTAAATCATCTCTTGCATCCGTACATCGTCGATTTTTATCACTAATACATCTCAAATAGTATCATACATATAACATCACTAATACAGCTAGAACCCTAGCGAACGACGGGTATCGGCGCGGGTGGTGGACACCCAAAGAGAAGGAACCATCACAGGATCATAGCTCCAGTAAGATCCCTGAAGAACCTGCCAAGTATTGTCGAACCTGCCCGCCAACGCAACCATGTAGCGACGGACGTGCTCGTCCTCCTTGCTCACAAGGTGACGTACCACCTCCGCGGGGGACGAAAGCCTCCGCACCGTCACTAGCCCACGCGGCCGCCACCAAAGAAGGTACGGGTCAACGACGGGCTGGCTCCTCACCAAGCGGCGCCCCTCGGAAGGTAGCACCTCCCAGTACCAGCCCGGCGGAGCCCAGTCTCGGACATGGCCCCTCTAATCAAGCAGGCCTCCTCTGCCGAGTCGACGACGAGGATGCGGGATAGGCATCGTCGACGTCGATGTGGGAATAATTGCTTCAACTAAAAAATAACAACAAATGTGACATGTTCAAAATATGACATGCCCACTTCAAAACGAATCAACCTAGAATTATGTTAAATACACCTAAAAATAAACTAGTTCTATTAATTTTCTTACTAAAAATAAACTAGTTCTATAGTAAAATTTTAATTAGATCATCAAATCTCATATATATATACCTAAATTTTCTTACTAAAACTAATCTAGTTCTATTAATTCAACTAGTTCAACTAAGCACTTACTATAAAATAAAAATAAACTAGTTCTTATTAAAAATAAACTAGTTCAACTAGTTCAATTAATTTTCTTACTAATTCTATTAAACACTTACTAAAAACAGTAAACAAACTACATTATACAATAGTAAAAAACTACAGTAAAAACAGTAAAAAAGTAGAGATGGAGGGAGGAGGGGGTGGGAGGAGGAGGAGGGAGGAGAGAGGAGGAGGGGGAGGAGGGAGGAGGAGGGAGGGAGGAGGGATTGGAGGAGGGGGAGGTGGGATGGGAGGAGGGCTGCCGGCGGAGAGCTTGGCCGGAGGAGGAGGAAGGAGGAAGGAGGGGCGGCGGAGGAGGAGGAGGAGGTGCGGTGGGAGGAGGAGGGAGGAGGAGGGATGGAGGGACTACCTCAGTGGAGGAGGAACATGAGTGTCCGTGGCGGCGGGCGACGACGATGGTCGAGGAACGGCGGCGATGGCGGACGACGGGGGGTGCGGGGGAGAGTGAATGAGAGGGAGTGAGAGGGTCGGTTGCGCGGGGACGATAAGGTATGGTTAGTAGCAGCGCGGGTTGAGGAAAGGCGCTACTACTACGGAGCATAGCAGTAGCGCTAGATAAGGATAAGCGTTGCTGCTAAGTGGGGCTAGCCGTGTGCGCCCAGTTCAAACTTAGCAGCAACGCATTTTGCTAACACTCGCTGCTGCTAACAGGATAGCAGTAGTGCCTTTTATTGCCACGCGCTACTACTAAGTAGCAGTAGCGCTTTATTTTATCCAGCGCTACTGCTAAGATTCTGTATAAGGTTTTCCTAGTAGTCCCCGCGCCGCCCTTCGATTCCAACGACAAGGACATGCTCATTCATGTGTTTTTTGCTGATCATTGACCACCATCAAGAAGGATGCCTACAGCCACCGACACATAATGCAAAAGCATTGCAACTCGGTCTTGAGGCGACACATAATGCAAAAGCATTGCAACTCGGTCTTGAGGCGTTCGGGTGCCTCGTGAAGGAGCAAGCTGTCGTTGCCTCCATTGCCGGTCGTTTCTCCAAGCAGCAAGTCGGCATGTGAAAGAGTACGATGGAAGAACATTTTCGTCGACCTGTTGTTTCAAATAGGGATTGAGTGCCTGCTAATAAAGCTTGGGGAGTCTTGGTGGGATGAGGTTACGTGGTGAAGAAGCACTAGTGGAGCTTAGTTGAGTTCTGGGGGAGTGGGGGCGTGTGTTTTGTCCTAAAATTTTGGAGTGATTCTTTGTTGCACGTTGATAGATTGTTATATGATTCAGTTATGTTAGCACAATTGAGACAGAAAGTTGAACCCTAGGCCTTATTTCCAAGCATTGAAACACCGTTTTTACTCACTTTTTGTCACTTGCCACCTTGCTGTTTTTATTATTTCAGATTACAAAAACCAATATCTACTATCCATATTACACTTTTATCACCATCTCTTCGCTGAATTAGTACACATATACAATTTACCATTATATTGGATGTGTTGGGGACACAAGAGTTTTCTTGTATTTGATTGCAGAATTATTTAAGAGAGACCATCTTCATCCTACACCTCCCACAAATTGATTAATCTTAGATCATCCACTTGAGGGAATTTTGCTACTGTCGTACAAAAATCTACAATTGGAGGCTCAACAGAGTCTACAAGAAATAAAATTATGTAGTAGACAGCAGCAGGCCAATATGCAAAGGAGTACGATGAAAGACGATTGTTGTTGACTTGTTGTCTCAAATAGGGATTGAGTGCCTGCTAATAAAGCTTGGGGAGTCTTGTCGGGATGAGGTCACATGGCGAAGAAGAACTAACAGATCTTAGTTGAGTTCTGGGGGTGGGGGTCATTGCCCCCCCAGCTTTAGCCCAAATCATGAAGGAAAAAAACTATGGGCCTTAGATCGAAAAAATCTAGTGCTTTGCCCCCTCAACCGTCAAACACCCACGTTTTGCTTTGAGTTTTAGAGGTAAGTGAGCACGCTGTAAAGTGATCAGTTTTCATGTTTTCCTCGTCATGTGATGTATAGATGGTAATATAAATAGCGATTCACCCCTTTCGCATTGCCCCCCTACATACGAGCGATTCTTCTTCCTAAGGTTTAGTTGGGTGTCTCACACATAATTTTTTTATTAACCAAATTAAGGATCAAATGTAAACTTTTGAAATGCATGTGTCAAATAAGACTAGAGGGAGCCATGATTATTGGTTGAATGCTTAAAGAGTTAGAGATGAGCATTTTTAGAAATGATTTGTTCCTTTGACCCTTTTTTAAGTCCTTTTGCTGTGGGTTTTTGCTCCAAGATGGATGTAGTTAGAGATTCCATTTATACGTTTTTGCTCCAAGATGGATGTAGTTAGAGATTCCATTTATACGAGCGAGGCAATGTTACAAAACATTCCACCTTGCATTTGTCAAATTTTCAAAATCACCTACGGTGAGAGTTGTCTTGTTGTGGTAGCTATGGAAGCAGGCTACCCTTTGTCCTCGTGGATGGATGAGCATGACGCCGGTCAAAAGATGTCAAAGCTGGGCCCATCTTGCAGACCCAGCCAGTAGCAAGGCTCCTCTCATCAATAGCCGTGCGACACATGTCCCCCGCTGTCTTCTTTCCACCTCCAGCCATCGCTCGCCTCATCAAAAGATCCAACCTTCTTGTGCTCTCCTTCCTTCCTTCCTTCCCAAGAACAAGAAGACTCACTTCCGGCCGGCCTCAGAGCGAGCGAGAGAGAGAGCGGCCATGCCGGGGGAGGTGAGCAAGAAGGACATGGAATCCTTCCTCCTTGAGTACGCCATGATGGCCGCCAACAACGTGAAGGCGTAGCGTGACCGCCTCTTGGAGCTCCAGCGCTGGCTGCAGCGCCTCCAGGCCGACTCCGATGTAGGATTAAAAGTATGTCTAGAGGGGGTGATTAGACTACTTGACCAAATAAAAATCTTTCCTTTTTTGAATTTTAGTTGTGGGCAAATTTTAGCAATTATGACAAGTCAAGCAATCGACCTACACATGCAATTCTAAGAATATAGCAGCGGAAAGTAAAACATTGCATATGAAGCTAAAGGGAAGGGTTTGGAGAAGGCAAACACAATGGAGACACAGATATTTTGGTGTGGTTCCGATAGATGGTGCTATCGTACGTCCGCGTTTATGGAGACTTAAATGCACGAAAGGTAACAGTTGCGAGAGTCCATGGAGGGATCCACCCACGAAGGGTCCACGAAGAAGCAACTTTGTCTATCCCACCATGGCCATCGCCCATGAAGGACTTGGCTCACTCGGGTAGATATTCACGAAGTAGGCGATCTCCTTGCCCTTACAAACTTCTTGGTTCAACTCCACATCACGACGGAGGCTCCCAAGCGACACCTAACCAATCTAGGAGAGACCACTCCCCAAATGGTAGTAGACGGTGTGTTGATGATGAACTCCTTGCTCTTGTACTTCAAATGATAGTCTCCCCAACACTCAACTCTCTCTCACAGATTTGGCTATGGTGGAAGAGGGATTTGAGTGGAAAGCAACTTAGGGAAGGCTAGAAATCAAGATTCAAATGGTTGGAATGGAATCTCTTGATCTCAAGACATGAGTAGGTGGTTCTCTCTCAGAAAGTGAATGGTGGAAGTGTAGGCACATTCTGATGGATCTCCTCCATGAGAAAGAAGGGGTGGAGGGGTATATATAGTCTCCACACAAAATCTAACCATTACACACTTTTGACCCATCACAGTGTCACCAATTTGGAAACTCGGTGGCACCGATCTTTTCATGAACGTTAGGAATCCCGGTGGGACCGACTGGAACAACTCGGTGGGACCGATGTGCTAGGGCTTAGGGAAAACTTCATCTCGGTGGCACCGATTGCATCATCTCGGTGAGATCGAAGTGAGTGCAATGAGCAACAGAGAATCTGTCAAGTTAAATCAGTGGGACCGATTGCAACAACTCGGTGAGACCGAAGTGAATGCAACAAGTCACAGAGATCTAGCAAGGACATCTTGGTGAGACCGAGATCCGTATCGGCGTGACCGAACTGTTAGGGTTTCTGGCAGTGGCTGATGAAGCCATGTACCTAGGGTAGGGTCATGGACCTGTCCAAGATACCCTCCCCAAGGACATCTCTTGAAGAAAACACTTTTCAGTCGACCTGGAAGGATTCCACTCGACGGACCTGAAGACACTCGACCATCGGCCAACCACTCGACCGCCAGAAGATCTACAGTCAGTCTGCACGCAAACGGTCGGTCATTAAGTGACTTTATGGTCATCATAGCACTTTATATGGGACGTTACCAGTAACTCCCTATCTTAATGTACCTTAATCCCTACATAACTGAGGGCTAGAGGGGTCTGGCGAACTCTATATAAGCTACCCCCCTCCTTAGTGTAAAGGGTTTGCACCCCTGTAACTCATACGCACATAATACAGTCGGCCGCCTCCGGGCTCCGAGACGTAGAGCTGTTACTTCCTCCGAGAAGGGCCTGAACTCGTAAACATCTTGCGTATACAACTACTCCATAGCTAGGATCTTGCCTCTCCATTCCTACCCCCCATTCTACTGTCAGACTTAGAACCACGACAGTTGGCGCCCACCGTGGGGCTGGTGTCTTAGCGACTTGTTGGAGAAGTTGCAGTTTTTTCGATCCCCTTCATCATGGTTTCAGGTGGAGTTTTGGTTGAGGGCCGCGAGATCCGTCTCGGCGCGCTCACGTTCATCGCCGCCGACTCCGCTTGGCTGCAGGAGGCTTCACTCAACGTTGACGCACTCCCCGTCCGCGGGGCAACGCACTTTCGCGCGTGCGTCCGCGGCGTCCTCCTGCGGCAGCCGTCGACCCAGTATCGGTCGGCTCCCGTGCCGTCCTCCCTCCCAGTCTCTCGCCGGTGCAAGCGCTCCAGTCGGTCGAGGCTTCAGCGGTGGTTGAGGCACACGGTGGCCCGCCAGTCGGCCACTCCCCAAGTCGCGGCAATCGAGCCCGACGAATCTCTCTACGGCCTGTTCGATCTGTCGACTAGCTCCGCAGAGACTGCATCCGAGTGTGACAGCAATGATCCAGCGGCGGAGGTTCTGATGGTCGATGGACCACGTAGTCCTCCTGGTTTCCCCCGTGCCGACGGAGGCGTTGGCGGAGGCGAGCCGGCGCAGGTTCACGAAGAGTATCAACCCGAGCCCCTCACTTCGCTGCAGAGGGAGGAGCTTCGCCGCCGGAACATGGATGCGCTTCACACTCCTATCGTTGGAGAAACCCCCGAGGCCCGTGCCTTAGAAGACGCGCGTTTGGCCAACTTGGCTGAGCGCACTCGACTGGAAAATCTCCAGCAAGTGCTCGACGAACGAGCACAACAACGGGTCCCGTCGTCCAGTCGACGTCAACTTTTTTCACAACCAACTCAGGTATACCGAACTCCAATTCAGAATCTAGCAGTTGCAGCCCGTATAGCAGAGTCCATTCAGCCTTCCCAGTCAGAGGCGGGCAGAGGCTTGCTACAGATAAGAGATTTACTCCGGGCAGCGGGAGATCAAAATTCAGCTGTATCGCAGTCGCGAAATAGGATTCACAGCAGATCCGACGCTGCGCAGTCCAGTCGGCTCATAGCCCAAGATCGCCCCCGAGGCGTGAGGGATATGGAGGCCGGCGTGATCAGTATGAGGACCGATTCGATCGTGTTGATCGACGTCGAGTGCCCACTCCTCCCCCAAAGGGTGGGTCATACGCGCCTCGACAGCTAGATGACAGACGCCATCACAGTGTTGGGCGAAGGATTCCAGTCGACCCCAGGGAACCAGGCTTTGATGCGAGATCCATTATCGTTCAAGGTCTGGTGGACAGGAACAGAGCTCATCGAGAAGGCCATGACAGAGATGTGCCCACCAGCAGCAGAGTACACGTCTCAGGACCAGAGTGTTTTAGCAGAGCCATCAGGGCCACGGTGATTCCTCCCAACTTCAGGTTGGCGACTGGAGTCAGTGAGTTCACTGGTGAGTCCAAGCCGGATACTTGGCTTGAGGACTACCGAGTGGCTGTTCAGATTGGTGGCGGCAACGATGAAGTGGCCATGAAACACCTGCCTCTTATGTTGGAGGGCTCAGCCAGAGCATGGTTGAATCAGTTAGCACCCAGCAGCATTTACACTTGGGAAGATCTTGCCCGAGTGTTTGTTAGGACATTTGAAGGAAATTGCAAGCGGCCAGCAGGGTTGACAGAGTTGCAGTCGTGTGTGCGAAAGTCGAATGAAACACTGAGAGATTACATCCAGAGATGGATCACATTGCATCACACGGTAGAGAATGTATCTGATCATCAGGCAGTCTGTGCCTTCAAGGAAGGCGTTAAGAATAGAGAGTTAAGTTTGAAATTCGGTTGGACCGGAGAAATGACCCTTAGTCGAATGATAGAGATTGCCACCAAGTACGCCAATGGTGAAGAAGAGTGTCGGTGTCAAAACCGGCGGATCTCGGGTAGGGGGTCCCGAACTGTGCGTCTAGGCGGATGGTAACAGGAGACAAGGGACACGATGTTTTTACCCAGGTTCGGGCCCTCTCGATGGAGGTAATACCCTACTCCTGCTTAATTAATATTGATGATATGGGTAGTACAAGAGTAGATCTACCACGAGATCAAGGAGGCTAAACCCTAGAAGCTAGCCTATGGTATGATTGTTGTTCGTCCTACGGACTAAAACCCTCCGGTTTATATAGACACCAGATAGGTTAGGGTTACACAGAGTCGGTTACAATAGTAGGAGATCTACATATCCGTATCGCCAAGCTTGCCTTCCACGCCAAGGAAAGTTCCATCCGGACATGGGACGAAGTCTTCAATCTTGTATCTTCATAGTCCAGGAGTCCGGCCAACGGTGATAGTTTGGCTATCCGGACACCCCCTAATCCGGGACTCCCTCAGTAGCCCCCGAACCAGGCTTCAATGACGATGAGTCCGGCGCATTGATTGTCTTCGGCATTGCGAGGCGAGTTCTTCTCCAAATTCCATATACTTGTCGAATAGTGTCCGGCTTCTGATAAACGCTGCGCTCCTTGGCTTCTTGGCCCAATAATGGCCATCTTCCACGTGTTTGAATGAATGCGAAAAGCCAGGGTATTTTTACACTTACCCCCCTAGCTGCGCAAATGAGCTGCCTATAAAAGGGGCGAGGATCTAGATCTGAGTCACACCATCCCCCCTTCGCGAGCTTTCACTGGAGCGCCTCTGACCAAAGCCCATTCCATCATGGACAGTCGAGGCGGCTCCTCCTCTCGCGATCCCAGCCCTCAGCCTGGAAATTGGGAGAGATGCTCAGTCCCGCATAGCGAGCTAGTTATACTCCAAACCAAGGGATTTCTTCCCCCGGCCTTTATGGTTCCGGTTCGAGCCGGACTTGCCACCTACAAGGGCGGAAAGCAAGCGGAGAGTGTCCCCGATCCCTCTAAAGGAGAGCGGGTGTGCTTTGTCTCTTATCTAGTAAGAGGACTCGGATTTCCAATCCATCCGTTTCTCCGGGGGCTCTTGGAGTTCTACGGCCTCCAATTGCACCACCTTACGCCTGCCTCCATTTTGCACATCGCGGGCTTCGTGGCCCTTTGCAAACTGTTCTTGGGCGTCGAGGCTCATTTTGCACTGTGGAAGAGATTATTCTGCCTAGTACCCCGTTCTCATGAGGGGTCAATATATCAAGTGGGCGGAGCCGAACTATGGCGCATCGCTGGGACCGGATATCTATCCGGAACCCCGAAGAAGGCGTCCGAAGACTGGCCTTCGGAATGGTTTTACATGGAGGACGTCCCGCTGTCGGACCCTGTTTGGATCGGCCTTCCGGAGTTTAGCAATGCTCCTCTGAAGAAGCGCCTAAGCTGGCGCCCGTGGAGCCCCCAGAGGGAAAATGACCGGGACGTCCTTTACTTGATGAGCCGAATAAGATTACTGGCTCATGCCGGATTGACCATGATTGGAGTCATGGCAATCTGCATTATGAGGGGAGTGCAGCCGCTCCAATATAGGGGCCACCCCATGTGGGACTTCAACGGGGAGGACGATGCCACCCGCCATGGCCGCAAAGGGCCGGGATCGGTCACCGAACTGGTGAAGACCTTGTCTGCCATGTATAAAGGGGAGGAGGAAGATTTCCTCCGCGTCAACCCACTGAGCGAGTTTTCTTCAAATAATCCTCGAAGTTGGGTAAGAAAACATCTTTGTGGCCTGTCCGATCCATGTTCCCGTGATTAAATATCTCATTTCTTGGTTTCTGCGCAGGAACTGCCCCGGACTGTGGAGAAGATACACAGCCCGCCCCCACAACCCGAGGATCCGGAACGGTCCCTCGATCCGGCCTCCGAAGAGGATCCGGATATAAAGGTGGAGTTGATCGACGGGGTGTTCCACCAACTTAGCATCGACAAAGCTTTGGTTGCCATTACGGCCGATTACCCCGGAATTCTTCCAGCCTCACAGGTAACTAAGACCGAGGTCCCAATACTCTGATAATGACCCATATGTGCTAATTTCTTGATCACCGTATACCAATGGTGTTTCGCAGGGGGCGCCTTCGAGGCAGGAGGCCGAGCCCGCGGCGGCTGGCCAACAAGGGGCAGTATGGCCCCGCAGGCTAAAAAGAAGTGCGGTCCGGATCGAAACTCCGCCGCAACGGTATGGCGCGTCACCATATTCCCAGGATTGATTCCTGGAAGGTGTACTAATGCTGGTGCTTTTTTCAGGAAAAAGAGCGCTCGCCGGACTGAGTCCGGAGAGGTTGCCCATCGAGCCTCCGCCGGCCAGGCTCCAAAGCCGGGTCTGGAAGCGGAGGCGAGCACGAGGCGTGCGTCGGATGCTCCTCCGACAGAGGATGCCGACAAATTGTCCGCCACCAAATCCGAGGTGGAGAGCGCCATGAATCACAGGCGCCGCCGGACAGTTCTTCGTGACGCATGTTTCTCCCAAGAGGCGTTGAATGCCTTCAATTCGGGAGATGCACACCTCCGTCCCGCTCAACATGGTCTAGCCAGAGCCACGGAGCAGTATGTAAAGGACATACAGGTAAGGAAATTTGACAGTTATATATGCCAGTAGCCCCCGAGACTTAAAATAGTTAGAATAACTGATTTAAGGATCATTTGTTATGCAGGATCTTACAAAAAGAATACCCACTGTCCCGGGAACTTGAAGAATGCAAGGCCCAACTTGAGGCCGACTAGCCGCTCTGAGGGGAGCCACGAGACCCCTCGGTAATATATGCTTCAAAAGATAAATAGTTTATGAAGTGCGGCGGGTGTGTAAATCTGACAAAAATATTGCAGATGGCGCCGGACTAGATCCGGACAAGCAACAGCTCTTGCGCCAGCTAAAGGCCGGTGAGAGCGTGCTTACGAGGGTGCGGCAGGAGAAAAATAACCTCCAAGATGCCAACACCAAACTGGGTGAGGAACTAAAGGATGTTCGTGCCCAGTTGTCTGACTCCGTAAAGGAGAATCAACGGCTTCGTCCCGGCATTTTCAGTAAGTGCTTGAGCGAACTTTGAAAGAGTTCGGCAAGGAAGGCGACTAACATAAACATGTATGTAGGTTTGCTCACAGGTCGTCCTAAGGAGGAGATGCCCAGTTCTTCGGGTGATCTTCTTCCCGAACTGCGTCAGCTGCACGAACGAGTTCGGCAGGTGATGAAAGGCGTCGGCCAGGCCTTGTGGCCATCTATCTCCCTGCCCGAAGGCATTGGGGAGCTGGCTTAGCGGCTTCAAGGAGCACGGCGACGCTTCCGACTATGGAAGATATCGGCCTACCGTCAAGGCGCCAGGGAGGCCTGGGCCATGGTAAAGACGCGGTACTCGAAGGCTGACCCAAACCACATGGGCGAGGTCGGACCTATGGGGCCTGATGGGAAGGAGATCCCTGTAAGCTTAGTCTACGGCCAAGTAGAATTGGCCGCCAAGTATTCCCAGCAAGATTGTAAATTAGATAGCCTATTAGATAGCATTGAGGAGTAATACAATGAGTCGAGTTGACTATGTAAAATATGACATGAAAAATGTCTTCTAGCCGGATTGTAGATCGCTTGTCGAAGCGGACCTTTTCGCTCGACCTCGGGACCCAATAGTCCGAGTGTGTCCGAATACCTTCGTGGTTATATAAGAACCGGGTATGCATGGAGACAAGGCGTAGGGGTCATTATTGCTGTATCAGACAAGTGCCCAACTAGTTATGGTATATTACATGGATAGTAAGAAACATCTTCCAGGGAGAATAGTTCCGTTAAGGGTTCCTTTCGCTGGGATGCATGCCCTAAAGTGCATGTTGAAACTTCTAGGAAAGCAGAAAATCATCTGGGGCAGATGGGTAAATAGTTAAAATCATCTTTCAGTTCACCGACCGAATATTCCCTTAAGAACGCTTAGCTTTCGGCTTCACCCGGTCGAGGTACACATCCGCTGACCCGCAAGAATAATCGCAGAGGTGCTCCTTTACCACCTAGCGAACAATCGGGAACGAGGGGTAAGCACAGGAGCCAGGCAACCCAGCTTGGCCAAAACTTAAGTCATATCGATGCATATAATGGTGAATAAAAGGTACATGCGGAAGTTTGACGCATGTGTTGGGCATGAAGCCCGTATAAATAAGCTTCTGTTAAAGAAGCCCCCAGGTATAATGAGCGCGGACAACGCGTCAAATATGTGCGAACAAAGCGCAAACGAGCCTCTAAAGGCTTCAAGAAGAAGGAGGAGGAAGAAGAGAAATAAAAGACAGCAAAAATAGAAAATGTGGATGGAGGAAGGAGACGAACTTGGAGTCCGGCGCTTAGGCGTAGAATCTTTGTAGACGGGCTGCGTTCCATGGGTTCGGCTCGAGTCGGTTATCCGATGCGTTTCGCAGACGGTATGCTCCGCCGGTCAGGACCTGGTCGATGATGAAGGGACCT
The DNA here is from genome assembly GCA_021605205.1 of Aegilops longissima. NCBI lineage: Eukaryota > Viridiplantae > Streptophyta > Magnoliopsida > Poales > Poaceae > Aegilops > Aegilops longissima. Next base: position 101,817,933 of record CM038682.1, on the reverse strand, counting down.
TCCCATTTGGGCTTGAGTTTGTCCTTTTTCTTGTCCGGCAGGCGTAGAGCTAGTTCGCCAATGTTGTAAACTTTGGCCCGTACTTCCCTACTTTGATATCTTCGAGCCTGCTGTTGATAAAATATGGAACGAGCTTTTGCCACGTCCCGCTCCTCCTCCAATGCGTCCAAACTGTCCTGCCGATCGAGCTCGGCTTCTCTTTCTTCATACATGCGCACGCGAGGTGAGTCATGTATTATGTCGCAGGGCAAGACTGCCTCTGCGCCGTAGACCATAAAAAATGGTGTGAATCCGGTAGTACGATTTGGCGTGGTCCGCAGCCCCCAGAGTACGGAGTCGAGCTCCTCAACCCAAAGGCGTGTTAGATTCCTTGAGGGACCGCACTAGTCGGGTTTAATGCCGCCATGATTAGACCGTTTGCTCGCTCGACTTGACCGTTGGTTTGAGGGTGATAGACTGAGGCGTAATCGAGCTTGATGCCCATGTTTTTGCACCATAATTTGACCTCATCGTCCGTGAAGTTGGTGCCGTTATTAGTGATGATACTGTGGGGGACACCGTAACGGTGCACTACCCCTGATATGAAGTCTATCACCGGTCCGGATTCGGCCGTTTTAACAGGCTTGGCCTCTATCCATTTGGTGAATTTATCCACAATGACCAATAGGTATTTTTGCTTGTGGGTTCCTCTCTTGAGGGGTCCAACCATTTCAAACCCCCAGACCGCGAACGGCCAGGTGATGGGTATAGTTTTGAGGGTGGTGGGTGACATGTGGCTTTGGTTAGCAAAAAGCTGGCAACCGACGCATCGTTGGACTAAATCCTGCGCATCTGCCACGGGCCGTCGGCCAATAAAATCCTGTACGGAAGGCCTTGCCTACAAGGGCCCGGGCTGCGGCGTGGTGCCCACCCAGTCCGGCATGAATTTCAGCCAGGAGGTTTCGCCCTTCCTCTTCGGAGATACACCTTTGAAGGACTCCGGTAGTGCTTTTCTTATAAAGCTCTCCCTCATGGACTTTATAGGCTTTAGATCGCCGTACTATGCAGGGAGCCTCATTTTGGTCTTCGGGGAGTTCCTGCCTAGTTAGGTAGGCTAGGAATGGTTCCGTCCACAGGGCGATAACCGCCATTATTTCGTGGGCGGAGGGTGTTATCTCGGTGGCAGAGCCTCCAATTGTGTCAGAGTGTTTAGCGTCAGGCAGTGCGGTTGGGTCCGGATTGTTATTGCTGGACTCCCCTTCCCATAGTACGGATGGCTTGAACAGCCGTTCCAGAAAGATGTTGGGCGGGACGGCATCGCGTTTTGCACCGATGCGTGCCAATATGTCCGCCGCCTGGTTGTTATCCCGGGCTATATGATGAAATTCGAGCCCTTCGAACCGTGCTGACATTTTTAGGACCGCATTGCTGTATGCTGCCATTTTCGGATCGTTGGCATCAAAGTCTCCATTTATTTGAGATATTGCGAGGTTCGAATCCCCGCGCACCTGTAGGCCTTTAATGCCCATGGAGACTGCCATCCGGAGGCCGTGCAGAAGGGCCTTGTATTCGGCTGCGTTGTTGGAGTCCGTATACATTATCTGAAGGACGTATTGGACTGTGTCCCCGGTTGGGGACGTTAGGACGACGCCAGCCCCCAGGCCGGCCAACAGTTTGGAGCCGTCAAAGTGCATGATCCAATTGGAGTATGCTCCGTACTCTTTAGGGAGTTCGGCTTCAGTCCATTCGGCCACGAAGTCGGCCAAAACCTGCGACTTGATAGCTCGTCGTGGCTTATAGGTTATGTCGAATGGAAGGAGCTCTATGGCCCATTTAGCAATCCGGCCCGTCGCATCGCGGTAGTTTATAATGTCGTTAAGAGGTACTTCAGAGGCTACCGTTATCGAACACTCTTGAAAGTAGTGTCGCAGCTTCCGGGATGCCATGAACACCACGTATGCTATCTTTTGATAATGTGGGTACCTGGACTTGCATGGAGTGAGGACAGTGGACACGTAATAAACCGGTCTTTGAAGAGGGAACCGGTGTCCGTCCGTTTCTCGTTCGACAACGAGCACCGCGCTGACAACTTGATGTGTTGCGGCGATATATAATAGCATTGGTTCGCCCATGTTGGGCGCGACCAGGGCCGGGTTTGTTGCCAATATGGCTTTTATCTCTTCGAGTCCGGTCGTGGCGGCATCCGTCCACTCGAAGTGTTCGGTGCGGCGGAGGAGGCGGTAAAGGGGTAACGCCTTTTCACCCAAACGGGAAATAAAGCGGCTTAGAGCCGCTACACATCCAGTCAATTTTTGTATTTGTTTGAGGTCTTTTGGAATATCCAATTGTGACAGAGCTCGGATCTTGGCTGGGTTTGCTTCAATTCCTCTACGGACACAATGAAGCCCAGAGCTTTCCGCTGGAACGCCAAGACGATTTTTCCGGATTGAGCTTGATGTCATATTTTCGAAGATTGTCGAATGTGAGCCTCAAGTCGTCTACTAGAGTTTCAACATGCTTGGTTTTGACGACCACGTCATCTACATATGCTTCCACTGTTTTGCCGATCTGGTTTGCCAGACATGTCTGAATCATGCACTGATATGTTGCGCCGGCGTTTTTGAGCCCGAAGGGCATTGTGTTGAAGCAGAATGGGCCGTATGGAGTGATGAATGCTGTTGCAGCTTGGTATGGCTCCGCCATCTTGATTTGGTGGTAGCCGGAGTACGCGTCGAGGAAGCACAATGAGTCGTGTCCTGCTGTAGCGTCGATAATTTGATCAATGCGAGGGAGGGGGAAGGGATCCTTTGGGCAAGCCTTATTAAGGTCTTTGCAATCAACACATAGGCGCCAGGATTTATCCTTCTTTGGTACCATCACCAGGTTTGCTAGCCAGTCCGGATGTTTAATATCTCTGATGAATCCGGCTTCCAAAAGTTTGGCTAGCTCCTCTCCCATGGCCTGTCTCTTGGGTTCGGAAAAGCGCTGAAGAGCCTGTTTGACTGGCTTGAATCCTTTTAGGATATTTAGGCTGTGCTCGGCCAACCGACGTGGGATTCCTGGCATATCTGAAGGGTGCCAGGCAAAAATGTCCCAGTTTTCTCGTAGAAATTCTCGTAGTGCGGCATCGACATCAGGGTTTAATTGTGCCCCAATGGAGGCCGTCTTTGCAGGGTCCGTTGGGTGGACTTGGAATTTGACTATTTCGTCCGCTGGTTTAAAAGAGGTGGACTTGGATCTTTTATCAAATATCAGATCGTCCATGTTCACCGTGGAGCGCATTGCAGTGTGTTCCTCGGCCTCTAGGGCTTCGGATAGTGCCTCGAGGGCTAGTGCGGCTGTCTTGTTTTCGGTGCGGAGTGCTATGTTCGGATCACTAGCGAGAGTGATGATTCCGTTGGGTCCGGGCATTTTAAGCTTCATGTACCCATAGTGGGGTATAGCTTGAAAAATTGTGAATGCCTCTCGCCCTAATAAAGCATGGTATCCCCTGCTGAACGGGGCCACTTGAAATGTGACCTCCTCGGACCTGTAATTGTCCGGCGAGCCGAACACTACGTCCAGTGTGATTTTTCCTGTGGAGCATGCTTCCGGCCGGGATTATTCCTCTAAAGGTTGTGCTGCTTCGCTCAATGCGGTTCCATCTATTTCCATTTTTCGAGGGTTTTCTCGTAGATGAGGTTTAGTCCGCTGCCGCCATCCATTAGTACCTTAGTAAGGTAAAGCCATCCACTATTGGACCGAGGACCAATGCGGCTGGTGCTCGGGCTGTTCGAATTTGGGTTAAATCACGGCATTAAAGATAATAGCCGTGTCACCCATGGATTTACTGTTGCTACTTGGTAGACTTCGCAAGGTTGCGGAGTGTTCGTTTTGCATATTATTTGATGCGAAAGTCTCAAGATTGTTAGCACTGCATTGGTATTCTTTGGGCTGGGATTGAAGCTAGAAGCTCTTCGCCACTTTTGGCCACCTGCCGTAGTATCCAACATGCTCGAAGGCTATGAGTTGGAGTGGCGCCCTCTGTGCTATGAATGTTGCAGGGTTCGTTTAGCCAACCCTCCAGTACGGTTCCGTACCCTTTAGGGGGTTTTGGTTTTTTGGTGTTTAACCCAGGTGCTTGGTGATGATGCACCCTTTTAGTTCGGACTAGGGATGTATTCGGGGCCGGATTATCCCAAAATTTACTTTCGGTTTTCCAAGCACTCTCCATCGCACAGTACATTTGTACTATGGTCACCAAGTCAGCAAAGCGTGTAATTTCGCAACGACTTATGGCGTTTAGGATTCCCTTGTCCGTGCAATTATTGCAAAAAAGTGAGATTGCGTCCTCCTCTCGGCAGTCCTTTATCCTGTCCATAACCAGGAGGAATCTGGCCCAGTAATGATGTACTGTTTCAGCGGGCTCTTGCCGAATTCGGGATAGATCACTATGTTTGGGTGGGCGGGTGGAACTAGATCCGGAACCCCGTCCAATTTAGCACTCAGGGGCCGAGAAGTTTCCGAACTCGGAAGTTTGGATTTTTGAATGCTATCCGATGAATCCAACCCGCCGCCTGACTTTAAGTTCAGGGCTTGATCGACATCCGTCCCTCTGCGGGAATCCGGCACGGAGGGATCGGGAATCCGGACGTAGCTAGTCCTTAAGATAGAAGAAGAATCGCCGCATTGCTCCTCTATCACATCAACATGATGGGTAGCCTGGGGAGAGTTGATCTCTCTCAGATCGGTTTTAGGCCCGATCCGGTCGTAGTCTGTGGCGACTCCTGGGCGGCGATGCGATCCAAGAGCTCGTTACGGAGGAGAGCTCGATCGATCTAACTGTTCGCAAATTCGAATTAACATGGAGATTGGTTTCGATGACTCGAGAAGTCATCGTCGGTGCCGCGCGACGAACCGGCGGTCATGAGAAAACCACCTAGCAAGAGTCGACCCGGTGGCCAAGGCTTCTTTGGCAATAGTATCGTCTTTAAAGACGAGATGAGGCATCCTTCCTGACGGCGACGGCATAGAGGAACTCTCAATGAAAGCACCAATGTCGGTGTCAAAACCGGCGGATCTCGGGTAGGGGGTCCCGAACTGTGCGTCTAGGCGGATGGTAACAGGAGACAAGGGACACGATGTTTTTACCCAGGTTTGGGCCCTCTCGATGGAGGTAATACCCTACTCCTGCTTGATTAATATTGATGATATGGGTAGTACAAGAGTAGATCTACCACGAGATCAAGGAGGCTAAACCCTAGAAGCTAGCCTATGGTATGATTGTTGTTCGTCCTACGGACTAAAACCCTCCGGTTTATATAGACACCGGATAGGTTAGGGTTACACGAGTCGGTTACAATAGTAGGAGATCTACATATCCAGTCGCCAAGCTTGCCTTCCACGCCAAGGAAAGTCCCATCCGGACACGGGACGAAGTCTTCAATCTTGTATCTTCATAGTCCAGGAGTCCGGCCAACGGTGATAGTTCCGCTATCCGGACACCCCCTAATCCGGGACTCCCTCAAAGAGGATCGGCTCCGGAGTGGCAAGTACAAGTCAGCCGCTAATGAAACCGGGGGAGGGAACTCCAGTCGGAAGCAGAAGCGGAAAGCCGAGCCAGCTGCTCCTGGAGAAGCCTTGGCCGTGACTCCAGGAAAGTTCAAGGGGAAGTCCAAGGGACCTTGGAACCCCAAGAAGGTGAAAGACCAGGACGAAAATGATGTATTGGACTTTCCATGTCACATTCACACGAAGAAAGATGAAGAGGGTAAACTCATTTACCCAAAGCATACCACTCGACAGTGTCGGCTCTTGATTCAGCAGTTCCAGGGAAAGCAGCCCAAGGATAAGGAGAAGGAGTCGGACAAAGTTGAGGACAAGGAAGATAGTGACGGTGGGTACCCCCAGGTCAATTCCACCCTGATGATTTTTGCTGACGTTGAAAGCAAAAGTCGATTGAAAGTTATCAACCGAGAAGTGAATATGGTCGCCCGTGACACCCGATTATCTGAAATGGTCGCAGACCGCCATCACATTCGACCAGTCTGATCACCCGACACACATAGCCACCCCTGGGAGGCAAGCTTTGGTGGTCGACCCAGTCGTCGAAGGCACTCGACTAACTAAAGTTTTGATGGATGGTGGCAGTGGCCTGAACATACTGTATGCAGAGATGTTGAAAGGGATGGGTATTCCGATGTCCAGACTCAGCACCAGCAACATGAGCTTCCATGGAGTCATTCCTGGAAAGAAGGCTGAGTCGCTCGGCCAAATTGCTCTCGATGTGGTTTTTGGTTATTACAAGAATTTTCGTAAGGAAAAGTTGACCTTTGAGGTTGTGGATTTCCAGAGCGCTTATCACGCTATTCTGGGAAGGCCGGCGTATGCACGTTTCATGGCTGGACCATGTTATGTATATCTCAAACTGAAGATGTCAGGCCCCAATGGTGTGATCACTGTCACTGGCAATCGGAAAAAAGCAGAAGAGTGTTTTCAGAAAGGCGCTAAGATCGCTGATGCTCAGATGGCAGTGGTAGAGCTGCAAGAGTACCAGAAAACTGCAGACCCGAGTGATTTGTTGCGAGCCAAGAAGCCCGCCACGGAGTCAGCATTTCAGTCGTCCGGTGAGACGAAATCGATTCACATTCACCCGACCGATCCCAATGATGCTCCAACTCACATCTCAACAACACTCGACTCCAAATAGGAAGAAGCGCTCATCCAGTTCCTCCGTGAGAACTGGGACATCTTCGCATGGAAGCCTGCTGACATGCGGGTGTTCGAGGGACTGGCTGAGCATCGCTCACTGAGTCGACTCAAAAGTTAAACCTATCAAAGAACATCTTCGACGGTCCGCCGTCCAGAAGAGAAAGGCCATTGGCGAGGAGGTGGCTCGGCTCTTGGCAGCAGAGTTTATCCGAGAGATTTACCACTCCGAGTGGCTCGCCAATGTAGTCATGGTCCCTAAGAAGGACAAATCACTTCGCATGTGCATCGACTTCAAACATATCAATCGGGCCTGCCCGAAAGATCATTGTCCTCTCGCCCGCATCGACCAAATAGTCGACTCGACTGCGGGATGTGAGCGGTTGTCTTTCTTAGACGCCTATTCTGGTTACCATCAGATCCGTCTGTATGGACCCGACGAGATCAAAACAGCTTTCATCACTCCATTCGGGTGCTTCTGTTATCTCACCATGCCATTCGGCCTCAAGAATGCCGGAGCCACGTTCATGAGGATGATTCAGAAGTGTTTGCTCACTCAAATCAGTCGGAATGTGGAAGCATACATGGATGATATTGTGGTCAAGTCGCGAAAGGTTCCGACCTGTTGACTGACCTTGCTGAAACATTTCCCAATCTCAGGAGGTATGATACCAAGCTTAATCCATCAAAGTGCACGTTCGGAGTTCCTGGCGGAAAGTTACTCGGTTTTCTCGTTTCCGAACGAGGAATCAACGCCAACCCAGAAAAAGTTGGCACTATACTCCGAATGAAACGCCCTGTGCGTGTGCACGATGTCCAGAAGCTTACTGGATGCTTGGCCGCTTTAAGTCGATTCATCTCTCGTCTCGGTGAAAAGGCATTGCCTCTTTACCGACTGATGAAGAAGTCAGACAAGTTCGAGTGGACTCTCGAAGCCGATGCAGTGTTTGCAGAACTAAAAGCTCTGCTCTCCACCCAGCCGGTGCTTGCTGCTCCAATCAGCAAAGAGCCTTTGTTGCCTTACATTGCAGCCACAGGACAAGTCGTCAGTACAGTACTTACGGTCGAGCGGGAAGAAGAAGGAAAAGCCTTCAAAGTTCAGCGCCCAGTATATTATCTTTCTGAAGTATTGACCCCATCAAAGCAAAGATACCCTCATTATTAGAAGCTTGTTTATGGGATTTATATGACCATGAAGAAGGTTGCTCATTACTTCTCTGACCATTCCATTACAGTCGTCAGCGACGCCCCATTGTCAGAGATTCTGCATAACAGAGATGCAACTGGTCGAGTGGTGAAATGGGTGATTGAGCTCCTTCCCCTTGATATCAAGTTTGAGGCAAAGAAAGCCATCAAGTCCCAAGCAGTAGCAGATTTCATCGCCGAGTGGATTGAACAGCAATTGCCGACTCAAGTTCACTCAGAGCACTGGACCATGTTCTTTGATGGTTCCAAGATGCTGAATGGTTCCGGTCCTGGGGTAGTGTTGGTTTCCCCCCGAGGAGATAAGCTCAGATATGTGCTACAGATTCACTTTGATTCTTCCAACAATGAAGCAGAATACGAAGCACTGTTGTATGGGTTGCGTATGGCCATTTCTCTCGGCGTCCGTCGCCTCATGGTCTATGGCGACTCAGATCTAGTGGTTAATCAGGTGATGAAGGAGTGGGATGTCAGAAGTCCAGCCATGACTGGTTATTGCAATGCAGTGAGGAAGCTAGAGAAGAAGTTTGAGGGGTTGGATCTTCATCATGTACCCCAACTGAAAAATCAAGCTACTGATGATTTGGCGAAAATAGGGTCCAAGAGGGAAGCCATTCCCAGTGATGTGTTTTTGGAGCACATCCACACACCGTCAATTCAAGAGGATCCTTTCACGGAAGAAGCCCCACAGCCAAAAAGTGCCACTGATCTGACTGAAGTTGAGGTCCCAGCTGTGGTCGACCTGATCATGGAAGTCGTGGTCATCACTCCTGACTGGACAGTGCCATACATCGCGTATATCCTAAGGAAAGAGCTCCCAGAGAACAAAGAAGAGGCTCGACAGATTGTCTGCCGATCCAAGGCCTTTACTGTGATCAAGGGACAGTTGTACAGAGAAAGCGCGACTGGAGTCGGCCAGAAATGCATAACACCAGAAGAAGGTCAGATAATTCTTGATGATATCCACTCGGGGACCTGTGGTCATCATGCGTCCTCTCGGACCATTGTGGCTAAAGCATACCGAGCGGGATTTTACTGGCCAAAAGCAAATGAAATGGCAAAGGAAATAGTCGACGAGTGTGAAGGGTGTCAGTTCTATTCCAATATGTCGCACAAACCCGCCTCAGCCTTGAAGACCATTCCACTTGTCTGGCCCTTCGCTGTTTGGGGGTTGGATATGATTGGACCACTGAGAACTGGCAGAAGCGGCTTCACTCACTTGCTAGTAGCAGTCGACAAGTTTACGAAGTGGATCGAAGCTAAACCTATCAAGAACCTCGATGCGTGCACTGCTATCAGTTTCATCAGAGAGTTGATATTCAGATATGGAGTTCCGCATAGCATCATCACTGACAATGGGTAAAACTTCGATTCCGACAAGTTCAAAGCCTTTTGCGCCTCTCAAGGCACGCGAGTCGACTATGCTTCAGTTGCTCACCCCCAGTCGAATGGACAAGCTGAACGAGCAAACGGTCTAATTCTCAAAGGACTGAAGCCCCGACTGATGCGTGATCTCAAGCATGTAGCAGGAGCGTGGGTCGACGAACTCCCGTCAGTTCTTTGGGGACTAAGGACCACTCCTAATCGGTCGACTAGGAAAACTCCATTCTTTCTGGTCTATGGAGCCGAAGCAGTTCTGCCGAGTGACCTGCTTCACAATGCATCCCGAGTCGAACTCTACTCTGAAGATGAAGCGGAGCAAGCCCGGCAAGATGCAGTCGACCTCCTAGAAGAGGAGCGAGAGATGGCCCTGATCCGCTTGGCCATCTATCAACAGGACTTGCGCCGATTCCATGCTAGAAAAGTGAAGAGCCGAACCTTTCAAGAAGGAGACTTGGTCCTCCGAGTGGATCAACAGAAACCACACAAGCTCGCTCCCACTTGGGAAGGTCCCTTCATCGTCACCAGAGTTCTCCACAATGGAGCATACCATCTTTACAACGTCGATCGCCAGATTGATGAGCCTCGAGCTTGGAATGCGGAGCTGCTCCGCCGCTTTTATACTTAAGTACTCACTCGGGTGAGATGTAATAAAAGTACCTCTGTAGTTTGTTTATCGAAGACAAGAATGTTATAATTTTCCCAGTGATTGTTATTACTTTTTGTTTACATGAGAAATTTCCCCAGGTGGATGGCTTAGCTGCGAACCCGTTTCGCCTAAGTTTGTAAAAAAATCCCTGCCGAGTGGAGAGTCAGTCTCCCACTCGGGGGCTTAGCTGCGAATCCGTTTCGCCTAAGTACTTAAAAATCCTACCGAGTGGTGAGCCAGCCTCCCACTCGGGGGCTTAGCTGCAGTACAAGTACTCGCCTAAGTATCTGAAAATCCTACCGAGTGGTGAGCCAGCCTCCCACTCGGGGGCTTAGCTGCAGTCCAAGTACTCGCCTAAGTGTTTAAAATCCTACCGAGTGGAGAGCCAGCCTCCCACTCGGGGGCTTAGCTGCAGTACAAGTACTCGCCTAAGTATCTAAAATCCTACCGAGTGGTGAGCCAGCCTCCCACTCGGAGGCTTAGCTGCAGTCCAAGTACTCGCCTAAGTATTTAATACAATGTGCGCTTTGCAAGGATGACGAGGTACAGGTCGACTGTTGCCTTCCCCTTCAGAGCTACGACGCAAAAAAATCCTCCTGCTCGGAGGCTTAGCTGCGGTCCAGTACTCGCCTAAGTTTGAAAAATCCTACCGAGTGGAGAGCAAACCTCCCACTCGGGGGCTTAGCTGCAGTCCAGTACTCGCCTAAGTTTGAAAAATCCTACCGAGTGAAGAGTGAACCTCTCACTCGGGGGCTTAGCTGCAGTCCAGTACTCGCCTAAGTATCTGAAAATCCTACCGAGTAAAGAGCAATCCTCCCACTCTGGGGCTTAGCTGCAGTCCAGTACTCGCCTAAGTATCTGAAAATCCTACCGAGTGGAGAGCAAACCTCCCACTCGGGGGCTTAGCTGCAGTCCAGTACTCGCCTAAGTATCTGAAAATCCTACCGAGTGGAGAGCAACCCTCCCACTCGGAGGCTTAGCTGCAGTCCAGTACTCGCCTAAGTACGAAATCCATTCCAATCCGCAAGGACGACGAGGTGCAGGCCGACTCTTACCTTCTCCTTCGGAGCTGCGCCACAAGTACAACGTGCGCTCCATCCCGACCCGCAAGGACGACGAGGTGCAGGTCGCCTGTTGCCTTCTCCTTCGGAGCTGCGCCACAAGTAACGTGCGCTCCATCCCGATCCGCAAGGACGACGAGGTGCAGGTCGACTGTTACCTTCTCCTGCGGAGCTGCGCCACAAGTACAATCCGTGCTCCATCCCTACCTGCAAAGAACAATGAAGTGTAGGTCGATTGGAGTTTTCACCTTAGAGCAGCATCTCAAGCACTGAAGTATATTCCGAGTGAATAACAAAGTTTGCTCGAAGGCAAATGAAAGCATATTCGATGATAAGCCAAGTACGGATAACATCCTACGGATGTAGAAGTACCCAGGCATCAAGCCTGTTAAAGTTTATCGGTTACAAGACCACTCGGCATTCCGAGGCAAATTTAAGACGAATCATAGAAGTTTTTTACTCCTCAGGTGGAGGACTGGAAGGCGTGACAAACTGGTCCAGGTCGATCCCGTCAATGATCCGGGTGGCAGCACCAATGAAAGTCTCCTGAAAGATCGGAAGTCGTACTTCTTGGTATTGGCAACTTTGATGGGCCTTGACTTTTCCTCTCGCGCCTCCTTGCAGTGAGCGCGACCAGGGACGAGCAACATCGGCACCACATCGGCGAAGACTTTTTCCATTCCTGCACTCGACTTGGAACGTCATCCAGTCGAGTCATTAAAGACTCGAGGTCATTTTGAAGTGTCTCGCCTGGCCAGAGTGTCGAGTCGATCCGCGACACCGCAACCTTTAGTCGAGCGAGGTAGTCCACCACAGCAGCGACACGAGACTCCAGTCGGAGCACATTCATAGCGGCTTCATCCTTCACGGGAGAGTTAATGGGGTCCAGGCTGGTCTCCACTCGACTAGTCTCCTCCTCGAAGTTCTGATAGAATTCTATAAACGCAACTCGAGTTCAAGTTAATGGTTCTATGATGAGTCGGTGATAACAAGTCAGTCGGATAAAAGGAATTACCTTCAAGCATGAAGAATAACTTCTTGGCGAGCCCTCCCGGATAAGCCTCGGATCGTTCCTCTTCCCTTGATTCGCCAGCCTTGTCACTCAGAGCTATCTTGTCATTCTTCAGTCGGCTAACCTCCTTGTTGTCCGCGTCGAGAGCAGCTTTCAGATTGGCGTTCTCTTCTTCAAGTTTACCGACTGAAGTCAGTTTTTCTTCTGCGAGCTTTGTTTTGTCCAAAGCCGCTTTGCTTCTCGGCAAGGTCATGATCCTTCTTCCTCGAGCCTCCTCCTTTTATGCGCAAAATGGCGGTGAGATCAGAATTAGGAAGGGCAGAAAGACAAAAGGCGATCGTCAAGTTCTCACCAGCCATACCTTTTGCTTCGTCTCTCGCCTTCTGCAAGTTCTCCTGAGCAAGCTTCAAGTCAAGGTTGAGCTGGATCTGTTTGTTTTCCAGTTCAGTATAGCGAGCCACAAGCTCGCATGATTTCTGCAAAGAATCAATCGACAGACATCAAAGATAGGTTACTTCCGAGTGACTAAAGAAAAATCGTTGCGTTTCTAAGACTACAGCCGAATCAAAATATTCGACAGTAGTCTCGGGGACTACACCCAGTGGGTGCACTTAGCGTGCCCCCACTGATTCTACCGACTCGGTTCGATCAGTCGACCGAGGAAAAAAAGAGGAGAGTTCTTCAGACTACGGCCGATCGCCAAAGAGTCCACCATAGTCTCGGGGACTACACCCAGTGGGTGCACTCAGCGTGCCCCCACCGGTTTCAAGATTCCATTCGACATGGTCCGACCAGACCGAGTGAAGAAGTTACCAAAGAAATTAGAAGTATAAAGACTACGGTCGACTGCCAGCAGTCCACCATAGTCTCGGGGACTACACCCAGTGGGTGCACTCAGCGTGCCCCCACCAATCCAAAAATTCAATCAACACACCCAGTGGGTGTACAGATATGAAGATCTTCAGAAAGAAGAGTTTTCAGGTAGCATATCCTAACAGAACAAGTGGTGATCGACTAACCTGGACATTTCTCTGAAGAGCTGAGCTGGCATCATAGGCCGCCTGGCTGGCCTCCCGGACCACCTTCACTTGCTCCATCATGATCCCGCTTTGGCGTATAGCTTTCTTAGCAGCACCCACTTGGTCCTCGGGGCGTGGTGTGTGGCGAAAAGAGAGGGCGGATCAGCGATCGACGATGAAGGCGGATACTCGTCGCCGCCGCACAGCGAAAGACACAGAAGTCCGAGTGATGTTGCCACCCTCATGAACCAGCGTCTCAGGCACTGATACAACCTGAGCAGTCTTGCCAGCAGGCACCTTCTTTCTCCTCCGCCTCAGTGGTGCATCGTCGTCATCATCAGGGAGATCAATGACATGAGGAGGGACTACAGGAAAGATTCAAAGTCAAAAACGGAAATCCAATCGACCAACATCGAAACTGTTGAGATCATACCCAGGTTAGAGGTGACAGGATCTTCCATTTCTTGGTCTTCGTTCCTGGCTGAGGTCTCGGAGGTAGCAGCGCTGCAAATGTCAGAAATCAGTTGTTCAGTCAACAAGTCGACCAAAAGTATGTCTATGCTAAACAAGAAAACACAAGTTCTGCCGTACCCAGAATCGGTAGGAATGGCCATCTTCATCTTGGGCAAAGCCTTCGTCGGCTTTGATGGCGTCGCTCGAGGTTGCTTCGACGCTTTTTCAGTCGGGGCCGGAGAGGTCGTCCGAGGGCGTTTCGTCGACTGCCCGACAGGCGCGATAGCCTTGCCATGCTCGACCGCGGGGTCATGGGTGAGCTTGGATCGCCTTTCCATGCGGGGAGGGTCGACTTCTTCCTCCTCCTCTTCGCCGGAGCTGTCGTCGTCTTCGTCCTCCTCACCATCAGATTGCCATTCCTCCTGGCTTTCACCTCCGCTCCCTTCCTCCTCCACGACTGGTTCTTGCGCCCCGTTGGGCATCGAGTACATCTCAGTGGTGGCCTGGAAGACGACAAACAAAACAAAAGTCAATCGACCGATTTTAAGCAAGCAAAATGGAGAAAGCGGGATCACAGTCAAAGATGCAGGAATGGACCTTGTCTACTTCGTATGACTGGTCGAGTGGAGGGATCCTCCTGGCTCCTCGAGGGTTGTCCTTGTTTCCTGTGATGCCCGCAAGACACCTTTCCAGCATGGCATCCTCGATCTCCTCCGGGTGGATCCGAGTGGTGTCCTCAGTGCCCGAGTACAACCACATTGGATGGTCTCGGGCTTGAAGCGGCTGGATGCGTCGTCGAAGGAAGACCTCCAAGAGATCCATGCCAGTCACCCCTTCTCGAATGAGCTGGACAACTCGTTCGACCAACACCTTCACCTGCGCCCTCTCTTCCGGGATTACCTTCAAAGAAGATGGCTTGCTCACTCGGTCCATGGAAAACGAGGGAGTCGATCAACTGCTACTGGCGTTAGCTGGTCCTTGCGATAGAACCAAGTCGATCGCCATCCACGGATGACTCGGGTAAGATCATGGCGGAAAGGAACTTTTTCCTCTCATTTGAATCCCAAGACCCCCACACATCTGAATCACTTGAGTTCTCTCGTCACTCGGATTGGCCTTTTTCACCGTCTGGGAGCGACAAGTGAAAATGTGCTTGAAAAGACCCCAATGAGGCCGGCAACCCAGGAAATTCTCGCACAAAGACATGAAAGCAGCGAGATATACGATGGAGTTGGGAGTGAAGTGGTGAAGTTGTGCCCTGAAGAAGTTCAGAAATCCCCGAAAGAAAGGGTGAGGCGGCAGAGAAAACCCACGGTTGACATGGGTGGCCAAGAGAACACACTCACCCTCCAGAGGTTGTGGCTCCCACTCCTTCCCCGGGAGCCGCGCTGATCCATGGGGGATCCGTTCCTCATTGGCCATGTCGTCGAGATCTTCTGGATGATCGTCGAGCGGATCGAGTCGCCCTGGATCCAGCCCTGCGGCAAGCCGGCCCTCGACGAGGATCCGCCCCGACTAGTCGCTCTTCCCTTCGCCTTCGCCGTCACCTTCTTCGCCCGCTCCAAAGCCGCCGTCTTGTCCTTCACCATCATCGCCGACGAAATGCGCTCAGAGCAGCAACGCTGAGGTGGAATTGCGCGCGGCGGATGAATCTGGAGAAGGGAGGAGGAAAGGGGAACGCATTGTTCAAAAACCCCCGTCCGGGGCCTTATATGAGGTTGCTTCCGAGTGACTGACTGGTAGGCCCGGGCGATCCTGTCAAATCCCGCAACAGTCGCCCGCGCGATACGAGGCGAAAAAGGTGGCGCAGAGATCGAGGCGTCCCTGCCTTATCCCGTCCGATTACTGCGGCCTCCTTTCGCCCCGCTCACTTCCCAAAATTCGAATCCCGCTAAATCCGCGCGCCACAGAGCAAATCACCAGACAAAAGGTTTCCTCCGTCCTGTCATTTGGAGTTCTCCAAGCATAAAAACACACTCGACGGATACAAAGAATGGATCAAGGCGACTGAAAAAGAAGTTGAAGTCGTCACCTAAGCTCATTGATCCGGAACAGGACGTGCTCATCGCATGAAAAGTGGGTCGGAAGAGTTCTCAACTCCTTCCCCACTCAAACCTCGATCCATTCGGGGGCTACTGATGAAGCCATGTACCTAGGGTAGGGTCATGGACCTGTCCAAGATACCCTCCCCAAGGACATCTCTTGAAGAAAACACCTTTCAGTCGACCTGGAAGGATTCCACTCGACGGACCTGAAGACACTCGACCATCAGCCAACCACTCGACCGCGGAAGATCTGATCGATCTGCGCATAAGCGGTCGGTCATTAAGTGGCTTTATGGTCATCATAGCACTTTATGTGGGACGTTACCAGTAACTCCCTATCTTAATGTACCTTAATCCCTACATAACTGAGGGCTGGAGGGGTCTGGCGAACTCTATATAAGCCACCCCCTCCTCAGTGTAAAGGGTTCGCACCCCTGTAACTCATACACACATAATACAGTCGACCGCCTCCGGGCTCCGAGACGTAGGGCTGTTACTTCCTCCGAGAAGGGCCTGAACTCGTAAACATCTTGCGTATACAACTACTCCATAGCTAGGATCTTGCCTCTCCATTCCTACCCCCCATTCTACTGTCAGACTTAGAACCACGACAGTGGCTATGTCAAGATGAACTCGGTGGCTCCGGATCGGAAATATCGGTGGGGCCAAGTTGTAGTTTAGGATTTTGACATATTTGGATAGAGAAAGTTGTTGAGGGTAACAATATCACTAAGCGTTTGAGCAACAAGATCATTAAGCAACACCTCATCCCCTTTTAATAGTATTGGCTTTTCTATGGACTCAATGTGATCTTGGATCACTTAAACAAAAAGAAGAGTCTTGAGCTTTTGCCAATCCTTGTCCTTAGCATTTTGAGGGTTCCACATCTATATGTCATGCCTAGCCATATATTGAACATCCTAAAATATTTATCTTGAATGGATATTAGTTCAATGAGATATATGTTGTTATGAATTACCAAAACCACTCGGGAATTAGTTGCACTTTCACCCGGCCCCACCTCTCAAGACCACAACGCCAAGCTCGGGGTGCTCGCAACGGATCTCTTCAAGGTCTACTTCATCGGCCAGGACATGGCTTTCGTGGTCACCACCTGCATCCGCCTTGCTCGCTAGAAGGGCGTCCGCTTCTCCGCGCCCAACATGGCTTTCGCGGTCATGAACGAAGAGTAGCTCCACAACGCGTTGCTCGCGCAACAGTTCCCGGCCCGCCCCACCACCTAGGCCCAGGCCATCAACTGCGCCATGGCCGCCCTCCTGGCCGTCAAGTTGGTCGATGAGCACCTCCTTCCGCACTGCGTCGAGTGCCTCGTCGGCGGCAAGGCCCCCGTCCCCGGCAAACCATCCTCCCCCGACAGCAGCTCCGACAGGGACGACAATCTGGATCTGGTCGCCGCCGCTACGGTGGGCCTCGCCAAGGTCTACGTCTCCGGCGACCCGAAAGCCACCGCCAAGACCGGTAGCATGCCCCATAGCGCAACTCCCGGCAGCGGTGACGAGGTGGACAAGGCGCTGGACTACATGTACCGCGCAAACAGGATCACGAACCTCACCGTGAAGCATATCGACGTCGCCATCTCTGTCCTCTCCCGCTTCCTTGACCCCAAGAAGCTCGCCAGCCTCACCGAGTGCTGCAATGACCACATCTACATCTCCGAGGTCTGTCCACTCCAAGAATAAGATAGATAGGATGGCAATCGATTTGTATTTAGCAAGCAGAGCAACTCATTAGAGCATCTACAACAGGACTTGGCAAATCTGGCCCCTCAAACGCCCGCGTACGCGCCTGGTCGTGTCCGCGGGCACTGACTGGACACCCCTCAAATGTTACGCTGCACATCCACATACCGTAAATTCTGATCCTTAAATCCATGCAATCTATGTACGTAGATCATACGATAAAAATTGTCCGAATGCCAAAGTTCGAAACAAAGCAAAGCAAATCATAGTTCAACAAACCGGACATGGCAAAATGAAATCAATGTCCGAGCGTGACAGATGGCCTCGGATCACTGGCCGGGCGCCTGCTCTGAGCGGAATGCGTCGTGCTCTAGGCGGAATGCGTCCTGCTCGTCCTACTCTGCCTGCATCCGGGCAGTCTCCTCCACCTGCATCCAGTCTGCCTGCTCCGCCTGCATCCGGGCAGCCTCCTCCGCCTGCATCCGGGCCGCAGCCGCTCTCGCCGCCTCGTACTTCCTACGGTCGTTGATCTCCATCTTCTTGTACGCAAGCCACTTCTTCGCATGCTCATCCAAGAGGGTTTCGTCCGCCAACATGATCCTCACATCTTTCGCGTTCCGTGCCAACCTCTCCTTCTCTGCCTTGCAAGTCGCAGCAGACGAATTGACCCTGCGATGGACAGGCGGACTGCATCTCCGTCGCGGCGGTGTGGGTTGGGCTGGACGACATCTCCGACGGTGGATCGGGACCGGTGCTGAGGATTGGGAGCAAGGGTGGAGGACGGCGAGGGTCCGGGCGCAGGAAAGGTTGGAGGGCGGCGAGAGGACGAGGAGGAAGGGTTTGATGGATGTCGTGCAATTTGGGGTAGGGTCGGGCTGTCGGGTCCGACGTGGCGGGCGTACCCGGGCACCCCCATATCCGCCCCATATTTGGGCTGGATATGAGAGGTGCCGGTCAGCCAGGGCGTTTGAGGCCCGTTTAAGGAGCCCGTCTGGGTCTAAAAAACGTGACCGGACAGCCCGCTCGAGCATATGAGGCAGGTTTAAGGCGCCCGTCTGTAGATGCTTTTACATCCTACATGCCTGTTGTTGATTATCCCATGCATGGTTGATGAGTTGTTTAATTTGTTTTTTCAATCTCAAGAAAAAAAATAGTCATTCATTTCATCTAGGCAGACTTATGGTTTAAGTTCAGTTCGACCAGATTAGTTCATGTAGTTAACTTTTGGATGGCTACAACTACCTAGAGTAATGTTGATCTGCATCTTCTTAGTGGGACAACTGGATTGAATCGAACTGCAACATGGAACAAAAATTCGGTAGATAGGGCTATCCAAAAGGTGAGACCCAAAAGAACTACTTCCTCTATTCACTTTTATAAGACGTTTTAGACAGCTGAAGTTGAACTGTTTTTGCTGTTGTCTTAAATGTCTAAATGGTCTTACAAAAGTGAACGGAGGGAGTACAACACATCATTTCAACTCAAACACTCGTACCACTATACATCCGAGGGGTATTGGAAGTTGAACCCCAAGCCTTCCAATGTCCCAATGACAGATAGTTTTATACCTAACCTATAAACCACGCTAGGCTACCCGCTCATCTGAGGCATCGCTCGCGCGCGCCAGTTGGGACCACCTGATCGATCTGTTACAATAGTTTTTTGGATGCTGGCGGCTGATACTTTCACTCATACTTCAGGAAAGGATGACAGGTGGCGCTCGATAGCCGTGGGGTCGCGGGATCGACGTGAGTTTCTTCAGCTTTTGGTACGCGAAGTATGTATCGCATGCTCGCCAATCGCGGTCTGGGTAGAAGGAACCCGACCCGCGAGCCAATCCCGCAGCCGCCTCCCTCGCTTCCTCCACAATCCCGCAGCCACCTACCCTGCTTCCTCCGCGCCTCTGAATAATAGAAGTTACATCAAAGTGCTTGAGCGGTATGGTCGGCCAAAATCATTGTTTTGACCGTTTTGGGGTAAGATTAGCACCATCGGGCCCTTTTTTTCTTTCTTGAAACACCATAGTAGGCGGCGTTGCTGGTGCAATGAGAAACGCCAAATCTTATGGTGTTTCACATGTTGGCAACACCAAAGCTCACGGAGTTTACAATTTGGACCGTCTTCATCCTCTTGCACAGGCCACTCTATGTCCCTAGGTGTGTCCGTTTTCGCGGATGTTTTAATTTTTTTGCGGCAAGATGAATGTAGATCCACTTTTTTTTGAGAATAATGTAGGTCCAAATTTTGTTACAAAAATCATGCCACCTTGCTTGGCACCAATTGTTCATCGTATGGAGAAGCATTTTCAAATTTCGAAAACCACACCTAGATTGGTAGCGGAGGGAGCACGCCACCACTTTGTCCTTGTGGATGGATGGGGGGATGAGCATGACCCCGGTCAAAGATGGGCCCACCCTGCAGAGCCTCTGTCCTCTTCAATAGCCGCTCGACACGTGCCCCCCCTCCGTTTAGCTCGTCGTGTAAAGCTCCAACCTTTCTCTTGTCTCCTTCCTTTCCAGAAGACCCACCTCCGGCCGGCCTCAGAGCGAGAGAGAGAGAGAGAGAGAGAGAGAGCGGCCATGGCGGGGAAGGGGAGCAAGAAGGACGTCGAATCCGTCCTCATGCAGGCCATGCTGGCCGCCAAGACGGTGCGGGCGCAGCGCGACCGCCTCCTGCAGCTCCAGCACCGCCTGCAGGACCTCCAGGCCGACGCCGCCCCCGCCCCCGCCGACGCTAAGCTCGGGGAGCTCGCCTCCAACCTCTTCAAGGTCTACTACATCGGCCTGGAGGCCGGCGCCCGCATGCTCACGGCCTGCATCGAGATCGCCGCCAAGAAGGGCATTCACTTCTCCCCGCCCAACCTGGCTTTCGCGGTCATGCCCGACGAGCAGCTCCACGACGCGCTGCTCGCGCAACAGTTCCCTGCCCGACCCAGGTCCCAGGCGCAGGCCCTCGACCGCGTCATGGCCGCCGTCTTGGCCATCAAGCTGCTGGAGGAGCACCTCCTCCCGCGCTGCGTCGAGTGCCTCGCCGGCGGCAAGGCCCCCGTCCCCGGCAAGACCCCCGACTCCTCCTCGCCGGACAGCAGCCCGGACAGGGACGACGACACGGACCCGGCCGCCGCCGCCACCGAGGCCCTCGCCAAGGTCGACCTCTCCGACGACCCGGACGCCACCGCCACCGCCAAGTCCGGCTCCAGCAAGCCTCGTCAGGCAGCCAGAGGCGGCGGCGGCGACGTGGGAAAGTCGCTCGACTACCTGTACCGCGCGTGCAGGATCGCGGGGCTCGCCGTGAAGCACATCGACGTCGCCGTCGCCGTCCTCTCCCGCTTCATGGAGCCCAAGAAGCTCGCCAGCCTCGCCGAGTTCTGCGACGACCACGCCTACATCTCCGAGGTCTGTCCAAACTCTCCAAACCTTGCTCTTTTCTTATCCTTCCTCCTAGTCCTAGAGGAATCCATGGATGGATCTGACGGTCGAATCCATATGTTCGGTTGCTGCAGGAGGGATTCTATCTAGCATCCGATTGACTACTTCACCTGATCGATCAAGCCATGCTCTCCTTGTCAGTCTTTTATTTTAGTTTATCATGCAGGCTTGTGGTTTCAGTTCAGTTTGGTCAGTCTTCTATTTACATTCAGTTTGGTCAGACTTGTGGTTCCTGGACGGCCGTGGCTATCTATTTCAGCTTCATCAATTAGAAGGGGTAATCAATGTAGTAGTGTAATGTTGATTTGCATCTTATCTTATCTGTGGGACGAATGATCGAATCAAATTGCAGGAGCTATCTTAATTAGCTTCATCTGTTCGGATCGTGTTTCAATCATATTAGCTGCAATGCCATTTTTATGTTCCTATTAGCTGCATCTTATTTGTGTTTCCCCAGCTTGTCAATCATGTTTTCTTTTACGATGCGTAAGAAGAAGGCTTTAGTTGATAGTCGTCCAAAATGCCTCTTTTTTTTAGCTGAATCGTCCTACATGCACAGTTTGCTTCATGTCCCTGTTTATTCAGATTCCAGAATGTTTGGCTGAAACATTCTATTGAAGATAGAAGTATAGAAGCAACGTACATGGTCTGGAACCTTTTGATCTCAGTTGCATTTTTTTAGATTAATTTCAGTTACATTGTTGATCATAGCCGAGCTCCTATCAGTCACTTAGTTCATCTATATATGCTCTCTAGTTCATTCAACCTTCTGATATCAGTGCAGTTGACTCAGATTACTCTGTTGCGTGCTACAAAACTGTGTTTGATTTATTTCTCGGCGACCGCGGCTATCTTAACTAAATTCAGTAGGTGTAAATGTGGTGCGCAGTGTAGTGTTGATCTGCATGTTATATGTGAGACAGCCGAATCAGATTCAAATTGCAGTTTTAGTGCATGTCAAAATTGGGATTTTGGGCATGCCACTAGTATGTCTTTAGTCGTTTTTTGGGGTGGTATTTGCATCGATCATAGGATAGTAATCTTGATTGAGTAGTGTTGATATCCATCTTATCTATGGAACAGATGATCGAATCAAATTGCAGTTTCAGCGCATGTCGAAATTGGGATTTTGGACACGCTACTAGTATGTGTTTAATCATTTTCTGGGATGGAATTTGCTTCGATCATAGGGTAGTGATCTAGATTGATTAGTGAATGTGTGTGTCCCCTGTTCGTTAATCTTGTTCTAGTTGGCCTAACTGTTATCTGGTATGGTTGTGAATTGTGATGATTGATCGATGGTCACGGAGAAAACTCATGGTGGACTGCATCCTGCATATGCTTGTGGGTTGGGAGCATGCATCGGTCGCAGTATGTTGTCGCTTATCCAACATGTTGTTTGGAAATCGTCTGCCCGTCCTAGTTACTTTGTAGCTAGGAAAAGACAGGGGTGATTCAGATTAGAGAGTTAAATACACTTATGTTCTTGTGCTTGCATGATAAGCTCACTTCATTCCTCTACTCGCGATATGCCCAATCTATACCATAGACTTTTCTTTGTAACACATTTAGTTCTAAATCTTGCTATCGCCGGCATCGTGCCACTTCATCCTCACCCAGTCCTTGTGTCCAAAAATAGAACAGCAAAGAGAAAAAGTGACTAAGATCCTGAAATCAATACCGAATCAGATCAAATTGCAGTTTTAGGCTTTTAGCCCATGTCAAAATTTGGGATTTTGGACATGCTACTAATACTTAGTGTTTAATCATTTTCTGGGATGGCATTTGCTTCGATCATAGGATACTAATCTAGATTGATTAGTGAATGTGTGCATCCCCAGATCGTTAGTCTTGTTCTCAATGGCGTAACAATCTTGTTCATTAATCTGGTATGGTTTGGGAGCATGCATCGGTCACAGTATGCTGCCGCTTTTGCAACATGTGTTGTTTGGAAATCTTATTTATTTTTTAGCCAGGAAAAGACGAGGGTGATTCAGATTTGAGTTAAATTTATCTACTGAGGCAGTGGACAAAGTAGAAGAGCTCTGGCGCATCCTCTTTGCAGCCTGCGGTCACCTTAGAGCATCTCCAGCCGTTCGACCCCGAGGGGCTTGAAATAGCGCCGCCTGGGTGCTCGCCAGCGAAAAAATTGGCGTGGGGGTGGTTGGTTTCCCAACCGCCGCCCCAGACGCCGTTTTTTTTAAACCAAACTCGGCCAAAATTCAGCCAAACACGACACAAATACGGCCAAACTAGGCGATTTCATTAATATTTGTATAAAACTGGAAACATAATTTAAAAACTAACTATAAGCGACAACTAAATACTACCACTACTACGCCGCCGCCCGCCGCCGCCCGCCTTCTACATGCCGAGGAGCATGTAGAATCAGGTGTAGTCGCCGCTGTCGTTGTCGCCGCCGTCCTGCGTGCCGCCACCGTCCCTGCTGCACCCCTGACCAGCGTCGCCGATGTGTGGGGAGTTGGACGGCCCGGGCGCCTCCTCATCGCTGTAGTCCAGGATGACAATGTCGCCCTCCTCGCGTCTGCGGCGCTGAGCGGCGATCTCCTCGAGGGTGCGGTGCTGGCGCGCTATCTGCTCGCGGACGTAGTCCTCCCGCGCCCATTTGAGGGCAGTCTCGTCGGCGGCGGCCATGGCCTCGTGCTCCTTCTTCACGGGGAGCAACCCCGCCTCGGTCTTCGGCCTGACGAGGCGGGAAGAGGAAGGAGAGGGGCCACAGCCACCCTCGTTGATGACGAGGGCGCCGCCGCGGGTGCGGCGCCCGAGCGGCGTCTCCTGTGGCTCCGGCTTGATGGGGCGGAGCGCCGGCGATCTGGAGGAAAGGGAACCAGAGCCCGACGACGAGGAGGTCGCCGTCTCCATTCGCCGCGGCGTCCAGGAGCTGCCTCAGCGGCGAGAGAAGGAGGGGGGCGCCGGGTACTCCAAGTGCGGCGTGTTGCCGGCCTCGATGTGCTCGAGGACGGCTTCGAGGGTGCGGCCAGGGACGCCCCGCCATTGGCGCCGACCCTCGGAGTTGAGTTGGCCGCGGGGCTCGACGCCGTTCATGGAGGCGAGCTGGTCGGCGTGGCGGCGGTCGAAGTACGCCGTCCACAGCGTGTGGCTGTCGGGGGCGTACCTCGGCTGGTTTCGCGCTTCCTCCAGCAGCGACGACCGGATGCGTGCTATATCTGCACGCCGATCAGCACCGGTGGGCGCCAGAGGCACCGGGACGCCGGCGGCGCTCAGCCTCCACGAGACTAGCACCCGCATGTCCGGCGGCGCCGGGTAGTCGGCCTCGTAGAGGAGGCGCGCCTCGTCCTCGTGCAGGTTGCGGCGGCTGAAGCCATTGGCACGGCACCGTCGCCTGGGTAGCGCTCGGCCATGGTCGTCGACGGGCAAGAGAGGGAAGACGCGCGTCGGCGTTGAGAAGGCGAGGGGCGTCGGCGGCCAGAGGAGGGAGAGAGGGTCTGTGTGCATTTACCGGCGAGGGAGGGGCGGCTTTTATAGCCGCAGGTGGGCGGGGAGAGGGCTGCTGCCGTGTGTACGCGTGGCGCGAGCAGGCGGGGTGCGCGTCAGCGAGCCTTCACTGCGCCGCCCGTGAGGCATCAATGGAAGGCTAACCGGCGTGGCAGCCTTCGCATTGATTCCCGCAGGAACCGAGACAGTGAGGACGGCGGCAAGTTGCTGACTCGGCGGGCCCACTTGTTTTCACGCCGACAACTGTGTCCCCCGGCGCCCCCAGAGCGCCGGGTTCGGCCTGGGTCCGCCGGCGCTAAATTCGGCCCTAACCGGCGAAAAGTGGGCTTCTGAGGACGCGACTGGGCCGTTTTATCGTCGCCGGCGATAAGAAGAGCCTTGGGGGGGGGCTTGTTGGGGCGCGGCTGCAGATGCTCTTATGGCATGCTATAAATTATCGGGTGTTTGAAAATAGATATTGGGGTCTCGCACGCACAAATGCTTTTGTCGCACTCTACAGCTATTGCAGTTGTGGAGTCATCGAGCTAAGAGAGAAGAAGATAGGCAGAAGATGATGGGTTGGCTTGTTTATTTTTCCTAGTCTGTTTTCCTTGGGGGGTTCTTTCCTACTCTACTGCCCCACTCCTGCTACTAGGCTTGACTATGGCTTGCTGCAACTGCTTTTGCAGGGTTCACATAGTCTTTTTCTTTTCTTTTTTGAACGTTGGCGGGTGAGCTGCCAAATTCATTGATCAGAAGAAGCATTATAACAATCCTCCAAGAAGGAAAGCACAGCAAAAGGCTAGTGCAAAATGAAGGAAGGAAAGCACCACTAGTAGAAAAAGGGCCTATAGTCCCGGTTCATAAGGGCCTTTAGTCCCGGTTCGTGAACCGGGACTAAAGGGTCGATACTAATACCCTCACCCTTTAGTCCGGTTCTATCCAGAACCGGGACAGATCAAACCTCCACGTGGCCTGTCCGCTGAGCTCAGCAGGAGGGCCTTTGGTCCCGGTTGGTGGCACCAACCGGGACCAATAGGCATCCACGCGTCAGCATTTCTTTGGCTCTGGTTTTGTTTTTTTTTCAAAAGAGGGGGGTTTGGGGGTTTTGGGGGTTAATTTAGGTGTTTCATATATTGTGCTATAGCTAGCTAATTAATAGAGAAAAGTGTCCTTTCTTTTGTCCGTGCTTGGTCGACGCTACGTATTATACATACGTATAGAGAGGACTAACTAGACATGCTAGCTAGCTAGTAATTAAGCAAACAGAAGATCGTCATGAACATATATATGCATACAGAGAGAAGTGATATCGACCACCTCTCCTTCTCCGAGAGATTGGTCGAACAACAAGTTCTCGTATATCTATCCGACGCTACCGCTACATATATACAATAATTATCTTTTAAAATACGGACGCGTGGTCCACATGGTATTCCCGTCTTCAGCGATCACATAGTCAAGAAAGAATGCCGCCAATTCCTCTTGAATTGCTGCATGCGATCTGGTGCTAGGAGTTCATCCCGCTACGAAACATCTAATTTTAAGAAAGGGTCAATATATATATATATATATATATATATATATATATATATATATATATATATATATATATATATATATATATATATATATATATATATATATATATATATATATATATATGAATGAATGAAACTCAGCACAAATGATGGTAATAAAATAAAATTGTGAATATTTTTATTTACGCACTTCAAATTGTTTGTCGGAGTAGCCCCTCTCACAGGTCGTGTGGCGGATGGACTCGCAAACGTAGTATCCACAGAAATCATTCCCTTGTTCCTGCCACAACCACTTTACAAGAAACAGAGGTCAATCAAACTGATAATTATATATAGCAAGCACATGCTAAATGGTATTGATGAAACTAGCGCTTGAATCACTAGGAGATGCGCGTGGAATATGCTACTATATAGTACTTACTTTGGTGTCTAAATTGCAGCTTCTTGGTAGTCCCGGAGCTTTTTGGTGAATTTTCCCAAGCCCTGCCATACAAAGAAAACAATTACTTGATATCAGAAATGAACAAAGTTGCTGATATGGTGGATAATGATCGATTTAACTTACTTCTCGAGCATTTCAGTCATTCCGCATACTCCTTGGGATCTTTTCGTCTCGAGTCTAAGACAGTTACTACTCCCTGCTCAAGCTTAATCTCTAGGAGAATATAGTGGAACGATGCATGCGCATGCATAACTCATCAATATTACATTTCTATAACCTGGACTAAATAAGGGAAACCGAATATGCCACAAGACAGTAACACTCACGTGTAGTTGTAAGGAAAGAGTATTGTATTTTTGTGTTCATTTATTTCCAACGATCGTAGCAAGTTGGCCTCGGTTTCCTTGGCACGATATTTAACCTCATTTGCATCGATGAGATATGTGTTAATGAACCCAATATCACCCACTTGTTTTTTATTCATTTCTGCGATCTTCAATCTGCATAATATAGTGAGGATATTTATAAATACATGCAATGAAAGAGCTGAGTTATATAGAGATACTTAATGACAGAAGTAGTACTACTTACAGACAGTAGCAGGTGACCGTTGATTTATCGATGGCCAATTGATTGAAAAACTGATAGAACTCCTCAAATGGAATAGGCAACAGTTCAATTCCAAGGAGGTCATGCTCCTTTTTAACTCTCAAATACAAAGTATTCCTCCCCTCAGACTCTTTGCAGGTTTTCATGTACCAATCATGCAATCTTCGCATCATCGTTGTTAGAGAGCTTTCATCTTTGACGAGAGGCTTCCCGTATCTCGTATCTTTGTATCTGCACCTCCAAGAAATCAAATTGTACATCGTCGGGCAAGTAATCTTCAGGATTGCCATAACGGGCACCATCCTCGGATCGACGATGTCGCTAGCAGGCACCTTGAGCGGGGGCACGATTCTTCGCTTGTTCGCCGAGCTGGGCAATTTGTTTCCCAGCTCGTCGTTCTTTCATCCTTTGATCATCGACAGTACTTCCCGAGCTCTCCGCCTCGGCAAATGCCTTTCCAATAATGCGCTCATAGTTGCCTTTCGGCGGAGACTTGGGTGGTTTTGTCGGGGCAGCAGAGTGCGCTTCGCTTTGACGGATCTACCTTCTCCTCCGGAGGTGGATGTCCTTTGCTTTCAACCCTTGAAACCAGTCATCCACTTGGTCTGCGCGATCTTCGCGTTTTCCTCCTCGCTCCTCTCAGACGGTAACTTCTCCGAGTCTTCAGAGAAGGACCGAATCTGTATCTCCTCCGCCTTTGGCAAGATTGCTAGACGCCAGCAGAGCAGAGCGGAGCGGATGTCTTCTTTCCTTGCTTACAAGGCGGAGGAGAAGGACTACGACGCGCCGGAGCAGCCGGAGCGGCGGCGGGTCTCTTCCGCCCTTGCCGACGAGGCGGAGAAGGAGGAGGCTGGCTGCCGGCGCCGGTGCAGGCAGAGAAGGAGACGGAGTGCCGCCACGCCGGAGAAGGAGCCGCCGAGTGCCCGATCGTCACTCGCCGAAGAGGAGGAGGTGGAGGAGGCGGAGTGCCCCGACTCGCCGGAGGAGGAGGAGGAGGCGGTGGAGGAGGCGGAGTGCCCCGACTCGCCAGAGGAGGAGGAGGAGGCGGTGGAGGAGGCAGAGTGCCTGACTCACGGAGGAGGAGGAGGAGGCGAGGCGCCCAGTTCGGAAGGTTGATGAGATCCTTCCACCATAGGCATGGAGTCTTGAGCAGAACCCAGCCGATACTCCCCTTCACGGTAGGGTGGTCAAGCCGAGCTCCTCAAATCCCTCCATTATTTCATCGACCATCACCTTAGCATATCCTTCGGAATCGGCGGCGGTGAAAAGTTGAGTTGGGTTTAGTGGGATAAACAGAGCCAACAGCCGCCTTGACCTTTAAATTGCTCCATTGCGCCATAAGGTGGCAACTTTCAGCATCCGTGATAGCATCCACGGGATAGCTGGCAGGAGCCGTCAAGGCATGCTGCTCTGGCTGAAGCAGCTCGGTGGAAGCCACGCTGCTTCTCCGCCGAGATGGCGGGGTAACCGGGGAAGCTTCGCAGGTCGTTTGTTGTGATTGGCTGCTTCTCGTTCCTCTTCTCGTTCCTCTAGCCCCATTACCCTTTCGTGCAGCGCCTGCATTAGGCTCTGCTCCAGTTTCTTCCTCCTCTCATGGGTTTTGTAACCCCCTGCGAATGGAAATCCAGCCTTCCACGAAAGGGAGCCTGGTGTGCCTCGTGTCCGTCCGTGGTGCTCGGATTCCCGAGGGCCATTGTGAGCTCGTCCTTCTCCCCGTCTGAACGAACTTCCCTTGCTGCGCTGCTTCGATATAATGCTTAAGCCTCTTGACTGGTATGTCCAATTGTTCGTCCGTCCAAATGCACTTCCCGTTATAGGGTCCAAGGATCCGCCGCCCGAAGAACCAAGTCCGCAACGGTCTGGCCAGTTCATTGTCTCGGTTCGATCCCTTTATCAAGCAGATCATTCTCAGCCTTGGACCACTTAGGCGGGCTATGAGGTAGCCACGACCCGTGCGATGATGAAGCTTCTTCTTCGCAGCATTTCTCTTGTTTGTCGCTGACATCTTTTTACTCTTTTCCGATGTCTTGTAGGCCACAAATGCGGGCCATCATCTCGATCTTCTCATATTTGCCGTGAATTCTGGTGTCTCATTTTTTCGACATACGTATTGAGGTCTTTCTTCCAATTCCTGAATAGCTCTGCCATCTTCTTAAGAGCAAAATACTTGATTAATGGCTCTATTACTGGCTTCTCCGGATCATCCTCTGGCGGTAGGGTAAAATTTGACTTCAGCTCGGTCCAAAGATCATTTTTCTGCATATCATTGACATAAGACACCTCGTGGTCTTCGTTCTTAGGCTTATACCATTGGTGGATGCTGATCGGGATCTTGTCCCTAACCGAACCCGCACCGAGCAACAAATGCCTTCTTTGTCCGGTAGGGTTCAATCGGTTGGCCGTCAGCGCGATTTGTATGATCTCAAACTTTTCATCCGAGCTCAACTTTTCTTGGGCCTCGTCTCTTTACGAAGTTGTGCTCGATCCGGAGGGCTAGAAAAAGAACAAAGATGAGAGTTAATTAATATGTGTACATATATATACCAAAACAAAGGCGAGAGCTAGTCAAGACAGGCTTAACTAATATATATACCTGGCGGACTCGGTTTGGTGATCACCGAGCCGTCCTCACGGTCTACTTCTTGCACCGCATTGGGTCATCAGAGCCATGTAAATCATAGCCAGCTGCTTCTTCACCCTCTCCTTCCGGACCATCGTTATCGACGTTGAGAAACATCATCGAGGAGACGGCATCACTTCCGTGTGCGATTATGTCCCTCAACAACGCTTCTTGTGCTTCGTCTCGGGGGGTGTCCATAGTTTCTACAAATATTTACAACATGGCAATTATTATTCAAACATGACAGATATGGATATATTAGTGCCAACGTAGAACTAGCTAGCTAATCACAATAAGGAATCATATTAGTGGCCTCGACGCTGCTTCTCTAGGGTTTGGGGTGGCCTCGACAACGCTTCAAGGGTTAGGGGGTGGCCTCGAGAACGCTTCAAGCTAGGAGGGGCGTAATATCGACCCCCCACGTGTTGAAGCTATCGGGAGGGGTCGGCGTTGAATAGTACATCTATGTCCCACAAGTAGGGTAGAGGGTCGTGGATCGCCGAGCGGTCGAGGTCAAGGGTCGGAGATCGCCGAGGGTCGGGAGGTTGCCTAGTGTCAAAGGATTCAACAAAACCATGTCTTCATCATTAGGCGAAAGTAACAGGTGCATGATGGTGAAGCTCTCCAAAGTTGTTTTGGAGCGAGTTCAGATAGGATAATTCGCTTTTGGTACAAAGTTCAGCAAAAGGCAAATTATCCTATCCGGGACTCCATTCCGTAACAACTTTGAGGACTTCGCACCATCATGCCATGGTTACTTCCGCTAATGATGAAGCGATGGATTTCTTCAATACTTTGACACTATCGGTCACGCCCTATTGGAAAAGGAAGAAAAGAGGAAGAAGGAAGAAGAAGAAGAAAAAAGAAGAAAAAAAGAGGAGAAGAAGAAAGAATAGAGGAGAAGAAGAAAAATAGAAAAAATTCTATTTTTCTTCTTCTCCTCTATTCCTTTCTTCTTCTCCTCTTCTTTTCTTCTTTTCCTCTCATTCTTTTCCTTCTTCTTCTTCCTTCTTCCTTCGGATCCTAGAACCCTCGAACCTCGACCCTAGAACCCTCGAACCCTAGAACCTCGAACCTCGACCCTAGAACCTCGAACCCTCAAACCCTTGTGCCTCGAACCTCGACCGGCCTCGACGACCCTCGACCGGCCTCGACGACCCTCGACCCCTATGTGACCCTCTCAACCCTCTAGCCTAGTTCCCACCATCGACCCTCAGCGATCCTCGACACCCTCGTTCCCGATAAAAGAAGAAGAAGAAGAAGAAGAAGAAGAAGAAGAAGAAGAAGAAGAAGAAGAAGAAAAAGAAGAAAAAAAGAAGAAGAAGAAGAAAAAATAGAAGAAAAAAAGAGAGGAGAAGAAGAAGGAAAAGAGGAGAAGAAGAAAAAATAGAATTTTTTTTCTTCTTCTCCTCTATTCCTTCTTCTTCTCCTTTTTTCTTCTACTTCCTCTTCTTATTTTTTTCTCCTCTTCTTCTCCTTCTTCCTTCTTCCTCTTTTATTCTTTTTCCTTATTTTCCTTCTTCCTCGACGACCCTAACTCTAAACAGTACAACTTCCTCGACGTCCCCGCCTCTCTCTAATGAACAAAATAAAATCTATGAATAAAAAAACATCATATTCTATACATCAATATATATACATGAACATTTATCTGCAAAAAACATCATATTCTATACATCAATAAAAAACATCATATTCTATACATCAATAAAAAACATCATATTCTATACATCAATAAAAAACATCATATTCTATACATCAATATATATACAAAAAACATCACATATATATGCAAAAAAAAATCATGGCGGCGGCAGGGGCAGGGCAGGTGTGGGCAGGGCAGGCAGGGGGGGCAGGGCAGGTGCTGCTGCTGGGCTCATGTGGGCGGAGGCGACGGCGAGGTCGCGGCGACGGGGCGGCGGGGGAGGCGGAGGCGACGACGAGGTCGGGAGGCAGGGCGGCGACGGCGAGGTCGGCGAGGTCGCGGAGGAGGGGGGCGGCGACGGCGAGGGCGCGGCGACGGGCGGGACGGCGACGACGAGGCAGGGCGACGGCGTTAGGGCGAGATGCGCGGTGGCGACGACGGCGGGGCGACGGCGGCGACGACGGGCATGATGGCGGCATGGCGATAACGGGCGTGGCGACGGCGATGGTGACGACGGCGTGGGCGGCGACGGCGGCGGCGGCGGCTGGGCAGCTGGCGGCGCGCGGGGAGGTTGGGGCAAATGGGCGATGAATCTGAAATTTCACAAGTCTTGCTTATATAGAAAGAGCATTGGTCGGTTCGTGGCACGACCGGGACTAATACACTTTAGTCCCGGTTGGTGCCACCAACCGGGACCAAACAAATTTCAGCAGCCCAAAGGGCGGGAAGGCGACCTTTGGTCGGTTGGTGGCACCAACCGGGACTAAAGGGGCATTAGTCCGGTCGTGGCACCAACCGGACTAAACCCCTTTAGTCCCGGTTGGTGCCACCAACCGGGACCAAAGGCCTGTGCTGCCCGAACCCAAATATTTAGTCCCACCTCGCTAGTTGAAGGCGCTGCACTGGTTTATAAGCGCTGTGTGCGCCCCCTTCGAGCTCCTCTCTAATGCAGGCTTTGGGCCTAATCATGCTACTTGCTGTGGGCCTATTGGGCCTCTGCGGGCCTGAATCTCGCCCATGTAGGGTTTCTAGTCGTATTCAGGCCGTGGGGGCCTAGTAGGTGGCAGTTTTTTTGCTTTATATTTTATTTCTTTTTGCTTTTAGTTTTAGAAAAATATAAACTTTCTATTAGTGCCATTAGTTTTAAAATTTGAAAACACTTTTTTGTTTTCTTTGTTGCTTTATTTATTTTATTTTGTTTCTACTTACAACAAAATACTTATTGTTGCTATTTTTATTTTTTCAAGTTTTTTGTTTTGTTTTCTGCATTATTTATTTTCTTTTGGTTTTTGCTTTATTTTTAATTCTTTTTGCTTTTAGGTCAGCAAAATTATAAACTTTCTGTTAGTGCTTTTAGTTTTAGAAAAATATAAACTTTTTGTTTGTGCCATTAGTTTTAAAATTGAAAACACTTTTTTGTTTTCTTTGTTGCTTTATTTATTTTATTTTGTTTCTACTTACAACAAAATGCTTATTGTTGCTATTATTTTTTTTTCAAGTTTTTTGTTTTGTTTCCTGTATTATTTATTTTCTTTTGGTTTTTGCTTTATTTTTAAATTCTTTTTGCTTTTAGGTTAGCAAAATTATAAACTTTCTGTTAGTACCATTTGTTTTAGAACAATTATAAACTTTCTGTTTGTGCCATTAGTTTTATAAAATTTGAATTCTTTGAAATTTGTGTGAATCACAAGTTTGTGAGCTCAACAAAGGCGTAGAGGGACGGGCTTATAAACCGGTGTGGCGCCCTTGGTTGGCGAGGTTTTCAAATTCATAGTTTTCAAATGAACTCTGAAAAAGTTGGCATAGCATGTTTATGAACAAAACGGACAATGGTATCATACTCGTGTGTTACAAAGTTGGCATGGTATCATCATAATAGTTGCGGGAGAAAGTCTTCACTTTTTCTTCGCTTGTGTCGTTTGCTTATTGCGCCGTAACCATGGATAATCTTCATCATTTATCAGGATGCTTGGGTCAGCCTTGACTTTGAAGGGGGGAATTTCATGAAACTTTTCATACTCTTGAGACATGTCTCTTGCCCTCCACTCCCAGGATGTTCCTTTTTCCTGAAAGAACTATGTGGCGCTTTGGCTCATTGTATGATGTATTCGCTTCCTTATCTTTTCTTTTCCTCGGTCTGGTAGACATATCCTTCACATAGATAACCTGTGCCACATCATTGGCTAGGACGAACGGTTCGTCAGTGTACCCAAGATTTTTCAGATCCACTGTTGTCATTCCGTACTGTGGGTCTACCTGTACCCCGCCTCCTTACAGATTGACCCACTTGCACTTAAACAAAGGGACCTTAAAATCTACTCCGTAGTCAAGTTCCCATATGTCTACTATGTAACCATAATATGTGTCATTTCCCTTGTCGGTTGCTGCATCAAAGCGGACACCGCTGTTTTGGTTGGTGCTCTTTTCATCTTGGTCAATCGTGTAAAATGTATTCCCATTTATCTCATATCCTTTCCAAATCATTACAATCGAAGATGGTCCCTGGACAACAAGTACAACTCATCACAAATAGTGCTGTCACCTCGAGACGTGTTTCCAACCAACTGCTGAAAGTCTGATGTGTTCACATGTAATCCGATCGTCGACCGCTCCGGGTGTTTGGAGCGCAGACTGTTCTTGTGTTCATCGACATACGGGTCACCAAGGTAGAGTTCTGTAGAACTGTGTAGTGTGCTTGAGACCAAGAATATCCGCCCTGCATATTATTGAGTCTCTTCCAAGCGTGTTTTTTCGGTCAGTCTCCCCTCATACCGCGATTTAGGAGACCTATCTTATTAAGGCCAGGAATGAAGTCAACACAAAACCCGATGACATCCTCTGTTTGATGGCCCATGGAGATGCTTCCTTCGGCCTAGCACGATTCTGAACATATTTCTTTAGGACTCCATGAACCTCTCAAAGGGGTACATATTGTGTAGAAATACGGGCCCCGTAATGACAATCTCGTCGACTAGATGAACTAGGACGTGCGTCATGATATTGAAGAAGGATGGTGGGAACACCAGCTCGAAACCGACAAGACATTGCGCCACATCACTCCTTAGCGTTGCTACGATTTCTGGATCGATCACCTTCGAGATATTGCATTGAGGAATGCACATAGCTTCACAATGGCTAATCGGACGTTTTCGGTAGAAGCCCTCTCAATGCAACCGAAGCAGTTGCGTCATAATCACGTGGTAGTCATGAGACTTTAGGTTCGGAACTTTTCTCGACATATTTATTATTCCCTTTATATTCGACGAGAAGCAGTCGGGACCTTCATCTCGAGCAGGCATTGAAAGAATATTTCTTTCTCTTCTTCGAAGAGCGTAGCTGGCGGGACCTTCATCCGCTCGGAGGCATGCCCTCTTTTTCGTACAAGCGTTGCAGGTCCTCTCGTGCCTCGGTGTATCTTTTGTCTTCCCATACACGCCCAAGAAGCCTAGCAGGTTCACGCAAAGGTTCTTCGTCACGTGCATCACGTCGATCAAGAGCGGACCTCTAGGTCTTTCGAAGAGGGTAGGTCCCAAAATATAGATTTCTTCTTCCACATGGGTGCGTGATTCTCGGCGTCATTCGAACAGCTAGTCCGCGGGACCCTTTCCAAAGATTACGTGTAAATCATTGACCATAGCAAGTGCGTGATCACCGGTACGCATGGCGGGCTTCTTCCGTGATCTGCCTCGCCTTTGAAATGCTTGCCTTTCTTTCGACATTGATGGTTGGTCGGAAGAAATCGGCGATGGCCAGGTACACATTCTTCCTGCAGCTTCCGGTATATACTATCGGTGTCAAGTAAACAGTGCGTGCATGCGTGGTATCCCTTGTTTGTCTGTCCCGAAGGTTATCGAGAGCGGGCCAATCGTTGATTGTCACGAACAACAACGCCTTCAGGTCAAATTCCTCCTTTTGTGCTCATCCCACGACGTACACCGTTTCCATTCCACAACTGTAAAAGTTCCTCAACTAATGGCCTTAGGTACACATCAATGTCGTTGCCGGGTTGCTTAGGGCCTTGGATGAGAACGGCATCATAATGAACTTCCGCTTCATGCACATCCAAGGAGGAAGGTTATACATACATAGAGTCACGGGCCAGGTGCTGTGATTGCTGCTCTGCTCCCCGAAAGGATTAATGCCATCCGCGCTTAAAGCAAACCATACGTTCCTTGGGTCCTTTGCAAACTCATCCCAGTACTTTCTCTCGATTTTTCTCCACTGCGACCCGTCGTGGGTGCTCTCAACTTCCGTCTTTCTTACGGTCCTCACTGTGCCATCGCATCAACTTGGCATGCTCTCCGTTTCGAACAGACGTTTCAACCGTGGTATTATAGGAGCATACCACATCACCTTCGCAGAACCCTCTTCCCGGAGGCTCGCCGTCAACATCACTGTGGTCATCTCGTCGATCTTATATCGCAATGCACCGCATACCGGGCATGCGTTCAGATCCTTGTAGGCACCACGGTAGAGGATGCAGTCATTAGGGCATGCATGTATCTTCTCCACCTCCAATCCTAGAGGGCATCGACCTTCTTTGCTGCGTATGTACTTGTCGGGCAATTCGTTATCCTTTGGAAGCTTCTTCTTCATTATTTTCAGTAGCTTCTCAAATCCTTTATCGTGCACAGCATTCTCGCCTTCCTTTGCAGCAATTCGAGTACGGTGCCGAGCTTTGTGTTACCATATTCGCAATTGGGGTACAACCCTTTTTGTGATCCTCTAACATGCGATCGAACTTCAGCTTCTCCTTTTGACTTTCGCATTGTGTCCTTGCATCAACAATGACCGGCGGAGATCATCATCATGGGGCACATCGTCGGTTCATCTTGATCTTCAGCAGCTTAGCCCGTTGCAGCACCATCGTGCACATCGTCAGTGCAACTTGATGTTTAGTAGCATCACCGTATTCAGGGGCACATAGTTGTCATCGTACTCTTCTTCCTCGCCGTCTTCCATCATAACCCCTATTTCTCCGTGCCTCGTCCAAACATTATAGTGTGGCATGAAACCCTTGTAAAGCAGGTGGGTGTGAAGGATTTTCCGGTCGAGTAAGACTTCGATTCCACATATAGGGCATGGACAACACATAAAACCATTCTGCTTGTTTGCCTCAGCCACTTGAGAAAAGCATGCACGCCCTTAATGTACTCGGAGGTGTGTCTCATCACCGTACATCCATTGCGGTTCATCTGCGTGCATTATATATAATTAATGTGTCAAAAATCATTACAGAACATCATGAATAGATAATTAAATGACCAAATTAATAGAAGTTCATCATCACATAAAACCAAAGTACATACATAGTTCTCATCTAACAACATAAAGCTCTGCAGAGCATCTAAATTAATTAAACCATACATTGAAACTATGTAAAACATTTCAATGTGAAAACAAATACGATCATAATCGCAACCAAGGTAACAACTGATCCAACGGCATAATGATACCAAGCCTCGGTATGAATGGCATATTTTCTAATCTTTCTCATCTTCAAGCGCATTGCATCCATCTTGATCTTGTGATCATCGGCGACATCCGCAACATGCAACTCCAATATCATCTTCTCCTCCTCAAGTTTTTTATTTTTTCCTTCAAGAAATTGTTTTCTTCTTCAACTAAATTTAACCTCTCGACAATAGGGTCGGTTGGAATTTCCGGTTCAACAACCTCCTAGACAAATAAAATCTATGTCACGTTGGTGGCTTAATTTTCATAAACAATAAATGAACCAATAGTTATGAAAAGATAATATATACCACATCCGAATCATAGACAGGACGAGGGCCGACGGGCGGATACCAAAACCATCGCACTATATAAGATGCAATAATAAAAGTAAGAAAATAATACAAGTAAGAATATTTTTCCTTTCAGAAAGAAGATAAGAACAAGAGGCTCACCACGGTAGTGTCTTGGCGATGAGATCGGCGCGGGTGATCGACGGCGGTGAAGACGGGACAGGCGTGACGGACCGCTAAACCTAGACAAATATTGAGGAAAATGGAGGTAAGAGGTCGAGCTTGAGAGGAGAAAGCTTAAGTAGTGTGGCTCGGGCATTCCATCGAACACCTTGTGTGCATAGGAGGTGAGCTAGAGCACCACCAAGCCCCTCCCTCGGCCGAAAAAAACAGAGCGGTGTGCTCTGCTCTTGCGTGAGGGGCTATATATAGGCAGCACCATTAGCCCGGTTGGTGGCATGAGCCGGGACTAAAGGAAGCCTTTGGTCCCGGTTCATGCCACCAACCGGGACCAATAGTGGTGGGCCAGAGCCAGACCATTGGTCCCGGTTCGTCCCACCAACCGGGACCAAAAGGTCCGGACGAACCGGGACCAATGGCCCGTGTGGCCCGGCCGCCCCCGGGCTCCTGAAGGGATAAATGCTCACATTAGTCCGGTTCTGGATTGAACCGGAACTAATGGGCAAAACAGGCCTCAACGATAGCCCCTTTTTCTACTAGTGCACAGCAAAAGGCTAGTGCAAAAAGAAAAGAAAGAAAACGATCGACACCACCACAAACCCAATCTCCACCAACAAGGCATGCACAATATCGGAAACCATCGCTGTGCCTCCAAGGTGACGCCTCCAAGGAGGGAGTGAAGTCGAGGACAACACCGTCACCCGATCTGGCCTAGCCAAATCTTAGGTTTTCACCCGGAGACCACAAGCCATGAGGTACAAAGAGCAAAACGAGCTTCACGGTGGCACCTCCAAGGAGGAAGACGACGTCCCTAGACGCCGTTACCATTGGCATTGACCAGATAAGTGCAGGATTTTCATCCGAAAACCGAGTCTTCCACCAACAATCTTGAATCCGAGGTCACCCAGGCCTTCTGCCTGTTTTGAAATGGATAAGGTAGAGACTGCTCCATCTTTTGTTTCAAAAAAGAAAAAGATTTCAGTTAAATACACTTATGTTCTTGTACTTGTGTGATAAGCTCACTTCATTTCTCTACTCGCGAACTGCTGAATCGATATAATATTTTTTCTTGGTGACTCATTTAGTTCTAAATCTTGCTATCGTTGGGGTCGTGCCACTTCATCCTCACCCAGTCCTTATGTCCAAAGATAGAACTGACTAGTAACATGTGACGAGATATTCAATCCAAATCTTGAGCTCACATTCTCCTGTGAGAATAAAAAATAGTTAAAAGTTTGAAATAAAACTCAAATGTTTGCAGCAAACATGCTCATGTCTTTACATGCACAAATTTTTGTGTTTAAAAGGAAAAAAATTAAACTATGCTAAATAATAGCATTTGAATATATATTTTCAGACACAACCTTAGAGGTGGTGGAGTGGAGTTTAGAGGTGGAGTGAAGTTGGGTGATGTAGAGCAGTCCAAAAAAAGCTTAGACTCATGATAGGGATGCTAGATAATACACTTAACAACTTTTAGAATTTCATCTAACGATTATCAATAACAAACATAGTCTAAATAATAGCATTTGAATGATCGCAGGGAACTACTTGGGGGCAACATCAAGCGCAGCCCACAAATGGGAGACATGTTCATCTGTATTCTCCATAACGGAGATTCAAGGGTTTACCTGTTTTATGCTATTTTACCTTCGAGAGAGTAGCAGGTCTTAGGTAGTTATGTGCTACATCGTGCTAGAATGATGAGCTAGTTCTTATATGACTATAATGATGAGTTGTTATCATGATGATGATGAGTTATGTGCTACATTGTGCAAGAATGATGAGCTAGTTCCTATATGACTATGATGATGAGTTGCTATCATGACGATGATGATGAGTTATGTGCTACATTGTGCTAGGATGATGAGCTAGTTCCTATATGACAATGATGATGAGTTGTTATTATTATTATGATGATGATGATCACATGAATCTAATCCGTGTTTCTTCCACCTAATGGTATAATAACTCATCATGATCATAATGATATAACAATCCCTCAATTGCTACTATATTAAAATTTGTATAACGATGTATAAATATATTATAAAATAAAGAATTGAAATGAAGATGAATAGTAGTAGCGCGGGTTGAACCCACGCTGCTACTACTTAGCAGTAGCGCCGGTACAAAAAAGCGCTACTGCTAACATACTTAGCAGTAGCGCGGGTAGAACAACGCTACTGCTAAATTTTAGCTGTAGCACCGTAGCAGTAGCGACGGCGCCCGTGCTACTACTAGGTAAAAACCCCACTACTACTATGGTTTTCTCTAGTAGTGATTTGGAGAGCTAAGCCTAACACA
The DNA here is from genome assembly GCA_021605205.1 of Aegilops longissima. Lineage (NCBI taxonomy): Eukaryota > Viridiplantae > Streptophyta > Magnoliopsida > Poales > Poaceae > Aegilops > Aegilops longissima. The sequence goes on along the minus strand of CM038682.1, from coordinate 101,778,770 downwards.
CCGAAGTCTGCTTGCTAGACTACAATTTTGGAGGTAAGGCCTCTTCTCATTTCAGCATCCACTTATCAAATTCTTGATGGAAATAGTTCACCGTGGAGCACCCCTTGGTTTGAAGGCTCAAAAAATATCTATGATGACCTAATCATACAACCACACACTTTTAATTACCCTGCTCAAATTATGGGCATGTGGATTTCTGGACAACTTTTTTGAAATGTAAACCTAATTAATATGTTATTTTCTCCCGTAATAGATGATACAATAATTCACACTCTCATTATCTGTACTGCTGGCCAAGACATTATTGTTTGGAAGCTAACTTCTACACGCTTGTTCTCATCCAAAAGTGCTTACAAACATAGCTTACCAATCTTCAGCTTCCTTCAAGACAGAGACCAAAAACCATGCTTATTTTCTAAAAAAAGACCAAAAACCATGCCACCGCAATCATTGCTCAATCAGGTACGGAAAAATAACCATATGACTCCAAGAGTTCAAAACTTCGCTTGGAGACTTCTTAGGAATGCACTTGCTACAGGTAAAAGGGCAGGTTCTTACTCCAAATTTATTAGTGAAAATTGCACAACTTGTGGGATAACAGTTCAATTTCACAAATGATCCAAGCTCTCCTCACTTCCAATCATCCGCAAATAAATGTTGTCTCACTGTATACCTTCCTATGGTGTCTTTGGAAATGTCGAAACGACAATCGCTTTTGCAAGACTACTAGGTTTCCTTCCTAGGTATTTGCAGCGGCAATGGCAATTTATGCAAGGTATCTAGAGGTTGCAGCTCAGTCTCCGGACTACAAAGTAGTCAACTTGCCTAGAGCTAACAAGGTTGTGCTTGCAGAGACCCTTATGCAAAAATAGGATCAATTGACAATACAATCGACACCATCTCCTGGGAAAACAATCATGGACATCTCATGTTTTTTAGGTCCTATTGTCTATACAGATGCAGCATGGAGTCCAGGGGTTTAGGCATATTTATACAGTTTGCAGGCGATCGATAGTGTTCACAGTTATGCATCACGGTTGTCTCTCCATCGACGACATCAGCTATCCAGGCCAAAGCAATTAGCATACAAGACCGCGGGGTTGCTTCTGATTTAGTAGGAACATTTCTGATGGACAACACCGTTCTGGTGAAAGCTATAGCGGCCAGCAAGCCCATTCGTGCTCCTGGTCATTTGACTATAAGGCCACAACTTGCACGCATAACAGCTTCTTTAGCCTTTGATGCAAATGTATGCTGAGATGTTTAACTGCCAAATAGGTAATTTCCCTATCAAATACCTAGGCATGCCTGTTAGCTACGCTGGTTTGAAATGTAGTGATTGGCTTTTTAAATTCATCGATCAATGTGAGAATTGGGTTAGTGAAGTACTGTCTATGGGAGGTAGGCTTATAAAAGTAAACTCTGTGATGTCACATGTCCCAACTTTCTACATGTCTATGTTCTTACTGAATAAAACCACTCTGGAGAAAGTGGCACAAACCTAGAAGAAAGTTTTTCTGGCATAGTAAAGGGAAGAAAAAAGGCTACCATATGGTTAAGTGGAGCCGTATTTGTAGATCCAAAAAGAAAGGGGCCTCGGGGTTAAAGATTTGAGAAAACAGAATATAAGTTTGTTGGTGAAGTGGTGGTGGAAACTTGATAAAAACAAAGGGCTCTGGTAAGACTCACCATGTTGGAAAGCCCTTTTGAAAGTGAAGGACTTGTATATGTTGGGCAGGGGTATCAAATTGAATAGTGGGGATGTGGCTAGACTCTGGCTGGATGAATTGGAGGGTAGGACTCCCTTTAAAGAAAAATTCCCGCTGTTGTTTGAAATTTGTGTTGAACAAAACTGTACTGTTGACAAAATTGGATCTCTAAGTCAGATCTCCCCTTTTAGGGGGAGGATGTCTCCTGAGATGATGGAACAGTGGGAGGAAATGAAGAAAAAGGTGTTAACTCTTAAACAAAATGAATTACCTGATGAGGTGTATTGGAAATTAGTCAGTTCAAAGAAATATACAACAAAATCCATGTATAGATGGCTGTAGAGTGAGATAGCTGGTTCTAGCTTCAAATGGATTTGGGATGCCAAACTACCTCTTAAGATTCAAATTTTCTTGTGGCAAGTGGGACAGAATGCTATCCTGACTAGAGACAACATGAAAAAAGGCTATGGCTGGGGGCCCTTGCTGTTCTTTTTGTGATCAATTGGAAACAACTCAGCACTTGTTGTTCTTATGTCCTGTTTCTAGGGTGGTTTGGAGAACTGTAGGATCTCTACTAGGAACTGACTGCTGTCCTAACTCTGTTTGGCAGTATTATGCTTGGGTTTATAGCTTCTACCTGGCCTTGATAAAGTATACACCGTTGGCTTGGCAGCTATATGCTAGGCTATCTGGCTGGCTCGGAACCGGGCCACCTTTGAGTACAAATGGATTAACACTCCATTTGAGATTGTGTTTACAGCTTGTGCTTTTTTTATGTACTGGGCAGGTCTTCAGAAACCTGAGATAGGAGTGATGGTGAAGAGGGGCGCGGAGATGCTGAAGGAGAACACAACACAGATGATGCTGCTATGTGGTCCTTCGGCTCCAACCATGGACGAGCATGCTGGGAACTGAGAAAAAGGTGAAGATGATGCAGTTCTCGCTCATCCTACTCTTTTGCTACCAGGAAAGTCGACGCGCTTGAAGATCCTGCTGGAAGACAACATAAGTTTTTGCTTATCGTCTCTATCTGAGTGTTTTAGGTTCATGTTGGGAGTCTTTTTGTTTTGGAAACTACTGGTGCTTTGGCCTGGGCTGATGATGGCGTCTGTAATATGTGCGGTACTTGTTTAGGTGCTCGTAGTGCGGCTTTGGGTGACATCAGGTTTTCGCCCCATGATCTGTCGTTCCTGATGACAGGCGTAGATAATGGGTTTCCTGATGTTGCTTCGAACTCGCTTTTCCTCTTTCCCTAGTCCTGATAGTCTCAGTTCCTGCGACAATGTATTTCCGTTATGAAAGTAATGGAAAGGGGAAAGCCCGGTTCGAAAAAAAATAGGAGCTACAACTTTCGAGAGCACATCATCAAGCTAGATTAGCAATCAAAGCTCAAAACTCTCCTTTCAGGTTCACATGTTTAGGTTGGCTCTTGCCTTAATGCAGCAGTTTATTCGGTACTGCAATGCTAGGTTGTACATGTACGATGTTGTTAATCAATGACATTCTGTGGGTTCAATTTTTTTTAAGAATAACCATCATAAAGATATATTCAGATTTTTATAGACAAGTCATATATTCAGGCAGATCAATAAATAAAATTGTAAACCGTCATAAAAATAGATAGAAAGGTCCATAGACAAGTCTCGTATTTAAGGCACAACATTAATAAATAAAATTATGAACATGTCTAGATTGCCTCTGAGACATCTTGAGTGTGGAGACTCAGATTGCTGGCCCGACGGGGCAGAAAATTCAAATTTTGGCACGGACTGTTGGACTAATATTTTTTTGTGATGGGATATGTAAAAAATAGCCATAGTTGCTTCTTTTTGGGTGTGATTGGGGACTGATGCGATCCGGCGCTCATGTTGTGATCAAACAGACTTGGATTTTAAATTGCCCGTACTAACGAACATTTAGGGGATAATTTTGGATGACCGGCTCTCATATTCGTATACGTGGACTGTTCTTCGGCGTTGGAGAAGGCCCAGGGGCTAGGTAGGTAAAAATGGAGGGAGCACATAGCATTCACTTTGTGAGCTACCCATCGTCCAGTGGTCAAATCATCGTTGAAGTCGCTCCTTCCCGTTCTGTTCCCCAGCGGCAGCAATAACTGGTCTCTCTTCGAGCGGCACTCGACAGAGCCACAAAGGCGGCAGTTTGAAATTAAAAAAACCGGCACCACCACCGCCCGCCAGCCGAAGCGGGTAGGAGCCTCTTCCCCGAGACGTCCGGAGCAACACACCCGCGCCGCCGGTGCCCATCCTCCATCCTCCCCGCGCCGCGCGGCCTCATGTTCAGCGTCCAGTCCCCCGGCCCCCTGAGGGCTCGCGGCGGCGATGCGGCGGTGGAACGGGGCAGGGAGCTCCGCCGCGAGAGCAAGGTCGGGGCTCGGACGCGCGCCAAGCTGCGGGAGGCGGAGAGCTCGAGGAAGAGATCGAGGAGCGGGAGCGGTTAGATGCGGAGGAGGCTGACTACCGCCGTGTTTGGGCGAAAGGTTCGGGCACTATTGCTGTCTGTGAAGTTGATTAGTCTCTACCGATTCTTCTTGGAGTGGCTTGTTCTTATTCCTACATGGTGCATTCCAGTCCCTCGCAGGATCCGTTGCCCTTATTTTAACAAGAAATTTCTCTAAATAAAAGCATGGTCATCAAGTGTACACCGAGCGTAAACGTTCTTTGGAATTTTAGAATCTTAAGGCCTTGTTTGGTACTAGGGTTTTTGAGGGGACTGGTGGGGATAATCCCCACAGGGATTGGGTCACCCAATCCCAATCCCTTCAAACCTTTCACCCAATCCCTTCAAACCCCATTTATCCTCAATCCACTAGGTAGGGGTAGTGTATTGGGTATTGAGAAAAATGCAGTAGAGTTTGGGGATTTATGGGGAAATGTGGGGATGAAACATGTCAAATACACTAGAATCAAACGGTGTTTTGAGATATGTGGGGATTTAGGGGTTTGACCGGGATAATCCCCACCAATTCCCTAAAATACACTAGTACCAAACAAGGCCTAACTGCAAACATAAATACTACTCCCTCCGGTTCATTGACTACAAACACTTTTCCTATTTCGTTCCAACAATAGCAAGTCAATAATTAGGGGAGAAGTCAATCAGGGGCTAAATTGGTACTACTACTCGATCTATCATTGGTTCACCAAAAGAAGTGGACAGCTGCTAGCAATCTATGTTCTTTCTTCAAGCATGATACAGCCAGATCCATTTAGTGGTGTGCCTCTTGCTATTGTGACGTTCAACTTCTGCTTCTGGAATCTGAATATACACTGCTATACATGTTGCAGGCAATGAACTCTTCTACACCAGAAGATATCAGGAAGCAGCAGCTCACTATACCGAAGCTGTGAACAAGAATCCAAATGCACCTGCAGTAAGGATTTGGCTTACAGTGATTAAACTTTATATTCTATCTGAAGGCACCTTTAGCTCATTCGTTAAATTTGGTTCTCCGTTCAAGTTAGTTGAGCCTCTGAATATTATAAATTCAGTCACATAACATATCATTTATGAGCTGTCTTGTTTGTTTTACATTTTACATCATTGACTGGAAGGCATGCTCCGGAGGGCATAATTTTTTATTGGCTCCCTGGTTACTGTAGTATTTTACTTTGATGATAGTGATACTTTTATGATTGGCCATCCAGGTGTTTAGAAACAGAGCTCAATGTAACATCTTTCTGGGAGCTCTGCCCAAGGGTCTGGAAGATGCAGAAAAATGTATTGAGCTGGATCCTACTTATTTGATGGGTTATCTCTGTAAAGCGAAGGTTCAAGCCCTGATGCAGAATTATCAAAGTGCTATGGCAACATACATAGAGGGTTTGAAGCGTGATCCAAACAGTACTATCGTAATTGATGGCTTTAAGAGGTAACATTCCAGTCCTCTGTTTGCCTTGTTGACATTATAACATGGACTGACATTTGTTTTTGTTGGACTGGATGTGTGACATGCATTGAGAAGTCTAAAGGTGGTGACGTTGGGCATGTGGATTTAGAAGACATTTTGGTCAGTCTCTTCCATCATTATTAATTTGTTTCTGTTTAATTTTTCCACACATATTTCTTGCATGGATGGTTCACTGTGACTTGGTAATCCTTGTGCAACAGGAAACAAAGAAACTGTACCTTGACTGGCAATGAAAACCTTCTAATTAGTAGTTAAACTTTAAAAGTACCACTTAGAAATCTTAAACCATACTTATGGTGTACATGAAGCACAGATCAATGAAAGCCTGCTAATTACTCCCTCCGTCCGGAAATGCTTGTCATCAAAATGGATAAAAGGAGATGTATCTAGACGTATTTTAGTTCTAAATACGTCCCTTTTTATCCATTTTGATGACAAGTATTTTCGGACGGAGGGAGTAGTAGTTAAACTTTACCCCTTCAAAACAATCTGGTTGAGTTTTATTACCCTAAGTCACTAATTCTTTGCTCTCAATGATCCTGACAGAGAGATTGGCATTCAGACATTTATTTGTCTAATGAACTTAAAAAGTACATGGAAGAAGTTGCAGTTTTCAAGAAAGAAGCTTCTGATGAGCGCTTGAGGCGGATTGAATTTGAACAAACAGTAAGTTCATATCATGATGTCCTAAAAATTATAAATGATAATCATTTATTTTTGAAAAAAGCTATCTTATCTAAACTGGAGGGTCACACTTGCAAATTAGCCCTACTGGATATGCATGCACTCTCTAGATTAAACCATTCTTACTACTACAACTTATCTGCTGGATGCTATTTATGTCAAATGAAAGCATATTAATCAAGCCATCTATCACAGATAAATATGAATGTAAGTGTGTGAATTCTGCAGGCCAGGACATCAGAGGCAAATCAGGTGCAACGACAGAAAGATGCCGAGGAGCATCTTTCCAAAATACAACAAGAGTTGCAACAAGTTAAAGCACGACAGGATGAGGTTGCTAATGAGCTACAGAAAGCTAATAAGCATAATGAACATGCTCAAAATCAGCTTTTGGAATCAAAAAAGTTCCATAGCGAGGAACTTCAGAAGGCCAATGAGCATAGTTTGAATCTGCAACATCAGCTCACTGAATCCAAAGAGCGGTATAATCAGCTTCAATCCAAGCTTGACGTCTTGCTAAAGGAACAAGATACTGCACTCAAAGAGGTAGAAAAATTACGCCGGAGAAGTACGGCGTTGCCCTGCCAGTTTTCATTAGCTGAACTGGAGCGCGCAACAGAAATTTTCAGTACTCCAATGAAGTTCAGAGAATGTGGGTTTGCCTCTGTTTACCGAGGTGTCCTCCGGAACATGAAAGTTGCAATAAAGGTGCTGAGACATGATGGTCAAGGTCGCTCACAGTTTGAACAAGAGGTAGTTTTACTGAGCTCACGCTGCAATTTATTTTGCCTATGTCATGCTGGATTAAGCTTCTTTTCAATGCAAAACTGGACCTTGAATTAAAATAGTGTTTCCAAAAATACTAGTGGTAAATAATTTCTTTTGGATTTTTGTTGCAGATTGCTGTCTGTAGTAGGGTGAGACACCCTAACCTAGTAACTCTGCTAGGAGCATGCACAGAGTCATCGACGCTTGTCTATGAGTTCTTACCAAATGGTAGTCTTGAAGATTTTCTTTCATGTGAGGATAAGAGGCGAACTCTGACGCGGCAGATCCGTATCCGTATTATTGCTGAGATATGTTCAGCTCTGATCTTTCTTCACGAGAACAGACCTGAACCAATTGTACATGGCGATCTTCATCCTGCCAATATTCTCCTTGATGCCAACTTAGTCACTAAGCTAAGTTGCTTTGGCATTTCTCATTTGCTAATCAAGTCCAACAGAAATACCAACATAAATATCACAACTATATACGTGGACCCTATATACATGGACCCAGAATGTCTGGCCACTCGGAAGATGACAACTCACTCTGATGTCTATTCTTTTGGAATTGTAGTCTGGCGCCTTTTAACTAGAAAGCCACCTGTCGATATAAAGAAGATTGTGAAGTGTTGAACCGGTATGGGCCCTAGCCCATCAAGATCTGTCTCTTGGGCCCAAGCCCATGAGAGGTGCTGACCTAGAAGAGGAGCCCCTCTTCCCTTGTCCCGTGTGAGCCGCCATATCTGAGACACATACTCACGCACGAAACAAGACAGAAAGCGAGGCTGCTGTCTGAAGGTACCCATCTCCCGATTCAACATGGTATCGAGCCAGGCGACGACGGTGGCGGCTTAGTCCCTCGCCGGAGAGGCGGCGGTGGGGCCCAGCGGGGTCAGGCGAGAAAGGAGGCTGCGTGCGTGCGCGAGGCGGCGGGTCTGCCGTGGTGTGTGCGGCGGCGGCGCGGCTAGGCTCGAGGAGCCGCGACGCGGCCGGGAAGGTGTTGCTTCCTCTTGTCCTGCCGCGCCCCGGGTGGCTAGCTGCAAAGGGGCGGCCGAGGAGGGCTGCTGCTGGCTGTGCTGGCGGCTGCGGCAAGAAGAGGAGGAGGAAGAAGGCAGCGCGGATTTGGGCTGTGTAGGCTCGCGCGGGAGCTGCTGCTGTTGGTGCTGCTGAACAGAAGAGGAACTGCAGCAGCTGCTGCTGCCTTGTGTTGTTCCTGGAAGCTTGCTGAGCTGCTGGTGCTTGTGCGGCTGGTTCTTGGTGCTGCGGCAGAGGAAGAAAGAAGTGCAGCCTGTTGGACTGCTCGTTCTGGAACAGGAAGAGCCTGGGCTGGACCGCTTGTGTGCTTCATAGAGATTTTTTTTCTCTGTGGACTTGCTGTTGTGAGCTTGGTGTTGTGGTGGTGGTGGTGCTGCTGCTTGGGAAAGAAGACTCTCTAAGGCTGAGTTTTGTTGTTGCTGCTTATCCTGTCAAACGATGGCTGAACCAACTGGTCTTGCCGAGGCTTTGGAGAAGCTCGCTAAGATCCTCGCGGAGTCCAACTCTGGGGCCATCGTTCCTCGACAGGAAGTGGCTCAAAAGCTTGAAATGTCGCCTGGACATGAAGCTAGAGGGGCAACAAATTATTTGAGCTGGTCCAGAGGGCTTTGTGGGCTGTGGAGCGAAGGAGCTTGATGGATATTTGTTGGGCACCGTTGTAGAACCAGGGGACAAGAGTAGTGCAGAGGGCAAGAGGTGGAAGGTCATCCACTCTGTACTTATGGTGTGGTTGTTGAACTCTGTGGTGCCCTCCATTGGACTCTCTGTGGAGGGGCTATCCTCACCTGCTGAGATATGGAAGATTCTGTCCACTCAATACTCTGGCAAGGGCAATGTCATGCTCATTGCTCAGATTGAGGACAAGATTAGGTTGTTGCGCCAAGATGATGGCATGTCAGTGATGACATACGTGGCAGAACTGCAGGCTCTGTGGGCTAACCCTGGAACTCTATGATGCGGCTTCAATCGAGTCAGGGCATAAGTGGATGGCCCGCAGGCGTGTGCTGAAATTTTTGGCTGGCCTCAAAGGTTGCTTTGATGGCAGGAAGGCTTCCCTGTTGCACCAACCTAGTCTGCCTACCATTCCCGAGGCTATTGCAGCGATGACTCAAGAGGAGGTGCGCCTATCCCTTGAGCATGCAGACGTGAAGGTTGTGCCAGCTTCGACATTTGCAGTCACTGAGCGCATGGAGTGGGGAGATCCCACCAAATGTCATATCTGTGGGGAGGTAGGTCACTGGAAGAGAGAATGTCCAACTCGTGGCAGAGGCAGGGGATATAACAGAGGGGGAACATGCAGAGGTAGAAGTGCTAGAGGCAGAGGTGGATACTCAGAGACCTCATGGGGCCAGGCTTCTAGAGGCAGAGGTGGCTACTCAGGACACTCAGGGGGTCAGAGGGCTCACATGGCCGTTGCAGGAGACACTGGGACGTCCAAAGGCAAAGATGTAGATGATGTTGTCTATGAAGACTTTGCTCACTGGGCCTCCACTGATGAAGGTAATCCGGAAAGAGCATCTCTTGCTACTAATGAGAGTGCTCCAGAGTGGGTTCTTGACTCTGGAGCATCTAAGCATGTTGCTAGTAACTCCTGTGTGTTCGAGTCTTACACTAAGCATCCTCCCTCTCACACGGGCACTATACAAACGGCTGATGGCACAAAACAACCAGTCATAGGGGTTGGTACAGTAAAGTGTACTCCAACCATTTCCCTATCGTCAGTTTTACATGTGCCAGCCTTTCCTGTCAATTTGGTCTCTTTCAGTGCACTCATTGATCAAATGGACTGTCGTGTGATCCTTGACAAGTTCGGTTGCTTGATTCAGGTGCGACAGACGAGCCAGACGGTTGGGACTGGCACCAGGCGTAGGGGGCTCTGGTACATGGACCAGGAGGTGCAGCCGGACTTGGTGTGTGCTGCGACCATGGAGGATAAGGAGAAGCAGGCGATGACCCATCACTGTAGGATGGGGCATGTATCTTTTGATACGATGAGTAGAATATTTCCGGATGTTATGTGTGGAATAGGCAAAGGCAAGCTGACATGTGATGCTTGTGAATATGCAAAACACACACGGGCCTCATATGTGAGTAAGGGGCTCAGGAGCATATCTCCTTTTATGCTTATTCATTCGGATGTATGGACTAGCCCAGTGGTGTCAATGAATGGGAAGAAGTATTTTGCTACCTTTATTGACTGCTATTCTCTCATGACTTGGATTTACTTGATGCGTCACAAGGATGAGGTGTTTTGCTGTTTTCAGAACTTCCATGCTCTTGTAAAGAACCAGTTTCAGGTACAGGTCAAGGTGCTCAGGACGGACAATGGAACGGAGTATGTGAACAACATTTTTGAGGCTTTCATGGCTGACCATGGGATTCTTCATCAAACTTCATGTCCGGACACCCCCCCTCAGAATGGAGTGTCCGAACGAAAGAATCGTCATGTTCTTGAGGTTGCTCGTTCGTTGATGTTTACCATGAATGTGCCTAAGTTCTTGTGGGATGATGCAGTTATGACAGCCACATACTTGATCAACCGGACACCTTCCAGGATACTTGGCATGAAATCTCCGTCTGAGTTGCTCGTTGGAGATAATAAGTTTGTTGTTCCGCCAAAGTTGTTTGGCAGTACCTGCTTTGTTCGTGATCACCGACCATCTGTTGGCAAGCTTGATCCTCGGGCAGTGAAGTGTGTCTTTCTGGGATACTCGTCTAGTCAGCAGGGGTATAAATGTTGGTGTCCCTCTGAAAAACGCAGGTTTATAAGTATGGATGTTACATTCAGGGAGTCTGAGCCATTCTATGGTGAGCCGACTGATCTCAGTCTGCTGTTTGCAGAGCTTGACCACCTACACCCTGTGCATGATGGTCAAGAGGGGGAGAAGGATGTGTCTCATACTCATGGGGATTCTGTGGACATTAACGCTGATAATGATGTGCAGGCTCAGGTTCAACCAATAGTGGGTACAATTTCGGTTAGTACCATCCCCGATGATGATGTGCAGGCTCATGTCGAGCCAACTGTCGATACACTTAAGATTGGTGCTCTCCAGGTTCCTGTTCGGGATCGATGGCAGACGAATACCCTGGTGTACTCTCCACGGCAACCACAAGTGCAGGGGGAGCAACAAGGCAGGGAGGCAAGAGTGCAGGGGGAGCAGCAAGGCAGTGAGGCAAGAGTGCAGGGGGAGCAGCAAGGCAGTGAGGCAAGCTCATCTGACACAGTGGAGCTGCCCATTGCATTGCGAAAACCTACACGTGAAGCGGCAAGGAAGGGTGAGGTAGCAAGGAAGGCTCTGCCGAAGGATGATGCTTGTGATGACCTTGATATTGGCAATTTTGTGTCTTACAAGGCTTTGTCACCTTCATATAAGGCGTTTGTTGCCTCTCTGCAAACTGTGTCTATCCCTAAGGATTGGAAGGTTGCAAAGCAAGATCCGAAGTGGCGTGAATCGATGATAGAGGAGTTAGAAGCATTGAAAAAAAAAACAAGACATGGGTGCTAACCACATTGCCGGCAGGAAAGAAAGCAGTGAGTTGTAAGTGGATTTTTACTGTGAAGCCGAATCCTGAGGGCAAGGTGGAACGGTATAAGGCTAGATTGGTCGCCAGATGATATAGTCAAACTTATGGAATTGACTATGATGAGACATTTGCTCCAGTTGCAAAGATGAACACAGTACGGGTATTGGTCTCGTGTGCTGCAAACTTTGGGTGGAAATTGCACCAGTTAGATGTCAAGAATGCCTTCTTACATGGTGACTTGAAAGAAGAGGTATACATGGAGATACCGCCTGGTTTTGGCAACGTAAGACTCACGGGAAGGTATGCAGGCTGAAGAAATCCTTGTATGGTCTGAAGCAATCGCCGAGGGCATGGTTTGATAGGTTCAGACGAGCTGTTTGGAATATGGGGTATGGCCAATGTAATGGTGATCACACGATGTTCTATAGACACATTGATAAGAAGATCACCATTGTTGCAGTGTATGTTGATGATATCATCATCACCGGAGATGATGAGGAGGAAATAAAGAGAGTGAAGGGGTGTCTGAGCAAGGAGTTTGAGGTAAAAGACTTGGGAAATCTAAAGTACTTCCTTGGCATAGAAGTAGCTCGGACAGAGAAGGGAATATCTTTGTGCCAACGAAAATACACCTTGGATCTTTTGAGTGACATGGGCATGATGGGATGTCGTGCAGCCCCTACTCCGATTGAACAAAGTCATCAAGTAACAGCACAATCAGGTGAGCTAGTGAATAAGGAAGATTATCAGAAGCTGGTTGGGAGGTTATTGTACTTGTGTCATACCAGGCCTGACATTACGTATGCCGTGGGGGTGGTGAGAAGATACATGCATGAACCAAGGAGTGGGCATCTTAATATTGTTCACAGAATCCTGAGATACTTGAAGGAGACTCCGGGTAAAGGGTTGTGGTTTGCGAAGAGTGGACATCTTGAGGTGGATGGCTATAGTGACTCTGATTAGGCTAGCTGTCAAGATGATAGACGATCAACTTCAGGCTACTGTGTGTTTGTGGGAGGAAATTTGGTGTCATGGAGAAGCAAGAAACAGACTGTTGTGTCTAGATCAACAGAAGAAGCTGAATATAGAGCATTATCTCAAGGGTTGTGTGATATGCTCTGGGTGAAGCACCTACTATGCGAGTTGAAACTTTTGAGGAAGGGACCCTTAAGGGTGTGGTGTGACAATCAGTCAGCCATAGCCATTGCTAATAACCCAGTTCAACATGATAAGACGAAGCATGTGGAAATTGATCGCTTCTTCATTAAAGAGAAACTTGATTTGGGATAATCAGCCTTACTCATGTCGACTCTGGGCAGCAGTTTGCAGATTGCTTGACAAAGGGACTGGGAACAAAGGATCAGTAACTTGGTGTGTGACAAGATGGGGATGATAGATATCTACCACCCATCTTGAGGGGAGTGTTGAACGGTATGGGCCCTAGCCCATCAAGATCTGTCTCTTGGGCCCAAGCCCATGAGAGGTGCTGACCTAGAAGAGGAGCCCCTCTTCCCTTGTCCCGTGTGAGCCGCCATATCTGAGACACATACTCACGCACGAAACAAGACAGAAAGCGAGGTTGCTGTCTGAAGGTACCCATCTCCCGATTCAACATGAAGGATCTGATGGAGCAAGGTGACCTTAACTCTATAGTTGATCCCTCAGCCGGTGACTGGCCTGTTGGGCACATCCAGCAGTTAGCAGAGCTTGCTCTCATTTGCACCGAGCAAGTTAGCAGGTCTCGTCCTCTTCTTTCAGGCCAGATCTGGACAGCAGTTGAGAACATGAGGGATGGTGTAATGAAATCTTCAGAGTCATCTTCAAGTTTGGTGCGGGATGAAAGCATCATATCGTCACACTTCACCTGTCCTATATCTCTTGTGAGTAGAAAGGAACTCTATGCTTTTCGCTATTAAGGAGCACATAAATACCCCCTCTGTCCCATAATATAAGATCATTTTGCAAGCTGTTTTAGCTTGCCATACGATCTTATATTATGGGATGGAGGGAGTAGATGCCAACACTGAATGACTTGAATGTGTCGTTTGTTTCATCTATTTCTAGGCACTCGTGTGATGTTACTAGTTCTCTTATCTTGTGACTAATCATCTCTTGTCATCATTTCAGGAAATCATGAAGGATCCTCAGTTGACAGCGGATGGAATCACCTACGAAGGTCATGATATCCGGAAATGGTTTAGCATGGGCAACATTACATCACCGAAAACCAACATGCCACTTCAACACCAGGAGCTCATCCCCAATATCGCTCTCCGTTCTGCCATTCAGGAATGGCTCCAGCAGCACAGCATGGTGCTGTAATAATCTGCTTAAATTTGCAAAGCTTGGTCCCAGCCGCCACAAGTATCAACACGGTGTGTCGGTGCCTGCTCCCTACCAAAACCTAGAACCTGGCAGATAGAAGAGCAAGCATCTTTCAACTGCGTAGTACTCCCTCCGTTCCGATTTACTCATCGTAGTTTTAGATCAAATTTTGAACTAAAACCACGACGAGTAAATCGGAACGGAGGGAGTACTAAGTAGTGGTATGACCTTCTGTAGGTAAAATGCAGGGATTTTGCAAAAGGATCCTTAGATATGTAGGCGATGCCTATGAAAAACTCTGCCAAAAAAGGACTGCATGAACTAGTGGTCAGTGGAGTAGTTGCTATTCCTGTAGAACTACGGTTAAGTCTGGCCAAGCTAAGCTTTCAGCTACACTAGATGACTCGTTGCGCCAATGGCGCAAAGGCCGAGAGGGAGCCAAGTATTGTGAGAATATTTAGACACCCAAGTCAAAAACCAAATGTGGCCAACACTCCCGCATTCTCTGCTTGAAAGCCGTCTTTTCTCACCGGATCAAACATAGATACATGATTCTTCAAGAGCAAATTTCAAAGAAAATATAAAGCATGGAAGGCTTTAAGTTGTACTATTGAGACCATACCACCATATCTCCATTTAGTTTCTTTGGAAATCTAAAGGTCTAAGAGGATGGTACATGTGAGAAGCTGTGAATCCACAACAAAAAACTAAACTAACTTCCAAACAAACATTTCAAGTTTGGAAGCCACAAAGAAGCAGCCCAGATCTCTCGTTGTAGTGCAGGTACATGTCCTTAATCCTGCATCCACAGCCCATAATTTTTCAATACCTAAATCCACGAAATGCAACCAAAGGAAATCATGGCAGAAACATGCGCCGTGGCTTACATCTCTGAGAAGGATTTCTTGGCATTCTTGTGCAGGTTGGACACAGCAATCCTCGCTGCGAACTGCAGAAGAACCACATAGGCACCTTCCTTCACCTTGCCCTTGGGGAGGAGGGGGGCAACACTTGCAGCGCCGCGACAAATATGTCTTTTCTGTCCCTCTATCCCTACTATTTGAAAACAAGGATCTCCACCGATAGAAAGATGCCAAGGACAACCAGAATAAGGACAATAAGCAAAGTGTACTCGGCAGTTCAGGCTTTACCCCAACAAGAACAGACCATGATCAATTCACACAAGCATGAAAAAGCAGGCAAAGCACACCATGATACACGGCTAACAATTGAAATAAGTGCGCAAATCATGTCCACACACAACCACAAAATATGAATGGCATGAGGCAAAAGAAAACACAATGTCGGGCCAAACCCAGAATATCAACACGACCAATGAAGCAAGAATAATGACAATACATAGGTCACACAATAAATGCAATTTTCAGAAAAAAGGAAAGGAAGAAACCCTGATAAGCAGAAGAAAGAAGAAGAAAACTTGATCAACAGAAGAGAGAAAAGGCGACCTCCAAGAACGTACAACATAAAAAAGAAAAGAAAAGAAGTAATCAGGCCACATGCATTGCACTAAACAGCTCATTATTATTAGGACCTGTGTGCATATCCAAACTTCTTAAGATTCTGTGTAGAGCAGAAATTTTGAAACGACCCAGAAAATTTTAGTAAGAAATAAAATACAGGAACTACAAAAACTAATTAATTCAGGTGGTCTATGCACCACAAATCAGGAATCCTACAATTACACTACTATAAACATATGTCTACTGCATTCCAAGTGCTCTTATATTACATCTGTCTTTTTAATATGAAATCCATCATCCTAACACATGTCTCGTGCTTGATTTTTCTCTAGCAAAACATGAGGCGATAAGCGGTTCAGTTCTATGTACATACTCCGATATCCAGGAAGTGACTACTTCCATGTTAGAAAATCATGTAAAGACATGGGTTTGACAGAATTTATAACCACTTGATAAAAAGGGTATCCAACAATTATGGTGCTGTAAACGTCCATCATGATGAACCCGATTGACTATCCCATCAGTATGCAGAAAGGGACACTTAACAGAAATAAGTACTCCCTCCGTAAACTAATATAAGAGCATTTAGAATACTAAAGTAGTGATCTAAACGCTCTTATATTAGTTTACAGAGGGAGCACTGAAGAAAATATGCCCTAGAGGCAATAATAAAGTTATTATTTATTTCCTCATATCATGATAAATGTTTATTATTCATGCTAGAATTGTATTAACCGGAAACATGATACATGTGTGAATACATAGACAAACATATAGTCACTAGTATGCCTCTACTTGACTAGCTCATTAATCAAAGATGGTTATGTTTCCTAACCATAGACATGTGTTGTTATTTGATTAATGGGATCACATCATTAGGAGAATGATGTGATTGACATGACCCATTCCGTTAGCCTAGCACTTGATCGTTTAGTATATTGCTATTGCTTTCTTCATGACCTATACATGTTCCTGTAACTATGAGATTATGCAACTCCGTTTACGGAGGAACACTTTGGTGCTACCAAACGTCACAACGTAACTGGGTGATTATAAAGGAGTACTACAGGTGTCTCCAAAGGTACATGTTGGGTTGGCGTATTTCGAGATTAGGTTTTGTCACTCCGATTGTCGGAGAGGTATCTCTGGGCCCTCTCGGTAATACACATCACATAAGCCTTGCAAGCATTACAACTAATAAGTTAGTTGCGAGATGATGTATTACGGAACGAGTAAAGAGACTTGCGATGTGAGATTGAACTAGGTATTGGATACCGACGATCGAATCTCGGGCAAGTAACATACCGATGACAAAGGAAGCAACGTATGTCGTTATGCGGTTTGACCGATAAAGATCTTCGTAGAATATGTAGGAACCAATATGGGCATCCAGGTTCCGCTATTGGTTATTGACCGAGAATAGTTCTAGATCATGTCTACATAGTTCTCGAACCCGTAGGGTCCGCACGCTTAACGTTACGATGACAGTTTTATTATGAGTTTATAAGTTTTGATGTACGAAGTTTGTTCGAGTCCGGATGTGATCACGGACGTGACGAGGAGTCTCGAAATGGTCGAGACATAAAGATTGATATATTGGAAGCCTATATTTGGATATCGGAATGGTTCGGGTGAAATCGGATTTTCTAGGAACACCGGGGTTACGGAACCCTCCGGGGATAATGGGCCTTAGTGGGCCATGAGGGAGAAGAGGAGGGCGGCCAGGGCAGGCGCCGCCCCCCCCTAGTCCTAATAGGACAAGGAGAGGGGGGCGCCCCTTCCTCTTCCCCTCCCCTTTCCTTCTCCAACAAGGCAGAGGGGGAGTCCTACTCCGGTGGGAGTAGGACTCCTCCAAGCGCACCCCTTGGGGGCCGGCCGCACCTCCCCCTCCTTCCTTTATATACGGGGGCAAGGGGGCACCCCAGAAGACACAAGTTGATCTTCGTGATCGTTCCTTAGCCGTGTGCGGTGCCCCCCTCCACCATATTCCACCTCGGTCATATCGTCGCGGAGTTTAGGCGAAGCCTGCGCCGATAGAGCATCATCATCGTCACCATGCTGTCGTCTTGTGGAACTCATCCCGACACTTTGCTGGATCGAGTCCGGGATCGTCATCGAGCTGAGCGTGTGCTGAACTCGGAGGTGCCGTGACGTTCGGTACTTGGATCGGTCGGATCATGAAGACGTACGACTACATCAACCGCGTTGTCATAACGCTTCCGCTTACGGTCTCACGAGGGTGCGTGGACAATACTCTCCCCTCTCGTTGTTATGCCATCACCATGATCTTGCGTGTGCGTAGGAATTTTTTTGAAATTACTACGTTCCCCAACAGTGGTATCCGAGCCTGGTTTTATGCGTTGATGTTATATGCACGAGTAGAACACAAGTGAGTTGTGGGCGATACAAGTCATACTGCTTACCAAAGCATGTCATACTTTGGTTCGGTGGTATTGTGAGATGAAGCGGCCGGACCGACATTACGCCAGACGCTTACGCGAGACTGGTTTCACCGCCACGAGCACTCGTTGCTTAAAGGTGACTGGCGGGTGTCTATCTCTCTCACTTTAGTTGAACCGAGTATGGCTACGCCGGTCCTTGCGAAGGTTAAAACAGCACCAACTTGACAAACTATCGTTGTGGTTTTGATGCGAGGTAAGAACGGTTCTTGCTCAGCCCGTAGCAGCCACGTAAAACTTGCAACAACAAAGTAGAGGACGTCTAACTTGTTTTTGCAGGGCATGTTGTGATGTGATATGGTCAAGGCGTGATGCTATATTTTATTGTATGAGATGATCATGTTTTGTAACCGAGTTATCGGCAATCGGCGAGAGCCCTATGGTTGTCGCTTTATTGTATGAAATGCAAACGCCATGTAATTGCTTTACTTTATCACTAAGCGGTAGCGATAGTCGTAGAAGCAATAGTTGGCGAGACGACAACGATGCTACGATGGAGATCAAGGTGTCGCGCCGGTGACGATGGTGATCACGACGGTGCTTCGGAGATGGAGATCACAAGCACAAGATGATGATGGCCATATCATATCACTTATATTGATTGCATGTGATGTTTATCCTTTATGCATCTTATCTTGCTTTGATTGACGGTAGCATTATAAGATGATCTCTCACTAAATATCAAGAAGTGTTCTCCCTGAGTATGCACCGTTGCGAAAGTTCTTCGTTCTGAGACACCACGTGATGATCGGGTGTGATAGGCTCTACGTTCAAATACAACGGGTGCAAAACAGTTGCACACGCAGAATACTCAGGTCAAACTTGATGAGCCTAGCATATACAGATATGGCCTCGAACACGGAGACCGAAGGTCGAACGTGAATCATATAGTAGATATGATCAACATAGTGATGTTCACCATTGAAACTACTCCATCTCACGTGATGATCGGACATGGTTTAGTTGATTTGGATCACGTAATCACTTAGATGATTAGAGATGTCTATCTAAGTGGGAGTTCTTAAGTAATATGATTAATTGAACTTAAATTTATCATGAACTTAGTACCGATAGTATTTTGCTTGTCTATGTTTCTTTGTAGATAGATGGCTCAAATGCTGTTGTTCCGTTGAATTTTAATGCGTTCCTTGAGAAAGCAAAGTTGAAAGATGATGGTAGCAATTACACGGACTGGGTCCGTAACTTGAGGATTATCCTCATTGCTGCACAGAAGAATTACGTCCTGGAAGCACCGCTAGGTGCCAGGCCTGCCGCTGATGCAACTGACGACGTTAAGAACGTCTGGCAGAGCAAAGCTGATGACTACTCGATAGTTCAGTGTGCCATGCTTTACGTCTTAGAACCGGGCCTTCAACGACGTTTTGAACGTCATGGAGCATATGAGATGTTCCAGGAGTTGAAGTTAATGTTTCAAGCAAATGCCCGGATTGAGAGATATGAAGTCTCCAATAAGTTCTATAGCTGCAAGATGGAGGAGAATAGTTCTATCAGTGAACACATACTCAAAATGTCTGGGTATAATAATCACTTGATTCAATTGGGAGTTAATCTTCCTGATGATAGTGTCATTGACAGAATTCTTCAATCACTACCACCAAGCTACAAGAGCTTCGTGATGAACTATAATATGCAAGGGATGGACAAGTCTATTCCCGAGCTCTTCGCAATGCTAAAAGCCGCAGAGGTAGAAATCAAAAAGGAGCATCAAGTGTTGATGGTTAACAAGACCACCAGTTTCAAGAAAAAGGGCAAAGGGAAGAAGAAGGGGAACTTCAAGAAGAACAGCAAACAAGTTGCTGCTCAAGAGAAGAAACCCAGGTCTGGACCTAAGCACGAGATCGAGTGCTTTATCGCAAGCGATGGACTTTGGAAGCGGAACTGCCCCAAGTATTTGGCGGATAAGAAGGATGGCAAAGTGAACAAAGGTATATGTGATATACATGTTATTGATGTGTACCTTACTAATACTCGCAGTAGTACCGGGTATTTGATCTGGTTACATTGCTAATATTTGCAACTCGAAACAGGAACTACGGATTAGCGAAGATTGGCTAAGGACGAGGTGACGATCTTGGCGTGGGAAATGGTTCCAAAGTCGATGTGATCGCGGTCGGCACGCTACCTCTACATCTACCATCGGGATTAGTTTTAGACCTAAATAATTGTTATTTGGTGCCGGCGTTAAGCATGAACATTATATCTGGATCTTGTTTGATGCGAGGCGGTTATTCATTTAAGTCGAGAATAATGGTTGTTCTATTTATATGAATAATATCTTTTATGGTCATGCACCCTTGAAGAGTGGTCTATTTTATTGAATCTCGATAGTAGTAATACACATATTCATAGTGTTGAAATCAAAAGATCAGAGTTGATAATGATAGTGCAACTTATTTGTGGCACTTGCCGTTTGGGTCATATCGGTGTAAAACGCATGAAGAAACTCCATATTGATGGGCTTTTGGAATCACTTGATTATGAATCACTTGGTACTTGTGAACCGTGCCTCATGGGCAAGATGACTAAAACGCCGTTCTCCGGAACTATGGGCGAGCAACTGATTTGTTGGAAATCATACATACCGATGTTTGTGGTCCAATGAATGTTGAGGCACGCTTGGCGGTATCGTTATTTTCTCACCTTCACAGATGATTTGAGCAGATATGGGTATATCTACTTGATGAAACATAAGTCTGAAACATTTGAAAAGTTCAAAGAATTTCAAAGTGAAGTGGAAAATCATCGTAACAAGAAAATAAAATTTCTACGATCTGATCGTGGAGGAGAATATTTGTGTTACGAGTTTGGTTTACATTTGAAACAATGCGGAATAGTTTCGCAACTCACGCCACCCGGAACACCACAACGAAATGGTGTGTCCGAACGTCGTAATCGTACTTTACTAGATATGGTGCGATCTATGATGTCTCTTACTGATTTACCGCTATCGTTTTGGGGTTATGCTTTAGAGACGGCCGCATTCACGTTAAATAGGGCACCATCAAAATCCGTTGAAACGACACCTTATGAACTATGGTTTGGCAAGAAACCAAAGTTGTCGTATCTTAAAGTTTGGGGCTGCGATGCTTATGTGAAGAAACTTCAACCAGATAAGCTCGAACCTAAATCGGAGAAATGTGTCTTCATAGGATACCCAAAAGAGACTATTGGGTACACCTTCTATCACAGATCTGAAGGCAAGATTTTCGTTGCTAAATTCGGATCCTTTCTAGAAAAAGAGTTTCTCTCGAAAGAAGTGAGTGGGAGAAAAGTAGAATTTGATGAGATAATTGTATCTGCTCCCTTATTGGAAAGTAGTTCATCACAAGAACCGGTTCCTGTGACAATTGCACCAATTAGTGAGGAAGCTAATGATATTGATCATGAAACATCAGATCAAGTTTCTCTTGAACTCACGAGGTCAACTAGAGTAAGATCCGCACTGAGTGGTACGGTAATCCTATTCGGAAGTCATGTTACTTGACCATGGCGAACCTACAAACTATGAAGAAGCGATGGTGAGCCCAGATTCGCAAAATGGCTGGAAGCCATGAAATCTGAGATGGGATCCATGTATGAGAACAAAGTATGGACTTTGGTTGACTTGCCCGATGATCGGCAAGCCATTGAGAATAAATGGATCTTTAAGAAGAAGACCGACGCTGATGGTAATGTAACTGTCTATAAAGCTCGACTTGTTGTGAAAGGTTTTGAAAAGTTCAAGGGTTGACTACGATGAGACTTTCT
Organism: Aegilops longissima; assembly: GCA_021605205.1. Taxonomy (NCBI): domain Eukaryota; kingdom Viridiplantae; phylum Streptophyta; class Magnoliopsida; order Poales; family Poaceae; genus Aegilops; species Aegilops longissima. The sequence goes on along the minus strand of CM038682.1, from coordinate 101,757,086 downwards.
CACCGTAGCGATGCTTAAGTCTGTCCGAATCATGTTAGCAATTGCTGCATTTTATGATTATGAAATTTGGAAAATGGATGTCAAAACTGCAGTCTTGAATGGATTTCTAGAAGAAGAGTTGTATATGATGCAACCAGAAGGTTTTGTTGATCCAAAAGGTGCTAACAAAGTGTGCAAGCTCCAGCGATCAATTTATGGTCAGTGCAAGCCTCTCGGAGTTGGAATAAACGCTTTGATAGTGTGATCAAAGCATATGGTTTTATCTGAGACTTTTGGAGAAGCCTGTATTTACAAGAAAGTGAGTGGGAGCTCAGTAGCATTTCGATATTATATGTGGACGACATATTATTAATTGGAAATGATATAGAATTTCTGGATAGCATAAAAGGATACTTGAATAAAAGTTTTTCAATGAAAGACCTCGATGAAGCTGCTTACATATTGGGCATCAAGATCTATAGAGATAGATCAAGACGCTTGATTGGACTTTCACAAAGCACATACCTTGATAAAGTTTTGAAAAAGTTCAAAATGGATCAGGCAAAGAAAGGATTTTTACCTGTGTTACAAGGTGTGAAATTGAGTCAGACTCAATGCCCGACCACAACAGAAGATAGAGAGAAAATGAAAGATGTTCCCTATGCTTCAGCCATAGGCTCTATCATGTATGCAATGCTGTGTACCAGACTGACGTATGCTTAGCAATAAGCTTGGCAGGAAGGTACCAAAGTAATCCAGAGTGGATCATGGACAGCGGTCAAGAACATCCTGAAATACCGAAAAGGACTAAGGATATGTTTCTTGTATATGGAGGTGACAAAGAGCTAGTCGTAAATGGTTACGTCGATGCAAGCTTTGACACGATCCGGACGATTCTAAATCGCAAACCGGATCGTGTTTTTATTAAACGGTGGAGCTGTCGGTTGGTGCAGTTCTAAACAAAGCGTCGTGGCGGGATCTACATGTGAAGCGGAGTACATAGCTGCTTGGAAGCAGCAAATGAAGGAGTCTGGATGAAAGAGTTCATTTCCGATCTAGGTGTCATACCTAGTGCATCGGGACCAATGAAGATCTTCTATGACAATCTTGGTGCAATTGCCTTGGCAAAGGAATCCAGATTTCACAAGAGGACCAAGCATATCAAGAGACGCTTCAATTCCATCCGGGACCAAGTCCAGGTGGGAGACATAGAGATTTGCAAGATACATACGAATCTGAATGTTGCAGACCCGTTGACTAAGCCTCTTCCACGAGCAAAACATGATCAGCACCAAGACTCCATGGGTGTTAGAATCATTATTGTGTAATCTAGATTATTGACTCTAGTGCAAGTGGGAGACTGAAGGAAATATGCCCTAGAGGCAATAATAAAGTTATTATTTATTTCCTCATATCATGATAAATGTTTATTATTCATGCTAGAATTGTATTAACTGGAAACATGATACATGTGTGAATACATAGACAAACATATAGTCACTAGTATGCCTCTACTTGACTAGCTCATTAATCAAAGATGGTTATGTTTCCTAACCATAGACATGTGTTGTTATTTGATTAATGGGATCACATCATTAGGAGAATGATGTGATTGACATGACCCATTCCGTTAGCCTAGCACTTGATCGTTTAGTATATTGCTATTGCTTTCTTCATGACCTATACATGTTCCTGTAACTATGAGATTATGCAACTCCTGTTTATCGGAGGAACACTTTGGGTGCTACCAAACGTCACAACGTAACTGGGTGATTATAAAGGAGTACTACAGGTGTCTCCAAAGGTACATGTTGGGTTGGCGTATTTCGAGATTAGGTTTTGTCACTCCGATTGTCGGAGAGGTATCTCTGGGCCCTCTCGGTAATACACATCACATAAGCCTTGCAAGCATTACAACTAATAAGTTAGTTGCGAGATGATGTATTACGGAACGAGTAAAGAGACTTGCCAGTAACGAGATTGAACTAGGTATTGGATACCGACGATCGAATCTCGGGCAAGTAACATACCGATGACAAAGGGAACAACGTATGTCGTTATGCGGTTTGACCGATAAAGATCTTCGTAGAATATGTAGGAACCAATATGGGCATCCAGGTTCCGCTATTGGTTATTGACCGAGAATAGTTCTAGGTCATGTCTACATAGTTCTCGAACCCGTAGGGTCCGCACGCTTAACGTTACGATGACAGTTTTATTATGAGTTTATAAGTTTTGATGTACCGAAGTTTGTTAGGAGTCCCGGATGTGATCACGGACGTGACGAGGAGTCTCGAAATGGTCGAGACATAAATATTGATATATTGAAAGCCTATATTTGGATATCGGAATGGTTCCGGGTGAAATCGGGATTTTACCGGAACACCGGGGGGTTACGGAACCCTCCCGGGGATAATGGGCCTTAGTGGGCCATGAGGGAGAAGAGGAGGGCTGGCCAGGGCAGGCCGCGCGCCCCCTCCCCCCCTAGTCCGAATAGGACAAGGAGAGGGGCGGCGCCCCTTCCTCTTTCCCTCCCCTTTCCTTCTCCAACAAGGCAGAGGGGAGTCCTACTCGGTGGGAGTAGGACTCCTCAGCGCCCCCTTTGGGGCCGGCCGCACTCCCCTCCCTCCTTTACATACGGGGCAAGGGGCACCCGAAGACACAAGTTGATCTTCGTGATCGTTCCTTAGCCGTGTGCGGTGCCCCCCTCCACCATATTCCACCTCGGACATATCGTCGCGGAGTTTAGGCGAAGCCTGCGCCGATAGAGCATCATCATCGTCCACCACGCCGTCGGTTGACGGAACTCATCCCCGACACTTTGCTGGATCGGAGTCCGGGGATCGTCATCGAGCTGAACGTGTGCTGAACTCGGAGGTGCCGTACGTTCGGTATTTGGATCGGTCGGATCGTGAAGACGTACGACTACATCAACCGCGTTGTCATAACGCTTCCCCTTACGGTCTACGAGGGTACGTGGACAATACTCTCCCCTCTCGTTTCTATGCCATCACCATGATCTTGCGTGTGCGTAGGAAATTTTTTGAAATTACTACGTTCCCCAACAAGTACCTTATAATAAATCAATGATGCTACTCGACAACCATATTTCTGTAGAAACTTAATTAGAAATACATTTAACTGTAAAATGTCAGTGACAATGGAATACTACCTTCAGTATGCTTACCACCAAAGTAGCCAAGAATATTTTGAGGAAAAATGTCGGTCTAGAAAATGTTAAACTGAAATTTGATTGGAATCCCATTTGCAGAACAAAAGCGAATCTCAGTTGATACCTTTGTCGATAAACAAGCGATTGTATTTAAGCAAGAGCAAGGAAGTGAAAAGAAAAATCATATATTACTTCCTCCTTGAAAGGAAACAAATTAGCCTCTGAATTTGGCCGCCAGCACCAAAGAAAGGAAAAAAAATACAGAAGGAAGAAAACAGCAGACAAACGAAACAAACAAAAGCTAACAATAGGAAGCAGAAAGAGGTCATTCCAGAACGCAACTGAATAAGTGAATATTAGAGCACCACTTGTTAGAATTACCCTCCTAGGCCCTCTGTGATCAATTTGCACCAAAAACACAAGAGCAATCTAAGGAAAATATATTCAGCATACATGGCAACCCAACGCACCAAATCCACCAGAACAAAGAACGTGAAACTTTATTAATACCTCATGTACAACAACATATCCCTTCTCTGGTGTTCCACAGATGATGAAACATATGGATCGAGTGGTATAAAAATATGCAATAACTGATCTGCTCTGGTTCAACCATCTTCATCACAGACAAGAGGGGATTGGCATCCAGGGTTTTCCCACGTCCTGTACATCAAACACGCGGCGATTGGCGAATGCTTCTCGCACATTGGCACGGCTGACCCAGCCTGTGTGGATCGACTATAAATTTATCAGTACTCTAGAGAATTAATGTGGTACACTTAGCAACACACACTAACATCTTCCCAGTAATATATAACATAAGAATAAAGAAAGAGCAAACGGTACCAACAAAGCTGAAATCTACAAAATTCCAGTACACCTCCAGCATTCCAAACACAACAAAATGATCATTGACCAAAAGGCGACAGAATGAAATACAAAAATTATATTGTTTCTGGCACAAGTTGACAAGGAGAAGAAAAGACATGTGTATGCACTATTTTAATATTTAGAAAATCATAACTACATCTGGCATCCAGAAGCTGTAATATGAAGACAATAATTAATTAATTATACAGTTGGAACAATGTGAACACAGTGATGTACTTATATACTGTAATTTATGATTCGTAACAACAGAAAAGATAAATAATATGCAAGTCAAAGTACTCTGGATTCAAGAAAAGCATGTCCAGCATACATATACATGTCTTGTACGACTAAACATAACTGCATCAGAAGGAACTGTTTTTGCATCCCAGGTGGACGATGAAATAGGATCTCCCATATGCTTTCGTAGGAAAGTTCAAGTTTGTATTTCTTCCAAGTCGTAGATCAGGCAAAAGTAAATCTTCTTCATAGCAAATCCAAACTCAACAGAAACATCTGTTCCGCTCCACAGAATAGATAGAACTCTTTCCCTCAGAATCATCTTATATAAACAAACATTCTAGGAGCCAATGGTTTAACAAAAGCAAAAGAAAATGTTGGGCTGGTAGATTTTGCACAAACAAAATCGGTGGAACAATAAAACAAATTAAGAGCAGTTGAGATCAAGAATGGTTGGAATGGAAATTCATACAAAACCTGCAGCATATGTGATACTTCTTATCGTTAAAAAACATGTATTATGGGCACAAATTATATCGAGGCATCTTTACTTTCACAGAGCTAAAAACGTCACATTTATAATCCAAGCACAAGCTCGACCAAAACATCCACAAGCCTGCATAACGATTAGGAAAGATCTGGTAGATGGAAAACACTCAATGCACTGCATCAGCTATTCAACCTGGCAGGAAAATCTGGCCATAAAATTCACACATCCCACTGAGCATTCCATCGAACAGCACCTGGAAATCCTTCAAGGGCCGTATAGAAGCACGATTATTAGCAATGAATCACAGAACTATAACTAAGCAAGCAATTTTGCTTATTAGCCTTTTCTATTGGATTTCTAAGGTACTCAGCAAAAACATTTCAAAAAATGCTTTCAAGATTTGTAGGTTGAATCTTTTTCCTGAGCGTAAAAGATTATAATTAAAATACTTAGTGTGTAGCTCTTGCAAGAGTATTACTTCATGTATGAACAATTAGAATGCTTGCCCTATACTTCAAATTTTTGTGCCCCGGACGGCTATTACTCTCTGCTGAAATTCTCGATTTCGCCGAAAGATTTACTCAAGAAGCAACGATGAGACCATATTTCATGGAAAAATATATTATAATAAGAGATTTACTCGAAGCGGAATGGCAGTCAGGTAGACTATTTCTTTTAACAAGAAGAAATTGAAGAACTATAGCATAGTCTATCCTCGCATTTGCACCTCTCACGCCAACTAAGATAAACCAAAGCATGGACTTGGACAGGAAAATCAAAGAGACGGAAATGAGTTGGTACACCTGTGGATGGGTTAGACAGCAAGTAGTCGCCGGCAAGGACGCCCAGGCCTGGATGAGAACACCCGCCCCCACGCGCAGTTCGGATTTGGGCAGACACCAAAAGCACACACTGCCACATAACCAAATGGTATGAAAGTACCAGCAGCGACCAACCAAACCGAATAAACCACATGAATGGTTGTGAAGGAAGCTAATATTATATGCATCTCACAACTCGTGACCAAATGTAACTGAAAATTCAAAATACTGAAGATCTGCTCTGCATTTTTAGAAAGTCAAAATACTAAAGATCTCTAATGCAATATAACAATAAGGAAGCAAGCAAGGCACACATGATTTAAATTATGGTCGCTAGCTTCTAAAATTTTCCCTTATATGACAGCCTTGCTCCCGTAAAGAGCCATTACTGTATTTGGATTTCTTATATGAAAAAGATCAAGAACTAAAAACTATGTTCGGCAAGACATCCTCTGCACCAATGGTACCAGCAAAACTCACCAGAGAAATTTCCATTAGCAATCTCCAAGGATCAAGTAGGAAAAAAAATCAAAAAGGAGTAAACTGAATGGGACGGAGCTGAAATACCCGCGGACGGGTTGGAGACTGCGATGCCACGGGCAAGGACGCCCATCAAACTATGTTTCTTCTGTTATAAGCTTTTCTTTTACTTCATCTTGAAGCTGTGAAGAAAACCATCTAGATATGAGCCTTCGATCTTTAAACCAACCATTTGCATGCATAAATTAGCTGCCTCAGTTTCCTTGGGTTGTATTATATAACAAAGAACAGAACAAAATATATCTCTACCAGAGCCGTAATTGTCTTGAGTAAATGGAAGTTAGAGAGATAAATGAGAATCCATGAGGTAAAAACGAATTAGAAAAATTGCCGCCAAAATCCTCAGTGTCTTCCATTCTTCTCTGCGTGGTATTTTCGCCAAAATCCTCAGTGTCTTCCATTCTTCTCTGCGTGGTCAGGCCGCTGCAACCAAAACAGAAGGTATCACAACTCATAGGTATCGGAAGTTGTAAACTGTAACCAAAGCATAGCTAACCATCAACATCTCACCTGACCTACCAAAATTATTGAAAGACCAGCACCAAAATTACACCCCATCAATAATGCAGGCCAAGCAAAGACAAAAAGTAAAGCAGCTAGCAACAAGATATAATCCAGGAACAACATAACTTTTGAGACCTTGCATCCAAAGCTGGTGAAACCACTCTGTAATACAAAAACATTCTCACAAGATGGACCAACCCGGTGAAGCAGGGCAGAGAGCAATGGCTATGTCAGAGCACCAGACCTAATCATGCACATCCTTTCCTTGAAGGATCACATCCTTACAATTAATCTTCATATAGAGTTATTTTTGTTAGCAAGCCAGTTCCCAAATCTGCACCTCTCCTTTTGCATCTGTATCTACCAGCTCTCCTTTTGCATATGTATGGACGATAAACCAAAATAGGTAAAAAGGTAGATCGAGTACATTGCACACCCAACAAGCATAAACCAAAGTGTGGATTGAGCAGAAAATAAGGGAACAAGCGGGAAGAAGTTGCAATACCTGCAGGTGGGTTGGAGACGGCAAGGTCGCCAGCAAGGACAGACAGCGCTGGCCGAGGTCACCCAACGTTTCCGGCATGCCATGTGCATCTCCCTGGTGCTTCACCTTCTTGCTGCTGCATATGAGCATACACTCAGATCAATTAATATAATTGTTTCTTTCTTTGCGGAAATGAAAACTAACAGGAATAAGTCACCTGCTCAATCTATCTTTTGGCATGTTCTTCTTCTCCTTATGGTTCATTGTCAACCACTGACCGTAGTATGTCAAATTACCAACCAGTGCAGCAGCAGCAGATTCCACCCTGCAACCCAATCACAATACTAAGAAAATGAAAGCACCAGCATAACATATATTATTCTGAAACAACAGCACAAAATGAAATGGCCTTAAAAACGTATTAATACAGATGCAAAGCAAACCAAAAGGCATCCCGAGTACTTCCAGAATAGCAGGTAGAACAAAAGGGAAGAAGCCAACAGAGAAAGCATCAGATTTCAGGACGTACCTGGCAAGTATTGATCTGGTCTATTCGATTCCGAGGAAAAAGGGGACGACGCCCAGCAGAAGTGGCGGATGGGGCGTCGCGACCTGACCGAGCCGTCTTCGTGGCTGAGCCCGGCATCCTCCTCCTCCCCTCCTCTGCAGCTCCACCCATCGCAACGGGAGCGCCTCCTGGTGCTCTGCCCCCGCTCCTCCTTGGACCCGGCACCAACCTCTCCTCCACCCTGCGACTCCTTCCCTCCACCACCGGCCTCCAAACTCTCCCTGCTCCTCCACCCCAGCATGAAGAAAGATCACCTCTTCTCCTGCTCCCTCTCACTTGCTGCTCTCCATCCTCGGCGGATCCACAACGCTGGAAGCTGGTGGGGCGAGGTGGCGGAAGGAGGAGGCATGTGGATCTGGGCCAGCCGGATCAGCAACCCCGGCTCCTCATTTTCTCTTTCTTCCGCAAGGACCGATCCATGTTGCTGGATCGATTCGAGCGTCGCCCTTCCCTTGCAGGTCGCCGCCGCGCCCGCACGCCTCAGGTCCGATGGGATCCGGGATGACGAGGTGGGATGGGATGCTTGAGGGGAAGGTCGCCGCCGCGCCACCATCTTCCCCCTCCTCCTCCGCCACCAGAGGGCGCCGCCGCCACCATCTCCCCCCTCCTCCTCCGCCACCAGAGGGCGCCGCCGTCACCGTTGTCGAGGGAGTGGAGGGGGTGAGGAGCTTGGGAAGGCGGATGTAGGGGAGGGGAAAAAGATTTAGGGTTGGAGACGAGGGAACGGGGATGGAGGAGAAAGCGGACGGGCGCGGGGCTCACCACGGCCTGCACGCCGAGCGCGTCTCTCGCTGTGCGGTGGTTTTCCCTCGCGTGGTGCGCTGCACCTGACTGTTTTTTCCCACGCTGGGCGCTGCGGTGCGGCGGTGTATTTTCCCTCGCGTGGTACCATGCGCTCGAGGCATTGGTTGTGCCTAGCACTTCTTGAGGCTTTATATGTTAGATGTGCAAGTACTCAGCACATGCATTGGAGTAACTCTTTAAAGCAGCCATGTTTTCTTAATCCATACATAGAGATTTTTCATTCCATTCATAAGTTGCTTGATTTTTTCCTTTAAACCCAAGTGACATTTCCGAGTCTTTGGATCAACACCCGACAATCGTCAACTTGGAGTAGCAACCTATATAACTTTACCTATAAAGTAACGAGCCATCATTTTACCAAAGTCGCACGTCTTCGTAAAGTGCAGTTTTGGGCTTGGTATTCTGCAATTTTAGGTGACTGAGATTGTCAAAAGATTCAAGCGACCGATAATTAAGGAAGAAAACTGTAACCATTTTGCTATTTCTTGGTTGCCTAAAATTGCACACATTCGGCAGACATTTGCACTCCATAAAAGTGTATAGCCTTTTTAGTGACAACTGACAACTTGTAATTTTTAGTTTCAGTCATAACTATATATTGATTTAGTTCAGGTTTTGCTCTCTAAAACTTGGTGTGATTTCCTCATGGCCCTGACACTGCAATTCTGTTTGAAATGAACAATATATGATCAAGGTTTGGCCTAAATTAGCTAGGTGTTTTTGGTGCTGTCATGTTACTTATGCAAAGCAGAACAGGGAGCTGGGGCTGTCGTTGGATGTGATATGGTATTAGCCTATGCTGAACTCCACGGCTAATGTTGAGGCTGAGGTGGTGATTCGAGCCTCACTCACCCAACTCCATTAACTGTAAACTTACTGATCTGATCAAGAATTGCCAAGAACAGAGTTAGCCTGTCAGTCTTTTTCAAATTACAGTGACAATGAACGGAGCAGAGCTAGCAGTAGGTTCCAAACTGCAAGTTTCTAAACTACAAATTGCAACTGCTGATGTGGTCTCAAAAGGATTGCCTTTCTTCTTTGGCGATGACCCGGAAACGGCGAGATTGAGGGCCGGAGAAAGGCCGTCGAGGTTCACGCTGAAGCTGGCCGATCTGGTGAAGGGGGTCGCTGGACTTTATGGGCTACAACCACATTCCAGATAAAGGATGGCAATTCCACTGCCATCAGGTATTTGCTGAATGATACCTTCGCAGACAGTGGATCCATGGGCTTCAGTAACTGCCAGTTCCCCTCTCGTATCTTGAAATTCAGGCTCTTACTTTCTGCTGATGCGTCATGTGTGTATCTCTGTACGCATTTCCAGCCTTCAGAAATGGGAGGCCGACTGGAGATCAAGTAGTTGAAATAATACAGGAACATTTAGAGCAACAATTTTCTGCAGTAATGCTGCATTTGGGTTTCTGGAGTTTACCTGCATGCATCATGAGTTCATGACTGAACGATGCTCTTGTTCGCCAAGGTGAGCACAGGTCAATTCAATATGGTTGTACATCGTTCCTCGCAGCATGAGCGTCAGCGTCCCCAATGGTGCGATCGCAGCGGCAGGCAAAACCGCGGCCATGGCAGCGAAACCAGTGACGCCTCCAGGAAACGCTGCCATGGCAGCCAAAGGCGCCACGGGGACCAACCAGGGAGAAGACCGTGTCATTCGAAGGCCAGCTAGGATTCCACAACCAGACCGCAGGTTTGTGGGGCCCGAGTGGGCGAGCAGTACTTAGGCCAACTCCAACGCGTGACCCCATCATGTCCGCCCGCGTCCGTTTACCTCTAAACGGACAAAACATGCCTACCAACGCGCGGCTGCAAACAGACCGTCTCCGTTTTCTGTCCGCTTTTGACCCATTTTCGGCCCAAGTTTGAGCCGATTTGCGGCCGAATGACAGCGCGCGGACGGACGGGACGTGCGCCCTTGTCCTCCCCTGGCCCGCCCGTCGGTGGCACAGGCGGCCACTTTCCCTTCCTTTCCTCCAAAACGCTCCCGCGCCCCGCCCTCCACTCTCCCTCCATCCACCATGGCCGACGAGGCAAATACCGGCGACCCACCACCTGCCGCCCGGCCCGTGGCGAAGAAAAAGAAGCCTCGGTCGGAGCTCACACCGGCGGAGGCCGCTAAGCTTGACAGAGAATCGACCAAGAGGAGGGACCGGCGAACTGTCGAAAAGGAGAAGAAGGCCGCCGTGCAGTACGCTTCCGAGTGTGCCCTGCGGCGTGCAATGTAGCACCAGGCCGACCTTGACGACAAGGAGTCCGTCGTCTCCAAGGCACACGCCCTCCTCATGATGGGTATGGGCCGCCCCACGCCGGCCAATCTCTCGGCCGCTGCCATGGCCTCGACTAGCACAAGCTTGACATGGAGGAGGCCGTGAAGAAGTGGAAGCTTGACATCGAGGAGGCCGCTCAACTCAAGAAGCTAGAGATTGAGGCCACCAATGCTGACACAAAAGCCAAGGAGGTGGCACTAGCGTGATCGTCGACAAGAACAACATGTCACTGGAGAGGAAAGCTTGGTTCACGAACCGGCAGAAGGAGATGTTCGCCCGCGACGGCCTGATCTAAGTGAGACCTCGGCCGCGATGACTGCGATGGAGGTCCTTTTTGAAGGCTGGTTCCTGTGCCGGACGCTGGCTTTGTTGCCGGTGACAAAACTTGTCCCTTTTGAAGGCTGGCTCGTGTGCCGGCCGCTGGCTTTGTTGCCGGCGTAAAACATGTCTTTTTGAAGGCTGGCTCCTGTGCCGGCCGCTGGCTTTGTTGCCGGCATCAGACTGTAGGCCATCGGTTGTGTTGCCGGCCAGCGTGAACTAGTGTGAACCGTGGTCGCGGCTTAAATCCTTGGTTTTTCACTTTTGCATGCACGGGGACAAGATGCGGCCGAAGATTCGGCCGCGCGTTGGGCACCCGGCCGACGCAAACCCAAATCCGGGCGAACACGGACCCATCCCCACCCCCAAACGGACGAAATACAAAAAAAAAACAGATGTCCCTTTGGGGTCATGCGTTGGAGTTGGCCTTAAGGAAGAGGAGGGGAATGGATAGACATCCGGGCTTGGATCAGGCAACGACACAACATCTTTTATTTTAACTTGTATCTGAGAAGAGAGAGAGAACAACCCCTGTAATACACTATCTAGAAAGTGAGACCGGGAACCTAACATCATGGTATCAGAGACCACCTACCACCCTTCCCTTCGTCATGGTCAAGTTGGATACATGCTGTCGGAAGCAGGCGTGAGAAGCCCTACTCACCACCATGGATCCCAAGCTCCGCGCCTACCTCGATAGGATGAACAACGATGTGGCTGCTCGTGCTGACAAGATGAACAACGACGTCGACTTCATCTTGAAGGCGCTAGCGGCACAAACTGCGCATATCAATGCTCTCAGTGCCTGGAAATTGGATCTCGAAGTCCGCTTCGCCAAGCTCGAGCTCTCGGTGTCATCACTGCAAACCACGCCACCCCGACCCCGATTACAAGTGGACCGCCAAATTCTACGCCTTCCTCATCGGCACACAACGAGTTCCACGCGCAGATCTACATCGAGGGGTCTCCCTCAGTGACCTTAGAGTCATCGACGACACCCCCAATCACGGGTATGACCATGACCCCTTCCCAAATTCCCACCCCATTGTTGTCACAAGTTATGGCCACTTTGGGTCAACCACCACCATCGATGACCTTCCCTGTCTTCAGAGTCGAGAACCCCCAACTCTAGAAGACGCTCTGTGAGCAGTACTTTCAAATGTTCCCCTTGCACGAATCGTACTTGGTGCCCTTGGCAATTCTGAATTTCTTGGGCACTACAAGAATTTGGCATCGGTCATTACAGAGAAATTGACTTGGCTTAACTGCGAACCATTCATAGCTTAGTTGTGCACTAGATTTGGCTAGGATAAACACCAATTGCTTCTCCGCCACTTCTACACTATCTGCCACCTCACTTCAGTTGTAGATTTTTGGCAAGTGATCATGATCCAGCGATTTCTTTCCACCATTCATCTTATGGCCGGACTCTTCTTCTTCTACTACTCTATGTAGGTGGCATGACCATCACTTGCGATGGCTCTGAGTACATTGACTTTGTGAAGGGTTGTATTAGTGAGTTGTTTCTTATGTTTGATCTTGGTCCTCTTTGGTACTTTCTTGGAATTGAGGTTTCTTCACAAAATGTCTTCTTTATTTTCCAAGAGAAGTACCTTCAAGATCTTCTTGCTCTTACTGATGAGCACACCACTGAGACTCATATGGAGCTATGTGTTCTCCTCTGCACTTCTGACGGTGAACCTCTATCTTATTCAATAATATCGTCATTGCGTTATGAGACTTGTCTATCTCAATGTCACGATCCAGCTACCTCATATTGTATTCTAATCATGAGTCAGTTTGTCTCTACTCCCACTTCAGTTCACTAAAGTCACCTCCTTACATCTTTGTGGGACTCTCTCTCACCGTATTTTATTTTTCCACTCCAGTTTATATAGCCTCATGCCTATTCAGATGTTATTTGGCGTAACGATCCTTGGGGCCGCCGACCATTTTTTGCTTATCTTTTTTTTTCTTGATGGTTCTCTCATTGTCTAGAAGATGAACAAACATACCACAGTTCTCCATTTGAATGTAGGGGGAGAGTTATGAGCTATGCTTTATTTTCAAAACATAGGTTACTTAGCTATGGTGGTTGCTCGAGGATTTTGGTGTTTCCCACTCTTTTGTAAGACAATACTGGAGTTATCAGCATTGCACACGATCCTGTGAAGCATGAGTGCACAAGCATATTGATAAGGATGATTCCTTTATGCACACTAGATGACCCGGTGCACCAAATGGCGCAGAGACCCATTTGAAAGCATGTTCGTGTTAAAAAATATTTGCCTTTTTTAGTAACTTTATGTTTGATCAAGGATAGAGACCATGTCAAACCCGAAGTGTTTTGAACGTGTATTTGGACAATGTGCCATTTGGCTCTATGTTACCCAAGTAAGGTGCAAGGTCCAAATTCAAGCATCAAGGGTAATGATTCTAAACCTTTTGTAACAGAAACCTTTGCATTTGTTAGTAAATTCGAGTTTTAGCAAGCACTGAGGGTAATAATTCTAAACCTTTTATATGAAAAATTAAGGAATTCCTATGTTCAAACTATATACTTTAGCATGTGAAACTAATTTAAAATGCGCAAGTTGAAATATTTAGAGACCGATCATAAAATTGCCGCCTCCACTCTACTGCGACGCGAGGGCCGGCTTGTTGCACCTTCCCCACATCCGTCCTCCTCATGCATAGCACCACATTGACGCCTACGCAGCCTTGTTGCGCCTTCTCCATGTATGTCCTCCTCACGCACAGCAACACCGGATCCGGTGGATGCCGTCATGGAGGAGCTTTCCACCGGCAGAATGACAAGGACGACCGTGTGTGAGGACGGGGTATAGGCACAGCTCGGGGCCAGGGACCCCGCCGGCGTGGACGATGGGTCCGCGCGCTCGCGCTGGAGCTCGCCCTCGCCCACGGTCATGCGGTGCGGCTGCGACTCCAGCTCCTCCTGTTGAGCGCGGAGGAAGAGGGAGGGGACAAGGAGACGTGGGAGGAGGAGAGGCAGGGGAGGAGGTGGTGGAGGCGGAGGAGAGGCGGCCGAGAGGGAGGAGGAGCGGAGGCGGTAGGGGATATTTTTACGAAGAGAGAAGGGCTAGCCAATCCTGCTCGCTGCAGTCCACCCCAACCCATGGTCTCCCCTGCCCACCCCGCGATCGGTGTGACGCCCCCGATTTAACTGTACACTAATCATGCACGCAAACGTGTACGATCAAGATCAGGGACTCATGGGAAGATATCACAACACAACTCTAAAAACATAAATAAGTCATACAAGCATCATAATACAAGCCAGGGGCCTCGAGGGCTCGAATACAAGTGCTCGATCATAGATGAGTCAGCGGAAGCAACAATATCTAAGTACAGACATAAGTTAAACAAGTTTGCCTTAAGAAGGCTAGCACAAACTGGGATACAGATCAAAAGAGGCGCAGGCCTCCTGCCTGGGATCCTCCTAAACTACTCCTGGTCGTCGGCGGCGGCCTGCACGTAGTAGTAGGCACCTCTAGTGTAGTAGGAGTCGTCGTCGACGGTGGCGTCTGGCTCCTGGGCTCCGGCATCTGGTTGCGACAACCAGGTAGAAGGGAAAGGGGGAAAAGAGGGAGAAAAGCAACCGTGAGTACTCATCCAAAGTACTCGCAAGCAAGGAGCTACACTACATATGCATGGGTATATGTGTAAAGGGCCATATCGGTGGACTGAATCAGAATGCCGTAATAGAGGGGATAGCTAGTCTGTCAAGATCAAGGCTTGTGCCACCTCCATCTTGCAGCATGTAGAAGAGAGTAGATGGTAAGTTCACCAAGTAGCATCGCATAGCATAATCCTACCCGGCGATCCCCTCCTCGTCGCCCTATTAGAGAGCGATCACCGGGTTGTATCTGGCACTTGGAAGGGTGTGTTTTATTAAGTATCCGGTTCTAGTTGTCATAAGGTCAAGATACGACTCCAAGTCGTCCTGTTATCGAAGATCACGGCTATTCGAATAGATAAACTTCCCTGCAGGGGTGCACCACATAACCCAACACGCTCGATCCCATTTGGCCGGACACACTTTTCTGGGTCATGCCCAGCCGCGGAAGATCAACACGTCGCAGCCCCACCTAGGCCAACAGAGAGGTCAGCACGCCGGTCTAAACCTAAGCGCACAGGGGTCTGGGCCCATCGCCCTTAGCACACCTGCATGTTGCTAACGCGGCCGGAAGCAGAACTAGCCCCCTTAATACAAGAGCAGGCTTACGTTCCAATCCGGCGCGCGCCGCTCAGTCGCTGACGTCAAGAAGGCTTCGGCTGATACCACGACGCCGATTGCCCATATCTTTCCCACGTAGTTGGTTAGTGCGTATAGACCAAATGGCCAGACTCGCATCAAATACCAAGATCTCGTTAAGCGTGTTAATGATGTAACCGCGGACACCGACCAGGGCCAGCCCACCTCTCACCTAGGCGGTCTCAACCTGCCCTGTCGCTCCACCTCAAAGTAACGAAATAAATATCGGAACCCAGCCCACCTCTACCGGGATGGAGCCACCCGCCCTTGCCCCCATCTCGAACAAGATCATAAGTAATGTAACAAGATAAAATATATGGCATATGCCCGAGATCACCTCCCAAGTGATCACGGCCCAAGAGTATAGCATGGCAAACGGACAAGAGTGTAGGGCCACCGATGGAACACTAGCATCCTATACTAAGCAAGACGATAGCAGTGTAAGGGTAACAATCAGAGTAACAATGACAAGGCTATGCAGCAGAATAGGATTAACCGAAGCAAGAATATGCTACACTACTCTAATGCAAGCAGATAGAGAAGAATAGGCGATATCTGGTGATCGGGGGGGCTTGCACGAAGCTCAGCCGAGAAGGAGGGGTCGTCAACACCGTAGTCGAACTGGGGGTCGCCGACAGTCTCTAGGTCTACCGGAAAGAAGTAACGGAGGGGGAACACATAAATAACAGAGCAATCAAAGCACCACAAAGTGTAACATGGCAATACGCGGTGCTAGAGGTGACCTAACGCAGTAGTAGGTGATACCGATGAAGTGGGGAAAACATCCGGAGAAATATTCCCGGTGTTTGACATATTCGGACAGATGAAATGGAGGGGAAAAGTTGCGGGTTCGCTATGCTAGGCAAGTGTGGCGGGCGAACGGACTATGTATTCGGATTCGTCTCGTTGTTCTGAGCAACTTTCATGTACAAAGTATTTTCACCCGAGCTACATTTTATTTTATAGTAATTTTAAAAGATTTAATCAATTTTTGGATTTAATAAATTAATTTACTACGAAAATTAATTAGTGCATCAGCATGACGTCAGCAGTCAACGTTGACCGTTAACCTGGTCAACCTGACAGGTGGGTCCCGCATGTCATAGGCCGTTTAGTTAGCAGGCTAATTACACAGAGTTAATTAGTTTACCTAATGATTAGGTTAGTCTAAACATAATTAATTAAGTTAATTTAATTAGTTAATTATTTAATTAATTAATATTTTTATTTATTTTATTTTATTATTATTTTTAAATTATCTTTTATTTTTATAAAAATATTGTGGACGTGGGGCCCCCGTGTCATAGGCCCCAGGGGGCCAAACGGGCGCGCAAGGCGACGGTTGTGGGGTTTGGGCGGGGTTAAGGCGGAGCCTGCTTGGGCACCCGAGCGCGCTGCGAGCGATGAGTGAGAAGGAGCGCTTGGCTCGACTGACGCCGGCGGCCGTGGTTGCGCTGCAGAGCAGGCGGCGGGCGAGGTGCGACGCAAGGGGCTTGAGGAGGCAGAGGCGATGGGGCGAGGTGCGACGTCGGGGCCAGAGGCGGGAGGCGCGGCGGACGCAGCTAAGCAGCAGCGCATGAGCGGCAGAGAGGCAGCCAGTGGCGAGGGAGTGGCGGGAGACAGCGGCCTCGCAGCGGAGCGGTGGCGAGGCAGAGGCGGAGGTGCGCAACAAGCAGCAGGTCGCGAGGCTGGGCGCGCCACGATGGGTGCGCGCAGCAGCGGGTGACCGCGGTAAGGGCGCGATGGCGGCTACGGGAGGACGCGGGGCGCGGTCGAGAGCTGCAGGGGGCGACGGGCGTCGTAGCGTGCGCGGGACAGGGGAGAGAGGGGAGGGCGTGACCCTCACCGAGTAGTGTGGGGGAGTGGCAGTGGGGGTCGCGGAGGAGGACAAAGATGACCGGCGGCGATGGGGGGAGCTCCGGGTGGATGGCGCTCGACGACGGCGGTTCGGGGTGGCGTCGAGGTCGGTGGAGCACGTCGGGGAGGAGGCGAGGTGGTCCGGCGAGGCGGCTGGGGTTGGCGACGGGGACGTGCGCCGGGGCGGCGACGGGGTGGCGTCTCTGGGCAGCGGCGTCCGGTGCCTCGATCCAATCTGGATTAAGGGAGGTGAGGGAGAGCGAATGTATCGAGAGGTGGGGGGGGGGGGAAGTGGGGATCGTGGGGGTGGGTTAGGGTTTCCGGGGTGTGGGGGTGGCCTATAGGCCAGTGGGTGGCCAGCTGGGCCATGGCCCAGTTGGGCCAAGGGGTCCAGTGGGAGGGAGAGGAATGAAAGGCCGGCTTGGGCGGCCAGGCCGCACTGTATGAAAAACTGGGCCAAGTGCAGAGTGAGGTTGTTGTTATTGTTTTCTTTTCTTAACTTTGGTTTTTTTTCTATTTTCTTTCATTTCTACTTTTAGTTTATAAAATATAAACTAATCCCTAAATTAGTATTATTAATTTCTCCACTTGCACAAATAATTTGGCACCTTAATAAAATAGTTAGTAATGGTTTATTATTTAAAATGCATTTATATAATTGCTTTAGTTGCTGTTTTAATTATGTTAGGACATTTAAATACTTTATAAAAGTGTGGTTTCTCCACCAATATTAATTATGATTTATTTTTCATATTTAGAACATTTTAGTTTTGACATTTGAAAACTTTAACTGTTTGACTTGATTTTGAATTTAAAATTTGGACGAGATTTGAATCATCGCTAGATTAATACTCCCTCCGTAAACTAATATAAGAGCATTTAGATTACTATTTTAATTATCTAAACACTCTTATATAAGTTTACAGAGGGAGTAACAGTTATTATGGTGACATGGCATCATTAGGAGACGGTTACTGTAGCGTAATTATCCGGGCGTCACAATCAGCCCTGCGCAACGCAAGCATGTACTGACGCTCTCACCGCAGGCTGGGACCACGCGCAAAGGCTGGCCTAGCTGTCATTTTCTATGGTCGAAACACGCAACGTAAAAACAAACCAACGCCGGGATGTTTGACAGCGAGATAGAAAGTACAAATCATGTACTAAGCAACACACAACGGCCGGACCAGATTCATCGCCGAACTGAATTGCCCTGGCTATGCAGGTAGCCTAGAAGGGTTGAAGGGTTTATATGTTCAATGGAAACACTAAGCCACCTAACCCATCTTGGCGCAATTGACTCCATTGCACCTTCTTTCTTGCCATCACTTGGAACCAGCCACCAGGTCCTTCAACTACTCTTTATGGGGGAGTAAGAAAAGGAAAGAAAATCAACAGCCCGGTCAATATAATAGGCTAATTGGCCAGAAGGTATTTTAAAATTTTGAATTGTCTACATTAGTATTTCTTAGACACCATATAGGAGATGAGAGAATAGCAAAAGAAAACTGTTAATTGAAAACTATGTACCTTAGCTATCTAAGGCTTATGAAAACTGTAATCTTGAAAGAGGAAAATAACATTAGAAATCTTAATGTTCCTGGTCCTGAATAGTGTCTTTGTCTAAATATGTAGTTGATCACCCGGTGCAAAGTAAAAAACTTCCCATGATATACCGCTCGGAACCTAAAAGCAAGTGACCACACATACAAATATTCCAAGGGAAAATGCGTAAACTCACAAGTCAAACAAACTACTAACAGGACCATGTATGATTTTACAGCTTAGAATCTACATAAAACAGAACAGTGCAGGTAACCTCTACCTAAATCTCACTACTAACTTTATTTGAACATTTATTCTTAGATCATCTGTACTCCTTATATGTACAAATCATGCAATATCTCTGTCTAAATCAATGCCAATGCATGCACATGCACAATTCTGAACTAAACAACATATATGATATAGCATACTTATATGATCTAAAATAGATGCATGATCAGGGGAGGAAGATGGTGAAGCCAAAGATGAGCAACTCTGATCGGGGAACGACGACCGGCGAGCAGCAGCCCATAGTGATGGCCGGTGACCATGACGCGAGCGACGCCGGAGCTCCGGCCTGGCTGCCCCTTCCCCATGCCCGTCCTACTCATCCTCCCCTGCTTCTCCACACCAAGCATGAAGACCACACCAGCAAGGCTCTCTTATGGCGGCGACCTACGCCCGATGCAGAATCACGATATGTGGTGGCGCCGGATCGAGAACGCAGGGAGACGCCGTCCTGTGGGGAAGAGAAAGAGGTTAACATGGTATAAAATAAAGTAGTCATTTTTCATGTAGTGAAACTTTAGTTTTGGGCAAGATGATCAAAAATAAAAATATAACTAATGCAACAGGAGAACCACATATGAAGTTATCATCAACTTAAGATCTTGACCATAAAATTGATTTTCTTTAGGCATTGTACCACACGCAAGATTGCCACAAATCACAATGAAATATGTGTGTACGAATCTCTTGTTCTGTCATAAAACTGGATTTGTAAGTCATGCAACTGAGCATAGACTTTTTTGTGTGCGGGAGAACTGGACATATTATGTTGATTCTGTCCTAAAATAGGAACTATGCCTATTCCTTTTTATGAATTACTGCAACTAAATTACATGAATGTTTGTTTGACATAACCGGCTCAAACAATCATGATTGCATAAAGCTCTTAACAAAATATTATGATGAAGCATCAGCATTTTGCGTGGGTGCATAAAAAAATTAGCAAGGAAAATCATGACCAAAGAGAATGGAGCTGATGATCATGTGAATGGAAATATATCTGCAGTTTTTATTTATTTACACTATTGATTTTGTGCTCTCCAAATAGGGCAAATTATACAGGAATCAAGAATTTGATTTGTAGAGATTTGTAGAGAATGGACTTGGATACATTCAGAATCATACAAATGTGGAAAAAGGTCAGTAAAAGCTTCATTTCAAATGTAATACATGGCTCAAGCCCTGGACAATTTTATTTGCAAGTGCGCCAAGCATCTATCATTTATATTCACGAATAGTTTTGGCTCTCTTCCATGTAAAACGTAATACAGTGTGAAGCATGGAAGCATCAAAATAACCAAGAGGAATGCTATTATCTTAGATGCTATAGATCCTAATAATATGATAAAACTACGCACTTAGGAGACTTGATTGCACACTCTAACTTGCTAAAGAATATATGCTTGAAAGGGTAAGCTGTGGCTGCAGGCAGTTACCGCTGGAGAGAGGAACCACGCTAGCACACGAAAGGCGCAGACAGGCATGGTCCTTCTCCAGTTTAGCCCTATACTTCACAGCAGACGCGGCAATAGCAACCACAGAAGCTACCGAGTCCGTATAGACCAACACAGTGGAAATTATAGTCTCTGATCATAAACCCATACAATCCCTGTAAGAATTTTATAGCCTGCAAAGCTGCCTGTTCATAGGCATCAAGTGCCCCCGTGCCACCAACTCCCCAGAAGAGCCTCCTATCTGGCGGCAGAGAGACACCATTCGTAGGAAGCTCAAGCTCCACCCCACCTCTTTTTTTTTTGTCCTAAGCCATTGCATCCACTCATGACGGAGAATATATCCTCCACCACTGCAACTGGAAAGGAAACATAAATGAATTAAATGAGCATGTAAAGACAACAAAAGAAAATTGTGCCCAAAAAGAACCAGGTCCATACGCTCTGAGATGGTTCAACAAAGCAGTAGTATGGCATATTTAGGTGCTGACCAAAGATGGTTTAAAAAGTGATCCTCTTCCATGCGTATTTAGGTGCTGACCAAAGATGGTTTAAAAAGAGAAATCAGTAGGAGAAAAGAAAGTAATAAACAACATTATTTTTCTTCGTGCAGATTTACCTTCTCTGTTGATTTCGCTACGGTATCCAGTCCGTAAAATTGTTTGTTTCTTTGCGTGCTTGGATCTATTAGCACTAACAGGGACAATGTTAGATTCCATACTTGTATCCACCTCCTTCTCTTTGATAGTGATTTGCTGCAAGGAAAAAATGTCAAGGTTATTATAATTGGTAGCCTGTGGCTGCTTCTAGATTTTATCTAATCAGGCGGTCTTGGTGGGACTGAAAGCGTTGCAGTTCTATGTAGACACCTACAGGAATTTGTACGCTATGTTTTTTGAATAAACCAGCTGAATAGAGATACACTTAGACGGCATAATTTTTTTCTCTTAGAACAGATCGCAGGATAAGTAATCGTTTAACCTTTCTCACTAAGAAGAAAGAACAGAGCCATAAGGATAGGAAACGGTATAAAGAAAGTAAGGAGCATAAGAAAAGAAAGCACAAAAAAAAAAGCACGCAACACCCGGTCAGTTAGCATAATGAAGCAATAAGTAATGCACAGTAACATAGTGTGACGAAACAAAAAACTGAGGCACAAAGACAAACCTTGACAGCAAGACGAAGAACTGGAGAGCTAATAGTGTTAGACTGCAAAGCAATTGAGGACAACAACATCAGGATCTGCAAAAGGAAGACGGGGCGTACATGAGGGACAGCAGCCAGGACACGATGTTTAAAAGGAAACTCCGAAGGACTTGCTCAAACCTGGGCAGGCAAAGAAGAAAACGACAAGACGATCAAAAGGAGGTAAAGCACCCAGAAACTCCAAGCACACGAAATAACCTACAACGGAACAGAAAGAACAGAGCAATAAGGATTCAGAATACACTAACAAGCAGAAAAAAAGACCTAATGGACCCTGAGAGCATAAAGTTCATTTTACTGGATGATTAATTAACTTGCATGCATCGATGAGCAACAAGAACAACCAATCAACCTGCGTGTATTAGCAAGCAACCAAACAAAAAGAACAGAGGCATAAGGAAGAAAAAAAAAACCTACCAGACAATGAAACCACAGGTTAAATTTATTAGATAGTTAATTAACTTGCATGCATCAGTGGACAACAAAACAGCTAATGAACCTAAAAGGAACCTGCCCTACCAGACCCTGAAACGAGAGGTTAATTTCATTGGATAGTTAATTAACGTGCATGCATTAGTGAGCACCAAAACAGTTAACTAACCTGACAATGAACTTGCATGTAGCAGTGAGCAACAAAAGTACAACTAAGCAACAAACAAAAGACCTACTGAACCCTAGAACTGTAGGTTAATTTTAGTGGGTAGTTAACTAACTTGCATCCATTGCCGAGCAACAAAACAACCAATTGCATTATGAAGAACACATACTAAACCAACGACAGCAAGTGATGCGTCAAACTTGGAAATGCACATATTAAAACAGAAGTTTATCTGCCGGATAAGAAAACACATAAATGAAAGCAGCAACAATTGAGTTGGGCACATACGAACACTGACAAAGCAAATAAGAAGCAGGCATGCAAGACTGGTTACCGAAAACAGAGGAAACTGCACAAGCATGGATGTGAATACATAAATGAATACACACACACACACACACCTCCGAAAGCAATAACCGGGAACCTAAGAACCAGAACTACCCTATGCACACAAGGGTGTGCTTTTCCCAACGTAACAGGGAGGATCAACCCACAAGCAGCAGGATAGGCTTAAGAAATAAATCCAGCAAAAGCACGCCAAACCTTCTCGCCGACGACATAGACGAGCAGAGAATGAGCAAAGAACCTGGACACGCAACAAAACAAGAAACAGAGCCATGTCAGTTCATAGGCATTTTATCAAACAAAACACGAGCAAGGAAGAACCTACCTCTGCGAGCAGCGAACCAGCCAAAGAACGAACAAGAGACTGATTGACCCTACACGCAACAAAACAAGATACCATACTTGGGTATGGATCCTCTTGATCATTGGCTGGCGAGGGCGATAGGGCGATAGGGCGATAGGGGCGATGCCCGCGGCGATCGCCCCGATCCGGACGCCGGCGTCCGTCGCTCCTGGCGCTAGGCAAGTCGGGGGGAGATTCTGGGCTCTCGCCGAATCTGAAGAGGAGGACGCCGACGATGGAGACTGTTCCGGCGTCCCGTCCGACGGGTATTCACCGACGACTTCGGACGTGATTTGTGAAGCCTTCAACCCTGGGTATTCGGAGGAGGAAGTGGCTACGATCGTCGAGGGAGTCGTGCCGATTGACGATCCGGCGCGGCAAGGTCTTCTCCCGGAGGACAGCGTGGAGGTGGTTCGCCGGATTGTTCATCGGAGGACGGCGGCTTCCGCGATCCGGCCATGGAAAGGTCCCATACCCAAGGTAAGTCTTCCGAACTTAACTGTTTTCGATCTGATTCGGCCGGATTCTTGGACTACGGTCACTAGAAAAAAAGTTCCTCGCCGGACTCGGGCTCGATCGGCGCCGGAGGTGACCGCGGCGGCGCAGCCGGCGGTCACGGCGACCCAGATCGCTGCGATGCGCCAGGAGCGTTTGAAATCGCTCCTGGGCCGCGAGGGGTGGATTTCGGTTGGTGGGCTGCATGGTGTTGCTGGGCCGGGATCTGCTGGGTATGAGGCCCAGTCAGATCGGACTTTGGAGTACGTACAGGGGACCGAGGCATGCAGCCAGACTCGTACGTCGCTCAAGCAACATCCGCAGCGCCCTAGGGTTTCTGGCTCCAGGCCGTCGCAGCGATCCTGGTTGGCGGGACTGCCGAGCTCGCGTTCCGCCGCCGGGACCATGGCTGGCGCGGCGGGCCGACGGGCTCCCTAAGGCACCCGCTGGCGGGGGTTGGCGTGGCGGCGGCGCGCCGCTGCTGCTGCTGCCGATGGTCGGGCCGCACCGCCCGGCGGTGCATGGGTCTGGTCGTGGGGGTGCCGCCGCGTTGCCGGTCGGGCACCGGAGTTCCTCTTCGGTGCGGTTGCAGCCACGATGGGTCGTGCACTGGCGCCAACCCGGTGAGGCCGCCATCATCCCGACCTCGTCGGCCGCCGCAGACGGGAGCGCCCGCCGAGGCCTCCGCTCGCTTCGCCGTGGGCGTGGAGCTGCTCCACCAAGGCCTCCAAGACATAATGGCCCTAGACCGGGTGGCCATGTCGACGGGGTTCGGCCGGTGGCTCAGGCATCCCTTGCCGGCGTGCAGTCTCGCGCAGCGCCGCCGCCTCACTACGTGGCGAGGCCGTCGCAAAATCACGCGGGTCCTACGCACACGAGACATGGCAACGGGTCTGCTGAGTCGTCGGATACGCCCCGAGGACAGTGGGGGGATGATGGCTATGATGCGTATGGCGACGGTCAGCACCGTGGATCGTCATCTACGGGAGGTGGCCGAGGTTATGCCTGGCAGAGTGATGGTTCTGCTGAGAGGCCCTTCCTTGGTCCTCCGGGAGGTTTTGTCGAGGGCGCTTCTGGACCGGACGCAAGGCAGAGAGGTGGATACCGTGGTCGTCGTCGTGGTCGAGGTGGTGGTCGTGGTTTCCGCAGACAGCATCAGCCGCAGGACACTGTGGACCAGCAGGAGTCCGGGGTGGTGGCTAATCCCACTCAGGCCATCGCCTTTACTAGTGAGGTTATGGAGGCGGTCACAGCCCTGGCTTCAGTGGGAGCTTGTTCTCATTAAGGAGCGTGTGTTCAGGGTTGAACTCCCGTCGGTAGAGGACCTGCGGCGGTTGCTGAGTTTTGGGATGTGTAAGGTTCCAGGCACTAATTGTATTCTCGAGTTTCAAGAGTGGAAGAAAGTGGAGCCTAAGGGGAAGCCTCTTACTCAGGTGTGGCTGCGTTTTTCTGGGGCACCGTCTGAGGCTCTGACAGATGTCCGTGTGGTGGCCAGTCTGGGTACCTTAGTTGGCAAGACTGAGAAAGTGGATATGATTTTCACTCGCGCCCATGGGGTGGCCAGATTGCGAGTGAGTGTTCTGGACATTGAGTTCATTCCGGATGTGGTTAACTGGACCTACCGGGGAGAGGTCTTCCCTTTGGAGATTGAGTTTGAGGACGCTGAGTTGTTCGCCGAGGTGGATGGTAACACTGATATGGATATTAATGAGGGAGATGATAATGCGGGGCTAGGAAGGACTCGACGGATGTGGATAATCGAGAGACACTCCGGTCGGGACCGGTTGCTCAGTTGCCCTGCATGGATCAGGGGAGAGCCGGTCTCATCACCGCCGATACCTAACAAAGACGTTGAGGTTTGGATCTTTTGTGCTGCGTCGCTCCGCCTGCACTTTGGAGCGATAGGGTGGAGTCCGAGGATGCTTTTGAGCGCCGCTTCGTGCCGGATCTTTCGCCAGGTTTCCTGCGGCCTCGTCGGCGGACGCTTGGTGGTTGAGTCGCTTCGTTGCAGTCCCCGGCCGCCGAGAGGGAGACCGTCTAGGCAGGAGGCCTTGACCCTTCCCTTTGGCGCCGGCCATCGCAGCTACTCCTGCGCTGCTCGGCGCTTGTCGAGGCAGGTGGCCCCGCCGGCGCTGTTCGCCGCAGCTAGCCGGCCGTGAGGGGGGCCGTCTGGGGTAGGTGGCCTCAGACCCTTCTTCTTCGGCGCCGATTGTTGTGTCTTCGCCTGTGGTGCTCGGCGGCAGTTTGGGGCAGGTCGCCCCGATTCATACCTCGCCTTCGGCTGCCGAGATGGTGACGCCCGCAGGTTTGGGGGCTGGGGCGGAGGGGGTGCTCGGGCAGGCGGCCCTGGTACCTACTTCACCCGGCCCGTTGCCTGGGCGCCGTGGGGGCGTCCCGTTGCTGCCTCCTACGTGTGGAGTTTCTTGGGAGGAGGTTATTGCTTTCGGCGGGATCCCTGACCCGGTCTCTGAGGGGAGGCGGCTGAGTTCTCGTCTCCAGGACCACCCGGAGGTTGATGACATACAGCAGAGGTGCGCTATGAGGGCGGCCAAGCTTCGTGATATTGAGGTCACTACCGGTATGTCAGTCAACTTATCCAATTCTATTTTGCATTTTTCTACGGATGAGATTATACATAATGCAGATCAAGTCGGGGTTTCGCTAGGGAATACCAAATTTCCAACTCGGTTAATGATCTCCTTGATCTGGAAGCGGAACGCGCTTTAGAAACCATCCATAACCTAGCAGCAGTGAGACCTATGAACGATGCTGAGATTGATGCGTTGGGGGTGAGAGTGCTCGACAATTTGTGTGCGCATCTTGCACCTTCCACTAATGAGTCCGACGAGGAGGAGGTTAGTGTTGAAGTTGTAGTGAATCAACCACCGGAAACTGGTTATGAGGACCGGATGGGGGACATTGATAAACCCAAACGTAAGTGGAAGCGGAAGGTGTATCCCGCATCCGCGGTACGTAGGAGTGCTAGGATTCGTACGACAAAAAAATTTCATGATGACTTATGAAAGGAATCTTTGGAATAGCAGAGGTCTGAAGGACTTGGCTAAAAGAAGATTTCTTGCTGAGGCATCTCTGGAGCACCGGTTAGATTTTATCGCTCTATCTGAAACTGGTAGAGATAATTTTGCTCCTCAGTTTCTTTCCTCTCTTCGGGTGGTGTTGATTTCGATCGGCATTGCCTACCTCCGCGAGGACGGTCGGGAGGTATCTTGTTGGGAGTGAGATGCGATTCCCTTGAGGTCCGGAGTGTAGTGATGGGTGACTTCGCGGTTAAGTTTCGGGTTAGGTCTAAGGTTGATGGTTCCAACTGGGCCTTGGTGGCGGTTTATGGTGCCGCATGCCGAACTTAAACGGATTTTCTGGCGGACCTTGTTCGAAGTTTCAGGGTCCGAGCAGCTTCCGATGTTGGTCGGCGGTGATTTTAATATCATTCGGAGGAGAGAGGAGAAGAATAATGATAACTTTGACGGCAGATGGTCGCTTATGTTCAATACCATTATTGAGAGCTTGGATCCGAGGGAGATCGAGCTTTCGGTAGAAAATTTACGGGCCAATACCTTGCCTACCCCGACTTATGAAAAGCTTGATCGAGTGCTCGCGAGTGTGGATCGGGGATGAAGTTCCTCTTGTTACGGTCCAAGCTCTATCGTGGGAATATCCGATCACACACCACTGCTCGTGGACTCGGGGAGCCGAACCATGGGAAACAAAACACCTTCTCATTCGAGATGGCCTGGTTTGAACGTGAGGGGTTCTTGGACCTCATCGCCAGGGAATGGGATACGGGTGTAGGAGGTAGGACAGCTGTCGAGCGTTGGCAGAATAAAATTAGGCACTTGAGAAGTTTCTTAAGGGGATGGGCTAAAAACCTTAGTGGAGTGTATAAGATTGAGAAGGATAGGCTCCTTTCTCTTATACATGCCCTGGATATAAAAGCTGAATCCGTGATTCTGCTGCCTGCTGAGCTCCAGGTTAAATCTGAGGCGGAGAAGAGGTTGAAAGAACTCCTCCGTGAAGAAGAGTTGAAGTGGGCGTTGCGAGCTAAGGTTCGCAAAGTGGTCCAAGGAGACGCCAATACACAATTCTTTCACCTGATTGCTAATGGAAAGCACAGGAAAAAGCGTATCTTTCAGCTTGAGCAAGAGGAGGGTACTATTGTTGGGCAGGATCATCTCAAAACATATATTACAGAGTATTATAGGCAGCTTTTTGGACCTCCGGAGGTTAATTGTGTAACCCTGGATGAGTCCAGGACTGAGGATGTACCTCAATTGTCTGCCGCCGATAATGATATCCTACTCGCCCCGTTCTCGGAGAAGGAGGTGTTTGATGCTATTGCACAAATGAAAAACAATAAGGCTCCCGGTCCGGATGGGTTCCCGGCCGAATTCTATAAAAAGTGCTGGCACATTATTAAGGGGGACCTGCTACCTATTTTTCAGGATCTTTTCTCTGGACAGCTTCAATTATTTCACTTGAATTTTGGAACCATCACATTGCTTCCTAAGAAAACGGAGGTTGTGAGAATCGAGCAGTTCAGGCCGATTTGTCTCCTCAATGTTAGTTTCAAAATTTTCACCAAGGTCGGGACTAATAGGCTCTCACAGATTGCGATTCGTGGTGCAACAATCCCAAACTGCTTTCATGCCGGATGAAACATCCTTGATGGGGTGGTGGTCCTTCATGAACGCTCCATGAAATTCACTCCAAAAATTTAGATGGGGTAATTTTAAGGTGGATTTCAAAAGGCGATGATAAGGTCAAGTGGCCATTCCTCCAACAGGCTTTGCGTGATGAAAGGTTTCGATGAGGCATGGCGCCGCAAGTCTAATCATTCACGCAAAAAGGGAGTGTGGGAATTAAAGTGAATGATGATATAGGTCATTATTTCCAGACTCATAAAGGCCTCAGGCAAGGAGATCCGATGTCCCCTATCTTGTTTAACATTGTGATAGATATGTTAGCAATTTTGATAGGGAGGGCTAAGGAGAATGGTCAAGTGGGTGGTTTGGTACCTCATCTTGTTGATGGAGGTGTATCCATCCTTCAATATGCTGATGATACAATCATCTTTATGGAGCACGACTTGGCCAAGGCGAGGAATATGAAGCTGTTGTTATGCCTCTTTGAACAATTGTCCGGGTTAAAGATTAATTTTCATAAGAGCGAGTTGTTCTGCTTTGGTAGAGCCAAGGACGAACAGGAGTCTTATAGGCAATTGTTTGGGTGTGAGTTGGGGAGTTTGCCCTTCTCATACCTTGGTATTCCTATACACCATCGTAGGCTGACAAACAGAGAGTGGAAGTGTATCGAGGACCGATTTGAGAAGAAACTGAGTTGCTGGAAGGGAAAGCTCATGTCATACGGAGGCCGATTAATCTTGATAAATTCGGTGCTCACGAGTATGCCTATGTTCCTCTTATCGTTCTTTGAGGTACCAGTTGGTGTCAGGAAACGACTAGACTTCTATCGGTCACGCTTCTTTTGGCAGGGTGATGAGCTTAAAAGAAAATACCGACTTGCTAAATGGGATATTATCTGTCGACCCAAAGACCAAGGAGGGCTTGGTATTGAGAATCTGGAAGTTAAGAACAGATGCCTTCTTAGTAAGTGGTTGTGGAAGCTCGCTCGGGATCAAGACATGTGGGCGCAGATCCTTCGCAGCAAGTACCTTGAGACTAGAACTCTGTCCTGTGTAATGCTTAGGCCGACCGACTCGCCTTTCTGGAAAGGACTCATGAAAGTCAAACAACTACTGTTCAATAGGACCAGAGTTGTTATTGGAGATGGTGCTTCTACGCATTTCTGGGAGGATACTTGGCTTGGTGATTCACCCTTGGCCATTCAATATCCGTCTTTATATCGTATTGCTCAACGACGTGAGGTGTTCGTGGCAACGGTATTTCAATCTATCCCCCTTAATATTCAGTTTTGACGGTCGCTAGCGGGCAATCGTTGGGAAGTTTGGCTCCATTTAGTTAGGAGACTGATGGAGGTTCAACTATCTGACCAACCTGATGAATTACGCTGGAAGTTGACTAGGTCTGGAGTGTTTACAGTTAAATCCATGTATATTGATGTCATTAATTCGAGCTCCATTCCAACTTCCAAGAATGTGTGGGATGTCAAAGTTCCTTTGAAAATAAAAGTGTTTATGTGGTTTGTCCATAAACAAGTCATTCTAACAAAGGACAATTTATTAAAGCGTAATTGGACAGGACCTACTAGGTGTAGTTTCTGTGATCGGGATGAGACGATTAACATCTCTTTTTGATTGCCCGCTGGCTAAGGTCTTTGGCGGACGGTCCACATTACTTTCAACATTACTCCACCGAATAATCGTTAATGCTTTATTTGGGATTTGGCTAAATGGGATTGAACCTACCTTAGCAAGACATATTCGGTTGGAGTCTGCGCTTTCTTGTGGACCATCCGGCTTTGCGAAATGATTTGGTTTTAACCGTAACATCACGGACTCATTAAGGAGCGTGTGTTCGGGTTGAACTCCGTCGGTAGAGGACCCTGGCGGTTGCTGAGTTTTGGGATGTGTAAGGTTCCGTGCACTAATTGTATTCTCGAGTTTCAAGAGTGGAAGAAAGTGGAGCCTAAGGGAAGCCTCTTACTCAGGTGTGGCTGCGTTTTTCGGGGCACCGCCCGAGGCTCGGCAGATGTCCGTGTGGTGGCCATCTGGGTACCTTAGTTGGCAAGACCGAGAAAGTGGATATGATTTTCACTCGCGCCCATGGGGTGGCCAGATTGCAGTGAGTGTTCGGACATTGAGTTCATTCCGGATGTGGTTAATCTGGACCTACCGGGAGAGGTCTTCCTTTGGAGATTGAGTTTGAGGACGCTGAGTTGTTCGCCGAGGTGGATGGTAACACCGATATGGATATTAATGAGGGAGATGATAATGCGGGGCTAGGAAGGACTCGACGGATGTGGATAATCGAGAGAGACACTCCGGTCGACCGTTGCTCGCTTGCCCTGAATGGATCGGGGAGAGCCGGTCTCATCACCGCCGATACCTAACAAAGACGTTGAGGTTTGGATCTTTTGTGCTGCGTCGCTCCGCCTGCACTTTGGAGCGATAGGGTGGAGTCCGAGGATGCTTTGAGCGCCGCCGGTGCCGGATCTTTCGCCAGGTTTCCTCGCGCCTCGCGCGGACGCTTGGTGGTTGAGTCGCCGCAGTCCCCGCCGCCGAGAGGGAGACCGTCTAGGGCAGGAGGCCTTGACCCTTCCCTTTGGCGCCGGCTCACTGCAGCTACTCCTGCGCTGCTCGGCGCTTGTCGGGGCAGGTGGCCCCCGTCGGCCTGTTTGCCAGCAGCTAGCCGGCCGTGAGGGGGGCCGTCTGGGGTAGGTGGCCTCAGACCCTTCTTCTTCGGCGCCGATTGTTGTGTCTTCGCCTGTGGTGCTCGGCGGCAGTTTGGGGCAGGTCGCCCCGATTCATACCTCGCCTTCGGCTGCCGAGATGGTGACGCCTGCAGTTTGGGGCTGGGGCGGAGGGGTGCTCGGGCAGGCGGCCCTGTACCTACTTCACCCGCCTGTTGCGGGCGCCTGGGGGCGTCCCTGCTGCCTCCTACGTGTGGAGTTTCTTGGGAGGAGGTTATTGCTTTGGCGGGATCCCCGACCCGGTCTCGAGGGAGGCGGCTGAGTTCTCGCTCTGTGACCACCCGGAGGTTGATGACATACAGCAGAGGTGCGCTATGAGGGCGGCCAAGCTTCGTGATATTGAGGTCACTACCGGTATGTCACCAACTTATCCAATTCTATTTTGCATTTTCTACGGATGAGATTATACATAATGCAGATCAAGTCGGGTTTCGCTAGGAATACCAAATTTCCAACTCGGTTAATGATCTCCTTGATCCGAAGCGAACGCGCTTTAGAAACCATCCATAACCTAGCAGCAAGTGAGACCTATGAACGATGCTGAGATTGATCGTTGGGGTGAGAGTGCTCGACAATTTGTAAAGCATCTTGCACCTTCCACTAATGAGTCCGACGAGGAGGAGGTTAGTGTTGAAGTTGTAGTGAATCAACCACCGGAAACTGGTTATGAGGACCGGATGGGGGACATTGATAAACCCAAACGTAAGTGGAAGCGGAAGGTGTATCCCGCATCCGCGGTACGTAGGAGTGCTAGGATTCGTACGACAAAAAAATTTCATGATGACTTATGAAAGGAATCTTTGGAATAGCAGAGGTCCAAGGACTTGGCTAAAAGAAGATTTCTTGCCGAGGCATCTCGAGCACCGTTAGATTTTATCGCCTATCTGAAACTGGTAGAGATAATTTTGCTCCTCGTTTCTTTCCTCTCTTGCGGGTGGTGTTGATTTCGATCGGCATTGCCTACCTCCGCGAGGACGGTCGGGAGGTATCTTGTTGGGAGTGAGATGCGATTCCCTTGAGGTCCGGAGTGTAGTGATGGGTGACTTCGCGGTTAAGTTTCGGGTTAGGTCTAAGGTTGATGGTTCCAACTGGGCCTTGGTGGCGGTTTATGGTGCCGCACAGCCGGAACTTAAACCGGATTTTCTGGCGGACCTTGTTCGAGCCAGGGTCCGAGCAGCTTCCGATGTTGGTCGGCGGTGATTTTAATATCATTCGGAGGAGAGAGGAGAAGAATAATGATAACTTTGACGGCAGATGGTCGTTTATGTTCAATACCATTATTGAGAGCTTGGATCTGAGGGAGATCGAGCTTTCCGGTAGAAAATTTACCTGGGCCAATACCTTGCCTACCCCGACTTATGAAAAGCTTGATCGAGTGCTCGCGAGTGTGGACTGGGGACAGAAGTTCCCTCTTGTTACGGTCCAAGCTCTATCGTGGGGAATATCCGATCACACACCACTGTTCGTGGACTCGGGGGAGCCGAACCATGTGGGAAACAAAAACACCTTCTCATTCGAGATGGCCTGGTTTGAACGTGAGGGGTTCTTGGACCTCATCGCCAGGGAATGGGATACGGGTGTAGGAGGTAGGACAGCTGTCGAGCGTTGGCAGAATAAAATTAGGCACTTGAGAAGTTTCTTAAGGGGATGGGCTAAAAACCTTAGTGGAGTGTATAAGATTGAGAAGGATAGGCTCCTTTCTCTTATACATGCCCTGGATATAAAAGCTGAATCCGTGATTCTGCTGCCTCGCTTGAGCTCGTGTTAAATCTGAGGCGGAGAAGAGGTTGAAAGAACTCCTCCGTGAAGAAGAGTTGAAGTGGGCGTTGCGAGCTAAGGTTCGCAAAGTGGTCCAAGGAGACGCCAATACACAATTCTTTCACCTGATTGCTAATGGAAAGCACAGGAAAAAGCGTATCTTTCAGCTTGAGCAAGAGGAGGGTACTATTGTTGGGCAGGATCATCTCAAAACATATATTACAGAGTATTATAGGCAGCTTTTTGACCTCCGGAGGTTAATTGTGTAACCTCGATGAGTCCAGGACTGAGGATGTACCTCAATTGTCTGCCGCCGATAATGATATCCTACTCGCCCCGTTCTCGGAGAAGGAGGTGTTTGATGCTATTGCACAAATGAAAAACAATAAGGCTCCCGGTCCGGATGGGTTCCCGGCCGAATTCTATAAAAAGTGCTGGCACATTATTAAGGGGGACCTGCTACCTATTTTTCAGGATCTTTTCTCTCGACAGCTTCAATTATTTCACTTGAATTTTGGAACCATCACATTGCTTCCTAAGAAAACGGAGGTTGTGAGAATCGAGCAGTTCAGGCCGATTTGTCTCCTCAATGTTAGTTTCAAAATTTTCACCAAGGTCGGGACTAATAGGCTCTCACAGATTGCGCATTCTGTGGTGCAACAATCCCAAACTGCTTTCATGCCGGACAGAAACATCCTTGATGGGGTGGTGGTCCTTCATGAAACGCTCCATGAAATTCACTCCAAAAATTTAGATGGGGTAATTTTTAAGGTGGATTTCGAAAAGGCGTATGATAAGGTCAAGTGGCCATTCCTCCAACAGGCTTTGCGTATGAAAGGTTTCGATGAGGCATGGCGCCGGCAAGTCGAATCATTCACGCAAAAAGGGAGTGTGGGAATTAAAGTGAATGATGATATAGGTCATTATTTCCAGACTCATAAAGGCCTCAGGCAAGGAGATCCGATGTCCCCTATCTTGTTTAACATTGTGATAGATATGTTAGCAATTTTGATAGGGAGGGCTAAGGAGAATGGTCAAGTGGGTGGTTTGGTACCTCATCTTGTTGATGGAGGTGTATCCATCCTTCAATATGCTGATGATACAATCATCTTTATGGAGCACGACTTGGCCAAGGCGAGGAATATGAAGCTGTTGTTATGCCTCTTTGAACAATTGTCCGGGTTAAAGATTAATTTTCATAAGAGCGAGTTGTTCTGCTTTGGTAGAGCCAAGGACTAACAGGAGTCTTATAGGCAATTGTTTGGGTGTGAGTTGGGAGTTTGCCCTTCTCATACCTTGGTATTCCTATACACCATCGTAGGGTCGACAAAGAGAGTGGAAGTGTATCGAGGACCGATTTGAGAAGAAACTGAGTTCTTTGGAAGGGAAAGCTCATGTCATACGGAGGCCGATTAATCTTGATAAATTCGGTGCTCACGAGTATGCCTATGTTCCTCTTATCGTTCTTTGAGGTACCAGTTGGTGTCAGGAAACGACTAGACTTCTATCGGTCACGCTTCTTTTGGCAGGGTGATGAGCTTAAAAGAAAATACCGACTTGCTAAATGGGATATTATCTGTCGACCCAAAGACCAAGGAGGGCTTGGTATTGAGAATCTGGAAGTTAAGAACAGATGCCTTCTTAGTAAGTGGTTGTGGAAGCTCGCTTCTGGGACTGAAGACATGTGGGCGCAGATCCTTCGCAGCAAGTACCTTCAGACTAGAACTCTGTCCCTGTAACAGTTAGGTCGACCGACTCGCCTTTTCTCGAAAGGACTCATGAAAGTCAAACAACTACTGCTCAATAGGACCAGAGTTGTTATTGGAGATGGTGCTTCACGCATTTTTGGAGGATACTTGGCTTGGTGATTCACCCTTGGCCATTCAATATCCGTCTTTATATCGTATTGCTCAACGACGTGAGGTGTTCGTGGCAACGGTATTTCAATCTATCCCCTTAATATTCAGTTTTGACGGTCGCTAGCGGCAATCGTTGGGAAGTTTGGCTCCATTTAGTTAGAGACCTGATGGAGGTTCAACTATCGACCAACCCGATGAATTACGCCGAAGTTGACTAGGTCCGGAGTGTTTACGCTAAATCCATGTATATTGATGTCATTAATTCGAGCTCCATTCCAACTTCCAAGAATGTGTGGGATGTCAAAGTTCCTTTGAAAATAAAAGTGTTTATGTGGTTTGTCCATAAACAAGTCATTCTAACAAAGGACAATTTATTAAAGCGTAATTGGACAGACCTACTAGGTGTAGTTTCGTGATCGGGATGAGACGATTAAGCATCTCTTTTTGATTGCCCGCTGGCTAAGGTCCTTTCATGGACGGTCCACATTGCTTTCAACATTACTCCACGAATCTCGTTAATGCTTTATTTGGGATTTGGCTAAATGGGATTGAACCTACCTTAGCAAGACATATTCGGTTGGAGTCTGCGCTTTGTTGTGGACCATCCGCTTTGCGAAATGATTTGGTTTTAACAGAACATCACGGATTCATTTTTGCAGGTTATTTTCCGAGCTACGGCAGTGATCCGCTCGTGGTCGCTACTCACTCCGATGGAGGCCAGGGAGCATTTGGTTATTGGATCTATCCGCTGGGAGATGGTAGCTGGGATATCTTCAACCGTTTGATGGCGGTCATGTAATAGGATAGGCAATTAGTTTTCCTACCCTTGTTTAGCCAGCCGGTTGTGGCATCGCTTGTTGGCTAGTTTGTGTGTCTAGCCTTTTGCGCCTGTGTGAGCTGCCTTTTCTTTTTTTAAGTTTGAGACTCTGGAACTCTGTTGGCACAATTTGATTTCTAGTTAATAACATGGCCGTATGCATCACCCTTGATGCAGAGGCCGGGGAACCCCCCCTTTTCAAAAAAAAACTAACTTAACTTTCGTTATCAACAAGAATCAACCCCCACCCAAACCCTATACGCATAACAAAAAAATAGAGAAATATCAGATTACCATTGGAAGATGAGGAAAGGAGGAAGAAAGAGCTCACCTGTGCTGGCATCTCCTCCATGAACTGAATCTGTACTCGACCTCTCCTCCTCTGCAGGAGGTCGCCGGGGTGGGTGCTCGACCAGCCATCGTGGCCTGCCTAGCCCGTCTACGCCGTCTCCACCATGCTGAACAGGAGAGATTGGAGGAGGAGGAGCGGCAGTGAGGAAGAGGACCAGGGAAGAGAGAAAACGAGAAAGGGAGGGCTCACCGGCAGCAGCCAGAGGACGAGGAGGAGGCCGCGGAGGATACGTGAGAGGAGGCGCAGAGGAGGACGGGCCCGTCGGCTGGTGTGCGTGGCTGCTGTTCTACTCCTCCTATCGAGCCTGGATCAAGGCCGCGCTCCTCGGCTTCGGCTCGAGTCGGGGCGCTGCCATGGAAGGAGAACCGCCTGGTTCCTCTTTCCTGCATCCCGAGTTGTGGCCTCCTCGTCCACAACGCGTGGTCGGGCCGTGCTAGCCGGGTGCGGAGGCAAGGGAGGAGGAGGGGTGGAGGCGGAGGTGGAGGAGACGAGGCGGCCAGGAGGAAGGGGGTATATGATCAAGGATTTGCGAACAAGGGGGGTTATCGTCAATTATCCCCATGGGGAAGAGGAGGGAGACGGGAAGAGAGAAGGGAGAGATGACGAGGGAGATATTGTCATCCCATCAGTCTTCGTCGCTAATCCAATCGCACCGATAGGAGGCGAAACCCACCTCGTTCTTTTAACGCAACATGAAGCGTGGTCCACCTGCCATTGACCTTTTAAGTAGCTATGAGCGTAAGAAAGAACCGACGGCTGACCAGACGCCAACAGCCAAAAAAAGCAGTGTTGCAAATCGAGTAACTGAATCGTGCGGTCAAAAACTGTGTGCGCGCGCAATGCCTCTAGAATGGCGGGTAGGTTAGAAGGGTTTATATGTTCAATTCATTTGCATGATCAGGTCCTTTGTATCTACCTTCAGAATTACTGTTGATGGGTTTCTTCACAAAGGCTCACACTAAAGCACATCAGGACTCCTATTTCACCACGCTTAGTTTGTTTCCCCCGTTGTATCACGGGCTTGACATTTTCTCCCATATATATGCATACATAATTGTATACTAGCCTTTGGACTCATAAAAATACAATGTGCATATTTTCTAAGAAACCTCATCGCTCCGACCTATCATTTTAAATATTATTATAAGAATTCCAAATTGCTGCCATGAAGTCTTATTTATCCTCTTTGGCAAAGAAACGCCACGGACAACGTCGATAAATAAAAAAAACTCCACTATTTACAAATCCCAAGATGAAGGAGTGCCAACCATGCTAGGCT
This sequence comes from Aegilops longissima, assembly GCA_021605205.1. Classification (NCBI taxonomy): domain Eukaryota; kingdom Viridiplantae; phylum Streptophyta; class Magnoliopsida; order Poales; family Poaceae; genus Aegilops; species Aegilops longissima. The sequence goes on along the minus strand of CM038682.1, from coordinate 101,720,138 downwards.
AGACCTGGGTAAAAGCTCGTGGCCTTGACGTGGCAAGGGTTGGCAGGGCCATGTGGAGCTTCCTTGTAGCATCACAAGCCCATAGTTATATTGGCACCATCCTTTCCTAGATCCCAACTATTCTGAGGGCATCATACCTTGAAGGCAGATAACGCTAGGAGGGCGATTAATCTTCGGTGTGGAACTATTTAGTTCATCTTTACATGTGAGATAAGCAAAATAGAAAAAGAATTTGTGCTAAGAGATACAAAAATGTATAGTGAAAGGATCAAAGTGGCTCATTTGCCAGCCAGCGTTGGGCCATGGCAAAGCATTCTTCTGGCTGGTACTTTGGAGCAGTATGACCACCACCCTACACAAACAAGCGATGAAGGGCTCTATTATATCTTCCACATAATGGTTCTATCATCCAATCCATGGACAAGAACCATGATCTAAAGAGAAAAACAAGGTCACCTTTATTGTTGCAAATGTCAAATTGTTCGCATATGCAATGGTAAATCTGCAAAAAGAAAAAAAGTATTGCTCATCAGAAAAGATAGAGGAACATGATGCACAATGCTTATTCATAAAGTTTTTGTCCTCTGTGTGAAGAGGTGCAAAGAAAAGGAGTCAGATGACTTGACCTTGCGGCCTGGCCATTGAGATGCCATGCCCTCCAATCATTGACTATCGAGAAGTTCAAAGACCTTATCCACGCTTGCGTGCTGAATTGAGGCACCTGAAGATCATGGTCTCCGTTGTGCTCCCGCGGATAAAATATTTTATTTACAAGGTTTCAAAGAAGATTACCAACCACTATGAATTAGAAAACTTATTCTGATGCTCGCGCTCGCTCACCTGTACACGAGTGCACGGTAACCTCTCATGGTGAGGTTGATATGGTATGGTATGCTGCTTGGCATGTCATATGGGTAGGGGAGTTTGCTTTTGCATCTTTCCCACTCACCAACCGTCCCCTATCACCAAATTTGTTTTTTCAGTGTTGTTCTAAGTGATTTAGATGGTAAAGCTTCTACACTTAGGAATGTTTTAACCCTATGTGAATACGTGACAAAAATGATGTAGCTTTACCTGCTTGATCCCGAGAGCATCTCTAGTCATCTTGTTGTTCATCCAAAACTATAACATGTAGTAACCGTATGTCTGCAGTTTAGAAAGGAAATCGATCTAAGTTTGTGATACGAGAGTAGTGTCACAACCATATGGCATTGTCACATCTTCTAATCATGCTGTCGCTTCAAGGATAATGGAAGACTAACAAGACAATCGATGGCAGGTCGAGCAGGAGCCTCATTTAGCTCGATCGATTCTTCCAACAAGTTTTTTCTAGTCATCACATCATGTATGGGATTTGGCGCAGAGAAGACACATTTTTTGTACAAGAAGTGTGCATCCAGAATTTCAGAAATGAGCTGCAGCAGGGATGTGCTTTAGCTGATATTGGCAATACCTTAAGTTCATAACAAAAAGGTCGGCACATGAATCTTACACTGTTTACAGTTTGTAGCACCTCAGCACACATTCGATTCGCGGGGTTTACATAATCTCCTTTGTAGTGCTGCATTGCAGCCTTGGGGAAAGAAAAGGAAAATATGCTACAAACTCTTTAGACTGACACATAGTACAAAATTTGTTAGCACACTTTTGTCAAAGCGAATGGATTTGTTGTTACCTTGTATATTTGGTCAGATATTATCCCAAAGCCATGAGCAGCTGGAACCTGGAAATTTCCGTCGAACTTTGGGTCTGTTATAGGGTTGCCGACCAGATAGCCCTGGCAATATGTCCATTAACACAAGAAAAGAGCGAGCCAAATCATCATGGTAACACACATTCTTTGCACTCATTTTGTCATTGCAAAATAACAAGAGTCTGAAGGCTAGAGAATAACTTGCCTTGAGATTGATGACATGCTGCTGCCTTCCCTCAATTCTTGGAGCATATAGTAGAAGCATAGTTTTAAATAGCGGACTATGCCTCTCAGCGGCGGACCTCTCTAGACGCTCCAGCGCCCCTATATATACAGCTCTATGTAAAACTTTACTTCATGTGTTAGCACCAGAGTCTCTTAGCGCAAGACCTCTCTAAAGGCTAATGCGCCGCTATATATAGCGCTCTATCTGAACAGTGAGTAGAAGCAAGTTAAAAGATAGCTGGCTCAGTGAGAAAATAAAAAATTCTGAAATGTATCCATCAAATAACATTCCGTACTGCTTCATAATAAAACTCGTGTAAAGGAAATTAGAGAGACCCTACAATTTTTTTTTGAAAAGGAGGTTTTCCCCCGGCTGCTCCATCGGAAAGATGAAAGAGACCCTACAATTACAATGCACCAACAATTTATACTATATTCTTCTACCTTCTGGAATGTATGTGGTCCTACAACTACAATGCATTAAAGTGGTGTTATTATTAGGAAGAAGAGAGATCTACATTACCTTCTGAAATATATTGCACAATAAGTGGAACCACCTTTCCGGCGTATGAATCTCCTCCGATGTAGAAAGTGTTGGGACTGGACAGCGACAATGCGCTGCACAAATTCACCGACATGGAAAATATGCACACTACACAGCCCCCTCCACTTGTGATGAACTTTGAAGACAGGTTCAACCAACAAGTAAGCAGCGGAATAACACAAACAACATACACAAGCGACACAAGATTTAACGTGGAAAAACCTCCTCAACTTGAGGAGTAAAAACCACAGCTGTGGACTGACCGGTCCACACAACTTCACTATGAGAATGATGAGTACAAAGTCTTCTCTAGAACCTCTAGAGAGATTTACAACACACTCTCCACGTTGCCAACCGGCAACAGCAACAACAGCCACAAGAGGTAAGATTTCAGCAAAGCAGAGTTTACACAGGTTCTGTACCCTCCAGTGTTTTGCAAACTGCTCTTATACCGCTGAACCAAACAGCACCAAATTTGGCAGACAAGTAGACACACGAGTTTTTGAGATCCCCTCCATATTCAGCTTAATCGGACACTGTTTGCCTACCCAAATTGTTCATCTTCCAAAACTACTCTGATCTGAAACTGCAGCAGCCAGAGAGGACAAAACCACTCTCAAATCTGATGCTCCACTGACCCAATCCTCAAACCAGCTAACCAGATTGAAGTACTCAAAGTAAGGAACGAGCTCACCAAGTTTGGGGTCGATCCAAGCACGTTTGAGCTTTCAACCACCAGCTTCAACACTGTCTAGTCAGATGCAGCAAATGTGGACAGAACCTCTGCTTCTTTTTCTTCCTCTCTCTCAGGTTGTGGTTTCTCTTGTGTGTTCTCTCTCACACTCTCACGAATGGCAGCCACCACCGGCAGGGGTGGAATGGCTAGGGTTTTCTCTTTGCTTCACTTCCCTTGAAAGCACTCTCAATCATTGGATGCGGCAAAAATCAATGGATGACATGTGTTAGACTTATGGCCTGATGTTGGGCTGCCAACACGCATCCATGTGGAGAGACTTAGCCCAACATAAAGGGTTCGACAAGTACTGCGGATGATCAGTGAACCACTACATAATTAACCAGGCATCGAGCGGCCAGTGTACTGAATTACTGCCATATGACAGTGGAATAGCGATTAACGGCTCTCCTCGATCGTCACCTTAATCAGAAACCTGTAGACTTGCAGAGAGGAGGAGTAGTCTCCGACGTCGCGGCCCCCACGTACGATAAGCCCGAACAGACGGGCAAGTCCAAGAAGACGATGCTTGCCATCTGATCATCGTCGTCGTCGTCAGTAAAGCAGGAGGAAAACCGAGGAAGAGAGACATACTCGACACAGCAGTGAGGCCATCGAACATTCTCACTTGATCACCTTCGTCCATGAAAAGGGGTTATATGCCAGCTGCGGCAAACCGCCATCGTACGGCGCCAGCACATACTTTCAGGGGGGCGACTTCGAAGACCAGGCTGCTGAAGCCGGAGCAGCGAGGCCAGCCGGTGAGCCACAGGAGCACCGGGTCCGCGCAGGGGCTCCGCTCGGACTCCACCAAGTAGTAGAAGATCTCCGCCCCGGTCTCCTTGTCCACGCCGACGTACCTGCCAGCTCCGATCATGAGAATCTGGCGGCCATGACGAGGATTTCATTTCCAAAGATCGAACCGGCAAAGACGACGCATTAATCAGAGCCAGCACTGTTGGGTGGGTGCATGTGCAGGAAACAGTTACCTGGCCTCGAGGTAGAAGGGGAGAGGGCCATCAAGTCCCGATAGGTGGGTGACCACCGTCGACGCCGATGCCGGCGCCGGGAACGAGACGCAGCAGCCTCAAGGACATCCTGTGTTTATCTCTGTTTTTTTTCTGTGTTTATCTCTGTTGCTTGTTTTTGTGATGATCAGTGCTGCTCGCGCCGATTTGGATCCACATCTGAAACTCTAGTGTTGTAAGTTGACCACGTGGTACACGTGATAAGCAACCCATGATAAACAAACAGATTGTTTTCCTTAATAAAAAAATAGAAAAAAGTACTGCTTTTTTTAGGCAACCCTGCGAAATTTTATTCATCCGTCACAATGTTTACATGGACGAAGGGAATACCCTCAGGCTGACCTAACCAAACATGGCGGCCAGGCCCGAGACCCAACGTATATTTCGCAAGATTGTGAGCATCAAAGTTTGAGCTCCTAAACTCGTGAAGTATCTTATAAGAAATAAAAGAAACTGCATGCAACTTAATCTCTTGAATGACTGCACCATAGATCGATGCACCACCACTGGAAATTTCCTCCACTGCTTCCCTGCAATCCGAAGCCACGTGAATCCGCTGGAGGTATAGATCATCAGCAAGGGAGAGGGCTTCTCTTATGGCCAAGGCTTCAAGCGTAGCTGGGTCTCTGATCATGCTATATACGACAGTCGACGCGTCCTCAAACGTTCCCGCTCCATCTCGGCAAATTGTTGTAACTGCACCAAAACGTCCCCGACCTCCGACTGCAGCATTCGTGTTTATTTTGGCATGATTCTCCACCGACGGCAACCACCGTCTTGGCCTTGTTGTAGTTTCATTGGCCGCTGCGACTTTTTGAGGATAGATCATGTTAATCTCCGATAAGTAAGATCTTATGAAGTCATTGATCGACTGAGGACTCCGGAATACTCCTTCGTGTATTGCTTTCCTTCTAGCTCCCCAGATTGCCCAAAGAGTGACCACCAACCTGGTAAACTCATCGGCATTGAGGTTCTCTTGAAGGGAAAATAACCATTTTTTTGCACTGTCATGTTGAACGATGCAGAGTTGATCCAACACTACCTCCGAAGACAATGAACATGTGCAGCGAGACATCGGACACTCTAGTAACGCATGCTTCCATGTACCCTGAGCTCCGCATAGAGGGCAAGCTGATGTCGTCGCCATATGGTGGTTGTGTAGCACCTCGCCAGCAGGGATCTAGTGCCTCGCCAGCCGCCATGCAAACACTTTGATCTTAGAAGGCACATGCAATTTCCACAGCTTGTTCCACTCCCTACTCTCCATGTTTATAAGAGATGACTCCTCTCTCCCCTCCAACCAATTTTCTCTGCCTATTTTTTGTTGTCACGAGCATGCGATATGCCGACGCTACTGTGAAAAACCCCCTCGGGGTCTCACTCCAAGCCCAAAAATCAGCTACCCGTCTAGTGCATAGTGGGATCTTTAGAATTTCTTCGGTGTCGAAGGGGGTGAATACTGCTCTCACCAATCCCTCTTTCCACGAGGCTGTGGTTTCATCAATGAGCTCAGATACTTTCTCCGGTGGAGCCGGTACCAGGGAGGTAATTGGTCGCTTGAAGCTTGTTCTCGGTATCCAGTTATGATCCCAAATGCTGGTAGTGTCTTCGTCTCCAATTCGACGTATAACTCCTGAGCAAGCACATCTCTGCCGTCAATTATTGCCCTCCAAATCTGAGATGGATGCGGACCAAGGGTTGCATCTAGCAAAGAGCAATTAGGATAATAAGCTGCTTTGAGTATTTGAGCACTCAAAGTCTCATCTTCAACCAAAACTCTCCATGTCTGTCTTGCTAATAACGCCAAGTTGAACAACTCCAAATCTCTGAATCCCATACCCCCCATGTACTTGGGTCTGATCATCACATCCCACGCAACCCATGATGGCTTCCTCTTTCCTGTTTTACTACCCCACCAAAATTGACGTATGAGAGAGGTGATATCCTGGCACACACCCCTTGGCAACCAGAAGCATGACATAGAATAAACTGGTATTGCTTGAGTAATTGACTTTATCAAGACTTCCTTGCCGGCAGCTGACAACAATTTTTCCATCCATTCTCTTATTTTCTCCCACACTCTATCCCGCAGATATTTGAAAGTTCCGTTCTTGGAGTGTCCAACATCAGTGGGCATGCCCAAATAGCGTTCACTCAATGTTTCGTTTTGGACCTGGAGGCTGTTTTTCGCCCCCTCTCTGGTAGCTTGTGGACATCCTCTACTGACAAAGATGGATCTGAATGTGGCAGACCCGTTGACTAAACTTCTCTCACAAGCAAAACATGATCACACCTTAGTACTCTTTGGGTGTTAATCACATAGCGATGTGAACTAGATTATTGACTCTAGTAAACCCTTTGGGTGTTGGTCACATGGCGATGTGAACTATGGGTGTTAATCACATGGTGATGTGAACTATTGATGTTAAATCACATGGCGATGTGATCTAGATTATTGACTCTAGTGCAAGTGGGAGAATCAAGGAAATATGCCTTAGAGGCAATAATAAAGTTATTATTTATTTCCTTATATCATGATAAATGTTTATTATTCATGCTAGAATTGTATTAACCGGAAACATGATACATGTGTGAATACATAGACAAACAGAGTGTCACTAGTATGCCTCTACTTGACTAGCTCGTTGATCAAAGATGGTTATATTTTCTAGCCATAGACAAAGATTTGTCATTTGATTAATGGGATCACATCATTAGGAGAATGATGTGATTTACTTGACCCATTCCGTTAGCTTAGCACTTGATCATTTAGTATGTTGCAATTGCTTTCTTAATGACTTATACATGTTCCTATGACTATGAGATTATGCAACTCCGTTCTTTGGAGGAACACTTTGTGTGCTACCAAGCGTCCTAGCGTATGCGGGTGATTATAAAGGTGCTCTGGTGTCTCCGGAGGTACTTGTTGGGTTGGCGTATTTGAGATTAGGATTTGTCACTCCGATTGTCGGAGAGGTATCTCTGGTCCACTCGGTAATGCACATCACTATAAGCCTTGCAAGCATTGCAACTAATGAGTTAGTTGCGGGATGATGTATTACGGAGCGAGTAAAGAGACTTGCCGGTAACGAGATTGAACTAGGTATTGAGATACCGACGATCGAATCTCGGGCAAGTAACATACCGATGACAAAGGGAACAACGTATGTTGTTATGTGGTTTGACCGATAAAAATCTTCGTAGAATATGTGGGAGCCAATATGAGCATCCAGGTTCCACTATTGGTTATTGACCGGAGACGTGTCTCAGTCATGTCTACATAGTTCTCGAACCCGTAGGGTCCGCACGCTTAAAGTTCGATGACGGTTATATTATGCGTTTATGTGTTTTGATGTACTGAAGGTAGTTCGGAGTCCCGGATGTTATCACAGACATGACGAGGAGTCTTGAAATGGTCGAGACGTAAAGATCGATATATTGGACGACTATATTTGGACACCGGAATGGTTCCGGGCGAGATCGGGATAATACCGGAGCACCGGGAGGTTATCGGACCCCCCGGGAGGTATATGGGCCTTAATGGGCGTTAGTAGAAAGGAGGGGAAAGGAGCAAGGGAGGGGGCACCCCCCCCAAGCCCAATCCGAATTGGGAGGAGGGCCGCCCCCCTTTCCTTCCTCCCTCCTTCCTCTTCCTTCCCTCTCCCTCTCCAAATAGGAAAAGGAGGTGTCCTACTCCCGGTGGGAGTAGGACCCCCCCCCTTGGGCACGCCTTCTCCTCCTAGTCGGCCCCCTCCTCCCCTCCTTTATATACAGAGGAGGGTGCACCCCATATATACAACAATTGATCCCTTGGATCTCTTAGCCGTGTGCGGTGCCCCCCTCCACCATAATCCACCTCGATAAATATCGTAGCGGTGCTTAGGCGAAGCGCTGCGTCGGTAGAACATCATCATCGTCACCACGCCGTCGTGCAGACGAAACTCTTCCTCAATGCTCGGCTAGATTGGAGTTCGAGGGACGTCATCGAGTTGAACGTGTGCTGAACTCGGAGGTGCCATGCGTTCGGTACTTGATCGGTCGGATCGTGAAGACGTACGACTACATCAACCGCGTTGTGCTAATGCTTCCGCTTTCGGTCTACGAGGGTACATGGACACACTCTCCCCTCTCGTTGCTATGCATCACCATGATCTTGCGTTTTCTAAAGGAAATTTTTTGAAATTACTACGTTCCCAAACAAGGCAGTGGGATGTAGTCTTCTACCACAATTGGCATGGTCATGTCGCCCAGCTGTGGGATCGCCGACGCCACCACCATCGCAAGGTCATTGTCAGGCACCACCACCATCGCGACGCCATCTTCAGGAAGCACCATCGCTAGGTCATCGTCAGCCACCACCATCTCTTGCCCATCGTCAGCCACCACCATCGCTTGGCCATCGTCAGCCACCACCATCGCTTGGCCATCGTCAGCCACCACCATCGCAAGGTCATCGTCAGACATAAAAGGCTGCACCTCCTCATCCCCACTCTGCTCCTCTTCTTCCTCACTCCATTTTGGATCATCCTCGCTGCTGCTTTTGCTGTAGCCAGAGTCGCTGCTGCTTTTGCTGTAGCCAAAGTCGCTGCTGATGCTCCCATTGCCTGACCAAATGCAACAAAGTTTTTAACAATCAGTGTGAGACAAAGCCAAATGGAGAGGAAGAAGAGGCAGACGTGTTGGGGAACGTAGTAATTTCGAAAAAATTCCTACGCACACGCCAGATCATGGTGATGCATAGCAACGAGAGGGGAGAGTCTTGTCCACGTACCCTCGTAGATCGAAAGCGGAAGCGTTAGCACAACGCGGTTGATGTAGTCGTACGTCTTCACGATCCGACCGATCAAGTACCGAATGCACGGCACCTCCGAGTTCAGCACACGTTCAACTCGATGACGTCCCTCGAACTCTGATCCAGCCGAGCTTTGAGGGAGAGTTCCGTCAGCACGACGGCGTGGTGACGATGATGATGTTCTACCGACGCAGGGCTTCGCCTAAGCACCGCTACGATATTATCGAGGTGGATTATGGTGGAGGGGGCACCGCACACGGCTAAGACATCAAGAGATCAATTGTTGTGTCTATGGGGTGCCCCCCTCTTTGGTATATAAAGGAGGGGAGGAGAGGGCCGGCCAGGGAGAGGTGGCGCGCCCAAGGGGGGAGTCCTACTCCCGGTGGGAGTAGGACTCCTCCTTTTCCTATTTGGAGAGGGAGAGGGAAGGAAGAGCAAGGAGGGATGAAGGAAAGGGGGGTGGGCCTCCCAATTCGGATTGGGCTTGGGGGGGCGCGCCCCCTCCCTTGCTCCTTTCCCCTCCTTTCCACTAAATCCCATTAAGGCCCATATACCTCCCGGGGGGTTCCGATAACCTCCCGGAGCTCCGGTATTATCCCGATCTCACCTCGAACCATTTCGGTGTCCAAATATATTCGTCCAATATATCGATCTTCATGTATCGACCATTTTGAGACTCCTCGTCATGTCCGTGATCATATCCGGGACTCCGAACTACCTTCGGTACATCAAAACACATAAACTCATAATATAACTGTTATCGAACTTTAAGCGTGCGGACCCTACGGGTTCGAGAACTATGTAGACATGACCGAGACACGTCTCCGGTCAATAACCAATAGCGGAACCTGGATGCTCATATTGGCACCCACATATTCTACGAAGATCTTTATCGGTCAAACCGCATAACAACATACGTTGTTCCCTTTGTCATCGGTATGTTACTTGCCCGAGATTCGATCGTCTGTATCTCAATACCTATTTCAATCTCGTTACCGGCAAGTCTCTTTACTCGTCCCATAATACAACGTCCCGCAACTAACTCATTAGTTGCAAGGCTTGCAAGGCTTATAGTGATGTGCATTACCAAGTGGGCCCAGAGATACCTCTCCGGCAATCGGAGTGACAAATCCAAATCTCGAAATACGCCAAACCAACAAGTACCTTCGGAGACACCTGTAGAGCACCTTTATAATCACCCAGTTACGTTGTGATGTTTGGTAGCACACAAAGTGTCCCTCCGGTAAACGGGAGTTGCATAATCTCATAGTCATAGGAACATGTATAAGTCATGAAGAAAGCAATAGCAACAAACTAAACGATCAAGTGCTAAGCTAACAGAATGGGTCAAGTCAATCACATCATTCTCCTAATGATGTGATCCCGTTAATTAAATAACAACTCTTTGTCCATGGCTAGGAAACATAACCATCTTTGATTAACGATCTAGTCAAGTAGAGGCATACCAGTGACACTCTGTTTGTCTATGTATTCACACATGTATCATGTTTCCGGTTAATACAATTCTAGCATGAATAATAAACATTTATCATGATATAAGGAAATAAATAATAACTTTATTATTGCCTCTAGGACATATTTCCTTCAGTCTCCCACTTGCACTAGAGTCAATAATCTAGTTCACATCACCATGTGATTTAATACCAATAGTTCACATCACCATGTGATTAACACCCATAGTTCACATCCTCATGTGACCAACACACAAAGGGTTTACTAGAGTCAATAATCTAGTTCACATCTCTATGTGGTTAGCACCCAAAGAGTACTAAGGTGTGATCATGTTTTGCTTGTGAGAGAAGTTTAGTCAACGGGTCTGCCACATTCAGATCTGTATGTATTTTGCAAATTTCTATGTCAACAATGCTCTGCACGGAGCTACTCTAGCTAATTGCTCCCACTTTCAATATGTATCCAGATTGAGACTTAGAGTCATCTGGATCAGTGTCAAAATTTGCATCGACGTAACCCTTTACGACGAACCTTTTTGTCACCTCCATAATCGAGAAACATATCCTTATTCCACTAAGGATAATTTTGACCACTGTCCAGTGATCTACTCCTAGATCACTATTGTACTCCCTTGCCAAAATCAGTGTAGGGTATAGAATAGATCTGGTACACAGCATTGCATACTTTATAGAACCTATGGCCAAGGCATAGGGAGTGACTTTCATTCTCTTTCTATCTTCTGTCATGGTCGGGCTTTGAGTCTTACTCAATTTTACACCTTGTAACACAGGCAAGAACTCTTTCTTTGACTGTTCCATTTTGAACTACTTCAAAATCTTGTCAAGGTATGTACTCATTGAAAAAACTTATCAAGCGTCTTGATCTATCTCTATAGATCTTGATGCTCAATATGTAAGCAGCTTCACCAAGGTCTTTCTTTGAAAAACTCCATTCAAACACTCCTTTATGCTTTACAGAATAATTCTACATTATTTCCGATCAACAATATGTCATTCACATATACTTATCAGAAATGTTGTAGTGCTCCCACTCACTTTCTTGTAAATACAGACTTCACCGCAAGTCTGTATAAAACTATATCCTTTGATCAACTTATCAAAGCGTATATTCCAACTCCGAGATGCTTGCACCAGTCCATAGATGGATCGCTGGAGCTTGCATATTTTGTTAGCACCTTTAGGATTGACAAAACCTTCTGGTTGCATCATATACAACTCTTCTTTAATAAATCCATTAAGGAATGCAGTTTTGTTTATCCATTTGCCAGATTTCATAAAATGCGGCAATTGCTAACATGATTCGGACAGACTTAAGCATAGATACGAGTGAGAAACTCTCATCGTATTCGACACCTTGAACTTGTCGAAAACCTTTTGCGACAATTCTATCTTTGTAGATAGTAACACTACTTTCAGCGTCCGTCTTCCTCTTGAGGATCATTTATTTTCTATGGCTTGCCGATCATCGGGCAAGTCAACCAAAGTCCACACTTTGTTCTCATACATGGATCCCATCTCAGATTACACGGCCTCAAGCCATTTCGCGGAATCTGGGCTCATCGTCGCTTCCTCATAGTTCATAGGTTCGTCATGGTCAAGTAACTTGACCTCCAGAACAGGATTACCGTACCACTCTGGTGCGGATCTCACTCTCGTTGACCTACGAGGTTTGGTAGTAACTTGATCTGAAGTTACATGATCATCATTAGCTTCCTCACTAATTGGTGTAAGAGTCACAGGAACAGATTTCTGTGATGAACTACTTTGCAATAAGGGATCAGGTATAGTTACCTCATCAAGTTCTACTTTCCTCCCACTCACTTCTTTCGAGAGAAACTCCTTCCCTAGAAAGGATCCATTCTTAGCAACGAATGTCTTGCCTTCAAATCTGTGATAGAAGGTGTACCCAACATTTTATTTTGGGTATCCTATGAAGACACACTTCTCCGATTTGGGTTTGAGCTTATCAGGTTGAAACTTTTTCACATAAGCATCGTATCCCCAAACTTTAAGAAACGACAGCTTAGGTTTCTTGCTAAACCATAGCTCATACGATGTCGTCTCAGTGGATTAGACGGCGCCCCATTTAATGTGAATGCAGCTGTCTCTAATGCATAACCCCAGAACGATAGTGATAAATCGGTAAGAGACATCATAGATTGCACTATATCTAATAAAGTACGGTTATGACGTTCGGACACACCATTATGTTGTGGTGTTCCAGGTGGCATGAGTTTGTGAAACTATTCCACATTTTTTTAATTGAAGGCCAAACTTGTAACTCAAATATTCGTCTCCGCGATCAAATCGCAGAAATTTTTTTATTTTCTTGTTACAATGATTCTCCACTTCACTCTGAAATTCTTTGAACTTTTCAAATGTTTCAGTTTCATTAAGTAGATATACCCATATCTGCTCAAATCATCTGTGAAGGTAACCAAATAACGATACCCGCCGCGAGCCTCACACTCATCGGACCGCATACATCGGTATGTATTATTTTCAAGAAGTCAGTAGCTCGCTCCATTGTTCGGGAGAACGGAGTCTTAGTCATCTTGCCCATGAGGCATGGTTCGCAAGCATCAACTGATTCATAATCAAGTGATTCCAAAAGCCCATCAACATGGATTTTCTTCATGCGCTTTGCACCAATATGACCTAAACGGCAGTGCCACAAATAAGTTGCACTATCATTATTAACTTTGCATCTTTTGGCTTCAATATTATGAATATGTGTATCACTATGATCGAGATCCAACAAACCATTTTCATTGGGTGTATGACCATAGAAGGTTTTATTCATGTAAACAGAACAAAAGTTATTCTCTAACTTAAATGAACAACCGTATTGCAATAAACATGATCAAATCATATTCATGCTCAACGCAAACACCAAATAACACTTATTTAGGTTCAACACTAATCCCGAAAGTATAGGGAGTGTGCGATGATGATCATATCAATCTTGGAACTACTTCCAACACACATCACCCTTAACTAGTCTCTGTTCATTCTGCAACTCCTGTTTCGAGTTACTAATCTTAGCAATTGAACTAGTATCAAATACTAAGGGGTTGCTATAAACACTAGTAAAGTACACATCAATAACATGTATATCAAATATACCTTTGTTCACTATGCCATCCTTCTTATCCGCCAAGTATCTAGGGCAGTTCCACTTTTAGTGACCAGTCCCTTTGCAGTAAAAGCACTAAGTCTCAGGCTTAGGTCCAGACTTGGGTTTCTTCACTTGAGCAGCAACTCGCTTGCCGTTCTTCTTGAAGCTCCCTTTCTTCCCTTTTTTCTTTTCTTGAAACTAGTGGTCTTGTTAACCATCAACACTTGATATTTTTCTTGATTTCTACCTTCGTCGATTTCAGCATCACGAAGAGCTTGGGAATTGTTTTCGTCATCCCTTGCATACTATAGTTCATCACGAAGTTCTACTAACTTGGTGATGGTGACTAGAGAATTCTGTCAATCACTATTTTATCTGGAAGATTAACTCCCACTTGATTCAAGCGATTGTAGTACCCAAACAATCTGAGCACATGCTCACTTCTTGAGCTATTCTCCTTCATCTTTTAGCTATAGAACTTGTTGGAGACTGCATATCTCTCCACTCGGGTATTTGCTTGAAATATTAACTTCAACTCCTAGAACATCTCATATGGTCCATGACGTTCAAAATGTCTTTGAAGTCCCGATTCTAAGCCATTAAGTATGGTGCACTAAACTATCAAGTAGTCATCATATTGAGCTAGCCAAACGTTCATAATGTCTGCATTTTATCCTTCAATGGGTCTGTCACCTAGTGGTGCATCAAGGACATAATTTTTATGTGCAGCAATGAGGATAATCCTCAGATTACGGATCCAATCCGCATCATTGCTACTAACACCTTTCAACATAGTTTTTCTCTAGGAACATATCAAAATAAACATAGGGAAGCAACAACGCGAGCTATTGATCTACAACATAGATATGCTAATACTACCAGGACTAAGTTCATGGTAAATATAAGTTTAATTCAATAATATTACTTAAGAACTCCCACTTAGATAGATATCCCTCTAATCATCTAAGTGATCACGTGATCCAAATCAACTAAACCATAACCGATCATCACGTGAAATGGAGTAGCTTTCAATGGTGAATATCACTATGTTGATCATATCTACTATATGATTCACGCTCGACCTTTCGTTCTCAGTGTTCCGACGCCATATCTGCATATGCTAGGTTCGTCAAGTTTAACCTAAGTATTCTGCGTGTGCAAAACTGGCTTGCACCCGTTGTAGATGTACGTAGAGTTTATCACATCCGATCATCACGTGGTGTCTGGGCACGACGAACTTTGGCAACGGTGCATACTCAGGGAGAACTCTTTTATCTTGAAATTTAGTGAGAGATCATCTTATAATGCTACCGTCAATCAAAGCAAAATAAGATGCATAAAAGATAAACATCACATGCAATCAATATAAGTGATATGATATGGCCATCATCATCTTGTGCTTGTGATCTCCATCTCCGAAGCACCGTCATGATCACCATCGTCACCGGCGCGACACCTTGATCTCCATCGTAGCATCGTTGTCGTCTTACCAATTTATGCTTCTACGACTATCGCTACCGCTTAGTGATAAAGTAAAGCATTACAGGGCGATTGCATTGCATACAATAAAGTGACAACCATATGGCTCCCGCCAGTTGCCGATAAATCGGTTACAAAACATGATCATCTCATACAATAAAATATAGCATCATGTCTTGACCATATCACATCACAACATGCCCTGCAAAAACAAGTTAGACATCCTCTACTTTGTTGTTGCAAGTTTTACATGGCTGCTACGGGCTGAGCAAGAACCGTTCATACCTACGCATCAAAACCACAACGATAGTTCGTCAAGTTAGTGATGTTTTAACCTTCTCAAGGACCGGGCGTAGTCACACTCGGTTCAACTAAAGTTGGAGAAACTGACACCCGCTAGTCACCTGTGTGCAAAGCACGGCGGTAAAACCAGTCTCCCGTAAGCGTACGCATAATGTCGTTCCGGGCCGCTTCATCCAACAATACCGCCGAACCAAAGTGTGACATGCTGGTAAGCTTGTTCTACTCGTGCATATAACATCAGCGCATAAACCCTGGCTCGGATGCCACTGTTGGGGAACGTAGTAATTTCAAAAAAATTCCTACGCACACGCAAGATCATGGTGATGCATAGCAACGAGAGGGGAGAGTGTTGTCCATGTACCCTCGTAGACTGAAAGCGGAAGCGTTGCACAACGCGGTTGATGTAGTCGTACGTCTTCACGATCCGACCGATCAAGTACCGAACGCACGGCACCTTCGAGTTCAGCACAGGTTCAACTCGATGACGTCCCTCGAACTCCGATCCAGCCGAGCTTTGAGGGAGAGTTCCATCAGCACGACGGTGTGGTGACGATGATGATATTCTACCGACGCAGGGCTTCGCCTAAGCACCGCTATGATATTATCGAGGTGGATTATGGTGGAGGGGGGGCACCGCACACGGCTAAGAGATCAAGATATCAATTGTTGTGTCTATGGGGTGCCCCCCTCTTCCGTATATAAAGGAGGGGAGGAGAGGGCCGGCCAGGGAGAGGTGGCGCGCCCAAGGGGGGAGTCCTACTCCCACCGGGAGTAGGTGGGAGTAGGACTCCTCCTTTTCCTATTTGGAGAGGGAGAGGGAAGGAAGAGCAAGGAGGGAGGAAGGAAAGGGGGGCCGGCCCCCCTCCCAATTTGGATTGGGCTTGGGGGGCGCTCCCTCCCTTGCTCCTTTCCCCTCCTTTCCACTAAATCCCATTAAGGCCCATATACCTCTCGGGGGGTTCCGATAACCTCCCGGAGCTCTCGTATTATCCCGATCTCACCCGAAACCATTCCGGTGTCCAAATAGATTCGTCCAATATATCGATCTTCATGTCTCGACCATTTCGAGATTCCTCGTCATGTCCGTGATCACATCCGGGACTCCGAACTACCTTCGGTACATCAAAACACATAAACTCATAATATAACTGTCATCGAACTTTAAGCGTGCGGACCCTACGGGTTCGAGAACTATGTAGACATGACTGAGACACGTCTCCGGTCAATAACCAATAGCGGAACCTGGATGCTCATATTGGCTCCCACATATTCTACGAAGATCTTTATCGGTCAAACCGCATAACAACATACGTTGTTCCCTTTGTCATCGGTATGTTACTTGCCCGAGATTCGATCGTCGGTATCTCAATACCTAGTTCAATCTCGTTACCGGCAAGTCTCTTTACTCGTTCCGTAATACGTCATCTCGCAACTAACTCATTAGTTGCAATGCTTGCAAGGCTTATAGTGATGTGCATTACCAAGTGGGCCCAGAGATACCTCTCCGACAATGGGAGTGACAAATTCTAATCTTGAAATACGCCAACCCAACAAGTACCTTCGGAGACACCTGTAGAGCACCTTTATAATCACCCAGTTACGTTGTGACGTTTGGTAGCACACAAAGTGTTCCCCCGGTAAACGGGAGTTGCATAATCTCATAGTCATAGGAACATGTATAAGTTATGAAGAAAGCAATAGCAACAAACTAAACGATCAAGTGCTAAGCTAACAGAATGAGTCAAGTCAATCACATTATTCTTCTAATGATGTGATCCCGTTAATCAAATAACAACTCTTTGTCCATGGCTAGGAAACATAACCATATTTGATTAACGATCTAGTCAAGTAGAGGCATACCAGTGACACTCTGTTTGTCTATGTATTCACACATGTATCATGTTTCCGGTTAATACAATTCTAGCATGAATAATAAACATTTATCATGATATAAGGAAATAAATAATAACTTTATTATTGCCTCTAGGGCATATTTCCTTCAAGGCGTACTGGCATCATCGTCGTCCTGGTAGCGCATGCGGCACATAGTCGTGTTGAACACCTTCATGGTGAGCGTGGAGTTGTCGTCGTAACTGAGGACAAGGAAGTACCCGTGCAGCAGGTCGTAGGCACGGACAAACTGCTCCCAACCATGACATAGGTACATGTGGTCGTGCCTGAACACCACCTCCACATCCCACAGCCTGCGAAGCCCGCTGCCGGCCTGTCGCAGCTTCACATTCTTTGGCCGATGGCTGTCCAGCATCTTCATAAAAGTGTCAGGGATCCTCTGCGGCATGGGTCAAGCCGTGATGTAGCAAACAGCAGAGTTATGATAAAGATATGGGTGAAGGGGAGATCTCTCCTTTTATATACCTGCCTCTTGGAGGAATTCTCGAGTATGATCGTGAAGAACTCGAAACCTTCCAAGTCGTACTCCGGTGTGGCAGAGCGCAGCCTGCGGTGGCGGCCTCCCCCCATCTCTGATAAGCAGCAGAAGAGACCAATTACCACCCTTACAACAATATCATACAACATTACAGCAGTAGAAGTTTTGAGCAGAAGATAATCAACTACACTTAATTAATTTGGTAGGTTAGTTGGCAATAGTTGGAACAGAGCCGAGTTTTAAACATGAAAGAAAACTGAGAAAAAAAGCAATGCACTTGTGCTCAACAACACTTAATTAATTTTGTAGGTTAGTTGGCAATGACAATTGGCACCCTTCAAAACTAGGGATTTCTTTAGACATGAAAGAAAACTGAAAATGTTGAAAAACAGACATAGTAATCTAAAAAACAGAGCATGTTTTAGGTGGCTCTAGGTTGACATACTAGAGCTGAGCACAAGATTTATTGGTAGAATGTTATTCAATGTATTCTTGATCATCAAATGTAAGAGAATATATATCCTCACCATCTTTAGCTTCTAGATATGTTAAGATTGATAGGCACAAAAGTAAATCTCAAGGGAGCAATCTATATAGTGGTATATGCTCAAATTTACCGTTAGACCTGTTATTGTGTGCCTCAATCTTCCATGTATATGCTCAAATATACCCTTAGACTTGTTATTTTTGCAAAAATGCCATGCCTATATGCTTCAATTTGTAAATCAGCCATAAACTTGTTATTTGTAAATTTCAGGAACATAGCAGATTTGAAGTTGTGGTCCATGGCAGTTTTCTACACGAACTGTTCTAAATCAAGTGTGTTATCCTCATTTTTATTCAGAGTGTGGCAGTGTTTACCTACAACATGGCAATTTCACACAATCTCCTGTTGGCTACATGAAACTGAAAAACAAAAAAAAAACTGAAACAAACTGAAAAACAAGCAGTGCACTTGAGAAAAATACACTTCTTCTTCCTCTTCTTCTTCTTTTTATTTTTTCATCTTTCTTCTTTCTTCTTAACCTAAAGTAAACTAAATGTAGACCAAAACTTAAAAAACAGAAGAAAAAAAAACCTAAAGTAAACTCTTCACGCCTTATAACTTTCAAACACGTGTCCGTCGACAAGCTTATAAAATTCATCAAAACCACAGCCAAGGAAACTAACATGGTGGTCAGCCAGTTAGCTAACAAAACCAGCACAGTCGACATTGGCACCATTGGTCATGCGGATGCGGCACCAACAACAATTGCCTCTGCTCTGTCTTCAGCTACTGATTCTACCAATTATGCCATTTTCAGTGAATAACTAGCCGATGGGTTTTAATACGATGACGACGGAGTATAAAACAACCAAAGGTGATGATTGGCAACGCAGCACAGAAGTACATGTTCCACCACTATCTCCAGCAGCCTCTTGCTATACTTCTTGGGCTACCGGGTCTACCAATCATGTCAGTTTTTCGAACGAATTGCTAACTGGTGAGCTCGAACAGGATGACGACGGAGTATGAAACAGCCAGGGATGATGACTGACAACACTTGACAGAACCACATGTCGAACCACTGAACTGAATCGAACCAAGAGAGAGGGTAAACAAGCAGGTGAGAGCAGAGAAAAGAAAGAAACCTTGCTCGTTCTTGCCGAGGCCCTTGCCGGACTTGGATCCCATCTTCTGCAGCAGCCTGAAGCCGACGTTGGAGGCGGCGAGCCGCGTGTCGACGAAGGCCTGCTCCAGCCCCTCCGTGTCCAGGTTCTCCACCGGGGTGGCCGCGGTGGTGGAGGAGAGGGGCGTCGGGCGGCCGGGTAGACGCTGTGATTTGATTTTCGGCCGAAAAAAACTTATTTCGGCCGATTTTCGGCCATCTCGCCATGGCCCGGTACATGGCCCTTTCGGCCGAATAATTTTGGCCCAATTTGAATTTTGTGGCCTGGCCCAGCTTCTAGAGCGTTTCTGTTAGGCTTCGACTGAGACAAAACCACGAGACCACACGTCCTAATCCTAGAATCTCCCTTTCCTCTCGATCCTCCTGTGTGTGGCGCCGCCGCTGCACACAGGGCACATCTCATGCGATGGCGGCTTCTTCGGCCAAGGCGCTCACTACCCTCCTGCCATCATCCACGTCTCCTCGCCTCCACCCCATCCACTTCATGTGCGCTGCCTCTCCAAGATTGAGGCATGATGCTCGACGGCTGCG
This sequence comes from Aegilops longissima, assembly GCA_021605205.1. Classification (NCBI taxonomy): domain Eukaryota; kingdom Viridiplantae; phylum Streptophyta; class Magnoliopsida; order Poales; family Poaceae; genus Aegilops; species Aegilops longissima. The sequence continues at coordinate 101,700,140 of CM038682.1, read as the reverse complement.
ACAAAGGAGCTGGTGGAGCCCGAGCTGACCAGTTCAACGGAGGCATGAGGATGGAGCAGCGGCAGCAGCATGGTGGGCGGCCGCTTGATTGAATCTTAATTCTGGATGCGTTTATATCTTCCTATTTGAAGTATGCATGCAGTTTTGGTTCTTCAGCAATTTGGCCATGCTGCTCTGATTTACTTGTGTTGCTTTAGATTAAGGATTGTTGTGCTGCTATAATTATGCCCTATTTGATTCAGATTTTGCTTAAATTCGGCTGAATTTCGGTCAAATTTGATCCAAAAATTCAAATTTTGTTTCTGCAATTTCGTCCGAGATTTTACCGAAATATTTGAAATGGCCGAAATTCGGCCATCTCGTTCAGTGGCGAAAAAAAACACAAAAAGAAAATCAAAACACAGGGTGGATGAGGGGCCGGGGGTGGCGGCATGGTGGTGGAGGAGAGGCGCCGGGCGGCAGGTGGAGGAGGGCGCCAGGCGTGAGGGCGACCGCAATGGTGGAGGAGAGGCGCGAGGCCGGGGGTGGGAGGCGCCCAGGGCGACGGGTGATCGCTCGCGCACGCGGGCAGGCGGGGTGGTGCGCAACAGGGTGGCGCTGGTGGGAGGAGTCACCGGGCGGCGGTGGCATGTGGGGTGACGGGTTGGCGTGGCGGCGGCAGGCGGGGTGGCATAGGGCGGCGGCTCGGCACGGGCTAAAAAGAGAGAGGGATAGAGATGGGCGCGGCGTCGTTGGCATTTTAGTTAGGGCACGGTTCTTTGCCGTCTGCTAGCAGACGGCAAAGAGCCTAGCTAACGGACATTAGTTTGGTCACTTTCTTTGCCGTTTGCTGGCGGAGGGCAAAGAAAGTGGTCGTTAGGTGGCTCTCCCGAGTGGGTCACCCTCCCTCTTTGCCGTCTACTAGCGGACGGCAAAGCTTCTATGCCGTCCATCCGGCTGACGGCAAACATGATCTTTGCCATCAGCTCTTTCTTTGCCGTCAGTTTCATATAAGCTGATGGCACAGACCTTCTTTGCCGTCAGCTGGCTGACGGCAAAGATCTGGCTGATGGCAAAGATCCTGATTCCAGTAGTGTAGGCGGGGAGACCTTTATTCCATCTTCAGGGAGCCGCCGCCGTCTCGTCTTTTTGAGCAGGACACAAACTCTACCAAATTTCAAAAGAACGACTAACAGTAGAGCCCTTCCGCCAATCCTTGCCAGGATCCGCCGCGCCCCCATGGCCCTAGGGCCACATGAGACGAGGCGGACCTGCGGTGGAGCCGGTGAAAGGCATAAACCCTAGCATTTTTGGAGGAGAAATATGTATCCATATGCCACCATTGTACATGCCCAATGTGTTTGGTTGGGGGGTGTTGAAGGCAGGGAATAAGAGTTTAAGATTGGTGAGACTAAAAATCCGTTGATTGGTTCAGGGACTTGGGAATTAGTAAGGGAACGGAAAGGGAAATTAGGAGGGCCAACTCTTATCGATCTCTACCGTGGGGAGCCTGGTAATTCAGCGAAGGAATAGGAGTTGACGTATCAAGAAATATTGTTACAGATATGGTGGGCCACCTCCCGCAGTGAAGTAAAAATAAAACACGAACATCTTAGCTAATTAAAGAAACTACTCTCTAATCTGCAGATGCTGTTTAGAATTAGGGAAACGTTTAATGACGGCAGACCGGTCGAAGCTTTCGGCCGGTCGCGCTGGCTCACGCGCTACGCGCATGTCTCTAGTACAAGCCACGTAACCAGTAAGATCCACCAACCGCTCATTCTTCTTTCTTATCCTCACTTGGAGCACCCCAGCCACCAATCCCCCACATCTCTATCTCACCGTCTCGCATCTCCGGCCGGCTCACGCGGGTCATGGCCACCGCCCCATGAAATTGCTGCTGCCCATGCCCACGCGCACCCCAGGAACTGCTGCGGGGAACCAAGTCAGCGATGACGGACGCAGACTGACGATGGTTGTCCACCACTTCCCTTCTCGTCCATCTCCGGCCACGGTCAGGGCGTACTCGCAGCTCCGCGGCTGCACGGCGTGCTACAACCAGTAACCGGCCATGCTTCAACCGATGGCCAGATTTGTTTCCGGGGAGGCGACGGTGATTTGTGGCGGCGACGTCGGTGCTGCGATTTTGCTGCCGCCGGCACCGGGAAAGCTACCACCGGCGACGGGATTTGCTACAACCAGTGGGGCCATACCACGGCGGTGGTGACCACGGCCTGACGGTGGTGACCACGGCCCGACGGTAGTGCTACAACCAGTTTGTATTTTGCTACAACCAACCCCATTTTTTGCTACTACCGTCTTTGAATTTTGCTGGAAACAACCCATTCTTTGCTACCACCGTCTTGATTTTTGCTACAACCAGTGTGTGATTTTGCTTCCACCATATCATGTTTTTGCTGGAACCGGTGGCTCGTATTTTTTTTGTTCCATCTCCCGTGCGAGTTTTTTGCCGGAGCCGGGGTCCCATTTTCTTTTTTGCTTCCACAGTATGTTTCTTTTGCTAGAATCGGCACTGATTTTTGCTACCACCACTTTTTTTGGTTGTATGCTACGCGGTTGTGCCATTTTGATTCTGTAACCGACGACGAGGATGGCCGGCTGCCATTGGACTGCAGCTGCCGCATCGGAGCTGCGGCCATCGCCATGAGGAGCTGCAACCATAGGAAGCAGGCTGCTACATGCATGAAGCCGGCGACCACAACCGACAATGACGACGGCGACCAGCGACGAGGGAAGCGACGGCGACCGACGTCGAGGGGAGCGACGGCCGAAGAACGTGCGGGTGGTGTTTTGAGGCCGGGGCGTTGCGCGGTGTCGGTTAACTTTTCGAGAACGAGGACGAAGATTAGCCTTTTAATCGAACAGTTGTTAGCAGGCATATTGGACAGCTGCGGGCCGACCGGCCCAACGACAGACCCAAATTTGGGCCGGTGCGTCGGCGCAGAGTACTGGCCTTTAGAGTTCAAGTGTATATTTATTCCATCAGATTGGTTACATCTACTACCCCTATAAAAGCAAGAGAGGATGGAGAACCAGACCATCCTATCCATCGAAACATGCAATCTGATGATCTACATTCCTCCAGCATACTAAACAAGTTTTATGCTTTAATTACCCACCATGCCATTGCTTTAATTAATTACCCATCATGCCATTGGGTTAACATCGTCCCGAACACGTCGTTGCCCTCTGGCAGTCTGGCTACCACGCCGTCGGGACAGTTTGGCCACCGCCCCACACCTCGCTCCACCTCTTCCCTACAACCTCCTCGCCAGCCATCGCCTCTACCGCCGCTGGACAACCTCCACATGTGCCTCTCCACAAGCGCCGCTGGACAGCCATGCCGTCCGCACCCGCGCCGCCTGGACCGCCGCGCCATCCACGCGCCGACCCCGTTCGATCTAAACTATACGAGGGGTTGCCCCGACCCCGTTCCTCGAGTTGGCCGTGGAAGAGAGAGAGCGAGACGGCAATGGTGGATCTAGACGAGGGGTTTCCGTCCCTTTCATTGCATCCACCAGAAGAGAGAGATCGAAGGGAAGAAGCTTGACGATGGTGCCCCGGCCCGGCGCCTCTCCGCACCCGCTCCCTGGCAGTGCGCCTCCGCACCCGGCGGCCTTGCTCCTTCGCCAGCTCACCACCGCGCCTGGCCCCGCTGCTCCTCCGCCAGTGCCCTGCCGCACCCAGCCGCAGCCTCACGCGTCTCCGCGCTGGCCCTCCACGCCTCCCCGCGCACGGCGCTGACGGCCCTCCACACCTCCCACGACATACCCGGGGAGCTCACTGGCGCGCCGATGACACCCATATCCTTTACAGTAAATCATGTTCCGATATTCATGTTCAGTTATAGGCTTGTACTGATTTCTTCACTTCCACAAGACCACAAGTATTTATGTTCAGTTGTATGCTTCTACTGATTTCTTAACTTCCCCATGGTTTTACCTTCATCCACATGCATCTTGACGGTCATAAAAACAAACACTACATGCTGTTTTATCATCTCAACAATGTTCAGATGCATTTTGGGGATTTTCTGATTTTCACAATAAAAAACAACTTCTGTTGAAGATAAACATCATGACAAATGCTGCCAAACCAGAAGCAAAATCACCTAACAAATATAATGCAATCAGATTTAATCCTGAATCTCTCATCAATGCAGAGATGAGTGGACGTTCCAAAAGCTTTGTCTCAGTTCCCTGCTGGTTCGAGATCCGCACAAGTTTGCTCCCTTGCGTCATCAGCCTCATCTAAAGGTATTCTTCCCCAGCCTTGTCGTTCTGCAAGAGACGCTTGAATATTTCGACATGGATCTCCACAGACGAAGTTCTGCACTCATATGGCGCATTATTTTTCGGTTCCACCTCCATTTAGTTTCGACTGTAGTTACCTGATAAACCGTGGAGGACAAGCGCCCTAGCAAACCATAGAAATTTATTGTCAGAACTGTTGTTTATGCTTGTTTGATTCTGATGCTTCCAGTTGGCATTTGCGTATCATCTTTTCATAGTTGCTGAGGCGCTTCTTTTCATAAAAGTTGTACGCATACAAGCTGCACCCGTGAGTGAGCACAATTGTCCTATGGCACATAATTTAGATTTTAACTTTTTAATACTTAAGAAGTGCTATTTTTCTTGAAATTTGTATAAATACATGCTTCTGCTCTGAGTCAGCACAACTGTCAAAATTCAGAGTTTTGCTACATATTCAAATTACTGATAATGCCATAATTGCAAATACTTTAGAGGCATGCCATGTAATTGCAACAATTATGAATAATAAGGTCATATTTTTTTTGTAATTTTGATCCTTTGATCGGTCTATTCTGCGTTGAAGGTCCCGTTCATCTCTGGCAAATTCAGCTGCAGCCTCAATTGTACGTGTGCTTCAATCTATTTTCATGTTGTTTTCTTGGGCCTTAGTTTTTTTTTCTTGGGTGTTTGACGAACGCTTCACAAATTAAGCTCCTGTTAACAATTTCAAAGCTGTTGGTTGGCCTGCAGCTCGTGTGGGCCAAGGTGAAGCACGCTTTAGTCTGTCCCTCAGAAGTTGTTGCCGCCCTCCTCGCTGCCACTGCCGGAGACGAAACATGGAACATGGTGGTAAGCCTCCCCCGCTCTCAGTTCTTCCCCTTTGCTTTGGACAATTTATGTAAATGTTATTACTGTTTATAAATATCTTCTGTTGTTATGGCTGATAATCTTGACTTTTCCGGTGTTCATGGAGGTAACTAAGGTATATCTATGCTGTAGTCGACAAGGGGGCCTACCTATGATGCCCGTGCAGTTCAAAATGTTTGCAGGCCAGCCTATGATGTTAGGTTGGAGGCATAATTATGATGTCAGGTTGTTGTACACGGAAATTTTGTGGGATATTTCTTGCAGATTGGGAGTTTATGTTTTTCTTCGTTAGCTTTTAAGATTGTTGTAGTTAAAACATGAGATGGAAGCCTCAGATTGAATACTGAGCTATGTTACAGATTTACAGTAGTGGCTATCTTCTACATCAGCCTCTGTTCAAATAGTTTATTTTATATGTTCGTTCATGGAAGTTGATTATCCTCGCATACAACTACCCTCAGTTCAGGAAGCCTCAGATTGAATACAGAGCTATGTTGCCAAGGATTTAGAAGGAATTATTTCCATATAAGTAAGATTATTTGATCCTGTTCTGAAATACTTTTTAATGCTTATATTTGGATGGGCATGATGTGGTGCAGGTTCCACCGATTCTGGAAGCACATGGCTGAATGGAATCCAACAGAACCGATGCTGCATCTATAGCATCCTATATTAGTGATACATGTTTAATTTGGTGATAACAGATATATCATCCTATTTTTTTCACTTGCATGGTTCCTTTCCATTGATGTTGTAGTTGGTACTTGCCAATCTCTATGGAGTATTGGTATGAGTGGACTAAGTGAGAAGAGTACATGATTGTAGGTTGCAACTTGCTAATTATGCGTCCATGTTCATGTGTGTGTGTCATTATTAGATAACATCTCTACTTTTTTCTCATAGTTGCATTACTGGAAGGTGGATCAGGGTGCACTGTTGAAGCATTTTGATTGGCCTGAGAAAAATGAGGACACTGCGACAGACAACCTTTTGCTTACTAACCTCATAAATATTTGAAGCATAAGTTTCTAACTACATAAATGATCTCATAACCTTACCTGTGACATTGCACCTATGGTATGAGGAGTACGCCAAATTTACAAAAAGAACATATACAATTTGTGGTAGTAGAATTACATTTAGTATTGAATATTTGATTGATATTCCTTATTCCGTATGTTGCCAAGTCTACAACCTTTATATCTAAAGCAGTTTAACTTTGATACTAGGCAATTGGTATCCTGAGCTTTGCCACTTTCTGAAGTGCATTGAGATAGGAGTTTCAGTTCTTGGTTTTCAGGAAACAGAAGAGGAGCGTTTGAGGAAAGAGGAGGAGAGGGAGGGATGGGAAGCACAGAAAGGGAGAAGGGAGAGGGAAAAGGAAAAGTTGCTCAAGAAGGAGAATAATAGAAATGCTTTACATGTAGGCATTTCGTTGCAATGTTCTCATGGATTATTGGATAACAGTCTTCCTCTTGATTGTTTTGTTTTAGGTAAGTTGATGATCACATGGAAAATGTGTGATGGATACATGGAGTTTTGTGGGTAACCTGGTTTATTTTGCCTTTTTGAGATTTTTTTGAAATTAATATTCAGTACAACTATTGCCGAAATATACATATCAACAGATCAGCTTCTAAATCATTCGTCGACTTTCAATGCTTTACTTGTTGGACTACCAGGGGCATCAACTGCTATAAGATAGACCCATCCAGGTTTAAGGCATGGTACTTGTAATTTGGATTTGTTGCACCAATTATACTGTAAAGGTTCCCTTACAGTCTTTCTGTTAAAAAAAACTGCTATAAGATAGTGATGATCCCTTCAGTCTGTTATAAATACAATTTTAGTTTGGTGTGCTTTTTATTGATTTTTCTTTATGATAAAAATTGAGAAATAAAGAAGCATTGTGGCATATCGATATTACCATACTACCAGATATATCTATTCAATTTAGTCATTTCCTTTTTGGATAGACATGTGTTATGTTTCTTAACATTTATTTATTTTGGACTTAATTTGGACATGCAAAGTGGGGACTTGGATGTCTGTCCACTCTAATTTGATATGTGACGGTTTGATTTGAATATTTGTATTTTCCTCAAGATTTACAATACAAATTCTCTATGAATACATTCATCGTGCTAGGTGAAAAACTAAGGGGACTTGTAACATGTTTTTTAGAAATGGAGGAGGACCCCTGGCCTCTGCATATGGACAATGCATGCAACCACGTTATTAATTATTCACACAAGACCTTACAAAATCATTCAACAGTAAGACTAAAGCCACCGTCTAGGCAACATCTGTCGCTACTCCTATCCAGTTGATGTAGGGATCCTGATAGTCTGGACCGAATACTAAATAGACCTCGCAGCCAAACCTAACATCTAAAACCTGAGGTCCTAACCAGGACGCCCGCCGGGTATGGGTCACCCACCAGTCCGGCGCACTCCTCAACCAGGACGCCTAGCGGGTATGAGGCCGCCGCAGCCACCGGCCACCAATCCATCTTCAATGATGTACTGCTGCATCTACCTTGCCCGGTCTTGCTATCGTCGACGCCACCACGACACCAGACAACGTCACCATCCTGCACTCGTCAATCATCACACGCCCACCGGCGAGACGCCGCTGCTCCATGCCGCCGAGACCCGCCGTCGTCGACGCGAGAGAAGGCACGCCACACCACCTCACGCCTCTTCCATCCGGCGCCGCTCCACAAACGATGCCCCCAACAGGGAACATGACACCGCAGCACCGCCATCATCCGATCAAGAGATCTTAGGATTTTCCCCGGAGCGGCACGAGCAAGTTGACGATAGTTGCTTCACAATGCCTTCATCAAGGTAACGGCGTAGACGCCGCCATCGCCCGCCATGACCAGATCGGCCGGTTTTCACCGGCGACTATGTCTCCCCAACTCGGCGCCGGTGCTAATAGTGGGATCCAAGATCCGCCACTACCAGCCTGGCCAACCGCCTTCGGTGGAGAAGGCAGCCACCATCACCATGCCCGGGCCAAGAGACCCGGACGTCCTCGTGCCACAAAGATTATCCAGGGGGGATCTCCTCTTGCCGTTGTCGAGACGAGGCGCAGCCACAGTTGTGGATCTCGATCTAAACCCCTCGGGCCCAGATCAGATCTCATCGCAGCCAAGATCTCATCCGTCAAACGGGCGCCGAAGATCTCCTGGCCACCGCCAACCCGCTGCGAACTGCCGTTGGAGGAGGAGTGAGATGGACGCGGCTGCCCCCACGCGTTACCACTGGCAACATAGCTACAGAAAATGCTAATAAGTGATCACTGTGTAGTAGCTCCATATGTTACATATAAATGGGTTATTTTCATCTTATTTGCACCTTCTTTGTTGTTCATGTCATTTAGTTTTGCCTCCATATGGAACACATTATTTTTGGAGATATATTATGTATGGATGAGAAGCTATGTAAATATCAACCCGTATTTTGATAATTATTTAATGACAAGTGAGACGTGTGTTGCACGTGCAAGCTTACTAGTATATAGCATATGAAAGGATGCCTCCTGCGGACGCGACTGTTGGTGAAGACAACCTTCCAGGAGCAACCGCCGTTCGGTTGCATTAAGGGAAGAGTGGGGATTAACCTTAATTAACATTTAGTTAATTAATCTTAACAGATGCAACGCCAAATAGGAGCACATCTCATGTAACCTACCCTTCCTTTTCTTTGTTCATGCCAATTATTCTCACAAATAATTCTCACCTCGTACCAAACGTGGGACTGGGACTAACAGTCCACTTCCCAAGTATAATCCCTTCCTCTCATAAATTCCCATTCCCTCTCCCTTAAATTGCCGAACACGCTGTAAATAAAAGTGGGGGAGTACGTAGCAAGTCTCAGTTAAGCTGAATGGTGCCTGCTCTAGGCGCTTCTTTCCATCCCAGGGGCTGCGGCAGGGCGACCCTCTATCACCATATCTATTCTTATTCTGTGTCGAGGGGTTTTCTGCGTTGTTGAGGAAAGCACAATCTGAAAATAAGCTGAAGGGTGTCACTTTTGGGGGCACTGGCCCCCATATCACACATCTTTTATTTGCGGATGACAGCATAGTCTTTCTCGAGGGCTCTCCGGAGTATCTTCAAACACTAAAGGAAATCTTGGCAATATATGAGGCGGCCTCGGGCCAGAGGGTAAACATGCAAAAGTCATCCATCTTTTTTGGCAAAGGGTGTCAGGATAGCACCAAGGAGGAGCTCAAGGCAGTCTTGGGTGTGTCCTCTGAAGCACTGAGTGAAAAGTACCTTGGTCTTCCAACACTGGTTGGACGATCGAAAGAGGGTACTTTTCAGTATGTCACAGAGAGTACGAAAGGTAAATGTAGTGGATGGAAAGGTTTGGGTCTATCCAAGAAAGCAAGGGAGGTTCTCATCAAGTCAGGCCTCCAATCGGTACCAACGTTCACCATGAGTTGTTTCCACCTCACGAAGAAAACATGCCGGAATCTGAATACAATCTCTTCGAAATTCTGGTGGGGGGCAAAAGATGGGGAACGCAAGGTACATTGGGTCTCTTGGCAGAAGATGTGCACCTCTAAGAGGGACGGAGGAATGGGTTTTCGTGATCCGGCTGCGTTCAACCAAGCCCTTCTAGCAAAACAAGCATGGCGCGTGCTGCAATGTCCGGAGTCTTTGGTAGCGAGAGTGCTGAAAGCCCGCTATTTCAAGGACGAGTCTATTTTGAGTGCGACATGCCCGTCGACAGCCTCGTACACTTATCGAAGTATTCTGCACGGGAGGGACCTTCTTCGAGAGGGGCTGGTTTGGCGAATCGGGGATGGCTCCAAAGTTAATATACACCACAGTAATTGGATCCCGAGGAGTGGCTCGATGAAGCCGCTTGGTCAGATATATTTGCCTGGAGTAACACGAGTCGCTGACCTTCTTCAGAACGATGGTAAAGAGTGGAACAGAGATCTCGTGCTACAAATGTTCTCCCCGGATGATGCCAGCGATATCCTGCAGATTGTGGTGGGCGGCTTAGGTGTTGATGATTATCATGCTTGGAACCACACGAAAAATGGAGTGTTTTCGGTGCGCTCTGCATATCACCTGAAGATGGCCATGGTGAGAGCAAGCTCCGGACGGCCGGAGTCTTCTAGCTCTGTACATAAGCACCAGGGAAGGCGAAGGTACACTTATGGAGATTGCTTTCCAATGGATTGGCAGTTGGGTCAGAGCTACATCGGAGAAGGATTAAGCCAAGAGTATTTTGTGCTGTTTGTGGTCGAGAGGAAACCATTTTCCATCGTTTTTGGTCGTGCCAACATTCTGTTCTGTTTTGGCAGCTATTTCACTCGGCATTGGGAGATATGGTGGCGATCCCACCATGCGAGCTTGTCTCCCAGGGGGAAGTAGCGCGATGGCTTCTGCAGTTGCTGGCGGGAGCCTCCGATGATGCCAAACAAGCAATGGTGCATGCGGTGTACGGCCTTTGGCTTGCCAGGAATGAAACAAGAGAGGGAAGAGGATCAAGACTCCACATGAAATATTGGCCACGGTGTTGATGCACATGGAGGAGTGGAGGCTGGCACATCCCACTGTGAGCACCAACCAGACTCGCGCGTCGCCGCAACGCTGGGAACCGCCAACCGAGGGCTGGACCAAGGTTAACTCGGACGGTGCAACATCGAAGATTGGAAGCAAGGCGGGTGGAGGTGCGGTGTTGCGAGATCACATGGGCGCTTTCAGAGTGGGGGTATGTCATCTTTTCCCTGGTGTGTCTGATCCGGAGACAGCAGAACTGCTAGCTTGTAGGCGAGCTCTTGAGGTGGCGCTGGAGATGAATGTGCAACGAGTCCATGTCGAACTGGATTCCAAAGGAGTGGTGCAATCCCTGCAGAATCAAGCGAAGGAGCTTTCGGCGACAGGGCCTCTGCTGGAGGAGATCAAAGCTAGGTTGAGATCTTTCGAGGAGTTTAAGATCTCTTGGGTACGTCGTTCAGCAAATGTTGTCGCGCATAAATTTGCTAGAGTATGTGTGGGTGATGAACTTTGTCAGGTTTGGTTGGGGGCCCCCCGGATTTTGTTCTTTCTGTCTTGTCGGATGAGATTCCGAACATAAGTTAAATAAAGCGGCAACGTTTGACCCTAAAAAAAAAAGTCTGAACTACCCATCGGTCGAGTGGTGTTCAAATCAGCGTTGAAGTCGCTTCTTCCCGTTGTGTTCTCCCTTGGAGCGGCAAAGGGGGCAGTTTGAAATTCAAAATCCGGCACCACCACCACCCGCCAGCCGAAGCGGGAGGAAGGAGCCTCTTCCCCGAGCATAAACACTGTCGTAACGTCCCTAGCTTGTTGTATGACATGGACTGGTTGTAACCTTCTCCTATTCCGTAGGATCTAGATAGGCAGGACGTTCCTAAGCTCCAGGGAGCCCGTTGGGGTCTCTCCCTTTCCCTTATACATAACGTAAATCATCTCTGTGAGCTAATACAATCAGAATCAGTGTGAAATCCATCCCATAACTCGTCCCTCAAACCCGGCGCCCATCCTCCATCCTCCCCAACCCCGCCGCCTCATGTTCAGCGTCCAGTCCCCTCGCCCCCTGAGGGCTCGCGGCGGCGATGCGGCGGCAGAACGGGGCAGGGAGCTCCGCCGCGAGAGCAAGGTCGGGGCTCGGACGCGCGCCAAGCTGCCGGAGGCGGAGAGGTCGAGGAAGGAGATCGAGGAGCGGGAGCGGCTAGATGCGGAGGAGGCCGACTACCGCCGTGTTTGGGCGAAAGGTTCGGGCACTATTTTTTTTCGAGACCGGAGGGCACTATTACTATCTGGGAAGTCGATTAGTCTCTACCGATTACTAATAAGCAAATAGATAGATTTAGGGCGCATCGTCTCGCCTACATCTGCATGGTGCTTCTTCTTATTATTACTCGCAGGATCCTTACATTGCCCTTATTTTAACAAGAAATTTCTCTAAATAAAAACATGGTCATCAAGTGTACACCGGGTGTAAACGTTCTTGGGAATTTCAGAATTTTAATTGCAAACAACGTTGTCCAAAAATAATAATAGAAATACTAGTAAAAGGTACTCCCTCCGGTTCATTGATTTCAAACGCCTTTTCTATTTCCTTCCAACAATAACAAGTCAATAATTAGGGGAGAGATTAATCAGCGGCTAAATTGGTACTACTACTCGATCTGTATCATTGGTTCACCAAAGAAGCGGACAGCTGCTAGCTAGCAATCTATGTTCTTTCTTCAAGCATGATACACCCAGCCCCGTTTAGTGGTGTGGCTCTTGCTATTGTGATCTGCTGCTTCTGGAATCTGAATGTACACTGCTATGCATGTTGCAGGCAATGAACTCTTCCACGACAGAAAATATGAGGAAGCAGCTGCTCACTACAGCCAAACTATGAAAATGAATCCAAATGAACCCGCGGTAAGGATTTGATTTACTGAGATTATACTTTTCTATTACATCTGAAGGCAACTTTACCTCATTTGTTACATTTGGTTCTCCGTTCAAATTAGATGAGCCTCTTTGCCGCAAAAATAAAAATAAACATAAAAATAGATGAGCCTCTGATTAATATAAATTCAGTCACATAACATATCATTTATGAGCTGTCTTATTTGTTTTACATCGTTGACTGGAAGGCATGCTCCGGAGGGCATCGTTTTTTCTTGGCTCCCTGATTAGTGATTACTGTAGTATTTTACTATGATGACTAGATCATTGATGGCGCGCGTTGCCGCGCCCGTCCATTTTGACGATATAATGATAAGAATTTTCATAAATATATTTAGGCATTTGGCCATAACTTTACTCATAAGCTCATAAATGAAGCCATGATGACATGTGTTGGAACATCCATCAGTTTCGAATGATATTAATTTCTGTAAATATATCAAGCACCAAAAATCCAAAGTGAAAGGGTAATACCAAATAGTGATTTTACCTATCGAAATAAGAACATTAACTTCATTTTCTGACCAACAATAATGGCAAAGCACCTCTATTGATGAGTTAAGCACAAAAATATAATTCACTATCAAACAGAAAATGTTTTTCACCAATATTTGGAGTTGGTTGCTTTCATTGACCCCGAACAAAATTTTCCCCAAATGTGGTTTCTTTATTTCGTGGAGATACCTGGAAGTACATCGAGCTAAACTCCAAAAGCATACAAAATAAAAGCAATAATAGGCATGTGATCCTCTCTCAGTTCAGATTAAGAAAACGTAGGAACACACTCCCAACAGCCAGAGATATCCGTTGTAAACTAAATGTGTGTTTAAGATGGATTTCTCTAGAAGAAAAAAGTTAGACATTTTTTTTTAGAAAAGGAGGATCACCGCCGGCCTCTGCATCTGGGCGATGCATGTGGCCACTTTATATTTTTTGGAAAAAGTTAGGTATGTACATGACAAACATCAAAATGGATGGTATTTATCTAATCGCTATAACTATGAACAGATTGATCCCCATGGGTCATTCAACTATACCCGCATTATAGAAATTGAACAAAAACAACACTAATTTAGTAATTCACAAGTAGTCTCAGATAGATCGGAATTATTATAAATATAAAAGGGAGTAATGATTTTCCCTTGTTAGCTAGTTGCCACATTTTTTACCAATAAAAACAAAAAATAGTTCACATTTCGTCATTAGCTGGTATGAAACCATAATGTTCAACTATGTAAATTTCACATCAAAATACAACACACGAAAAGGCGTCATATTTCCTATATTGGGATTTCTGATCGCATCAAAACCATATTGGATTGTTGGCCCTGTCTATTCCAAATATCTGCATTGACATGCATACAAAACAGACTCTAAAGCATCATATCCTAAAAATAACAGACCTTGCAGACATATTGGATGAAGAAGATAAGTAAAGGCTGCAGCTGCTGAAGGGGCATGGAAGGGAGGGCAAAGAAGAAGCGGAGGTGAAAAATATATGGAGAATTCTAGGGGAAAATGAGCGAAACATATGAGTAACATACCTACACTCATGGGGGATGATTGCAGGAGGGTGCTAGCTAGAAGGCCTTCGGATGCTTATATAGTATGCAGACCTATGAAAGATAGGAATATCCCATCCATTCTCATTTTGATAGAGTATTACATATATGTCGGTAGATATGTATGCAATATTTTAGTAACATATAAACAAGCAGAACTGGTATGCATAGCGCAGTTGCGCAATCCAAAACTTATATTCCCTCCGTTCGGAATTACTCGTCGCAGAAATGGATGTATCTAGACGTATTTTAGTTCTAGATACATCCATTTTCGCAACAAGTAATTCCGAACGGAGGGAGTACATGCAAGAAATAATTTTAAGTGGATGTGCTTTTAACAGATGGCTAACTATTCAGATTATGGCATCTTCTAATAGCAGTTTCCAGGATAATAAGCTAGCTTATCCTTACTTGAATGATTCACATCATAGGTAACCTGAAGGCAAGAATTTACCTGATGGCTGAGGTTATTTACTGGTGTATATATAGATAGACTGAATGTATATGGTCCTGAGCTCCTTAATTTCCTGAAGTTGACCAAAAAATAAATTGAGGAACAACTTAAAGCATGCGCATGCGATTCTATGTCACCATAGGGAAATGCAAATTAATTATACAGAGAAGAGAATCGAAACACTATTTTGGTCTCAGCCTACCATGTGAGGGTCAGTGGCACTTTCCTTCATGAATATGAGCCTATTTTTTTACCATGTGCTTACTTCCAAGAAATACATATATCTATCTAAAGTCTAGAAGGAACATCTACATTTGACAAATTGCCATAACGGTTGCTTTGTGGTATCTATAATTCTAATAGGCAAAGGAGTTGTGTGGTATTTCAACGGAAGGTACATGACTGCATAAGAATTACCCCCACATACAGAATTAGCTACCAATCATACACACATCTACTTGACACCTCAAGAACCCATAAAGTGTACAGAACTCCAGTAGTTTTGAAAGCCCCCCACTCTAGCTTGAAAAAGGTTACTACATATGTAGAATCTCCAAACACTAACACTCCGACTTGAGCTGAACTGACATGTTTTTAATGGAAAAAAGGTGACGGATTCTCTGTCCGCACTGTCAATAATAGTACAATTTACATGTTCTCACAACCTGTCTTGGCAAATAGTTTTCCTTTCTGAATTGGGAATTAGCTAATCTGCAGACAGAGGGATTAGGCCACATACCGGTACACATCAAAGCCAAAGTTTCTGCAATATGTCCACATCTTCGTACACCTCAAACTACCTCTATCGAGCATCAGAATAAACAATGAACAAAGCCAACCTGCATATTCCATTAATTAATCTGTCAACTCAACGCTTAAACAACGTGAATGACAAAATAATAAAGGAGACGTAGGCAGAAATGATAAATCTTCCTTCTCCCTAAAAAAATGATAAATCTTCCATGCTATGTAAATCCGGTGCCAGGTTCCTGCTTCCAAAAGCTGTAGAGAATATCCGGAGATCCCACGAACTGAGAGGTAACATGTAGACTGCAGAAGAGCAAACAGATCAAAATGAAAAGTCGGTACAAACTACAGAGTGATTAGTTTTTCGGACCTGGGAACGAGCGAGAAGATGGGCAGGGTCAGGCTGACGAACTGGCGGATGGGTGTCGAGGAAATTCTCATAGCCGGACGGCGGTCCTGGTTCGCGGCACCGACGACTGGGAGGCGGCTGGTGTCGCGGCGGCGCATGGAATAGTCGCCGCAAAGTGGAGAGGAGCCGCAGGAGGCGAGCTCGGGGAGGGAAGCCTGATCTCCTAGGTACACAAGGATCGGGATGAGGATGGGTGGCAGAGATGGCGGAGGCAGCGACAAGTGTGTTCACCTGCCGCGAGGTAGAGAATGAAGGGTCGGGGAGGGGAATGACCATGCGATGGTTTCCTCTTCGTCCATCCAGAAACAGGCAGCTTCCTTCCTCCTTTGGGTCACGGCGCCTTGCTGCCATCGCCATTAGTCACCCTCTCTGCGGCGGCGCATAGGTTTCACTCTAGGTCGAGAGATCTGAAGGGACGGGTGCGGTGGATACTTGGCCTCATCAGGACCGTTAGTCTGGGATCAAACGAGAGGCCTTTAAATTTGTTTCTGGAGTAGCGGCCCATGCGGGAGGAGGAGGTGCATCGGACGACCAAAAATGACTCGGAGGCGCGATCTGACGACCCAAATTGTTGATGGCGTGAGAGGCTTCCTAGCATGCTTAGTTTTAATGTTTCTAAATAAATAGTGCTACTTTTATGATTGTACACCCAGGTTTTCAGAAACAGAGCTCAGTGTCACATCTTTCTGGGAGCTCTGCCTGAAGGTCTGGAAGATGCAGACAAATGTATTGAGCTGGATCCAACTTATCTGATGGGTCATCTCTGTAAAGCGAAGGTTCAAGAACTGATGCACAATTATCAAAGTGCTATGGCAACATACGTAGAGTGTTTGCAGTGTGACCCAAATAGTACTGTGGCAATGGATGGCTTTAAGAGGTAGCATTCCAGTCCTCTATTTGTCTTCTTGATATTTATAACATGGACTGACATTTGTTTTTGTTGGCCTAGATGTAAGACATGCATTGAGAGGTCTAAAGGTGGTGACGTTGGGCCTAAGGATTTAAAAGACATTTTGGTTAGTCTCTTCCATCATTATTTATTTCTGTTTAATTTTCCACACACATTTCTTGCACTAAGTCACTAATTATTTGCTCTCACTGATCCTAACAGAGAGATTGGCATTCAGACATATTTTTGTCTAATGAACTTAAAAAGTACATGGAAGAAGTTGCAGTATTCAAGAAAGAAGCTTCTGATGAGCGCTTGAGGCGGATTGAATCTGAACAAACAGTAAGTTAATATCATGATGTCCTAAAAATTATAAATGATAATCATTTATTTTTCAAAAAAGCTATCTTATCTAAACTGGAGGGACGCACTTGCAAATTAGCCCTATGGCTTATGCGTGCATTCTCTAGATTAAACCATTCTTACTACTACAACTTATCTGGACTCGATGCTATTTATGCCAAATGAAACCATATTAATCAAGCCATCTATCACAGATAAATATGAATGAAAGTGTGTGAATTCTGCAGGCTAGGATATCAGAGGCAAACCAGGTGCAACGACAGATAGAAACTGAGGAGCATCTGTCCAAAATACAGCAAGAGTTGCAACAAGTCAAAGCTCGACAGGATGAGGTTGCTAATCAGCTACAGAAAGCTAATAAGCATAATGAACATGCTCAAAATCAGCTTTTGGAATCGAAAAAGTCCCATAGTGAGGAACTTCAGAAGGCCAACGAGCATAGTTTGAATCTGCAACATCATCTCACTGAATCCAAAGAGCGGTATAATCAGCTTCAGTCCAAGCATGACACCTTGCTAAAGGAACGAGATACTGCACTCAAAGAGGTGGAAAAGTTACGCCGGAGAAGCACGGTGATGCCCTGCCAGTTTTCATTAGCTGAACTAGAACGTGCAACAGAAAATTTCAGTACTTCAATGAAGTTCACAGAATGTGGGGTTGCCTCTTTGTACCGAGGTGTCCTCCGAACATGAAAGTTGCAACAAAAGTGCTGAGACACGATGGTCAAGGACGTTCACAGTTTGAACAAGAGGTAGTTCTACTGAACTTGCTCTGAAGTTTATTTTGCCTATGTCATGCTAGAAAAAGTTGGTGATGTCTTGCTTCTTTCCAGTCGAAACTGGAACTTGAATAAATTAGTGTTTCCAAAACGACTAGTTGTAAATAATCTATTTTGGATTTATGTTGCAGGTTGCTATCCATAGTAGAGTGAGACACCCCAACCTAGTAACTCTGCTAGGAGCATGCACAGAGTTATTGACGCTTGTCTATGAGTTCTTACCAAATGGTAGTCTTGAAGATTTTCTTTCGTGAGGATAAGAGGCGAACTCTGACGTGGCAGATCCGCATCCGTATTATTGCTGAGATATGTTCAGCTCTGATCTTTCTTCACGAGAACAGACCTGAACCAATTGTACATGGCGATCTTCATCCTGCCAATATTCTTCTTGATGCCAACTTAGTCACTAAGCTTAGTGACTTTGGCATTTCTCATTTGCTAATCCAATCCAACAGCAATAGCACCAACCATCCTGTGGAGGCCCCTATATACGTGGACCCAGAATATCTTGCCACTCGCAAGATGACACCTCACTCCGATGTTTATTCTTTTGGAATGGTAGTCCTGCGCCTTTTAACTGGAAAGCCTCCTCTTGGTATAAAGAAGATTGTGGAGGATGCTATGGAGCAAGGTGACCTCAATTCTGTAGTTGATACCTCAGCCGGAGAGTGGCCTGATGTGCACATCCAGCAGTTAGCACACATTGCTCTCAGTTGCACTGAGCAAAACAGCAGGTACCGTCCTGTTCTTTCAGGCCAGCTCTGGACAGCAGTTGAGACCATGAGGGATGGTGCAATGTTATCTTCACAGTCATCTTCAAGTTTGGTGCAAGAGGAAAGCATCATACCGTCACACTTCACCTGTTCTATATCTCATGTGAGTAGAAAGGAACTCTATGCTTTTCCCTATTCAGGAGCACATAAATACCCCTCTGTCCCATAATATAAGATCGTTTTGCAAGCTAAAATGACTTGAATGTGTCTTTTGTTTCGTCTATTTCTAGGCACTCGTGTGATGCTAGTAGCTCTCTTATCTTGTGACTAATCATCTTTTGTCATCATTTCAGGAAATCATGAAGGATCCTCAGTTGACAGCGGATGGAATCACCTACGAAGGTCGTGATATCCGGGAATGGTTTGGTAGAGGCAAAATCACATCGCCGTTCACCAACAAGCCACTTCAACACCAGGAGCTCATCCCCAATATCGCTCTCCGTTCTGCCATTCAGGAGTGGCTCCAACAGCACAGCATGGTGCTGTAATAATCTGCCTAATTTGCAAAGCTTTGTCCCAGCTGCCACAAGTATCAACACGGTGTGTCAGTGCCTGCTCCCTACCAAAACCTTGAACCTGGCAGATAGAAGAGCAAGCATCCGTCAACTGCGTAGTACTAACTAGTGGTATGACCTTCTGTAGGTAAAATGCAGGGACTTTGCAAAAGGATCATTAGATATGTAGGCGATGCCTATGAAAAACTCTGCCAATAAAGGACTGCGTGAACTAGTGGTCAGTGGAGTAGTTGCTATTCTTGTAGAACTACGGTAAAGTCTGGCCAAGCTAAGCTTCCAGCTACATGTACAAGTACTCAGCACGTGCATTGGAGTAACTCTTTAAAGCAGTCATGTTTTCTTAATCCATACATAGAGATTTTTCATTCCATTCATAAGTTGCTTGATTTTTTTTCCTTTAAATCCAAGTGACATTTCCGAGTCTTTTGGATCAACACCCGACCATCGTCAACTTGGAGTCGCAACCTATATAATTTAACCTATAAAGTAATGAGCCATCATTTTCCTAAAATTGCACGTCTTCGTAAAGTGCAGTTTTGGGCTTGGTATTCTGCAATTTTAGGTGGCTGAGATTCTAAAAAGATTCAAGCGACCGAGAATTAAGGAAAAAAATGTAACCATTTTGCTATTTCTTGGTTGCCTAAAGTTGCACACATTTAGCACGAATTTGCTCTCTTTATAAAGTGTATGACCTTTTCAGTGTAAAGTGGTAATTTTTAGTTTCAGTCAGAACTATATGTTTGACTTAGTTCAGGTTTTGCTCTCTAAAACTTGGTGTGATTTCGCTGTGGCCCTTACACTGCAATGCTGTTTGAAATGAACAACATATGATCAAGGTTTGCCCTTAATTAGCTAGGTGTTTTTGGTGCTGTAATGTTACTTATGCAAAGCAGAACAGAGAACTGGGGATGTCGTTGGATGTGATACGGTATCAGCCTATGTCGAACTCCACGGCTGAGGTGGTGAGCGAGCCTCACTCACTCAACTCCATTGACTGTAAACTTACTGATCTGATCAAGAATTGCCAAGAACAGAGTTAGCCTGTCAGTCTTTTCAAATTACAGTGACAATGAACAGAGCTAGCCTGTCAGGTTCCAAACTGCAAGGTTCTAAACTACAAATTGCAACTGCTGATGTGGTGTCAAAAGGATTGCCTTTCTTCTTTGGCGATGGCCCGAAACGACGAGATTGAGGGCCGGAGAAAGGCCGCCGAGGTTCACGCTGAAGCTGGCCGATCTGGTGAAGGGGTCGCTGGACTTTGTGGGCTACAACCACATTCCACACAAAGGATGGCAATTCCACTGTCGTCAGATATTTGCCTTTTTTTTTTTTTTGAGTCTAAACACACTTGCTTTATTGGTTAATAATGTTCATAGGGATACAATCGAGGTCTGGCGGGTTTAAAAGCCACACATGGCGCCCGTAGCCCAGACCAAAAGCGTGTTTAGCGAGACTATGTGCCTCGATATTTGTCTCTCGCCCCTCAAAAACAAAGGAGCAATGTTGGAAATCTCTTGCTGTCGCTGTGATTTCCTTTACTATACTTGCATATTCCCCACCAGTATGGTTTGCTATGTCCCGGACTACCCCCTGACAATCTGAAGCAACCACAATCTGATTAAGATGGAGATCGGATGATATTGCCAGGGCTTCACGGCAGGCTAGCGCCTCTAGCGATGCCGGGTTCGAAATTCCTCTGAACTTTATTACCGAAGCACCAAGAAATAAGCCTTCTGAGCTTCTGCAGACAGCACTCACCGTCCCATCTCCTTGGTCTCTTGAAACTGCCCCATCCACTCTGATCTTTGCAAAGCCCGGTGTTGTGGGGATCCAGCGAGTACGGCATGGGGGTTGTCGTGGTGCAGCATTCCTCCCCACCTGCTTCGGCTTACAGTCATTGAGCTCCCTCAAGTATTTGAAGATGAAGTGATGGGTTGACAAAGGGCTTTGAAAAACGTGTTCATGCAGAGCTTGCCATCTGGCAAACCAAATTGCCCATAGGGTTACCACTACCTGGGTGAACTCCTCCGAAGACAGAAGCTCCATCAAACGAAAAATCCATCGCTTAGCGTCAGGTTCATTGGAGCTGTTGATCGCTTCTACAAGATCATGATCTTGCAAAGCCCAAACGCACCTCGCAGCACTGCAGTGTAGTAGCGAGTGTTGCCATGAGTCCTGTGACCCACACAGTCCGCAGGTCGTGGTTGTCGACATGTTCCTGTCATGAAGGAGGTCTGCAGTTGGCATGGAATTTTGGGCCAGTCGCCACAGGAAAATTCTGACCTTTGAGGGGACATCAACTTTCCACAACTTGTTCCATGCTCGTTGCTCACCTTCAGTGTCTGACGAGTTGGGTCGTCCTTCAAGCCTTGCTTCTCTTCTCAGTTTTGTATCAATGAGCATACGATACGCAGAACGAACTGAGAATACCCGTTTTCTCATGGGCCCAATCCCAGAAGTCTTCAAGCTGTCTTGTGCACAAGGGTATGGAGAGGATGGACCTCGCATCAGTGGGTAGGAACGTCTCTTCGATTGCTTCTCGGTTCCATTCAGCTCCTGGAAGGATAAGGTCGCTGACTCGCGATGGTGGATTCACAACCCTGCTCACTATCGGCCTCATATTACGAGGCCTCGGAAGCCAGTTGTGCTGCCAAATACGTGTAGATGCTCCATCTCCAATACGTCGAATGAGGCCTTGATTGAGAACATCACGCCTCTAGGATTGCCCTCCATATCTGAGAGGGGGCCGATCCTAGTTCAGCCTGAAGGAAATCGCTCGTGCTATGATATTTCGCCTTCAAAATCCTTGCACTGAGAGACTGCGGCTCCCTCAACACCTGCCATGCTTGCCTGGCGAGGAGGGCTAAATTAAAAAGCTCTATATCCCGGAACCCTAGACCACCATTGTACTTTGGCAGTGTCATCGTGCTCCATGAGACCCAGCTTGGCTTCCTTTTACCGTCTTTACTTCCCCACCAGAATTTACGGATGAGCGTGTTGATATGTTCACATAAACCACGTGGAAGTTTGAAACAGGACATTGAAAAAACAGGAACAGCTTGGGCAATTGATTTGATTAGGATTTCCTTCCCTTCCGAAGATAGGAGTTTCTCCATCCATCCTTTTACTTTGCTCCAAACCCTGTCTTTCAAAAACTTGAAAACACCATTCTTGTTATTTCCAACGTCAGTGGGCATATCCAAATATCTCTCAGAAAGTGATTCATTGGTGATATTTAGAGCACTCATCGCCTCAGACTTTAGGCTGTTGGGACATCCCTTGCTAAAGAAAATTGTAGATTTTGACATGTTAATTCTTTGTCCGGATGCATTGCAATAACTCTCCATCAGTAAGGACAACTCATTAGCTCCATTAGAATTGGCTTTGATAAACAGCAGGCTATCATCCGCAAAAAGCAAATGGCTTACCGACGGTGCCGATGGAGCCACTCGAATACCATTGAGGTGCGATGATTCATCTTGAGTTTTTAAGAGGCACGTAAGGCCCTCCGCTGCAAGTAAAAACAGATATGGAGAAATAGGGTCTCCCTGAAGGATTCCTCTCGATGGTGTAAATTGCTCCAACTTACCCCCATTGAATAGAACCAAAAACTTCACTGAGGTAACCATCCTCATCACAATGTCTATCCAAGATGGTGCAAATCCCTACTTGGTCATAATGGCTCTCAAATAATCCCATTCAACCCGATCATAAGATTTCATCATATCGAGCTTTACAGCACAATACCTGTTGTTTCTTTTCATAAAATGAAGACACTCATAGGTTGTTATGATGTTGTCCGTAATTAACCGACCAGGCACAAAAGCTGACTGTTCCTCTGAGACTATATCGGGCAGAATATGCTTAAGCCTGTTAGATAACACTTTGGAAGCAATCTTATGTAAAACATTACATAGGCTAATTGGCCGGAATTGGGTGAGTTGTGTCGGATCCTTTACCTTTGGTATCAATACCAAAATTGTTTCATTGATTGCCTCAGGGCTTTCCTCCCCACGCAGAATTCGGAGGACTACATTTGTGACCTCCCCACCACATAATTCCCAGTGTCTCTGAAAAAAACGAGCAAGATATCCGTCAGGTCCTGGTGCCTTCGTAGGGTACATTTGGAAGAGAGCCTTCTTCACTTCATCGGCCGTGAAAGGTGCTGATAGATTGGCGTTCATCTCTTCGCTCACCTTAGTCGGGACAGCATTAAGAACCGTGTCCATACCCGATGTTCCTTCGGTGCTAAACAATTCCTTATAGAAGTCGTTTGTGATGGTAGCCATTTCCGTTGGATCTTGGGTTAATGTCCCATCATGCCGTTGCAGGTGCTTGATTAAATTCTTCTCGACGCATATTTGCCCTTCTCTGGAAAAATTTGGTGTTCTTATCACCATCCGTCAGCCAATCCACTCGAGACCTTTGGCGCTGTAAGATCTCCTCCATGTGATACAACTCCACCAGCTGATCAGTGATTTTCGTCTCTGCATGTGATGGTTGCAAGCGTTGGGGGTCATTCTGTAAAAGCGTGAGCTCCTTCTTCATTCTTTTAATCTCCTTGGACACGCACCCAATGGTGGCCCCGCTCCACTGTCGCAGGGAAGCCGACAAGTTGCTAAGCTTGCTGCTTAGCTCCATCGCTGATTGGGTACCCCGGGTCCCGCTCCACATGGCCTGCAATGATTCACTGAAATCAGCATGATGTTCCCAGTAGCATTCGTATCTAAGACTAGCCACAGTGGGAGTAACTTTAGTAGTAACATCGAGTCCAACTCAGCAAATTTGCTTATGTGGCAATGAGTTAATGAGGAGAGAGGTAGTTACAGTAACTTAGCTAATTACTGTAACATCACATGTCCCAATGCAATATGAGTCTATAACCTAATAAATGAAGCTTTGCATGTTACCATACTTATGTTACTACCAACTATAAAGGTAGTAACATAGTCTAAGGATATGTGTATGTTACTAGTGTATGTTACTATGCATTGTGGCTAGTCTAAGGGCATCTTCAATAGTGGTAAGATAGGTGTTGGTAAATTTGCCACCTAGGACATAGTGATGATGTGGCATGTATTAAATATGGAGAGAGAGCAAAGTTGTATGTAGATTAACCAACAACCTTTGCACAAGCTCCAAGGTGAAATAGAGAGCAATCACATTTATTTTCTCATCATCCATTGGACATCTTACATACAAGTACAACCCATTGAAGTAGTTGTATGATAGCTTGTTGGTTGATGACATGAACATTTTACCAACAAGACTAACATACAACCTGTTGGAGATGCCCTAAATAATTTCCTCGCTTGCTGCGTTGGTTGCACTGGTTCCAACTGCAGCCGTATTGGGCAGTGGTCGGACCGTGCCGCTGTCTCATGTACGAGGTTTGCATGAGGGAAGATCGTCGTCCAATCAGAGCTTGCCATCGCTTTGTCAAGCCGTACCCTGCAGTATGATCCACCGGCAGTTTTCTTCTCAAAAGTCCATGGCTTACCGTGATAGCCCAAATCAGATAAAGCACAGACATCCATAGCATCTCTAAATCCCTGTATTTGCGACCTCCGTCTTTGTCCCGCTCCCACATTGTCGGGGATATACCCCGCGGTGTAAACCGGCCGGAAGTTAACCCGGCCGGACTTGGCGGTTTATTTAAGGTCCCGCTGGCACTTGGCGATATTCATCTGATGACCCGCCCAGACCTGGCGATTTACCAGCAACCCGCCAGGACGTTGTAACTCACTGGTGACCCGGCGGATGGGTCAGAGGAGCGACAAGACCCGGTGGCCCGTCTGGCGGTTCACAAAGGCCGGTTCAACTATTGTGGGTCGGTTTAAGAGGAAAGGCATGAGGAATATTTACCTTACAAGGAGTTAAGACCAGGACTTGTACCCGGTTTGTATTAGAGATAGACTAGTACCAATCCTAATAGGACTCCACATGTAACCCGCCCCTTCAACATATATAAGGAGGGGCAGGGTTCCCCAAAGAGGGACAAGCTACAAGCAAGAAGAAACAATCTTAGGGCTAGACACAAAGAGGAGAGCCGGTTTACGGCGACTCCCTCGTGATGATAATGAGACCTAGCCTCAAATAGCATGTAGGGTTTTTACCGGATGATGTTTCCCGGGGCCCGAAGCTGTCTAAATCCTTGTCTTGTGTGTCGATCCGCCCTGCGTCTCTCGTCCCACTCAACCCCTCTCAAGCTACCACATAGATGCGTTGGCCTCGCGACTAAGTCCTGACACTAAGGACATCTGCTGTGACAAAACGACGACAGTTGGCGCCCACCGTGGGGCCTGCGCACGGTGGTGTTGAGTTCTTGAAGGGAATTCTTCAGGGATCGAGGAGCTCGCAATTGATCAGATGAAAAAGAGCTGGCACGGAACAATCACGTGAGCCGCCGGACAAACCATGGGCAGAGCCGGTAAAATTGTCGTTGGGAAATCAGAATTATGGTTAACTTTTGGAGATGACAGATGTGAGACTCATCAGAGACGGAGAGATTTTTAGGGTTTATTGCCTACTGCTACCGTCTCTGGCGACCCGTCGAATCCGAGCACAGATCGTGTTCTCTACAGTCAAGACCGGATTGGAATCTGCCACAAATCATCACACTACAGTCGCGGGGCAGCCGTTGTCGCTGCTACTGCCGGATGAAGTCCCGAGGGGATATTACAAGGATACATCGTTGTTTGCATCAAGCCCAATAATTATGGTACTGCCAAAGCAAAGGTAACCGGCCGGTCAGATTTGAGCAGATAAGATTCGAACTCGGATAGCCGCGCGCAAGCCTTCAGGGTTAGCTACTGTGCCACGTCACTTTTTACTGGTCATGGGTTCGCTCCCCCTGATCACAAGACCGCAGCTGTACGTCCACAAATTGCTACCGCCGGATCAAGTCCCAGGAAGATTTTTCGCCTGCAGCCGTACATCCACAAATTATCACTACATGTGAATATGTGGTTGGGGCAGCACAGAGAACTGCGCTGGCTAGCCCCGTTCCGCGCATGCATGTGCAGGTGTAAGCCACCGAAAGCTTGAAAAAGAAAATCATCACTACCCCGATCAGCGGCGGCTGGGGGAATGCTACATGAGCTTGGGCAGTCAACGAGTCTGCACAGCCACACGTGTTGAGACAAATTTTGCAAGGAAGGCCATGCGGGGCAGCAGCATGCTGTCAAAAGCTGCAGCTCACGTGGAGAATCAAATCCAAAGTCCATTACTAATAGTCTAATAGTACTTCTCACAAAAGTACTGAGGACCAATAGTAACACGTACATCGCAAAAATCATCAGGACGCGCAGCAAGCATTATCCAGCATCAGTTTACACGTTCATCTGACAAAAATACAAGGACTAGGCTAATTCACTATTCCTCAATTGCTAAAGCTACGTTCGGTCAGCTCACAAAGATCCACGTGAAGACTCTGGTTTTGGGAAAGAATAATCTATACAACAAGGTCCAGATTCGTTTTTGATTATTTTTTGGGTCAAATCAGCCACGAGTACTATTGAACCGCCTAGAGTTGCCGTCTGCCTCTGTCGTTTCTGCCTCAAGCCGCTGGGCCTCAAGCCGCCTAGAGTTGCCGTCTGCCGCAGTCATTACTTCCGAGCCGCCCCAAATGATGGAGAACTGAGCCGGCGCCTCGGCCATGTTGTTCTAGCGGCAGCTGGCTCCATGCACGGAGTTCATGAAATCCCGCATGCTGTTGTCCCTATTCAAAGGAATCAAGTGGTAGTGCCAAGGAGTATTATTCCAAGCAATGAAGAAACGCAAGTTCTAATTAGCTACTGTACTTACGAGCAGATTGGGAGAAAACTATGCAACAATGTACATGTATATAGTACGTCCGGTCTAACCTTCACCAAAGATGCATCGGATACAGTGTTCAGGCCATGGGGGAGCCACAGACTTGTCTCCGCCTTGTCCTCACCTCCATCAATAGTGCGAGCCACCGACTGCTGCCGGGTCAGCATCCGCGCCTTAAGTTGCCCTCAGCGTCTTTGAGCCGCCCAGACGGCCGTTGTCGTGCGCGCCGCTCAGACCGTGGCAGAAGTGGCCCACGGAGAACCGCCCCGCTCCCCCCGGCAGTGCCAAGCCGCCATCTTTGCGGTCTCCTCTGTTTTTTGCTCCGCCAATCGTCGCTTATTACATTGCCGTTGAGCCGCCTGTTGAGCTGTCGGGGCTGCGTTGAGCCGTCTCTATCGTGTTGAGGCGCCGGGGCTATATTGCGTCGCCGGTCTTCCTGAGCCGCCTCTGTCACGGTGAACGGATCATCCGTCATCCGAATAAATCAGGTGATATTCATCCAAGTTTGTTTTATCAACATATATTGTTTTTATTAAAGAAAAATTTACCTTTGCCTTGGCCTGTAATATTTTTACGCAGGACGATTATTAAAAGGAAAAGGGGTAGTGTTATGCCACGGATGCACGGTCAGCTGTGCCGCGCGGTTTTCATGGACACGTGTATCGCGGTCCGGTTTATATCAACGCGCCGGTCGATTCACCCGTCTGCACTGCATTACCAACACCACGGACGACTCGCCCGTCCGCCCTCGCGGCCGGTCCACGCGTCCGCGACGGCTTACAACGCAGAGGACAATTTGCTCGTCCGCACCGGCTTACAACACCGGGCTGACTCATCTATCTGCTCCCGCAGCCGGATCATCAATTTCATGGCGGGTTATTTCCGGCCTAAACGAATCAGGTGCTATCCATCTAAAGTCTATTTTATTAGCACGTATTATTTTTTGTCAAAGAACAGTTTATCTTTGCCTTGGTCTGCAATATTGTATGCAGGACAATTATTCATTATAAACGTGGTTTATACCATGGGTACGAAGCACGCGCTGGCAACATCATGCCCGGTGTTCGTCCGTGCCACATTACACGGTGAATGGACGCGTGCAAGACGCCGCCCTTACGGCCCGGTTTACGTCAGCTTGCCGGGACCGTGCCTGCGTTTGACTCGCCCGTCCGAACCGCTTTACAACACCGTGGCCGGTTCATCTGTCCAAGCCACCTCTAATATTGTGGGCGTTTCTACCGTCCATTTATTGCGGCCTGGTCTACATCAACATACCAGGCCGCACCTATCTGCATGAGCAAGTCACAGCTTGGGTAGCCCGGTTTTCTTTCAAAATGGAGGCAAATTATCATATACTATCAACCGCCGTCTACACTGGATGGCTCAATGGGCAGGCGCACAAGTCGCCGCCACTACAGTTCGGTTAACTTCAAATCGCCAGTTGGAAGGAACCATTGGCCGAGTTGCTGATACGGCTCATACGGGATCATTTATAACCCGCCGCAGTCATCACAACCTTCGGTGGATGCACATCGTGTTATCAACACCAATGATATACAAGTTATGCCGGTTTATATCACGGTCAAATATGCAGAGTTTCAAGCCAACTCCTCGAGTCACCTTGAGACTCGGGGGCTACGATGACATGACTAAGCAAATCTTGCCAGTTTCAGCAAATTTAAGAACCCTGTGACGATGGAGGAAAGATAACCCGGTCTCGAGGCTACTGTTATTTGAAGGCCGTCGAAAATTTCCGCTTAGTAAGTATATGACAGTTACAAAATCCGGCTCAATGAAGAAGTTCCGGATCATCGTAAAGGATTCGGTTTAAAATCCGCTCAAGGGAAGTCGGTCTCACTGAAGCTCTCAAGTATCCGGTTTACAATCCGGTTCAAGGGAAATATATTCTCCCACAAAGCTCTCAAGCGCCAAATCCGGTTTAAAATGTCCGGTTCAAAAGGAATTAACTTCGCAAGTTCGAGTTGAAAGGCCATCGAAAATTTCCGGCTGAAAATGAAGATTCCGTTTACAATCCGTTCAAGGAAAGATGTCTCCCACAAAGCTTTGAAGCTCTCAATATCCGGTTCAAAATCCGGTTCAAGAAGGATTTATCTCTTTCAAAAGTTAAAGGGTGCCAAAGAGGACCTGCTGCCATGAAGCGGTCCAAACATGGGTATCATACCTTATTGGCTTATCATATTATTGGTCACTTGGGGGCTTGGTCGCATCCGAACCATAGCCACGCCTCTTGATCGGCGTAGTGCCACAACATCACTTGGGGGCTTGGTCGTGTCCGAACCAAATGCAACGCCTTTTGATAGGCGAAGCCACCAGATCACTTGGGGACATGGTCAAGTCTGAACCGATCACGCCTCTTGATCGGCCTAAGGCCATAGAGTCACTTGGGGCTTGGTCGAACCCGAACCATTGCCACGCCACTTGATCGGCATAATGCCACGGTTTCAGCTTGGGGACCTGGCTGACTTGAACCATAGCTACACCTTATTGGGAGCTTGGTCGTGTCCGACCATGGTAACACCATCGATCGGCTCAAGAAAGCCTCTTTTGCAAACGGTCTTATCATTGCCTTTGCTTCCATATTTTTTCATAAATGTTATTTGATTTTTGTTGCGTTTTTAAACCGACATTGTTAATCCGTTTCAAACTGTCAATTACAAATTGGCGGAACACGGTCAAATCCTAATCCGGAGACTATCTGCCCGGTTTGATTTTACGTTACCATCTTATTATGGAGTAAACTGGTGTTCATTAATCCGGCTTGATTTTCAATTACAAGTTGTCAGTACACGATCAAGTTATAATCCGAAGACTATCAGCCCGGTATGGTTTGACTACGAGTCGCCAGTATTATATATGGTTAAACCGGTGTTTGTCACAACCCGGTACGGTTTTATCATAAACCGGCACAGTATGAAAGGAGTTATCATTACTCAAGATTGGGGTTATCACTCTTACTATAAAAAGTTGGTAAACCAATGATGTGATTCAATGTCACAGGTTGAATAAAGCATGATTATAAATCACTGGTGTTTATAAACCCGGCCTGGCTTTTGACTATAAGTCGCCAGTATGATGATAAATTATCGGTGTTTTAAACCGGCCTGGCTTTAAGACAATAAGTCGCCAGTATGATGATAAATTATTCGGTGTTTTCAACCGGCCTGGCTTTTGACTATAAGTCGCCAGTATATATTTGGATTGTGCCATTGGAATCATGCGCTTATAAATCATTGGGTTATATTATTCAAATAGCCAAACTTGGCTGAATTTTCATTATGATATTGAATGAATAAGGTTTTCATACCGGATTATATTATCTTGAATAGCCAACATGGCTGGATTTTTATTATGGTTTTTAACAACCAATATTATTGAGGTTTTCAAAGTCGCTTTAGCGCAATGGCTATTATTTTATCAAAGGATATGATTTATTTTGCAATGGAAGGAATAGTCCCGAGTCACTGCAGGCTTACGACCCGGCACTTGGGGGCTACATTATTCAAGTTGAGATTATATCAAATATGCAAGTCTCATGTCGCTGCAAGCATGCACCATGATACTTGGGGGCTAATGCAAAGTCATTTTTATTTGCCTTATTGAAGACCCGACTCATCATATCATAATGAGCCGGCCCTTGGGGGCTACCAATTGCTCCTGTCAACAATTAAAGTTTTATGGGCATCAGTCAATTACAAGTCCCAGGTTGCTGCAAGCATGACAACCCAGCACTTGGGGGCTACATAGTATGGAGTATTCAGTTTTTACTAGTCACTGGGATGAATAACATGGATTTCTTTGAAAGTGGCAGTATTTATATTGAAGTAAAGTTTTAAGCCACCACTTTGTTCTGCTCAAAGACTTGGGGGCTACAGGTATTATATTATTATCGAAGAAATATTTTCAAATTATCTGATTGAGCAAACTAGGTTGACCAAGGCCACCAATCATTATGAGCCTGTGGTTGCAACCGGCGCCATTAATAATCATGAACCGGCGTTGGCAACAATCATGAACCGGTGTCTGCAACAATCATGACTCGAATTTATCAAGTTTTTATAACCCGACAGTCTTTGGCAATGATAAAACCGGCAAGTTCTGCATCTTCAAACCGGTTGAATATCAGATGAGTATTTCAAGACCAATATTTCTTAAACCGGCGCTTTGGAAGCCGACTCAAGTGGATTATTCTTCACAATATTTTTTTCTATAAGAAGCCAACATCAGCAATTTGAGTATGAAGCTGGTTATTGACCTGGATTTTCTAGAAGGAGGAAATGACAAGGACTTAAGGACGATCAGGTCCCGGTCTACAAGAATTCTTAACCTGGAGGACAACCTGCCAAATTTGTTCTGATGTTTATTTTGCAGCATAAGTTTACCATGGATAAATCCAAGCTAAACTTGGGGGCTAATGTCGGGGATATAGCCCGCGGTGTAAACCGGCCGGAAGTTAACCCGGCCGGACTTGGCGGTTTATTTGAGGTCCCGCTGGCACTTGGCGATATTCATCTGGTGACCCGCCCAGACCTGGCGATTTACCAGCAACCCGCCAGGACGTTGTAACTCACTGGTGACCCGGCGGATGGGTCAGAGGAGCGACAAGACCCGGTGGCCCGTCTGGCGGTTCATGAAGGCCGGTTCAACTATTGTGGGTCGGTTTAAGAGGAAAGGCATGAGGAATATTTACCTTACAAGGAGTTAAGACCAGGACTTGTATCCGGTTTGTATTAGAGATAGACTAGTACTAATCCTAATAGGACTCCACATGTAACCCGCCCCTTCAACATATATAAGGAGGGGCAGGGTTCCCCAAAGAGGGACAAGCTACAAGCAAGAAGAAACAATCTTAGGGCTAGACACAAAGAGGAGAGCCGGTTTACGGCGACTCCCTCGTGATGATAATGAGACCTAGCCTCAAACAGCATGTAGGGTTTTTACCGGATGATGTTTCCCGGGGCCCGAAGCTGTCTAAACCCTTGTCTTGTGTGTCGATCCGCCCTGCATCTCTCGTCCCACTCAACCCCTCTCAAGCTACCACATAGATGCGTTGGCCTCGCGACTAAGTCCTGACACTAAGGACATCTGCCGTGACAAAACGACGACACACATGCTCATGTAAGTGTAGGAATTCGTTGAAGTCGCCCATACAGAGCCAAGGTAAGGTGTGCAAGAGCGGTACAGATTTCAGTTTGTCCCATGTTTTATATCTCTCAGCAACTTGTGCCTCGCCATAAACACAAGTAAGCCTCCAATCAACATAATTAGGCATCGAGATTTTCGCCTCCACATGATACTCAGAATAGCCAAAAACATCTAATTTTATTCCATCATTCCAAAAGAGACCAACGCCGCCACTGCGGCCAGAGCTACTCACAACATAAGAATGGTTAAAACCTAGAGTACCAGGTAGACTCTCGACCCGTGCTGTAGATATCTGTGTTTCTACAATACATAGCACGGTCGGGGGAAATTGCTTTGCAAGATCGCGAAGCTCTCGAATTCTCGCGGCTTTGCCCGCACCACGACAATTCCAACATATGAGATTCATTGCGCCCGGCGATCCTCCTCGCGGGAGGTCGTGATTTTGTATCATTGAGTTTTTCAGGTACAGTACCCTTCTTCACGTTGGACTTATCTATGTTCACTCGAGGCCTTTTTGGTTCTTGCTTTGAGGATGGGCTAACAGGTACTAGAGGCATGGAAGCCACTATAGTGCTTTGGGAAGACGATGGAAGAGCCAGTACTTCTCTCTGTTCACCAGCGCCACGCTTCTTGTTGTCCTCCACATCCCCCATCACCGCGTCAGATTCAGTTGCATCTGGATCAGTAGGCATATGGTTCTCGTTATAGGCTTCAGCAAAGCCTTCTGCATTCCGTCCTGCTGCACGTCCACTACGACGACCACCATGGCGGCCCCTTCTACGGCCGGCTCCTGGCCCTATCCCTACCCTCATATTCCATGATGCCTTGAGGTCCTTGAAGTACAGGGCTGTCGGGGGTGTATGCCATTACCATGCTCCTTGTAAACATGACCGAGGTGACCACAAACTGCACACCAGTCCAACAATCGTTCATATTTCACTCGGTAGATCTGGCGTTTGCCATCTCGGATCATGGATACCGCATTCTTTAATGGCTTATAAACATTGATTTTGACCCAGACGCGGTAGAAGTTACCGGCAAAGTCCTGCGTCATGTTTTCTGTAAACAGAACATCTCCAACCTTAGCTGCTAATGGCGGAACTAGATGAGCATAGAGATCTGGAACATCATGGATTTGGATCCATATGTCGAGGTGATCAAGGTTCACCTCTGTTGGCTTGGTAACTCCGTCATATGGTGTGATGATGATGGCGTTCCCCCTAAAGTTCCAGGGCCCTTCTTGCATCACCCTCTCCCAATCCCCAAGACAGAAGAATTGCAGTGTATATATATTGTCTTTGAGAGGGCGAAATTTGACATCATGCGCCAGATCCCACACTGCCCGCATGTTTTTGAAGAACCAATACTGGCTATACGACTTGTCGATGTGCACCCTTGCCACAGCCATCCACCTGGTCGCATCTGCTGGAGCCTCTTTCTCATCAAAGACGACATCGTCGAGATCCTCTTCACGGAGCCCTAATTCTGCCATCATCTTTTCCACTTCCGAAGCGGAGCTAGAGCCCGTCGCCTCCTTGTCCTTGGATCCCATCGCCGCGCAAAACCTCGAAACCCTAGCCCGAAGCAAATAGATCGGACTTTGGAACGAACCCTAACTCTTCTCTCACCTCCGAGGGGTAGCCGAGGCCGGGAAGTGGTGCTAGATCACCCCTTAGTCAGCCCAAGCCATCAACCTTGGAGGGATCGGAGGGGGGAGGATAAAACTCGACGGCGGCAAGGAATCGCCTCCGGGAGAACAAAACCCTAACTGGAGGGGAACAGTAGAAAAACGAGGTCGTCAGATATTTGCTGAATGATACCTTCACAGATAGTGGATCCATGGGCTTCAGTAACTGCTGAAATTTGAGATGGGCCTTAAGCCCATATAGCAATTTCTGAAAAATCTCTAAGGGCCCATGTGGGTTATTGGCACTAGGTCGACGTGGGAAGTTCAATCCCACCCCGGAAGTGGAAGAGGAGTTGGACCTCCTTATAAGGGTGGCTCTTCTACATGCTATTGGAGCTTGAGAAGAGAAGAGGCCCTCGCGCGCTCCTCCTCCTCCGCCGCCCGCCTCGCCTCGCCTTGTCGCGGGTTGCGGGAATGAGCCAAGCCGAGCTCACACCTACGCGCTGGGCCACGATCTGAGACGTCGGATCGTGGGCTGTCACAGACTCGGACGTGGGTCGAGCCCACGTCTCTCCACGCGGCTGCGCCTATATAAGTGTGCGGTGTCTCCTAACCCTAGCCGCCACGATCAGATCACATCTGCTCCACGCGAACCGCCCATCGTCGTTCCTTTGCTGCTGCTACCGCCGGTGACTCCAACCTGTCCATTGCGTACACGGTCGACGGGAGAGCAGGTCTCCGAAACCCCGTCTCTCCGGTTCCTGTATGGGAGAGAGGCGAATAGGTTTTTGGGAAGCGACTACTCACAGTTCTTCTACTTCCTCTACGTCCACATCGTCTTCATCATCACCATGTCCACCGACGCCGAACGTGTTGGGGAACGTGGCAGAAATTCAAAATTTTCCTACGTGTCACCAAGATCTATCTATGGAGAAACTAGCAACGAGGGGAAGGAGAGTGCATCTACATACCCTTGTAGATCGCTAAGCGGAAGCGTTCAAGAGAACGGGGTTGAAGGAGTCGTACTCGTCGTGATCCAAATCACCGGAGATCCTAGTGCCGAACGGACGGCACCTCCGCGTTCAACACACGTACAGCCTGGTGACGTCTCCCATGCCTTGATCCAGCAAGGAGAGAGGGAGAGGTTGGGGAAGACTCCATCCAGCAGTAGCACGACAGTGTGGTGGTGATGGAGGAGCGTGGCAATCCTGCAGGGCTTCGCCAAGCACCTCGGGAGAGGAGGAGGACTTGGGAGAGGGGGAGGGCTGCGCCAAGAGGGAGATGTTCTCGTGTGTTAGGCAGCCCCAAAACCTCCACTATATATAGGGGGAAAGGGGAGGGGAGGCGCCCTAGGGTTTCCCCTAGGAGGGGCGGCGGCAGGCAGATGGGATCTCCCTTGGTGACTTGGCCCCAAGCCGAGGTGGGAACCCTAGATGGGGTGCCCCAAACCCCTGGTCACGTGGGAATAGGTGAGGGGGGGGCGACAGCCCTTAGTGGGCTGGTTTGCCCCTTCCGTTGGCCCATGAAGCCCCCAACACTTGCCGGGCTTCCAAACACCTTTCGGTCATGCTTTGGTCATCACCGGTACCTCCGAACACTTCCGGACTCCAAAACCCTTCGTCCAATATATCAATCTTTACCTCCGACCATTCCGAACTCCTCGTGACGTCCGGGATCTCATCCGGACTCAACAACATTCGTAACCACGATATCTATTCCCTATAACCCTAGCGCCACCGAACCTTATGTGTAGACCCTACGGGTTCGGGAACCATGCGAACATGATCGAGACGTTCTCGGTCAATAACCAACAGCGGGATCTGGATACCCATGTTGGCTCCCACATGTTCCACGATGATCTCATCGGATGAACCACGATGTCGAGGATTCAATCAATCCCATATTCAATTCCCTTTGTCTAGCGGTATTATACTTGCCCGAGATTCGATCGTCGGTATCCCGATACCTTGTTCAATCTCGTTACCGGCAAGTCTCTTTACTCGTTCCGTAACACATCATCCCGTTGTCAACCCCTTGGTCACATTGTGCACATTATGATGATGTCCTACCGAGTGGGCCCAGAGATACCTCTCCGTTTACACGGAGTGACAAATCCCAGTCTCGATTCGTGCCAACCCAACAGACACTTTCGGAGATACCTGTAGTGCACCTTTACAGCCACCCGATTCGCCAGACGCTTTGGTACACCCAAAGCATTCCTACAGCATCGGGAGTTGCACAATCTCATGGTCTAAGGAAATGATACTTGACATTAGAAAAGCTTTAGCATACGAACTACGATCTTTGGCTAGGCTTAGGATTGTCTTGTCCATCACATCATTCTCCAAATGATGTGATCCCGTTATCAACGACATCCAATGTCCATGGTCGGAAACCGTAACCATCTGTTGATCAACGAGCTAGTCAACTAGAGGCTTACTAGGGACATGGTGTTGTCTATGTACCCACACATGTATCTGAGTTTCCTATCAATACAATTATAGCATGGATAATAAACGATTATCATGAACAAGGAAATATAATAATAACTAATTTATTATTGCCTCTAGGGCATATTTCCAACAGTCTCCCACTTGCACTAGAGTCAATAATCTAGTTCACATCGCCATGTGATTAACACTCACAGGTCACATTGCCATGTGACCAACATCCAAAGAGTTTACTAGAATCAATAATCTAGTTCACATCACTATGTGATTAACACTCAATGAGTTCTGGGTTTGATCATGTTTATGCTTGTGAGAGAGGTTGTAGTCAACGGGTCTGCAACATTCAAATCCGTATGTACTTCGCAAATCTCTAGGTCATATTGTAAATGCTGCTTCCATGATCCACTTGGAGCTCTTCCAAATGGTTGCTTCACTATACTTATCCGGTTTGCTACTCAAAGTCATTCGGATAGGTGTTAAAGCTTGCATCGACGTAACCCTTTACGCCGAACTCTTTATCACCTCCATAATCGAGAAACATGTCCTTATTTACTCCAAGGACAATTTTAACCGCTGTCCAATGATCCATTCCTGGATCATTCTTGTACCCCTTGACTGACTCATGGCAGGCACACTTTCGGTGCGGTACACAGCATAGCATACTATAGAGCCTACGTCTGAAGCATAGGGGACGACCTTCGTCCTTTCTCTCTCTTCTGCCGTGGTCGAGCTTTAACTCTTAACTTCATACCTTACAACTCAGGCAAGAATTCCTTCTTTGACTGATCCATCTTGAACACCTTCAAGATTATGTCAAGGTATGTGCTCATTTGAAACTATTATTAAACATTTTTGATCTATCTTATAGATCTTGATGCTTATTGTTCAAGTAGCCTAATCCAGGTTTTTCATTGAAAAACACTTTTCAAACAACCCTATATGCATTCTAGAAATTCTACATCATTTCTGATCAACAATATGTCAACAACATATACTCATCAGATATTCTATAGTGCTCCCACTCACTTCTTTGGAAATACAAGTTTCTCATAAACTTGGTATAGACCCAAAATCTTTGATCATCTCATCAAAGCGTACATTCCAACTCCGAGATGCTTACTCCAGTCCTTAGAAGGATAGCTGGAGCTTTGCATACTTGGTAGCTGTTGGGGAACGTAGTAATTTCAAAAAATTTCCTACGCACACACAAGACCATGGTGATGGCATAGCAACGAGAGGGGAGAGTGTACGTCCACGCACTCGTGAGACCGAAAGCGGAAGCGTTATAACAACGCTGTTGATGTAGTCGACGTCTTCACGATCCGACCGATCCAAGCACCGAACGACGGCACCTCCGAGTTACGCACACGCTCAGCTCGATGACGATCCCGGACTCCGATCCAGCAAAGTGTCGGGATGAGTTCCACAAGACGACGGCGTGGTGACGATGATGATGTTTCATCGACGCAGGGCTTCGCCTAAACTCTGCTGACGATATGACCGAGGTGGAATATGGTGGAAGGGGCACCGACACGGCTAAGAGATCCAAGGGATCAATTGTTGTGTCTTTGGTGCTAGCCTTGCCCTCTATTTATATGTTGAGCCGGGGTCGAAACTTGGAGCAAAACCTCCTCAAAGTCGGTTTTGCCCGAAAGGCAAGAGTCCCACTCGGACTCCAGGACCAAACGCCACAATCCTTGGCGTCGGCCCGAGGCCGACGCCAGGGTTTCGGCGTTGGCCCCCAACCTCGCAAAACTCCTTTTGCACCGACCTAAAGCCTCATGGGCTTGACCCTTGGCCTAAACATATCATCCAATATATGAATCTTTACGTCTCGACCATTTCGAGACTCCTCGTCATGTCCCCGATCTCATCCGGGACTCGAACTCCTTCGTACATCAAAACATGTAAACTCATAATATAAGCATCATCGAAACCTTAAGTTGCGGACCCTACGGGTTCGAGAACTATGTAGACATGACCGAGAACTATTCTTGGTCAATAACCAATAGCGGAGCCTGGATGCCCATATTGGTTCCTACATATTCTACGAAGATCTTTATCGGTCAAACCGCATAACGACATACGTTGTTCCTTTTGTCATCGGTATGTTACTTACCCGAGATTCGATCATCGGTATCCAATACCTAGTTCAATCTCGTTACTGACAAGTCTCTTTACTCGTTCCGTAATACATCATCTTACAACTAACTTATTAGTTGCAATGCTTGCAAGGCTTATGTGATGTGCA
Source organism: Aegilops longissima (assembly GCA_021605205.1). Lineage (NCBI taxonomy): Eukaryota > Viridiplantae > Streptophyta > Magnoliopsida > Poales > Poaceae > Aegilops > Aegilops longissima. The sequence goes on along the minus strand of CM038682.1, from coordinate 101,661,771 downwards.
TTACCGAGAGGGCCCAGAGATACCTCTCCGACAATCGGAGTTACAAAACCTAATCTCGAAATACGCCAACCCAACATGTACCTTTGGAGACACCTTAGTACTCCTTTATAATCACCCAGTTATGTTGTGACGTTTGGTAGCACCCAAAGTGTTCCTCCGGTAAACGGGAGTTGCATAATCTCATAGTTAGAGGAACATGTATAAGTCATGAAGAAAGCAATAGCAATATACTAAACGATCAAGTGCTAGGCTAACAGAATGGGTCATGTCAATCACATCATTCTCCTAATGATGTGATCCTGTTAATCAAATGACAACTCATGTCTATGGCTAGGAAACTTAACCATCTTTGATTCAACGAGCTAGTCAAGTAGAGGCACACTAGTGACACTATGTTTGTCTATGTATTCACACATGTATTATGTTTCCGGTTAATACAATTCTAGCATGAATAATAAACTTTTATCATGAAATAAGGAAATAAATAATAACTTTATTATTGCCTCTAGGGCATATTTCCTTCAGTAGCATCTTTCAGGATTGACAAAACCTTCTGGTTGTATCACATACAACATTTCCTCAAGTATAACGTCGAGGAAACAATGTTTTGACATCCTATCTGCAAGATTTCATCAATCATGCAGTAACTGCTATCCAATTCCAACAGACTCTTAGCATCGCTATGAGTGAGAAAGCCTCACCGTAGTCAATTCCTTGAACTTGTCGGAAAACATTTTTAACGACAAGTCGAGCTTTCTTAATGGTGATACTTACCATCATTGTCTGTCTTCCTTTTAAAATCCATCTTTACCCAACGTCCTTACGACCATCAAGTATTTCTTCCAAAGTCATGGATCTTCTCTCGGATGTTATGGCCTCGAGCCATTCGTCGGAATCAGGGCCCACCATCACTTCTCCATAGCTCGTAGGTTCATTGTTGTCTAGCAACATGACCTTCAAGACATGATTACTGTACCATTTGAAGTAGTACGCATCCTTGTCACCCTACGAGGTTCGGTAGTGACTTGATCCGAAGTTACATGATCACTATCATAAGCTTCTACTTCAATTGGTGTAGGTGCCACAGGAACAACTTCCTGTGCCCTGCTACACACTAGTTGAAGTGATGGTTCAACAACCTCATCAAGTCTCCACCATCCTCCCACTCAATTCTTTCGAGAGAAACTTTTCCTCGAGAAAGGATCCGATTCAAGAAACAATCCCTATTGCTTTCGGATCTGAATTAGGTACACCCAAAGCATTCCTACGGCATCCGGGAGTTGCACAATCTCATGGTCTAAGGAAATGATACTTGACATTAGAAAAGCTTTAGCATACGAACTACGATCTTTGGCTAGGCTTAGGATTGGGTCTTGTCCATCACATCATTCTCCAAATGATGTGATCCCGTTATCAACAACATCCAATGTCCATGGTCAGGAAACCGTAACCATCTGTTGATCAACGAGCTAGTCAACTAGAGGCTTACTAGGGACATGGTGTTGTCTATGTACCCACACATGTATCTGAGTTTCCTATCAATACAATTATAGCATGGATAATAAACGATTATCATGAACAAGGAAATATAATAATAACTAATTTATTATTGCCTCTAGGGCATATTTCCAACAGAACGTGCTGCCACCGAGAAGGAGAAAGTTGAAGCTGACAAGAAGGCCACCGATGATGCCGCTGTTGCCGTCACCGCGGCGGCGGCTTCTGCATGGCCTACTGGAGGGTATAACGTGCTTGTCTCTCTCCTGATTATTTCTGTATTAGCAGTACTAGCATCATGTGTAGATTTGTCTACTGTTCGTGTAGTACGTGCTTGTTTAGATCAGTATATGTATGTCATTCATTCTGTCAATGCCATGCTAGTCATATACTTATGGATTAAATTAGTCGAAAAATTGCCTATTTACTCAGCAATCCAAAAACCTAATATGTGTAGGAATTTTTCGGCTAGTGGCTTTGCCGCATCACTGAAACCGGATAAGTTTATCGGTACGTATTTTAAGCGTTGGCAGACAAAGACCATTTTATGGCTCACGGCTATGAACGTGTTTTGGGTCACCGGTGTGTCCACGGGAACAATTGCTCCTGAACAGGAGAAGGCGTTCAGAGAGGCAACCACTGTGTTTCTCGGAGCAGTTCTTAGCGTGATTGGAGATAAATTGGTCGACGCATATTTACATGTGCATGTCGCCAAGGACTTGTGGGAGGCGCTCGAATCTAAGTTCGGGGCCACTGATGCAGGGAGTGAGATGTATATTATAGAGCAGTTCCACGATTACAAGATGGTTGAGAACCGTCCTGTACTGGAGCAGGCTCATGAGATAATATGCATTGTTAAGGAGCTTGAGCTTCTGAAGTGCGAGTTACCGGGCAAGTTTGCCGAGGGCTGCATAATCGCTAAGCTCCCTAATTCCTGGGGGAGCTTTGCCACCACTCTGAAACATCAGAGGCGTGAATTCTCTATGGAGGATGTCTTAGGCCATCTGAGCGTTGAGAAGAATTCGAGGGCAAAGGACTCGCACGGAAAAGGGGCTGAAGGGACTTCTGTTGCCAACATGGTGAACCAGAGGAACTTCCACTCCGACAAGTTCAAGGGAAAGAACGGTGTCCAACAGAATACCGACTTCAAGAAGAACGGTAAGAAGACCTTCAAGAAGAATAAGAAGGATGAGGGCTACTTTACTTGTGGTTCGGTTGAACATTGGGCCAACAAGTGCCCAAACAAGTTTAAGAAGTCAGGACAGGACTCCAAGTCCGTCAACATGATTGTGGGCAACAACGAGACTGGTGCATCTGGGCCCGGTATAATTTACTGTTTTTTCAGTGTTTCAGCCTACCGATTGGTGGGTGGATACAGGTGCAGGTGTTCATGTGTGTGCTGACATTTCATTGTTATCTTCTTAATAGGTCACAGGCCACGGGTCTGTATTGATGGGGAATGGCGCCAGTGCTTCTGTTCATGGTGTTGGCACGGTCGATCTGAAGTTTACTTCGGGAAGTATCGTGCAGCTGAAGAACGTGCAGCATGTCCCCGCCATCAAGAAGAACCTCATTAGTGGATCCCTTCTATGTATAGAAGGGTTTAAGTTGGTATTCGAGTCTAATAAATTAGTTGTTACTAAGTATGGACTATTTGTTGGAAAAGGTTATGAGAGCGGAGGGATGTTCCGCCTTTCCCTGCAGATTTCTGTAATAAAGTCATGAACCATATTCATTCGAGTGTTAATGAATCTGAAATTTGGCATTCATGTCTTTGTCACATAAGTTTCAGTGTTATGATGTGACTAGCTAAGTTGGATTTAATCTCGAGTTTCACTTTAGCCAAAGGTTCTAAGTGCCTTTTATGTGTGCAAGCTAAGCAACTTCGCCAGCCTCACAAGGCCGTGGAGGAGAGACACTTGGCACCATTAGAACTCATACATTCTGATCTTTGTGAGATGAATGGCGTGTTGACTAAAGGTGGAAATAAATACTTCATGACATTGATAGATGATTCCACTAGATATTGCTATGTATATCTGTTAAATACTAAAGATGAGGCTCTACACTACTTTAAAATCTATAAGGCAGAAGTTGAGAATCAACTTGAAAAGAAAATTAAACGAGTCAGGTCAGATCGTGGTGCAGAGTACTTCTCGAGTGAGTTTGATTCCTTTTGTGCGGAACACGGCGGTATTCATGAGAGGATGCCTCCCTATTCTCCCCAGTCAAACTGGGTTGCCGAGCGGAAAAACCGTACTCTAACTGATCTGGTTAACGCCATGTTAGATACATCGGGTTTATCCAAGGCATGGTGGGGGGAGGCTATATTGACGACATGTCATGTCCTGAATAAAGTTCCGACAAAGGATAATGAGATCACTCCCTATGAGAAATGGGCAAAGAGAAGGACAACACTCTCGTACTTGCGTACTTGGGGCTGTTTGGCGAAAGTCAACGTGCCGATCCCCAAAAAGCGTAAGCTTGGACCTAAGACTGTGGACTGCGTTAATTTGGGCTACGCTAACACTACTAGGAAAAGGCCTACTAATGGCGCACCTAATTTGGCCATTAATGACGCATTGGTGGTGCGCCATTAGTGCCACGCCATTAGTATATTTTACTAATGGCGCACCACTGGTGCGCCATTAGTATCTGATATACTAATGGCGCACCACTGGATGCGCCATTAGTATATACAACGGCGCGCCATTAGTATGCCTCCCAGGGGGCCATGTATACCCAGGTGCTTTGGCATACTAATGGCGCACAACGGCATGATGTGCCATTAGTAACTTCGGCATACTAATGGCGCACTGTTTAACGATGCACCATTAGTATCCTTTGGCATACTAATGGCGCACTGTGATGTGATGCGCCATTAGTATGAATATTAGGTTTTTTTTCTGTTTTTTGCACAGGTTACAAAATGTATAATTGGACAAAATATAGACAGCACACATCAACAACAGATTCATCGAATACAATAGAAGATTAGTCTCTGAATACAATTCATCATATTAGTCTCTGAATACAATTCATCATATTAGTCTCCGAATTGAAAATACCGAACAAAGATAGAACATTATATTACAAGTCTCGAGACCGCGAGTAGCGAGTTTGTCTTCACATTACAAGTCGATATCGATCATCTAAACTATCATCACATAGAAGAGAGCTGCGGTCATCACGATGAGCATCTTCACGATGAAACTCGTCTTCATCCGGTTCCTCCAACGCTCCCTCCCCTCTCCCGCTAGATAGTGGGCGATCTAGATTCGCCTCGCCCTAGTGGTGTACCCTTTGTAACTGTTACCGCTGAATCGGTGAACCTGTCTCCGACACTCCTCCCGATCGTCGAGACTCCGGGAACCTTACCCTTGTACACGACATACGCGGCATCACTATGCACTAGCCAAACGAAACGTTAGTACCAATTCACGACAATACATAAGCAATATATAAGTATGCAACAAAACGATCGGAAGAGAAAAGCAAGACATTAATAGCATCGATTACATCTAAGTTGAACGACTCTCAAACCAAAGAGACATACTACAAGTTCATTAAAGTTTAATTACAACATGAGCCAATCGATGTTTGAGAACTAGACACAGCATCACCGCTTTCGAATCGACTCAAGGGATCGGAGCGTGGATGAAGCCGCCGTCATCGTGGGAGTCATGAAAGAACGGGCGTTGTCAGCCTGCATTTGTAGCATCGTGTCGATGTCACCGTTGGACGGTTGATTTCGAGGTAGAACTGCCCCGAGCGACGGCGACATCTTGATGGATGATTTCCGCAAACTCCGATTGGATGCGAAAGAATTCTTGTCGATGTCCGCGCCCTGGATTGCCGACACGCCGCGGCCCAATCTTTGAGTTTACTCGGTAGCGAAGTTGATGATGGTCCCGCACGATCGCCCGCATGTGATGGATGGCGTAGTAGGCACCCTTCGATCCCAGCGGCTGCTTGACGCAGCATAACATCGTATTGTGGGAGAACACGTGCTTGCCGTACTTACGAATAGGCCTGGTGAAGGTGCCTCCAGATTGGGCGTAGCCGGGGAGAACATCATCAAGAACCTTCTTGACATTTGTGTAGTCTACGTTCGACTGACTGTCCGGGTCGAAATACGTGGCCATGGAATATTTGGGGCTTAGGAGGATGAGCGTGCAATGTGTCACTGCAGAAAACATGGAATGTTAAAAGAAAACGATCGAAATCTAAGAATTCATATGTTACGGGCGGTTGAGGGAGGACTTACTCGGGAAAGTAAGGCACGAGGAAGTTATCCTTATCTTGGTTTGCCGAATAGCGCTTCGAGGTAAGAACTCGCGACTTGCGGTCCCAGCGCTGCCCAAGATCTTGGCACGCATGTAGAAGGGGTCGACTATCACGATGTCCGGGTCTTGTCGCGAATGATCCGCATCTCCATACTCAGCGAAAATAGCCGAACGAAGGTGTAGAGCAGCGGATGAAGGTTCAACATAGCGTGGATGTCATCAAACCGCAGGACGATCGACGCCCGATGGAGTTATCCACAAAGCCCTTGCCCTCCGCACCTTGGCCACGAAAACCGGTATGCCACATCCTTCTCTCGAGACGCCGCTTCTCCAAAGAAAGAACACTGTCATGCAGACTCCGATAGCACCGGTTGCAGCATTGAGCATATTTGTCGGTAGCATCGCCCTACCCGCCACATGCACCCTCCTCGAGATATCCTGCGGTGAAGGTGGCCCGCCCCGAGCACGGATCGTACTCGGTGCGGCTGGCCCGCACCCTTGTTAGTCTTTCTTTTGCGTGCCTTCTTCTTCTCCTGTAATGGGACCGAGTTCTGCTCACGACCGCCTTCTTGAGTGTGTTGGGGCTGATAATATTTCGCACCTCGCCTATCCGAGGCTCGGTGAAGTCGGCAGTCGGAGGCGTCTCTCGAGAGTTGAACGGCGACGACGCTGTTGCAACTTGGCTTCTCCGCGGTACCAGCTAGATCGCGCGACGCCTTTTGTTGGGTTGGGTTCTTGAGAAGGAGGCCCCATGAAGTCGCCACCGCACCCATGATCGGCAAATCTTGATCGACGTTGGCAAATGTATCGTCGTCGTCGTCGTTTTGATCTGCGCCATATGCATGTTTGGATCCATGGCATAGGGATGTCCGCACCGTTCGGCGGTCTTGCCATGGGGCCGACTTGGTGACGGCACGGTGGCGGTGTTGTCTTTGGGGTGGTGTCCCCGCCCCAAACGAATCTGGCTCTTCGCCAAAGCGAGGGCCAGCTCAGCAAAGGCCGAGGGTCATCACGTCATCATCGTCGGCCCGATGGGTCGAATCGGAGGTAACAACTCGTCGCAGCCTGGCAGCACCGAACCAGTTCAACCCTAAACAAGTTGGGTGGCATCCGGTACCGTGGAACAAGGGTTGCCGGTTGAACGATTTTGCCCTTGGCGACATCGACCAACTCGTTGTTCACGGCGCAGGAGAGTGCACGAACGTCGGCGGCGCCCCGCGAAAACATGTAGGGCGTCGGGATGCCCGGTCAAAGGCAAGGAGATGAAGTCCTCGACCGAGAGAGGCTTAATTAGTTACCGTGATGATGGCGTCGAGCTCGGCTAATGTCGAGGCACCGCCAACGGTGGGCGTGCACTTAACGGAGGGGCCGCTTGCTGCAGAGGTGCCGGCCGGCGTACACCTGGGTGCATTAAGCTCCCGTGCCGGTGTCGGAGACACCAATGCCGCCTCCGCCGGAGACACCAATGGCCCCGCCATCGCATTCTGCGAGTTGCTGGCCGTGAAGCTAGGAATCGGGGGCGGCCCCTGTTGGCCGCCCGCAATCCATGCACTCAACCCCTGGATCAAGGTAGGCACAATGGCGGTGATCGTCGCTCCGAGTTGTTGTTGCACTTGCTCTTGGACAATCTCCGGAATCCGCGCCACCTGTGCCTTGAGTTCTTGAACCTCGCGCGCCTGGAATTATCGCGGCGACCCTCACGGTGACCCCATCCAGCGAGCCTGCCGAGGTGCCTGTTGACGGGCAGACCAACGGGGTTCTCGATGCCTAGATAATTCGTGTAGTAGGAGATGCACTCTTCGGTCAGAAAGCCCCTGGCTATACTTCCCTCTGGATGTGACATGTTCCGAACATATCCTTTGATGACACCATTCATCCTTTCGAACGGCATCATGCTGTGCAGGAACGTCGGCCCGAGTTGGATGATATCCTCCACGATATGGACCAGCAGATGCACCATAACGTCGAAGAATGCGGGCGGGAAGTACATCTCAAGCTCGCATAGTATCACCACGATCTCTTCTCGTAGCCTTCGAGTTGCCTCCGCCAATCGACTTCCGAGAGATGGCGTCGAAAAAGTTGCATAGGCCAAATAGCGTTTCACGGACGTGCGCGTCCATGATCCCACGGATTGCTGGCTGGAAGTATCTGCGTCATCAAGACGTGCGGTCGTGAGACTTCATCCGCTGAACTTCGCTTCACTGGGTCTAGGTATCCGCTTATCTTCCCAGCGTAACCGTAAGGAAGTTTTACTCCTAGGAGGCAGGTGAAAACTGCTCGATCTCCTCGACTTAGAGTGAAGCACGCGGGAGGGTAGTCATTTCCGGTCTTCTTGGACTTTTGCCTTTGCGACGACTTTACGTGTCTGCTTCGCCTCATCATCATCATCATCATCATTAGCGTGAAGCTCCTGCACGATGCCCATTGATTTCAAGTCTGCCCTTGCTTTCGCCCATCTTTGGTCCTCTCGGCATGTTGAGCAGGGTACCAAGCAGACTCTCGCACACGTTCTTCGTGATATGCATGACATCAAGGCTGTGAGGCACACGGTGGATCTTCGAAGACGGCAAGTCCCGTAAAACTGACCTCGTTTTCCATACCTTCAGCAGCGGCTCTGGCGCCTTCGCTTCTTTCGGCTCTGGCGCCTTTTGCTTCTTTCGGCGGTGGGCAGTCTTTCCAATTTTTCAACAGCTTGTCTATTTCTCGCCGCTCCTCGTACACGGGCATTTTCGGGGTTTGGTTTCACCATCGAACAGATCCTTGCGTTTCCTCCACGGGTCATCGTCGCGAAGCCACCTTCGATGTCCCATGAACACGGTTTTCGAAGACCCGGGATCTCTATCTAGCTGGCGTCGTTGTGTCATCCATGCACCTTACGCATCCAGAAAATCCGTGGACTACCTGCCCGCGAGATATCCGTAACCGAGATAGTCGTGCACCGTCGTGAGTGCGGCTCTCATAGGGAAATATTCTTTTCTGCGGCGCCCCGCGTATTGGCTGGCGTTTTCCACAGCGTGTCAAGCTCCTCTTCAGCAGCCCCAGATATGATTGATGTCGTTCCTGGTTGTTTCGCCCTTCAATTAGCATACTCATGTGAATGTACTTCCTATTCATGCACAACCAGGGGAAGGTTGTACATCCACATAAACACAGGCCAGGTGCTATGTGTGCTTCTCGGCTGCCAAGCGGATTGACTCCATCGGTGCTCGCACCCAGCATGATGTTCCTTGGATCGTTCCCAAATTCTGAGTCTTGAAGTTCAACGCTTGCCACCGCTCGCATCCTTAGGGTGACTCAGCATCTTGTCTTTTTATCTATCTTCGGATCATTTGCATCATCTTCTCGCTTCTTCTCCTCCCTATCCGCGTGCCAGCGCAGGAGCTTTGCTACCTTAGGGTCCGTGAAATACCACCGCAGACGAGGAGTGATTGGAAAGTACCACACCACTTTTCGAGGAGCTTTCTTCCTCTTCTTGTATCGAGTGACGCCGCACACCGGACATATGGTAGACTCCGCGTGCTCGTCCCGATAAATGATGCAATTGTTCATGCACACATGGTATTTCACGTCATGTAAATCGAGAGGACACACAATTTTCTTCGCCTCCTCCAAACAGGTCGGGCACTTGTTCCCCTTGGGAAGACGTTCATGCCGAATGACATGTTCTCGTCGAAGCATCGTCGGTCATTTTGTGTTTTACCTTCATCTCGAGCCATGGCGTTACTTTGGCGGGTATCCTCGGGCCTGCATCCTTCATACAATGGAGTAACCGCGTCTAACTCAAGTTGATCCATCTTGGCTTTCTCTCGGGCGGCAGCTCTTGCGTTATCCGTGCGCTTGAGAAGCAGCTCTTGAATATGAGGGTCCTGCACCCAGCCCATCGATGGTCCAGCGTCGTCGCTCCGCCGCATCATCATCTTCATGATCATGCCCATCGTCGCTCGGCATCTTCCTCATCATCATGTCCTGCATCTTCTACATGATGACCGTCGTGATCATCTCACGGGATTCTTCGTCTTCTCGCCCGCCCGAGCCGCGGTGGTTGTCTTGCTGCCCTTCCTCATTTCTTGCCCGGCCCCTATGGACGACTTCGTAGTCATCTTCATCACCTTGCCACCGATAGCCATCCATGAAACCACGCAAGAGAAGGTGGTCCCACACCTGCCCAGAATCCGGGTCCGCAATAAGGCTCTTCAGCTTGCATCTTCGACACGGACATCTTATCTCCGTCTCGTTCTTTTGAAGCATCTCGGCCTTCGCGGACCTCAAAAACCTATTCACGATGCCTTCGGTCATCGTGCGGACCTATGGTCGCTGCGGGTAGAGCAAAAGCGATATTTTAGAACCAAGAAAAATTTGGCATGACTTTCCTAAAAATAGGACCAAAAGAATGCTTAATGCCAAAATTCTACTTAAACGGAAATGAATCAACATTCCGGCAAAATATTGGCAACTCTCGCATTTCAAATACGGTACACCTCCAAACACAAACACATATGCAACACCACAAACATATGCAACACCACGAACATACATAGATCTAGCTAGGCCACAAAAAGTGCATGTGCACATTGTTGTAGGGAGAACAACATAAATATAGCTTCCCCCCTTACTTACCTATTAAAACAAGGTAATTTAACCACTTAATTTGAATGAATCTATGGTGGAAATGAGGTGAAAAAGTGGAGGCACCCAAGACAAGGAGGAGGTGGAGAGAATGAAGTGGGGAGAAAGTGAGTGTGGGTAGGAGAGGCTGTCCAAAATATCTTGTTGCTGCCCACTTACTAATGGCGCACCAGCACTAAATGCGCCATTAGTAATCCAGGTTACTAATGGCGCACCTTCTGACGGTGCGCCATTAGTAGTTTTGCAAAAAAATAATATAAAAAAATACTAATGGCGCACTGATCCACAGTGCGCCATTACTAGTTTAAACTAGTAATGGCGCACGGTTGATCAGTGCGCCATTAGTAGTATTGCAAAAAAAAAAGAATAAAAATATAATAAAAAAACAACATTAGTGGCGCACTGTCGGACTGGTGCGCCATTAGTAGTTACAACTAGTAATGGCGCACTTTGCCTGGATGCGCCATTAGTATGTTTGGACAGGCGCACTAGTTCAATTTTTTTTATACGTGCGCCATTAGTAGTTTCAACTCTAATGGCGTATCAGCAGGTGGTGCGCCATTAGTATATACTCATAAATATATTGATAAGAATTTTCATAAATATATTTAGGCATTTGGCCATAACTTTACTCATAAGCTCATAAATGAAGCCATGATGACATGTGTTGGAACATCCATCAGTTTCGAATGATATTAATTTCTGTAAATATATCAAGCACCAAAAATCCAAAGTGAAAGGGTAATACCAAATAGTGATTTTACCTATCGAAATAAGAACATTAACTTCATTTTCTGACCAACAATAATGGCAAAGCACCTCTATTGATGAGTTAAGCACAAAAATATAATTCACTATCAAACAGAAAATGTTTTTCACCAATATTTGGAGTTGGTTGCTTTCATTGACCCCGAACAAAATTTTCCCCAAATGTGGTTTCTTTATTTCGTGGAGATACCTGGAAGTACATCGAGCTAAACTCCAAAAGCATACAAAATAAAAGCAATAATAGGCATGTGATCCTCTCTCAGTTCAGATTAAGAAAACGTAGGAACACACTCCCAACAGCCAGAGATATCCGTTGTAAACTAAATGTGTGTTTAAGATGGATTTCTCTAGAAGAAAAAGTTAGACATTTTTTTTAGAAAAGGAGGATCACCTTGGCCTCTGCATCAGGCGATGCATGTGGCCACTTTATATTTTTGGAAAAAGTTAGGTATGTACATGACAAACATCAAAATGGATGGTATTTATCTAATCGCTATAACTATGAACAGATTGATCCCCATGGGTCATTCAACTATACCCGCATTATAGAAATTGAACAAAAACAACACTAATTTAGTAATTCACAAGTAGTCTCAGATAGATCGGAATTATTATAAATATAAAGGGAGTAATGATTTTCCCTTGTTAGCTAGTTGCCACATTTTTACCAATAAAACAAAAATAGTTCACATTTCGTCATTAGCTGGTATGAAACCATAATGTTCAACTATGTAAATTTCACATCAAAATACAACACACGAAAAGGCGTCATATTTCCTATATTGGGATTTCTGATCGCATCAAAACCATATTGGATTGTTGGCCCTGTCTATTCCAAATATCTGCATTGACATGCATACAAAACAGACTCTAAAGCATCATATCCTAAAATAACAGACCTTGCAGACATATTGGATGAAGAAGATAAGTAAAGGCTGCAGCTGCTGAAGGGGCATGGAAGGGAGGGCAAAGAAGAAGCGGAGGTGAAAAATATATGGAGAATTCTAGGGGAAAATGAGCGAAACATATGAGTAACATACCTACACTCATGGGGGATGATTGCAGGAGGGTGCTAGCTAGAAGGCCTTCGGATGCTTATATAGTATGCAGACCTATGAAAGATAGGAATATCCCATCCATTCTCATTTTGATAGAGTATTACATATATGTCGGTAGATATGTATGCAATATTTTAGTAACATATAAACAAGCAGAACTGGTATGCATAGCGCAGTTGCGCAATCCAAAACTTATATTCCTCCGTTCGAATTACTGTCAGAGAAATGGATGTATCTAGGCGTATTTTAGTTCTAGATACATCCATTTTCGCAACAAGTAATTCGAACGGAGGGAGTACATCTGAAATAATTTTAAGTGGATGTGCTTTTAACAGATGGCTAACTATTCAGATTATGGCATCTTCTAATAGCAGTTTCCAGGATAATAAGCTAGCTTATCCTTACTTGAATGATTCACATCATAGGTAACCTGAAGGCAAGAATTTACCTGATGGCTGAGGTTATTTACTGGTGTATATATAGATAGACTGAATGTATATGGTCCTGAGCTCCTTAATTTCCTGAAGTTGACCAAAAAATAAATTGAGGAACAACTTAAAGCATGCGCATGCGATTCTATGTCACCATAGGGAAATGCAAATTAATTATACAGAGAAGAGAATCGAAACACTATTTTGGTCTCAGCCTACCATGTGAGGGTCAGTGGCACTTTCCTTCATGAATATGAGCCTATTTTTTTACCATGTGCTTACTTCCAAGAAATACATATATCTATCTAAAGTCTAGAAGGAACATCTACATTTGACAAATTGCCATAACGGTTGCTTTGTGGTATCTATAATTCTAATAGGCAAAGGAGTTGTGTGGTATTTCAACGGAAGGTACATGACTGCATAAAATTACCCCACATACAGAATTAGCTACCAATCATACACACATCTACTTGACACCTCAAGAACCCATAAAGTGTACAGAACTCCAGTAGTTTTGAAAGCCCCCCACTCTAGCTTGAAAAAGGTTACTACATATGTAGAATCTCCAAACACTAACACTCCGACTTGAGCTGAACTGACATGTTTTTAATGGAAAAAAGGTGACGGATTCTCTGTCCGCACTGTCAATAATAGTACAATTTACATGTTCTCACAACCTGTCTTGGCAAATAGTTTTCCTTTCTGAATTGGGAATTAGCTAATCTGCAGACAGAGGGATTAGGCCACATACCGGTACACATCAAAGCCAAAGTTTCTGCAATATGTCCACATCTTCGTACACCTCAAACTACCTCTATCGAGCATCAGAATAAACAATGAACAAAGCCAACCTGCATATTCCATTAATTAATCTGTCAACTCAACGCTTAAACAACGTGAATGACAAAATAATAAAGGAGACGTAGGCAGAAATGATAAATCTTCCTTCTCCCTAAAAAAATGATAAATCTTCCATGCTATGTAAATCCGGTGCCAGGTTCCTGCTTCCAAAAGCTGTAGAGAATATCCGGAGATCCCACGAACTGAGAGGTAACATGTAGACTGCAGAAGAGCAAACAGATCAAAAATGAAAAGTCGGTACAAACTACAGAGTGATTAGTTTTTCGGACCTGGGAACGAGCGAGAAGATGGGCAGGGTCAGGCTGACGAACTGGCGGATGGGTGTCGAGGAAATTCTCATAGCCGGACGGCGGTCCTGGTTCGCGGCACCGACGACTGGGAGGCGGCTGGTGTCGCGGCGGCGCATGGAATAGTCGCCGCAAAGTGGAGAGGAGCCGCAGGAGGCGAGCTCGGGGAGGGAAGCCTGATCTCCTAGGTACACAAGGATCGGGATGAGGATGGGTGGCAGAGATGGCGGAGGCAGCGACAAGTGTGTTCACCTGCCGCGAGGTAGAGAATGAAGGGTCGGGGAGGGGAATGACCATGCGATGGTTTCCTCTTCGTCCATCCAGAAACAGGCAGCTTCCTTCCTCCTTTGGGTCACGGCGCCTTGCTGCCATCGCCATTAGTCACCCTCTCTCTGCGGCGGCGCATAGGTTTCACTCTAGGTCGAGAGATCTGAAGGGACGGGTGCGGTGGATACTTGGCCTCATCAGGACCGTTAGTCTGGGATCAAACGAGAGGCCTTTAAATTTGTTTCTGGAGTAGCGGCCCATGCGGGAGGAGGAGGTGCATCGGACGACCAAAAATGACTCGGAGGCGCGATCTGACGACCCAAATTGTTGATGGCGTGAGAGGCTTCCTAGCATGCTTAGTTTTAATGTTTCTAAATAAATAGTGCTACTTTTATGATTGTACACCCAGGTTTTCAGAAACAGAGCTCAGTGTCACATCTTTCTGGGAGCTCTGCCTGAAGGTCTGGAAGATGCAGACAAATGTATTGAGCTGGATCCAACTTATCTGATGGGTCATCTCTGTAAAGCGAAGGTTCAAGAACTGATGCACAATTATCAAAGTGCTATGGCAACATACGTAGAGTGTTTGCAGTGTGACCCAAATAGTACTGTGGCAATGGATGGCTTTAAGAGGTAGCATTCCAGTCCTCTATTTGTCTTCTTGATATTTATAACATGGACTGACATTTGTTTTTGTTGGCCTAGATGTAAGACATGCATTGAGAGGTCTAAAGGTGGTGACGTTGGGCCTAAGGATTTAAAAGACATTTTGGTTAGTCTCTTCCATCATTATTTATTTCTGTTTAATTTTCCACACATTTCTTGCACTAAGTCACTAATTATTTGCTCTCACTGATCCTAACAGAGAGATTGGCATTCAGACATATTTTTGTCTAATGAACTTAAAAAGTACATGGAAGAAGTTGCAGTATTCAAGAAAGAAGCTTCTGATGAGCGCTTGAGGCGGATTGAATCTGAACAAACAGTAAGTTAATATCATGATGTCCTAAAAATTATAAATGATAATCATTTATTTTTCAAAAAAGCTATCTTATCTAAACTGGAGGGACGCACTTGCAAATTAGCCCTATGGCTTATGCGTGCATTCTCTAGATTAAACCATTCTTACTACTACAACTTATCTGGAATCGATGCTATTTATGCCAAATGAAACCATATTAATCAAGCCATCTATCACAGATAAATATGAATGAAAGTGTGTGAATTCTGCAGGCTAGGATATCAGAGGCAAACCAGGTGCAACGACAGATAGAAACTGAGGAGCATCTGTCCAAAATACAGCAAGAGTTGCAACAAGTCAAAGCTCGACAGGATGAGGTTGCTAATCAGCTACAGAAAGCTAATAAGCATAATGAACATGCTCAAAATCAGCTTTTGGAATCGAAAAAGTCCCATAGTGAGGAACTTCAGAAGGCCAACGAGCATAGTTTGAATCTGCAACATCATCTCACTGAATCCAAAGAGCGGTATAATCAGCTTCAGTCCAAGCATGACACCTTGCTAAAGGAACGAGATACTGCACTCAAAGAGGTGGAAAAGTTACGCCGGAGAAGCACGGTGATGCCCTGCCAGTTTTCATTAGCTGAACTAGAACGTGCAACAGAAAATTTCAGTACTTCAATGAAGTTCACAGAATGTGGGGTTGCCTCTTTGTACCGAGGTGTCCTCCGGAACATGAAAGTTGCAACAAAAGTGCTGAGACACGATGGTCAAGGACGTTCACAGTTTGAACAAGAGGTAGTTCTACTGAACTTGCTCTGAAGTTTATTTTGCCTATGTCATGCTAGAAAAAGTTGGTGATGTCTTGCTTCTTTCCAGTCGAAACTGGAACTTGAATAAATTAGTGTTTCCAAAACGACTAGTTGTAAATAATCTATTTTGGATTTATGTTGCAGGTTGCTATCCATAGTAGAGTGAGACACCCCAACCTAGTAACTCTGCTAGGAGCATGCACAGAGTTATTGACGCTTGTCTATGAGTTCTTACCAAATGGTAGTCTTGAAGATTTTCTTTCGTGAGGATAAGAGGCGAACTCTGACGTGGCAGATCCGCATCCGTATTATTGCTGAGATATGTTCAGCTCTGATCTTTCTTCACGAGAACAGACCTGAACCAATTGTACATGGCGATCTTCATCCTGCCAATATTCTTCTTGATGCCAACTTAGTCACTAAGCTTAGTGACTTTGGCATTCTCATTGCTAATCCAATCCAACAGCAATAGCACCAACCATCCTGTGGAGGCCCCTATATACGTGGACCCAGAATATCTTGCCACTCGCAAGATGACACCTCACTCCGATGTTTATTCTTTTGGAATGGTAGTCCTGCGCCTTTTAACTGGAAAGCCTCCTCTTGGTATAAAGAAGATTGTGGAGGATGCTATGGAGCAAGGTGACCTCAATTCTGTAGTTGATACCTCAGCCGGAGAGTGGCCTGATGTGCACATCCAGCAGTTAGCACACATTGCTCTCAGTTGCACTGAGCAAAACAGCAGGTACCGTCCTGTTCTTTCAGGCCAGCTCTGGACAGCAGTTGAGACCATGAGGGATGGTGCAATGTTATCTTCACAGTCATCTTCAAGTTTGGTGCAAGAGGAAAGCATCATACCGTCACACTTCACCTGTTCTATATCTCATGTGAGTAGAAAGGAACTCTATGCTTTTTCCCTATTCAGGAGCACATAAATACCCCCTCTGTCCCATAATATAAGATCGTTTTGCAAGCTAAAAATGACTTGAATGTGTCTTTTGTTTCGTCTATTTCTAGGCACTCGTGTGATGCTAGTAGCTCTCTTATCTTGTGACTAATCATCTTTTGTCATCATTTCAGGAAATCATGAAGGATCCTCAGTTGACAGCGGATGGAATCACCTACGAAGGTCGTGATATCCGGGAATGGTTTGGTAGAGGCAAAATCACATCGCCGTTCACCAACAAGCCACTTCAACACCAGGAGCTCATCCCCAATATCGCTCTCCGTTCTGCCATTCAGGAGTGGCTCCAACAGCACAGCATGGTGCTGTAATAATCTGCCTAATTTGCAAAGCTTTGTCCCAGCTGCCACAAGTATCAACACGGTGTGTCAGTGCCTGCTCCCTACCAAAACCTTGAACCTGGCAGATAGAAGAGCAAGCATCCGTCAACTGCGTAGTACTAACTAGTGGTATGACCTTCTGTAGGTAAAATGCAGGGACTTTGCAAAAGGATCATTAGATATGTAGGCGATGCCTATGAAAACTCTGCCAATAAAGGACTGCGTGAACTAGTGGTCAGTGGAGTAGTTGCTATTCTTGTAGAACTACGGTAAAGTCTGGCCAAGCTAAGCTTCCAGCTACATGTACAAGTACTCAGCACGTGCATTGGAGTAACTCTTTAAAGCAGTCATGTTTTCTTAATCCATACATAGAGATTTTTCATTCCATTCATAAGTTGCTTGATTTTTTTTCCTTTAAATCCAAGTGACATTTCCGAGTCTTTTGGATCAACACCCGACCATCGTCAACTTGGAGTCGCAACCTATATAATTTAACCTATAAAGTAATGAGCCATCATTTTCCTAAAATTGCACGTCTTCGTAAAGTGCAGTTTTGGGCTTGGTATTCTGCAATTTTAGGTGGCTGAGATTCTAAAAAGATTCAAGCGACCGAGAATTAAGGAAAAAAATGTAACCATTTGCTATTTCTTGGTTGCCTAAAGTTGCACACATTTAGCACGAATTTGCTCTCTTTATAAAGTGTATGACCTTTTCAGTGTAAAGTGGTAATTTTTAGTTTCAGTCAGAACTATATGTTTGACTTAGTTCAGGTTTTGCTCTCTAAAACTTGGTGTGATTTCGCTGTGGCCCTTACACTGCAATGCTGTTTGAAATGAACAACATATGATCAAGGTTTGCCCTTAATTAGCTAGGTGTTTTTGGTGCTGTAATGTTACTTATGCAAAGCAGAACAGAGAACTGGGGATGTCGTTGGATGTGATACGGTATCAGCCTATGTCGAACTCCACGGCTGAGGTGGTGAGCGAGCCTCACTCACTCAACTCCATTGACTGTAAACTTACTGATCTGATCAAGAATTGCCAAGAACAGAGTTAGCCTGTCAGTCTTTTCAAATTACAGTGACAATGAACAGAGCTAGCCTGTCAGGTTCCAAACTGCAAGGTTCTAAACTACAAATTGCAACTGCTGATGTGGTGTCAAAAGGATTGCCTTTCTTCTTTGGCGATGGCCCGAAACGACGAGATTGAGGGCGGAGAAAGGCCGCCGAGGTTCACGCTGAAGCTGGCCGATCTGGTGAAGGGTCGCTGGACTTTGTGGGCTACAACCACATTCCACACAAAGGATGGCAATTCCACTGTCGTCAGATATTTGCCTTTTTTTTTTTGAGTCTAAACACACTTGCTTTATTGGTTAATAATGTTCATAGGGATACAATCGAGGTCTGGCGGGTTTAAAAGCCACACATGGCGCCCGTAGCCCAGACCAAAAGCGTGTTTAGCGAGACTATGTGCCTCGATATTTGTCTCTCGCCCCTCAAAAACAAAGGAGCAATGTTGGAAATCTCTTGCTGTCGCTGTGATTTCCTTTACTATACTTGCATATTCCCCACCAGTATGGTTTGCTATGTCCCGGACTACCCCCTGACAATCTGAAGCAACCACAATCTGATTAAGATGGAGATCGGATGATATTGCCAGGGCTTCACGGCAGGCTAGCGCCTCTAGCGATGCCGGGTTCGAAATTCCTCTGAACTTTATTACCGAAGCACCAAGAAATAAGCCTTCTGAGCTTCTGCAGACAGCACTCACCGTCCCATCTCCTTGGTCTCTTGAAACTGCCCCATCCACTCTGATCTTTGCAAAGCCCGGTGTTGTGGGGATCCAGCGAGTACGGCATGGGGGTTGTCGTGGTGCAGCATTCCTCCCCACCTGCTTCGGCTTACAGTCATTGAGCTCCCTCAAGTATTTGAAGATGAAGTGATGGGTTGACAAAGGGCTTTGAAAAACGTGTTCATGCAGAGCTTGCCATCTGGCAAACCAAATTGCCATAGGGTTACCACTACCTGGGTGAACTCCTCCGAAGACAGAAGCTCCATCAAACGAAAAATCCATCGCTTAGCGTCAGGTTCATTGGAGCTGTTGATCGCTTCTACAAGATCATGATCTTGCAAAGCCCAAACGCACCTCGCAGCACTGCAGTGTAGTAGCGAGTGTTGCCATGAGTCCTGTGACCCACACAGTCCGCAGGTCGTGGTTGTCGACATGTTCCTGTCATGAAGGAGGTCTGCAGTTGGCATGGAATTTTGAGCCAGTCGCCACAGGAAAATTCTGACCTTTGAGGGGACATCAACTTTCCACAACTTGTTCCATGCTCGTTGCTCACCTTCAGTGTCTGACGAGTTGGGTCGTCCTTCAAGCCTTGCTTCTCTTCTCAGTTTTGTATCAATGAGCATACGATACGCAGAACGAACTGAGAATACCCCGTTTTTCTCATGGGCCCAATCCCAGAAGTCTTCAAGCTGTCTTGTGCACAAGGGTATGGAGAGGATGGACCTCGCATCAGTGGGTAGGAACGTCTCTTCGATTGCTTCTCGGTTCCATTCAGCTCCTGGAAGGATAAGGTCGCTGACTCGCGATGGTGGATTCACAACCCTGCTCACTATCGGCCTCATATTACGAGGCCTCGGAAGCCAGTTGTGCTGCCAAATACGTGTAGATGCTCCATCTCCAATACGTCGAATGAGGCCTTGATTGAGAACATCACGCCCCTCTAGGATTGCCCTCCATATCTGAGAGGGGGCCGATCCTAGTTCAGCCTGAAGGAAATCGCTCGTGCTATGATATTTCGCCTTCAAAATCCTTGCACTGAGAGACTGCGGCTCCCTCAACACCTGCCATGCTTGCCTGGCGAGGAGGGCTAAATTAAAAAGCTCTATATCCCGGAACCCTAGACCACCATTGTACTTTGGCAGTGTCATCGTGCTCCATGAGACCCAGCTTGGCTTCCTTTTACCGTCTTTACTTCCCCACCAGAATTTACGGATGAGCGTGTTGATATGTTCACATAAACCACGTGGAAGTTTGAAACAGGACATTGAAAAAACAGGAACAGCTTGGGCAATTGATTTGATTAGGATTTCCTTCCCTCCCGAAGATAGGAGTTTCTCCATCCATCCTTTTACTTTGCTCCAAACCCTGTCTTTCAAAAACTTGAAAACACCATTCTTGTTATTTCCAACGTCAGTGGGCATATCCAAATATCTCTCAGAAAGTGATTCATTGGTGATATTTAGAGCACTCATCGCCTCAGACTTTAGGCTGTTGGGACATCCCTTGCTAAAGAAAATTGTAGATTTTGACATGTTAATTCTTTGTCCGGATGCATTGCAATAACTCTCCATCAGTAAGGACAACTCATTAGCTCCATTAGAATTGGCTTTGATAAACAGCAGGCTATCATCCGCAAAAAGCAAATGGCTTACCGGCGGTGCCGATGGAGCCACTCGAATACCATTGAGGTGCGATGATTCATCTTGAGTTTTTAAGAGGCACGTAAGGCCCTCCGCTGCAAGTAAAAACAGATATGGAGAAATAGGGTCTCCCTGAAGGATTCCTCTCGATGGTGTAAATTGCTCCAACTTACCCCCATTGAATAGAACCAAAAACTTCACTGAGGTAACCATCCTCATCACAATGTCTATCCAAGATGGTGCAAATCCCTACTTGGTCATAATGGCTCTCAAATAATCCCATTCAACCCGATCATAAGATTTCATCATATCGAGCTTTACAGCACAATACCTGTTGTTTCTTTTCATAAAATGAAGACACTCATAGGTTGTTATGATGTTGTCCGTAATTAACCGACCAGGCACAAAAGCTGACTGTTCCTCTGAGACTATATCGGGCAGAATATGCTTAAGCCTGTTAGATAACACTTTGGAAGCAATCTTATGTAAAACATTACATAGGCTAATTGGCCGGAATTGGGTGAGTTGTGTCGGATCCTTTACCTTTGGTATCAATACCAAAATTGTTTCATTGATTGCCTCAGGGCTTTCCTCCCCACGCAGAATTCGGAGGACTACATTTGTGACCTCCCCACCACATAATTCCCAGTGTCTCTGAAAAAAACGAGCAAGATATCCGTCAGGTCCTGGTGCCTTCGTAGGGTACATTTGGAAGAGAGCCTTCTTCACTTCATCGGCCGTGAAAGGTGCTGATAGATTGGCGTTCATCTCTTCGCTCACCTTAGTCGGGACAGCATTAAGAACCGTGTCCATACCCGATGTTCCTTCGGTGCTAAACAATTCCTTATAGAAGTCGTTTGTGATGGTAGCCATTTCCGTTGGATCTTGGGTTAATGTCCCATCATGCCGTTGCAGGTGCTTGATTAAATTCTTCTCGACGCATATTTGCCCTTCTCTGGAAAAATTTGGTGTTCTTATCACCATCCGTCAGCCAATCCACTCGAGACCTTTGGCGCTGTAAGATCTCCTCCATGTGATACAACTCCACCAGCTGATCAGTGATTTTCGTCTCTGCATGTGATGGTTGCAAGCGTTAGGGGTCATTCTGTAAGCGTGAGCTCCTTCTTCATTCTTTTAATCTCCTTGGACACGCACCCAATGGTGGCCCGCTCCTTGTCGCAGGGAAGCCGACAAGTTGCTAAGCTTGCTGCTTAGCTCCATCGCTGATTGGGTACCCCGGGTCCCGCTCCACATGGCCTGCAATGATTCACTGAAATCAGCATGATGTTCCCAGTAGCATTCGTATCTAAGACTAGCCACAGTGGGAGTAACTTTAGTAGTAACATCGAGTCCAACTCAGCAAATTTGCTTATGTGGCAATGAGTTAATGAGGAGAGAGGTAGTTACAGTAACTTAGCTAATTACTGTAACATCACATGTCCCAATGCAATATGAGTCTATAACCTAATAAATGAAGCTTTGCATGTTACCATACTTATGTTACTACCAACTATAAAGGTAGTAACATAGTCTAAGGATATGTGTATGTTACTAGTGTATGTTACTATGCATTGTGGCTAATCTAAGGGCATCTTCAATAGTTGTAAGATAGGTGTTGGTAAATTTGCCACCTAGGACATAGTGATGATGTGGCATGTATTAAATATGGAGAGAGAGCAAAGTTGTATGTAGATTAACCAACAACCTTTGCACAAGCTCCAAGGTGAAATAGAGAGCAATCACATTTATTTTCTCATCATCCATTGGACATCTTACATACAAGTACAACCCATTGAAGTAGTTGTATGATAGCTTGTTGGTTGATGACATGAACATTTTACCAACAAGACTAACATACAACCTGTTGGAGATGCCCTAAATAATTTCCTCGCTTGCTGCGTTGGTTGCACTGGTTCCAACTGCAGCCGTATTGGGCAGTGGTCGGACCGTGCCGCTGTCTCATGTACGAGGTTTGCATGAGGGAAGATCGTCGTCCAATCAGAGCTTGCCATCGCTTTGTCAAGCCGTACCCTGCAGTATGATCCACCGGCAGTTTTCTTCTCAAAAGTCCATGGCTTACCGTGATAGCCCAAATCAGATAAAGCACAGACATCCATAGCATCTCTAAATCCCTGTATTTGCGACCTCCGTCTTTGTCCCGCTCCCACATTGTCGGGGATATACCCCGCGGTGTAAACCGGCCGGAAGTTAACCCGGCCGGACTTGGCGGTTTATTTAAGGTCCCGCTGGCACTTGGCGATATTCATCGATGACCCGCCCGGACTGGCGATTTACAAACAACCCGCCGGGGCGTTGTAACTCACTGGTGACCCGGCGGATGGGTCGAGGAGCGACAAGACCGGTGGCCCGTCTGGCGGTTCACAAAGGCGGTTCAACTATTGTGGGTCGGTTTAAGAGGAAAGGCATGAGGAATATTTACCTTACAAGGAGTTAAGACCAGGACTTGTACCGGTTTGTATTAGAGATAGACTAGTACTAATCCTAATAGGACTCCACATGTAACCCGCCCTTCAACATATATAAGGAGGGCAGGGTTCCTAAAGAGGACAAGCTACAAGCAAGAAGAAACAATCTTAGGGCTAGACACAAAGAGGAGAGCCGGTTTGGCGACTCCTCGTGATGATAATGAGACCTAGCCTCAAATAGCATGTAGGGTTTTTACGGATGATGTTTCCGGGGCCCGAAGCTGTCTAAATCCTTGTCTTGTGTGTCGATCCGCCCTGCGTCTCTCGTCCCTCAACCCCTCTCAAGCTACCACATAGATGCGTTGGCCTCGCGACTAAGTCCTGACACTAAGGACATCTGCTGTGACAAAACGACGACAGTTGGCGCCCACCGTGGGGCCTGCGCACGGTGGTGTTGAGTTCTTGAAGGGAATTCTTCAGGGATCGAGGAGCTCGCAATTGATCAGATGAAAAAGAGCTGGCACGGAACAATCACGTGAGCCGCCGGACAAACCATGGGCAGAGCCGGTAAAATTGTCGTTGGGAAATCAGAATTATGGTTAACTTTTGGAGATGACAGATGTGAGACTCATCAGTGACGGAGAGATTTTTAGGGTTTATTGGCTGCTGCTACCGTCTCTAGCGACCCGTCGAATCCGAGGACAAATCATGTTCTCTACAGTCAAGACCGGATTGGAATCTGCCACAAATCATCACACTACAGTCGCGGGGCAGCCGTTGTCGCTGCTACTGCCGGATGAAGTCCCGAGGGGATATTACAAGGATACATCGTTGTTTGCATCAAGCCCAATAATTATGGTACTGCCAAAGCAAAGGTAACCGGCCGGTCATATTTGAGCAGATAAGATTCGAACTCGGATAGCCGCGCGCAAGCCTTCAGGGTTAGCTACTGTGCCACGTCACTTTTTACTGGTCATGGGTTCGCTCCCCCTGATCACAAGACCGCAGCTGTACGTCCACAAATTGCTACCGCCGGATCAAGTCCCAGGAAGATTTTTCGCCTGCAGCCGTACATCCACAAATTATCACTACATGCGAATATGTGGTTGGGGCAGCACAGAGAACTGCGCTGGCTAGCCCCGTTCCGCGCATGCATGTGCAGGTGTAAGCCACCGAAAGCTTGAAAAAGAAAATCATCACTACCCCGATCAGCGGCGGCTGGGGGAATGCTACATGAGCTTGGGCAGTCAACGAGTCTGCACAGCCACACGTGTTGAGACAAATTTTGCAAGGAAGGCCATGCGGGGCAGCAGCATGCTGTCAAAAGCTGCAGCTCACGTGGAGAATCAAATCCAAAGTCCATTACTAATAGTCTAATAGTACTTCTCACAAAAGTACTGAGGACCAATAGTAACACGTACATCGCAAAAATCATCAGGACGCGCAGCAAGCATTATCCAGCATCAGTTTACACGTTCATCTGACAAAAATACAAGGACTAGGCTAATTCACTATTCCTCAATTGCTAAAGCTACGTTCGGTCAGCTCACAAAGATCCACGTGAAGACTCTGGTTTTGGGAAAGAATAATCTATACAACAAGGTCCAGATTCGTTTTTGATTATTTTTTGGGTCAAATCAGCCACGAGTACTATTGAACCGCCTAGAGTTGCCGTCTGCCTCTGTCGTTTCTGCCTCAAGCCGCTGGGCCTCAAGCCGCCTAGAGTTGCCGTCTGCCGCAGTCATTACTTCCGAGCCGCCCCAAATGATGGAGAACTGAGCCGGCGCCTCGGCCATGTTGTTCTAGCGGCAGCTGGCTCCATGCACGGAGTTCATGAAATCCCGCATGCTGTTGTCCCTATTCAAAGGAATCAAGTGGTAGTGCCAAGGAGTATTATTCCAAGCAATGAAGAAACGCAAGTTCTAATTAGCTACTGTACTTACGAGCAGATTGGGAGAAAACTATGCAACAATGTACATGTATATAGTACGTCCGGTCTAACCTTCACCAAAGATGCATCGGATACAGTGTTCAGGCCATGGGGGAGCCACAGACTTGTCTCCGCCTTGTCCTCACCTCCATCAATAGTGCGAGCCACCGACTGCTGCCGGGTCAGCATCCGCGCCTTAAGTTGCCCTCAGCGTCTTTGAGCCGCCCAGACGGCCGTTGTCGTGCGCGCCGCTCAGACCGTGGCAGAAGTGGCCCACGGAGAACCGCCCCGCTCCCCTGGCAGTGCCAAGCCGCCATCTTTGCGGTCTCCTCTGTTTTTTGCTCCGCCAATCGCCGCTTATTACATTGCCGTTGAGCCGCCTGTTGAGCTGTCGGGGCTACGTTGAGCCGTCTCTATCGTGTTGAGGCGCCGGGGCTATATTGCGTCGCCGGTCTTCTGAGCCGCCTCATCACGGTGAAGCGGATCATCCGTCATCCGAATAAATCAGGTGATATTCATCCAAGTTTGTTTTATCAACATATATTGTTTTTATTAAAGAAAAATTTACCTTTGCCTTGGCCTGTAATATTTTTACGCAGGACGATTATTAAAAGGAAAAGGGGTAGTGTTATGCCACGGATGCACGGTCAGCTGTGCCGCGCGGTTTTCATGGACACGTGTATCGCGGTCCGGTTTACATCAACGCGCCGGTCGATTCACCCGTCTGCACTGCATTACCAACACCACGGACGACTCGCCCGTCCGCCCTCGCGGCCGGTCCACGCGTCCGCGACGGCTTACAACGCAGAGGACAATTTGCTCGTCCGCACCGGCTTACAACACCGGGCTGACTCATCTATCTGCTCCCGCAGCCGGATCATCAATTTCATGGCGGGTTATTTCCGGCCTAAACGAATCAGGTGCTATCCATCTAAAGTCTATTTTATTAGCACGTATTATTTTTTGTCAAAGAACAGTTTATCTTTGCCTTGGTCTGCAATATTGTATGCAGGACAATTATTCATTATAAACGTGGTTTATACCATGGGTACGAAGCACGCGCTGGCAACGTCCTGCCCGGTGTTCGTCCGTGCCACATTACACGGTAAATGGACGCGTGCAAGACGCCGCCCTTACGGCCCGGTTTACGTCAGCTTGCCGGGACCGTGCCTGCGTTTGACTCGCCCGTCCGAACCGGTTTACAACACCGTGGCCGGTTCATCTGTCCAAGCCACCTCTAATACTGTGGACGTTTCTACCGTCCATTTATTGCGGCCTGGTCTACATCAACATACCAGGCCGCACCTATCTGCATGAGCAAGTCACAGCTTGGGTAGCCCGGTTTTTTTTCAAAATGGAGGCAAATTATCATATACTATCAACCGCCGTCTACACTGGATGGCTCAATGGGCAGCGCACAAATCGCCGCCACTACAGTTTGGTTAACTTCAAACCGCCAGTTGGAAGGAACCATTGGCCGAGTTGCTGACACGGCTCATACGGGATCATTTATAACCCGCCGCAGTCATCACAACCTTCGGTGGATGCACATCGTGTTATCAACACCAATGATATACAAGTTATGCCGGTTTATATCACGGTCAAATATGGATAGTTTCAAGCCAACTCCTCGAGTCACCTTGAGACTCGGGGCTCGATGACATGACTAAGCAAATCTTGCGGTTTCAGCAAATTTAAGAACCCGGGGCGATGGAGGAAAGATAACCCGGTCCCGGAGGCTACTGTTATTTGAAGGCCGTCAGAAAATTTCCGGCTTAGTAAGTATATGACAGTTACAAAATCCCGGCTCAATGAAGAAGTTCCGGATCATCAGAAAGGATTCCGGTTTAAAATCCGGCTCAAGGGAAGTCAGTCTCACTGAAGCTCTCAAGTATCCGGTTTACAATCCGGTTCAAGGAAATATATTCTCCCACAAAGCTCTCAAGCGCTCAAATCCGGTTTAAAAATGTCCGGTTCAAAAAGGAATTAACTTCTCGCAAGTTCGAGTTGAAAGGCCATCAGAAAATTTCCGGCTGAAAATGAAGATTCCGGTTTACAATCCGGTTCAAGGGAAAGATGTCTCCCACAAAGCTTTGAAGCTCTCAATATCCGGTTCAAAATCCCGGTTCAAGAAGGATTTATCTCTTTCAAAAAGTTAAAGGGTGCCAAAGAGGACCTGCTGCCATGAAGCGCGGTCCAAACATGGGTATCATACCTTATTGGCTTATCATATTATTGGTCACTTGGGGGCTTGGTCGCATCCGAACCATAGCCACGCCTCTTGATCGGCGTAGTGCCACAACATCACTTGGGGGCTTGGTCGTGTCCGAACCAAATGCAACGCCTTTTGATAGGCGAAAGCCACCAGATCACTTGGGGACATGGTCAAGTCTGAACCGATCCGCCTCTTGATCGGCCTAAGGCCATAGAGTCACTTGGGGCTTGGTGAACCCGAACCATTGCCACGCCACTTGATCGGCATAATGCCACGGTTTCAGTTGGGGACCTGGCTGACTTGAACCATAGCTACACCTTATTGGGAGCTTGGTCGTGTCCGACCATGGTAACACCATCGATCGGCTCGATAAAGCCTCTTTTGCAAGCGGTCTTATCATTGCCTTTGCTTCCATATTTTTTCATAAATGTTATTTGATTTTTGTTGCGTTTTTAAACCGACATTGTTAATCCGTTTCAAACTGTCAATTACAAATTGGCGGAACACGGTCAAATCCTAATCCGGAGACTATCTGCCCGGTTTGATTTTACGTTACCATCTTATTATGGAGTAAACTGGTGTTCATTAATCCGGCTTGATTTTCAATTACAAGTTGTCAGTACACGATCAAGTTATAATCCGAAGACTATCAGCCCGGTATGGTTTGACTACGAGTCGCCAGTATTATATATGGTTAAACCGGTGTTTGTCACAACCCGGTACGGTTTTATCATAAACCGGCACAGTATGAAAGGAGTTATCATTACTCAAGATTGGGGTTATCACTCTTACTACAAAAAGTTGGTAAACCAACGATGTGATTCAATGTCACAGGTTGAATAAAGCATGATTATAAATCACTGGTGTTTATTAACCCGGCCTGGCTTTTGACTATAAGTCGCCAGTATGATGATAAATTATCCGGTGTTTTAAACCGGTCTGGCTTTAAGACAATAAGTCGCCAGTATATGATGAGAAATTATCCGGTGTTTTTGTTAAACCGGCCTGGCTTTTGACTATAAGTCGCCAGTATATATTTGGATTGCGCCATTGGAATCATGCGCTTATAAATCATTGGGTTATATTATTCAAATAGCCAAACTTGGCTGAATTTTCATTATGATATTGAATGAATAAGGTTTTCATACCGGATTATATTATCTTGAATAGCCAACATGGCTGGATTTTTATTATGGTTTTTAACAACCAATATTATTGAGGTTTTCAAAGTCGCTTTAGCGCAATGGCTATTATTTTATCAAAGGATATGATTTATTTTGCAATGGAAGGAATAGTCCCGAGTCACTGCAGGCTTACGACCCGGCACTTGGGGCTACATTATTCAAGTTGAGATTATATCAAATATGCAAGTCTCATGTCGCTGCAAGCATGCACCATGATACTTGGGGGCTAATGCAAAGTCATTTTTATTTGCCTTATTGAAGACCCGACTCATCATATCATAATGAGCCGGCCCTTGGGGGCTACCAATTGCTCCTGTCAACAATTAAAGTTTTATGGGCATCAGTCAATTACAAGTCCCAGGTTGCTGCAAGCATGACAACCCAGCACTTGGGGGCTACATAGTATGGAGTATTCAGTTTTTACTAGTCACTGGGATGAATAACATGGATTTCTTTGAAAGTGGCAGTATTTATATTGAAGTAAAGTTTTAAGCCACCACTTTGTTCTGCTCAAAGACTTGGGGGCTACAGGTATTATATTATTATCGAAGAAATATTTTCAAATTATCTGATTGAGCAAACTAGGTTGACCCGGCGTCACCAATCATTATGAGCCTGTGGTTGCAACCCGGCGTCATTAATAATCATGAACCGGCGTTGGCAACAATCATGAACCGGTGTCTGCAACAATCATGACTCGAATTTATCAAGTTTTTATAACCCGACAGTCTTTGGCAATGATAAAACCGGCAAGTTCTGCATCTTCAAACCGGTTGAATATCAGATGAGTATTTCAAGACCAATATTTCTTAAACCGGCGCTTTGGAAGCCGACTCAAGTGGATTATTCTTCACAATATTTTTTTCTATAAGAAGCCAACATCAGCAATTTGAGTATGAAGCTGGTTATTGACCTGGATTTTCTAGAAGGAGAAATGACAAGGACTTAAGGACGATCAGGTCCCGGTCTACAAGAATTCTTAACCTGGAGGACAACCTGCCAAATTTGTTCTGATGTTTATTTTGCAGCATAAGTTTACCATGGATAAATCCAAGCTAAACTTGGGGGCTAATGTCGGGGATATAGCCAGCGGTGTAAACCGGCGGAAGTTAACCCGGCGGACTTGGCGATTTATTTGAGGTCCGCGGCACTTGGCGATATTCATCGGTGACCCGCCTGGACTGGCGATTTACCAAACAACCCGCCAGACGTTGTAACTCACTGGTGACCCGGCGGATGGGTCGAGGCGACAAGACCGGTGGCCCGTCTGGCGGTTCATGAAGGCGGTTCAACTATTGTGGGTCGGTTTAAGAGGAAAGGCATGAGGAATATTTACCTTACAAGGAGTTAAGACCAGGACTTGTATCCGGTTTGTATTAGAGATAGACTAGTACTAATCCTAATAGGACTCCACATGTAACCGCCCTTCAACATATATAAGGAGGGCAGGGTTCCCCAAAGAGGGACAAGCTACAAGCAAGAAGAAACAATCTTAGGGCTAGACACAAAGAGGAGAGCCGGTTTACGGCGACTCCCTCGTGATGATAATGAGACCTAGCCTCAAACAGCATGTAGGGTTTTTACCGGATGATGTTTCCCGGGGCCCGAAGCTGTCTAAACCCTTGTCTTGTGTGTCGATCCGCCCTGCATCTCTCGTCCCACTCAACCCCTCTCAAGCTACCACATAGATGCGTTGGCCTCGCGACTAAGTCCTGACACTAAGGACATCTGCCGTGACAAAACGACGACACACATGCTCATGTAAGTGTAGGAATTCGTTGAAGTCGCCCATACAGAGCCAAGGTAAGGTGCTGGCAGTAGCCACAGATTTCAGTTTGTCCCATGTTTTATATCTCTCAGCAACTTGTGCCTCGCCATAAACACAAGTAAGCCTCCAATCAACATAATTAGGCATCGAGATTTTCGCCTCCACATGATACTCAGAATAGCCAAAAACATCTAATTTTATTCCATCATTCCAAAAGAGACCAACGCCGCCACTGCGGCCAGAGCTACTCACAACATAAGAATGGTTAAAACCTAGAGTACCAGGTAGACTCTCGACCCGTGCTGTAGATATCTGTGTTTCTACAATACATAGCACGGTCGGGGGAAATTGCTTTGCAAGATCGCGAAGCTCTCAATTCTCGCGGCTTTGCCCGCACTACGACAATTCAACATATGAGATTCATTGCTTGGCGATCCTCCTCGCGGGAGGTCGTGATTTTGTATCATTGAGTTTTTCAGGTACAGTACCCTTCTTCACGTTGGACTTATCTATGTTCACTCGAGGCCTTTTTGGTTCTTGCTTTGAGGATGGGCTAACAGGTACTAGAGGCATGGAAGCCACTATAGTGCTTTGGGAAGACGATGGAAGAGCCAGTACTTCTCTCTGTTCACCAGCGCCACGCTTCTTGTTGTCCTCCACATCCCCCATCACCGCGTCAGATTCAGTTGCATCTGGATCAGTAGGCATATGGTTCTCGTTATAGGCTTCAGCAAAGCCTTCTGCATTCCGTCCTGCTGCACGTCCACTACGACGACCACCATGGCGGCCCCTTCTACGGCCGGCTCCTGGCCCTATCCCTACCCTCATATTCCATGATGCCTTGAGGTCCTTGAAGTACAGGGCTGTCGGGGGGGGGGGTGTATGCCATTACCATGCTCCTTGTAAACATGACCGAGGTGACCACAAACTACACACCAGTCCAACAATCGTTCATATTTCACTCGGTAGATCTGGCGTTTGCCATCTCGGATCATGGATACCGCGTTCTTTAATGGCTTATAAACATTGATTTTGACCCAGACGCGGTAGAAGTTACCGGCAAAGTCCTGCGTCATGTTTTCTGTAAACAGAACATCTCCAACCTTAGCTGCTAATGGCGGAACTAGATGAGCATAGAGATCTGGAACATCATGGATTTGGATCCAT
Organism: Aegilops longissima; assembly: GCA_021605205.1. Classification (NCBI taxonomy): domain Eukaryota; kingdom Viridiplantae; phylum Streptophyta; class Magnoliopsida; order Poales; family Poaceae; genus Aegilops; species Aegilops longissima. Next base: position 101,630,511 of record CM038682.1, on the reverse strand, counting down.
ATGTCGAGGTGATCAAGGTTCACCTCTGTTGGCTTGGTAACTCCGTCATATGGTGTGATGATGATGGCGTTCCCCTAAAGTTCAGGGCCCTTCTTGCATCACCCTCTCCCAATCCCCAAGGCGGAAGAATTGCGGTGTATATATATTGTCTTTGAGAGGCGAAATTTGACATCATCGCCAGATCCCACACCTGCCCGCATGTTTTGAAGAACCAATACTGGCTATCGACTTGTCGATGTGCACCCTTGCCACAGCCATCCACCAGTCGCATCTGCTGGAGCCTCTTTCTCATCAAAGACGACATCGTCGAGATCCTCTTCACGGAGCCCTAATTCTGCCATCATCTTTTCCACTTCGAGCGGAGCTAGAGCCCGTCGCCTCCTTGTCCTTGGATCCCATCGCGCGCAAAACCTCGAAACCCTAGCCCGAAGCAAATAGATCGGACTTTGGAGCGAACCCTAACTCTTCTCTCACCTCAGGGGTAGCCGAGGCCGGGAAGTGGTGCTAGATCACCCTTAGTCAGCCCAAGCCATCAACCTTGGAGGGATCGGGGGGGAGGATAAAACTCGGCGGCGGCAAGGAATCGCCTCAGGAGAACAAAACCCTAGCGGAGGGGAACAGTGAAAAGCGAGGTCGTCGGATATTTGCTGAATGATACCTTCACGGATAGTGGATCCATGGGCTTGATGCTCGCTGAAATTTGAGATGGGCCTTAAGCCCATATAGCAATTTCTGAAAAATCTCTAAGGGCCCATGTGGGTTATTGGCACTAGGTCGGCGTGGGAAGTTCAATCCCACCCGGAAGTGGAAGAGGAGTTGGACCTCCTTATAAGGGTGGCTCTTCTACATGCTATTGGAGCTTGAGAAGAGAAGAGGCCCTCGCGCGCTCCTCCTCCTCCGCCGCCCGCCTCGCCTCGCCTTGTCGCGGGTTGCGGAATGAGCCAAGCCGAGCTCACACCTACCTAGCTGGGCCACGATCGAGGCGTCGGATCGTGGGCTGTCCTGACTTCGGACGTGGGTCGAGTTCACGTCTCTCCAAGCGGCTGCGCCTATATAAGTGTACGGTGTCTCCTAACCCTAGCCGCCACGATCAGGTCACATCTGCTGCACGCGAACCGCCCACCGTCATTCCTCTGCTGCTGCTACCGCCGGTGACTCCAACCTGTCCATCGCGTACACAGTAGACGGGAGAGCAGGTCTCTGAAACACCGTCTCTCCGGTTCCTGTAAGGGAGAGAGGCTAATAAGTTTTTGGGAAGCGACTACTCACAGTTCTTCTACTTCCTCTACGTCCACATCGTCTTCATCATCACCATGTCCACCGGCGCTTGAGCGTGTTGGGGAGCGTGGCAGAAATTCAAAATTTTCCTCGTGTCACCAAGATCTATCTATGGAGAAACTAGCAGCGAGGGGAAGGAGAGTGCATCTACATACCCTTGTAGATCGCTAAGCGGAGCGTTCAAGAGAACGGGGTTGAAGGAGTCGTACTCGTCGTGATCCAAATCACGGAGATCCTAGTGCGAGCAGACGGCACCTCCGCGTTCAACACACGTACAGCCTGGTGGCGTCTCCCATGCCTTGATCCAGCAAGGAGAGAGGAGAGGTTGGGAAGACTCCATCCAGCAGTAGCACGACAGGTGTGGTGGTGATGGAGGCGTGGCAATCTGCAGGCCGCCAAGCACCTCGGGAGAGGAGGAGGACTTGGGAGAGGGAGGGCTGCGCCAAGAGGAGATGTTCTCGTGTGTTAGGCAGCCCCAAAACCTCCACTATATATAGGGGAAAGGGAGGGAGGCGCCTAGGGTTTCCCCTAGGAGGCGGCGGCAGGCAGATGGGATCTCCCCTTGGTGACTTGGCCCCAAGCCGGGAGGTGGGAACCCTAGATGGGGTGCCCCAAACCCCTGGTCACGTGGGAATAGGTGAGGCGCACAGCCCTTAGTGGGCTGGTTTGCCCCTTCCGTTGGCCCATGAAGCCCCCAACACTTGCCGGGCTTCGAAACACCTTTCGGTCATCTTTGGTCATCACCGGTACCTCCGGAACACTTCCGGACTCCAAAACCCTTCGTCCAATATATCAATCTTTACCTCCGGACCATTCCGAACTCCACGTGACGTCCGGGATCTCATCCGGGACTCGAACAACATTCGGTAACCACGTATATCTATTCCCTATAACCCTAGCGTCACGAACCTTAAGTGTGTAGACCCTACGGGTTCGGGAACCATCTGAACATGGTGAGGCGTTCTCGGTCAATAACCAACAGCGGGATCTGGATACCCATGTTGGCTCCCACATGTTCCACGATGATCTCATCGGATGAACCACGATGTCGAGATTCAATCAATCCGTATTCAATTCCCTTTGTCTAGCGGTATTATACTTGCCCGAGATTCGATCGTCGGTATCCCGATACCTTGTTCAATCTCGTTACCGGCAAGTCTCTTTACTCGTTCCGTAACACATCATCCCGTTGTCAACCCCTTGGTCACATTGTGCACATTATGATGATGTCCTACCGAGTGGGCCCAGAGATACCTCTCCGTTTACGGAGTGACAAATCCCAGTCTCGATTCGTGCCAACCCAACAGACACTTTCGGAGATACCTGTAGTGCACCTTTACAGCCACCCAGTTACGTTGTGACGTTTGGTACACCCAAAGCATTCCTACAGCATCCGGGAGTTGCACAATCTCATGGTCTAAGGAAATGATACTTGACATTAGAAAAGCTTTAGCATACGAACTACGATCTTTGGCTAGGCTTAGGATTGGGTCTTGTCCATCACATCATTCTCCAAATGATGTGATCCCGTTATCAACGACATCCAATGTCCATGGTCAGGAAACCGTAACCATCTGTTGATCAACGAGCTAGTCAACTAGAGGCTTACTAGGGACATGGTGTTGTCTATGTACCCACACATGTATCTGAGTTTCCTATCAATACAATTATAGCATGGATAATAAACGATTATCATGAACAAGGAAATATAATAATAACTAATTTATTATTGCCTCTAGGGCATATTTCCAACAGTCTCCCACTTGCACTAGAGTCAATAATCTAGTTCACATCGCCATGTGATTAACACTCACAGGTCACATTGCCATGTGACCAACATCCAAAGAGTTTACTAGAATCAATAATCTAGTTCACATCACTATGTGATTAACACTCAATGAGTTCTGGTTTGATCATGTTTATGCTTGTGAGAGAGGTTGTAGTCAGCGGTCTGCAACATTCAAATCCGTATGTACTTCGCAAATCTCTAGGTCATATTGTAAATGCTGCTTCCATGATCCACTTGGAGCTCTTCCAAATGGTTGCTTCACTATACTTATCCGGTTTGCTACTCAAAGTCATTCGGATAGGTGTTAAAGCTTGCATCGACGTAACCCTTTACGCCGAACTCTTTATCACCTCCATAATCGAGAAACATGTCCTTATTTACTCCAAGGACAATTTTAACGCTGTCCAATGATCCATTCTGGATCATTCTTGTACCTATAGTGACTCATGGCAGGCACACTTTCGGTGCGGTACACAGCATAGCATACTATAGAGCCTACGTCTGAAGCATAGGGGACGACCTTCGTCCTTTCTCTCTCTTCTTCCGTGGTCGAGCTTTAACTCTTAACTTCATACCTTACAACTCAGGCAAGAATTCCTTCTTTGGTGATCCATCTTGAACACCTTCAAGATTATGTCAAGGTATGTGCTCATTTGAAACTATTATTAAACATTTTGATCTATCTTATAGATCTTGATGCTTATTGTTCAAGTAGCCTAATCCAGGTTTTTCATTGAAAAACACTTTTCAAACAACCCTATATGCATTCTAGAAATTCTACATCATTTCTGATCAACAATATGTCAACAACATATACTCATCAGATATTCTATAGTGCTCCCACTCACTTCTTTGGAAATACAAGTTTCTCATAAACTTGGTATAGACCCAAAATCTTTGATCATCTCATCAAAGCGTACATTCCAACTCCGAGATGCTTACTCCAGTCCTTAGAAGGATAGCTGGAGCTTTGCATACTTGGTAGCTGTTGGGGAACGTAGTAATTTCAAAAAATTTCCTACGCACACACAAGACCATGGTGATGGCATAGCAACGAGAGGAGAGTGTCGTCCACGTACCCTCGTGAACCGAAAGCGAGCGTTATAACAACGCGGTTGATGCAGTCGTGCGTCTTCACGATCCGACCGATCCAAGCACCGAGCGTCGGCACCTCCGAGTTCTGCACACGTTCAGCTCGATGACGATCCCGGACTCCGATCCAGCAAAGTGTCGGGGATGAGTTCCGTCAGCATGACGGCGTGGTGACGATGATGATGCTCTACCGGCGCAGGGCTTCGCCTAAACTCTGCGACGATATGACCGAGGTGGAATATGGTGGAAGGGGCACCGCACACGGCTAAGAGATCCAAGGGATCAATTGTTGTGTCTTTGGTGCTAGCCTTGCCCTCTATTTATATGTTGAGCCGGGGTGAAACTTGGAGCAAAACCTCCTCAAAGTCGGTTTTGCCCGAAAGGCAAGAGTCCCACTCGGACTCCAGGACCAAACGCCACAATCCTTGGCGTCGGCCCGAGGCGACGCCCGAGGTTTCGGCGTTGGCCCCAACCTCCATAAAACTCCTTTTGCACCGACCTAAAGCCTCATGGGCTTGACCCTTAGCCTAAACATATCATCCAATATATGAATCTTTACGTCTCGACCATTTGAGACTCCTCGTCATGTCCCGATCTCATCCGGGACTCGAACTCCTTGGTACATCAAAACATGTAAACTCATAATATAAGCATCGCCGAAACCTTAAGCGTGCGGACCCTACGGGTTCGAGAACTATGTAGACATGACCGAGAACTATTCTTGGTCAATAACCAATAGCGAACTGGATGCCCATATTGGTTCCTACATATTCTCGAAGATCTTTATCGGTCAAACCGCATAACGACATCGTTGTTCCTTTTGTCATCGGTATGTTACTTACCGAGATTCGATCGTCGGTATCCAATACCTAGTTCAATCTCGTTACTGACAAGTCTCTTTACTCGTTCCGTAATACATCATCTTACAACTAACTTATTAGTTGCAATGCTTGCAAGGCTTATGTGATGTGCATTACCGAGAGGGCCCAGAGATACCTCTCCGACAATCGGAGTTACAAAACCTAATCTCGAAATACGCCAACCCAACATGTACCTTTGGAGACACCTTAGTACTCCTTTATAATCACCCAGTTATGTTGTGACGTTTGGTAGCACCCAAAGTGTTCCTCCGTAGCAGGAGTTGCATAATCTCATAGTTAGAGGAACATGTATAAGTCATGAAGAAAGCAATAGCAATATACTAAGCGATCAAGTGCTAGGCTAACAGAATGGGTCATGTCAATCACATCATTCTCCTAATGATGTGATCCTGTTAATCAAATGACAACTCATGTCTATGGCTAGGAAACTTAACCATCTTTGATTCAACGAGCTAGTCAAGTAGAGGCACACTAGTGACACTATGTTTGTCTATGTATTCACACATGTATTATGTTTCCGGTTAATACAATTCTAGCATGAATAATAAACTTTTATCATGAAATAAGGAAATAAATAATAACTTTATTATTGCCTCTAGGGCATATTTCCTTGATAGCATCTTTCAGATTGACAAAACCTTCGGTTGTATCACATACAACATTTCCTCAAGTATAACGTCGAGGAAACAATGTTTTGACATCCTATCGCAAGATTTCATCAATCATGCGATAGCGCTATCAATTCCAACAGACTCTTAGCATCGCTATGGTGAGAAAGCCTCACCGTAGTCAATTCCTTGAACTTGTCGGAAAACATTTTTAACGACAAGTCGAGCTTTCTTAATGGTGATACTTACCATCATTGTCATCTTCCTTTTAAAATCCATCTTTACCCAACGTCCCACGACCATCAAGTATTTCTTCCAAAGTCATGGATCTTCTCTCGGATGTTATGGCCTCGAGCCATTAAATCGGAATCAGGGCCCACCATCACTTCTCCATAGCTCGTAGGTTCATTGTTGTCTAGCAACATGACCTTCAAGACATGATTCTTGTACCATTTGAAGTAATACGCATCCTTGTCACCCTACGAGGTTCGGTGGTGACTTGATCCGAAGTTACATGATCACTATCATAAGCTTCTACTTCAATTGGTGTAGGTGCCACGGGAACAACTTCACGTGCCTGCTACACACTAGTTGAAGTGATGGTTCAACAACCTCATCAAGTCTCCACCATCCTCCCACTCAATTCTTTCGAGAGAAACTTTTCCTCGAGAAAGGATCCGATTCAAGAAACAATCCCTATTGCTTTCGGATCTGAATTAGGTACACCCAAAGCATTCCTACGGCATCCGGGAGTTGCACAATCTCATGGTCTAAGGAAATGATACTTGACATTAGAAAAGCTTTAGCATACGAACTACGATCTTTGGCTAGGCTTAGGATTGGGTCTTGTCCATCACATCATTCTCCAAATGATGTGATCCCGTTATCAACAACATCCAATGTCCATGGTCAGGAAACCGTAACCATCTGTTGATCAACGAGCTAGTCAACTAGAGGCTTACTAGGGACATGGTGTTGTCTATGTACCCACACATGTATCTGAGTTTCCTATCAATACAATTATAGCATGGATAATAAGCGATTATCATGAACAAGGAAATATAATAATAACTAATTTATTATTGCCTCTAGGGCATATTTCCAACAGAACGTGCTGCCACCGAGAAGGAGAAAGTTGAAGCTGACAAGAAGGCCACCGATGATGCCGCTGTTGCCGTCACCGCGGCGGCGGCTTCTGCATAACCCTCTTGGAGGGTATAACGTGCTTGTCTCTCTCTGATTATTTCTGTATTAGCAGTACTAGCATCATGTGTAGATTTGTCTCTGTTCGCGTAATGCGTGCTTGTTTAGATCAGTATATGTATGTCATTCATTCTGTCAATGCCATGCTAGTCATATACTTATGGATTAAATTAGTCGAAAAATTGCCTATTTACTCAGCAATCCAAAAACCTAATATGTGTAGGAATTTTTCGCTAGTGGCTTTGCCGCATCACTGAAACGGATAAGTTTATCGATGCGTATTTTAAGCGTTGGCGAGACAAAGACCATTTTATGGCTCACGGCTATGAGCGTGTTTTGGGTCACCGGTGTGTCCACGGAACAATTGCTCCTGAACAGGAGAAGGCGTTCAGAGAGGCAACCACTGTGTTTCTCGGAGCAGTTCTTAGCGTGATTGGAGATAAATTGGTCGACGCATATTTACATGTGCATGTCGCCAAGGACTTGTGGGGGCTTCGAATCTAAGTTCGGGGCCTTGATGCGAGGAGTGAGATGTATATTATAGAGCAGTTCCACGATTACAAGATGGTTGAGAACCGTCCTGTACTGGAGCAGGCTCATGAGATAATATGCATTGTTAAGGAGCTTGAGCTTCTGAAGTGCGAGTTACCGGGCAAGTTTGCCGAGGGCTGCATAATCGCTAAGCTCCCTAATTCCTGGGGGAGCTTTGCCACCACTCTGAAACATCAGAGGCGTGAATTCTCTATGGAGGATGTCTTAGGCCATCTGAGCGTTGAGAAGAATTCGAGGGCAAAGGACTCGCACGGAAAAGGGGCTGAAGGGACTTCTATTGCCAACATGGTGAACGGAGGAACTTCCACTCCGACAAGTTCAAGGGAAAGAACGGTGTCCAACAGAATACCGACTTCAAGAAGAACGGTAAGAAGACCTTCAAGAAGAATAAGAAGGATGAGGGCTACTTTACTTGTGGTTCGGTTGAACATTGGGCCAACAAGTGCCCAAACAAGTTTAAGAAGTCGGGACAGGACTCCAAGTCCGTCAACATGATTATGGGCAACAACGAGACTGGTGCATCTGGGCCGGTATAATTTACTGTTTTTCGGTGTTTGACCTACCGATTGGTGGGTGGATACAGTGCAGGTGTTCATGTGTGTCTGACATTTCATTGTTATCTTCTTAATAGGTCACAGGCCACGGGTCTGTATTGATGGGGAATGGCGCGGTGCTTCGTTCATGGTGTTGCACGGTCGATCTGAAGTTTACTTGGAAGTATCGTGCAGGTGAAGAACGTCAGCATGTCCCGCCATCAAGAAGAACCTCGTTAGTGGATCCCTTCTATGTATAGAAGGGTTTAAGTTGGTATTCGAGTCTAATAAATTAGTTGTTACTAAGTATGGACTATTTGTTGGAAAAGGTTATGAGGCGGAGGGATGTTCCGCCTTTCCTGCAGATTTCGTAATAAAGTCATGAACCATATTCATTCGAGTGTTAATGAATCTGAAATTTGGCATTCATGTCTTTGTCACATAAGTTTCAGTGTTATGATGTGACTAGCTAAGTTGGATTTAATCTCGAGTTTCACTTTAGCCAAAGGTTCTAAGTGCCTTTTATGTGTGCAAGCTAAGCAACCGCTTGACCTCACAAGGCCGTGGAGGAGAGACACTTGGCACCATTAGAACTCATACATTCTGATCTTTGTGAGATGAATGGCGTGTTGACTAAAGGTGGAAATAAATACTTCATGACATTGATAGATGATTCCACTAGATATTGCTATGTATATCTGTTAAATACTAAAGATGAGGCTCTACACTACTTTAAAATCTATAAGGCAGAAGTTGAGAATCAACTTGAAAAGAAAATTAAACGAGTCAGGTCAGATCGTGGTGCAGAGTACTTCTCGAGTGAGTTTGATTCCTTTTGTGCGGAACACGGCGGTATTCATGAGAGGATGCCTCCTATTCTCCCAGTCAAACTGGGTTGCAGCGGAAAAACCGTACTCTAACTGATCAGTTAGCGCCATGTTAGATACATCGGGTTTATCAAGGCATGGTGGGGGGAGGCTATATTGACGACATGTCATGTCCTGAATAAAGTTCCGACAAAGGATAATGAGATCACTCCCTATGAGAAATGGGCAAAGAGAAGGACAACACTCTCGTACTTGCGTACTTGGGGCTGTTTGGCGAAAGTCAACGTGCCGATCCCCAAAAAGCGTAAGCTTGGACCTAAGACTGTGGACTGCGTTAATTTGGGCTACGCTAACACTACTAGGAAAAGGCCTACTAATGGCGCACCTAATTTGGCCATTAATGACGCATTGGTGGTGCGCCATTAGTGCCACGCCATTAGTATATTTTACTAATGGCGCACCACTGGTGCGCCATTAGTATCTGATATACTAATGGCGCACCTTTGGATGCGCCATTAGTATATACAACGGTGCGCCATTAGTATGCCTCCGAGGGCCATGTATACCAGGTGCTTTGGCATACTAATGGCGCTAACGCATGATGTGCCATTAGTAAACCCGGCATACTAATGGCGCCTGTTTAACGATGCACCATTAGTATCCTTTGGCATACTAATGGCGCCTTTATGATGTGATCGCCATTAGTATGAATATTAGGTTTTTTTCTGTTTTTGCACAGGTTACAAAATGTATAATTGGACAAAATATAGACAGCACACATCAACAACAGATTCATCGAATACAATAGAAGATTAGTCTCTGAATACAATTCATCATATTAGTCTCGAATACAATTCATCATATTAGTCTCGAATTGAAAATACCGAACAAAGATAGAACATTATATTACAAGTCTCGAGACCGCGAGTAGCGAGTTTGTCTTCACATTACAAGTCGATATCGATCATCTAAACTATCATCACATAGAAGAGAGCTGCGGTCATCACGATGAGCATCTTCACGATGAAACTTCGTCTTCATCCGGTTCCTCAACGCTCCTCCCTCTCCCGCTAGATAGTGGGCGTATCTAGATTCGGCCTCGGCCCTAGTGGTGTACCCTTTGTAACTGTTACCGCTGAATCGGTGAACCTGTCTCCGACACTCCTCCCGATCGTCGTGAACTCCGGGAACCTTACCCTTGTACACGACATACGTCGGCATCACTATGCACTAGCCAAGCGAAGCGTTAGTACCAATTCACGAGACAATACATAAGCAATATATAAGTATGCAACAAAAGCGATCGGAAGAGAAAAGCAAGACATTAATAGCATCGATTACATCTAAGTTGAGCGACTCTCGAAACCAAAGAGACATACTACAAGTTCATTAAAGTTTAATTACAACATGAGCCAATCGATGTTTGAGAACTAGACACAGCATCACTGCTTTCGAATCGACTCAAGGGACCGGGCGTGGATGAAGCCGCCGTCTATCGTGGGAGTCATGAAAGAAGCAGGCGTTGTCAGCCTGCATTTGTAGCATTGTGTCGATGTCTTTGTTGGACGGTTGATTTCGAGGTAGAACTGCCCAGTGCGAAGGACATCTTGATGGATGATTTCCGCAAACTCCATTTGGATGCGAAAGAATTCTTGTCGATGTCCGCGTCTGGATTGCCGACACGCTTCGCGGCCCAATCTTTGAGTTTACTCGGTAGCGAAGTTGATGATGGTCCCGTCGATCGCCGCATGTGATGGATGGCGTAGTAGGCACCCTTCGACCACCGGCGGCTGCTTGGCGCAGCGAGAACATCGTATTGTGGGAGAACACGTGCTTGCCGTACTTACGAATAGGCACTGGTGAAGGTGCCTCCAGTTAGGCGTGGCGGGAGAACATCATCAAGAACCTTCTTGACATTTGTGTAGTCTACGTTCGATTGACGGTCCGGTCGAAATCGTGGCCATGGAATATTTGGGGCTTAGGAGGATGGCGTGCAATGTGTGTCACTGCAGAAAACATGGAATGTTAAAAGAAAAGCGATCGAAATCTAAGAATTCATATGTTACGGGCGGTTGAGGGAGGACTTACTCGGGAAAGTAAGGCACGAGGAAGTTATCCTTATCTTGGTTTGCGAATGGCGCCTTGAGGTAAGAACTTCGCGACTTGCGGTCCCAGCGCTGCCCAAGATCTTGCACGCATGTAGAAGGGGTCGACTATCACGATGTCCGGGGTCTTGTCGCGAATGATCCGCATCTCCATACTCAGCGAAAATAGCGAGCGAAGGTGTAGAGCAGCGGATGAAGGTTCAACATAGCGTGGATGTCATCAAACCGCAGGACGATCGACGCCCGATGGAGTTATCCACAAAGCCCTTGCCCTCGGCACCTTGGCCACGAAAACCGGGTATGCCACATCCTTCTCTACGAGGCGCCGCTTCTCCAAAGAAAGAACACTGTCATGCAGACTCCGCATAGCACCGGTTGCAGCATTGAGCATATTTGTCGGTAGCATCGCCCTACCGCCACATGCACCCTCCTCGAGATATCCTGCGGTGAAGGTGGCCCGTCCTGAGCACGGATCGTACTCGGTGCCGGCTGGCCCGCACCCTTGTTAGTCTTTCTTTTGCGTGCCTTCTTCTTCTCCTGTAATGGGACCGAGTTCTGCTCACAGACCGCCTTCTTGAGTGTGTTGGGGCTGATAATATTTACGCACCTCGCCTATCGAGGCTCGGTGAAGTCGGCAGTGGGCGTCTCGAGAGTTGAGCGGCGAGCGGCGCTGTTGCAACTTGGCTTCTCCAGCGGTACCAGCTAGATCGCGCGCGTCTTTTGTTGGGTTGGGTTCTTGAGAAGGAGGCCCCATGAAGTCGCCACCGTACCCATGATCGGCAAAGTACTGATCGACGTTGGCAAATGTATCGTCGTCGTCGTCGTTTTGATCCTGCGCCATATGCATGTTTGGATCCAGTGGCATAGGGATGTCCGGCACCGTTGCGGCGGTCTTGCCATGGGGCCGACTTGGTGACGGCACGACTGGCGGTGTTGTCTTTGGGGTGGTGTCCCCCGCCCCCAAACGAATCTGGCTCTTCGCCAGCGAGGGCCAGCTCAGCAAAGCGCCGAGGGTCATCACGTCATCATCGTCGGCCCGATGGGTGAATCGAGGTAACAACTCGTCGCAGCCTGGCAGCACCGAACCAGTTCAACCCTAAACAAGTTGGGTGGCATCTGGGTACCGTGGAACAAGGGTTGCCGGTTGAGCGATTTTGCCCTTGGCGACATCGACCAACTCGTTGTTCACGAAGTGCGGAGAGTGCGCGAGCGTCGGCGGCGCCCTGCGAAAACATGTAGGGCGTCGAGGATGCCCGATCAAAGGCAAGGAGATGAAGTCCTCGACCGAGAGAGGCTTAATTAGTTACCGTGATGATGGCGTCGAGCTCGGCTAATGTCGAGGCACCGCCAGCGGTGGCGTGCACTTAACGGAGGGCCGCTTGCTGCAGAGGTGCGGCGGCGTACACCCGGTGCATTAAGCTCCGTGCGGTGTCGGAGACACCAATGCCGCCTCCGCCGGAGACACCAATGGCCCCGCCATCGCATTCTGCGAGTTGCTGGCCGTGAAGCTAGGAATCGGGCGGCCCTGTTGGCGCCCGCAATCACGCACTCAACCCCTGGATCAAGGTAGGCACAATGGCGGTGATCGTCGCTCCGAGTTGTTGTTGCACTTGCTCTTGGACAATCTCCGGAATCCGCGCCACCTGTGCCTTGAGTTCTTGAACCTCGCGCGCCTGGAATTATCGCGGCGACCCTCACGGTGACCCCATCCAGCGAGCCTGCCGAGGTGCCTGTTGACGGGCAGACCAACGGGGTTCTCGATGCCTAGATAATTCGTGTAGTAGGAGATGCACTCTTCGGTCAGAAAGCCCCTGGCTATACTTCCCTCTGGATGTGACATGTTCCGAACATATCCTTTGATGACACCATTCATCCTTTCGAGCGGCATCATCTTTGTGCAGGAGCGTCGGCCCGAGTTGGATGATATCCTCCACGATATGGACCAGCAGATGCACCATAACGTCGAAGAATGCGGGCGGAAGTACATCTCAAGCTCGCATAGTATCACCACGATCTCTTCCTGTAGCCTTCGAGTTGCCTCCGCCAATCGACTTCCGAGAGATGGCGTCGAAAAAGTTGCATAGGCCAAATAGCGTTTCACGGACGTGCGCGTCCATGATCCTGGTTATTGCTGGAAGTATTCTGCGTCATCAAGACGTGACGGTCGTGAGACTTCATCCCGCTGAACTTCGCTTGGCTGGGTCTAGGTATCTGCTTATCTTCCCAGCGTAACCGTAAGGAAGTTTTACTCCTAGGAGGCAGGTGAAAAACTGCTCGATCTCCTCGACTTAGAGTGAAAGCGCGGGAGGGTAGTCATTTCCGGTCTTCTTGGACTTTTGCCTTTGCGACGACTTTATGTGTCCTGCTTCGCCTCATCATCATCATCATCATCATTAGCGTGAAGCTCCTGCCTGATGCCCATTGATTTCAAGTCTGCCCTTGCTTTCGGCCCATCTTTGGTCCTCTCTGGCATGTTGAGCAGGGTACCAAGCAGACTCTCGCACACGTTCTTCGTGATATGCATGACATCAAGGCTGTGAGGCACACGGTGGATCTTCCAGTACGGCAAGTCCCAGAAAACTGACCTCGTTTTCCATACCTTCAGCAGCGGCTCTGGCGCCTTTCGCTTCTTTCCCGGCTCTGGCGCCTTTTGCTTCTTTCCCGGCAGTGGGCAGTCTTTCCAATTTTTCAACAGCTTGTCTATTTCCTCGCCGCTCCTCGTACACGGGCATTTTCGGGGTTTGGTTTCACCATCGAACAGATCCTTGCGTTTCCTCCACGGGTCATCGTCGCGAAGCCACCTTCGATGTCCCATGAACACGGTTTTCGAAGACCCGGGATCTCTATCTAGCTGGCGATACGTTGTGTCATCCATGCACCTTACGCATCCAGAAAATCCGTGGACTACCTGCCCCGCGAGATATCCGTAACCGAGATAGTCGTGCACCGTCGTGAGCAGTGCGGCTCTCATAGGGAAATATTCTTTCTCTGCAGCGTCCCGCGTATTGGCTGGCGTTTTCCACAGCGTGTCAAGCTCCTCTTTCAGCAGCCCGGATACTGATTGATGTCGTTCCCTGGTTGTTTCGGCCCTTCAATTAGCATACTCATGTGAATGTACTTCCTATTCATGCACAACCAGGGGGGAAGGTTGTACATCCACATAAACACAGGCCAGGTGCTATGTGTGCTTCTCTGGCTGCCAAACGGATTGACTCCATCGGTGCTCGCACCCAGCATGATGTTCCTTGGATCGTTCCCAAATTCTGAGTCTTCGAAGTTCAACGCTTGCCACTGGCTCGCATCCTTAGGGTGACTCAGCATCTTGTCTTTTTTATCTATCTTCGGATCATTTGCATCATCTTCTCGCTTCTTCTCCTCCCTATCCGCGTGCCAGCGCAGGAGCTTTGCTACCTTAGGGTCCGTGAAATACCACCGCAGACGAGGAGTGATTGGAAAGTACCACACCACTTTTCGAGGAGCTTTCTTCCTCTTCTTGTATCGAGTGACGCCGCACACCGGACATATGGTAGACTCCGCGTGCTCGTCCCGATAAATGATGCAATTGTTCATGCACACATGGTATTTCACGTGCGGTAAATCGAGAGGACACACAATTTTCTTCGCCTCCTCCAAACTGGTCGGGCACTTGTTCCCCTTGGGAAGACGTTCATGCCAGAATGACATGTTCTCGTCGAAGCATGCGTCGGTCATTTTGTGTTTTACCTTCATCTCCAGAGCCATGAGCGTTACTTTCAGGCGGGTATCCTCGGGCCTGCATCCTTCATACAATGGAGTAACCGCGTCTAACTCAAGTTGATCCATCTTGGCTTTCTCTCGGCGGCAGCTCTTGCGTTATCCGCCCGCTTGAGAAGCAGCTCTTGAATATGAGGGTCCTGCACCCAGCCCATCGATGGTCCAGCGTCGTCGCTCCGCCGCATCATCATCTTCATGATCATGCCCATCGCCTGCTCCGCATCTTCCTCATCATCATGTCCTGCATCTTCTACATGATGACCGTCGTGATCATCTCCGGGATTCTTCGTCTTCTCGCCCGCCCGAGCGCGGTGGTTGTCTTGCTGCCCTTCCTCATTTCTTGCCCGCCCCTATGGGCGACTTCAGTAGTCATCTTCATCACCTTGCCACCGATAGCCATCCATGAAACCACGCAAGAGAAGGTGGTCCCACACCTGCCAGAATCCGGGTCCGCAATAAGGCTCTTCACTTGCATCTTCGACACGGACATCTTATCTCCGTCTCGTTCTTTTGAAGCATCTCGCCTTCGCGGACCTCAAAACCTATTCACGATGCCTTCGGTCATCGTGCGGACTATGGTCGTCTGGGTAGAGCAAAACGATATTTTAGAACCAAGAAAAATTTGGCATGACTTTCCTAAAATAGGACCAAAAGAATGCTTAATGCCAAAATTCTCGCCGAAACGGAAATGAATCAACATTCCGGCAAAATATTGGCAACTCTCGCATTTCAAATACCGGTACACCTCCAAACACAAACACATATGCAACACCACAAACATATGCAACACCACGAACATACATAGATCTAGCTAGGCCACAAAAAGTGCATGTGCACATTGTTGTAGGGAGAACAACATAAATATAGCTTCCCCCCTTACTTACCTATTAAAACAAGGTAATTTAACCACTTAATTTGAATGAATCTATGGTGGAAATGAGGTGAAAAAGTGGAGGCACCCAAGACAAGGAGGAGGTGGAGAGAATGAAGTGGGGAGAAAGTGAGTGTGGGTAGGAGAGGCTGTCCAAAATATCTTGTTGCTGCCCACTTACTAATGGCGCACCAGCACTAAATCGCCATTAGTAATCCAGGTTACTAATGGCGCACCTTCCGACGGTGCGCCATTAGTAGTTTTGCAAAAAATAATATAAAAAAATACTAATGGCGATTGATCCACAAATGCGCCATTACTAGTTTAAA
Source organism: Aegilops longissima (assembly GCA_021605205.1). NCBI lineage: Eukaryota > Viridiplantae > Streptophyta > Magnoliopsida > Poales > Poaceae > Aegilops > Aegilops longissima. The sequence continues at coordinate 101,614,690 of CM038682.1, read as the reverse complement.
CTAGTAATGGCGCACGGTTGATCGATCGCCATTAGTAGTATTGCAAAAAAAAAGAATAAAAATATAATAAAAAACAACATTAGTGGCGATTGTCGGACTGGTGCGCCATTAGTAGTTACAACTAGTAATGGCGCACTTTGCCTGGATGCGCCATTAGTATGTTTGGACAGGCGCACTAGTTCAATTTTTTTTATACTAATGGCGCACTCTGGGCCAGGTGCGCCATTAGTAGTTTCAACTCTAATGGCGTATCAGCAGGTGGTGCGCCATTAGTATATACTAATGGCGCACCCACTGTCTGGTGCGCCATTAGTGTCAATCCCATCTATAGCCCTTTTTCTAGTAGTGTAAGAACAACATTGGCTATAGATTTCTAGTAGTGAAATCTGAGGTACCTGACCATAAGGTCGGTACAATTATGGAGTCTAAGGATGCTACATTCTTTGAGGATATCTTTCCTATGAGAGATATGAAAAGCACTTCTAGACAGGAATCTGAGGAGACTCCTGAGCCTGCCATTCCTATGGAATATTATGAATGAACACATGATGGAAATTCTGAGGAGGATGACGAGGAAACCCTTGGTAGGGGTGAGGGAGTCCTGGATTAGGGGGTCCTCGGACAGCCGAACTATATACTTTGGCCGGACTGTTGGACTATGAAGATGCAAGACTGAAGACTTCATCCCGTGTCCGGATGAGACTCTCCTTAGCGTGGAAGGCAAGCTTGGCAATCCGGATATGTAGATCTCCTTCTCTGTAACCGACTCTGTGTAACCCTAGCCCCCTCTGGTGTCTATATAAACCGGAGGGTTTATTCCGTAGGACGACAACAATCATACCATAGGCTAGCTTCTAGGGTTTAGCCTCTACGATCTCGTGGTAGATCAACTCTTGTAATACTCATATCATGAAGATCAATCAAGCAGGAAGTAGGGTATTACCTCCATCGAGAGGGCCCGAACCTGGGTAAACATCGTGTCCCCCGCCTCCTTTTACCATTAGCCTTAGACGCACAGTTCGGGATCGCCTACCCAAGATCCGCCGGTTTTGACACCGACATTGGTGCTTTCATTGAGAGTTCCACTGTGCCGTCATGGTAAGGCTTGATGGCTCGCCTTGTTATCAAGGACGATATCACCTCTGGGGGAGCCCTGGCTTTAGGCCAAACTCTCCGACTAGGCGGTTTCGTCATGATCGCCCGATCGACCGTCACGCCGATGATGACTTCTCAGGTCATCAAAAACAGCCTCCATGTCAGCTCGGAACTTACTGAACAGACGGATCCAATGGAGATCTCCTCCCTGAACGAGCTCTTGGATCGCATAGCCACTTTGGGAGTCGCTACGGACTATGATCGGATCGGGCTTAAATCTGACCAAAGGGAGATTAACTCTCTGCCGGTCACCCATCAGATTGCGGTAGTGGAGGAGCAATGCATCGACTCTTCCTCTATTTTGAGGACGAACTATGACCGGATTCCCGAGCTCTCCGAGCCGGATACCCGTCATGGGAGGACATGGCCCAAGCTCTGAACCTAGAATCGGACAGCGGGCCAGAAAAATTGGGCAACATCCCGGAGCCCAAGCCGCCAAGCTCAGAAGCTCCTCTACCCCTGGGTCTCAGTTCGGGTCAGGGTCTGGACCTAAATCTACCCACACACCCAGATACAAGCGATCTTTCCCACATTAGACAAGAGCCCCAAGAGACAATACATCACTTATGGGCCAGATTCCTCCTTGTAGTGAGCAAGGTTAAGGACTGTCATGAGGAAGACGCAATCTCATTCTTTTGCAAAAATTGCACGGACAGGGGAATCCTCAACGCCATAAGTCGCCGTGACATAGTACACTTCGCTGACTTGGCGGCCATAGTACAGAAGTACTGTGTTATGGAAAGCGCCTGGAAAACCCAAACAAAATTCTGGGATCCTCCGGCTCTCACTAAACCCCCCGTCCGAACTAAAAGGGTGCACTCTCGCAAGTCACCCGATCCAATTACAAAAAAACCAAGGCCCGCTACAGGGCATGGAACCGTATTGGAGGGATGGCTCAATGGGCCATGCAAAATTCACAGTACACCGGATACCATACCAATACACAGCCTTAGAGCATGTTGGATACTCCGGCAGGTGGCCAAGAGCGGCGAGGATCTCCTCATCAACCATACCGCAGAGAACCATCCCACTGAAAATAACAATACAATACTAACAGTATTCGATACTTTCGCCTCAAATAATAGGCGCAAGCGAGCACTCAGCAGCCTCGCCGAAGTCTGCCACGGTGCAGCAATAAATCCATGGAATGACACGGCTATAACCTTCAATGCCAGTGACGAACCTCAATTCCAAACAGTTCGGGCACCAGCCGCTTTAGTCCTTAGTCCAATTATGGATGGCTTCCGGCTTACTAAAGTGCTCATGGACGGCGGCAGCGGATTAAACCTCATCTACAAGGAGACTCTTAACAAGATGGAAATAGACAAGAGCCGCATTGAGCAAAGCAACACGACCTTCAGGGAATCATCCCTAGTTGGGAGGCACGATGTGCGGGAAAAATCACACTAGATGTGGTATTCGGCACGCCGGAGAATTATAGGTCCGAAGAAATCATATTCCAAGTGGCCCCGTTCAGTAGCGGATACCGCGCCCTTTTAGGGCGGGATGCATTCACAAGCTTTCAAGCTATACCCCCATTACAGGTACATGAAGCTCAAGATGCCCAGGCCCAATGGAATCATCACTCTAGCTAGTGATCCGGACGTAGCACTCCGCGCCAAAAATAAAACCGCCGCAATGGCCCTTGAGGCATTATCCGAAGCCCTCACAGCTGAAGAACTAACCACGCTGTGCTCCACAGTGGACACGGACGATGTGATACTCGACAAACGACCCAAGTCCACATCTTTCAAACCAGCGGACGAAATAGTCAAATTCCAGGTCCACCCAACGTACCCTACAAAAACAGCATCCATTGGGGCACAGCTGAACCCCACAATAGACGTCGCACTGCGAGAATTCTTGCAAGAGAAAAATTGGGACATCTTCGCCTGGCATCCTTCAGACATGCTGGCTATCCCACGCAGGCTGGCTGAACATAGAAATATACTGAAGGGATACAAGTCGGTCAAGCAGACTCTTTGACGCTTTTCAGAACCTAAGTGACAATCTATGGGAGAGGAGCTAGCCAAGTTACTCGAAGCCAGATTCATCAGAGAAATAAAACATCCGGACTTGCTAGCAAATCTAGTGATGGTACCAAAGAAGGACAAATCCTGGCGCCTATGTGTCGATTTCAAGGACCTCAATAAGGCTTGCCCCAAGGATCCCTTCCCCATCCCCTGCATTGATCAAATCATTGATGCTACCGTAGGACACGACTCATTGTGCTTCCTCGACGCATACTCCGGATACCATCAAATCAAGATGGCAGAGTCCGATCAAGCCGCAACGGCATTCATCACACCATATGGCCCATTTTGTTTTAATACCATGCCTTTCAGGCTAAAAAATGCCAGCGCAACCTATCAACGCATGATTCAGACATGCCTGGAGAAACAAATCGGCAAAACAGTGGAGGCATACATAGACGAGGTGGTCATCAAAACCAGACATGTCGAATCTTTAATAGACGACTTGAGGCTTACGTTCGACAATCTCCGAACATATGACATCAAGCTCAATCCGGAAAAATGCATTTTCGGCGTACCTGCCGGAAAGCCGCTAGGCTTCATCGTTTCCAATAGAGGAATTGAAGCAAATTCGGAAAAAATTCGAGCTCTGTCATAGTTGGCTACCCCAACAGACCTCAAGCAAATCCAGAAATTAACTGGATGCGTGGCTGCTCTAAGCCGCTTTATCTCTCGATTGGGAGAAAAGGCACTACCTCTTTATCACCTTCTTCGACGCACCGAACACTTCGAGTGGATGGATGCGGCCATGGCCGGACTGGAAGAAATAAAGGCCCTCTTGGCCAACAATCCAATCCTGGCTGCGCCAAATACTGGCGAACCCATGCTGTTATATATAGCTGCAACACACCAGGTTGTAAGCCCAGTGCTCGTCGTCGAACAAGAAACGGACAGACATAACTTCCCGCTTCAAAAGCCGGTATACTACGTATCCACTATCCTCACTCCATGGAAATCTCCATACCCACATTATCAAAAGATAGCATACGCGGTCTTCATGGCATCCCAGAAACTACGACACTACTTTCAAGAGTGTTCAATCACGGTGGCCTCCGAATTACCACTCAACGATATAATAAATAACCGCGATGCCACGGGCCGGATTGCTAAATGGGCTATCAAGCTCCTCCCGTTCGACATAATATACAAACCACGGCGAGCCACTAAGTCGCAAGTACTAGCTGACTTCGTCGCCGAATGGACAGAAGCCGAACTCCCTAAAGAATATGGCGCATACTCCAATTGAATCATGCACTTTGACGGCGCTAAAATGCTGGCTGGTCTGGGGGCAGGCGTTGTCCTGACATCCCCCACCGGAGATACAGTCCAATACGTACTCCAAATATTATATACATACTCTAACAACGCAGCCGAATATGAGGCTCTATTGCATGGTCTTGGGATGGCCGTCTCCATGGGCATTCAACGCCCGTAAGTGCGTGGGGACCCGAACCTCGCAATATCTCAAATAAATGGAGACTTTGACGCTAAGGACCCAAAACTGGCGGCTTACCAAAATGCCGTCCTCAAAATGTCAGCTCGGTTCGAGGGGCTCGAATTCCACCATGTGATCCGAGAAAACAATCAAGCGGCGGATATCATTGCCCGCATCGGTGCTAAGCGCGACCCCGTCCCACCTAATATCTTCTTGGAAAGGCTGTTCAAGCCATCCGTGGTATGGGAAGGGGAGACCGACAATATCAGTCCGGATCTGAACACAACCCCAGATCCCGAACAACCTAACGTAATCGGAGTCTCCGCCACCGAAATAACACCCTCGGCCCACGTGATTATGGTTGTCATTGCCCCGTGGACGGAACCCTTCTTAGCCTACCTAAATAGGCAAGAACTCCCCGAGGACCAAAATGAAGCACGTTGCATTGTGCGGCGCTCTAAATCCTACAAGGTTCACGAGGGAGAGCTTTATAAGAAAAGCACGACCGGAGTGCTTCAAAGATGCATCTCCGAAGAGGAGGGACGGCAGCTACTAGCCGAAATTCACGCTGGACTTGGTGGCCATCACGCCGCAGCATGGGCCCCGTACAGGCTTCTACTGGCCGACAGCCCGAGCAGACGCACAGGACCTCGTCCAACATTCCGTCGGTTGCCAGCTTTTCACAAATCAAAGCCATATTCCACCTACCGCCCTCCAAACAATCCCCATAACTTGGCCCTTTGCGGTCTGGGGGCTCGATATGGTTGGACCCCTTAAAGGAGGAAGCCATAAGAAAATATACTTGTTGGTCATGGTAGATAAATTCACCAAATGGATAGAGGTCAAACCAGTAAAAACGGCCGAATTCGGACCAGTGATAGACTTCATATCCAGGGTCGTACACCATTACGGTGTCCCCCACAGCATCATCACTCATAACGGCTCCAACTTCACAGCTGACGAAGTGAAAACTTGGTGCTGCAAAATGGGCATTAAGCTAGATTATGCCTCTGTCTATCACCCCCAAACAAACGGTCAAGTTGAACGAGCAAATGGTCTTATTATGAGCGGCATCAAACCCAGACTAGTGCGATCCTTGAAGGAATCAGACACGCACTGGGTCGAGGAGCTCAACTCCGTACTATTTGGGCTGCGGACCATGCCAAATCGAACCACCGGATACACACCATTTTTTATGGTGTACGACGCAGAGGCAGTACTACCCTGCGATATCATTCATGACTCACCTCGAGTGCGCATGTACGAAGAGAGAGAAGACGATCTAGATCGACAGGACAATTTAGATGCCCTGGAGGAGGAGCGCGGCATCGCAAAGGCCCGTTCCGCATTCTATCAGCAGCAGGCTCAAAGGTATCAAAGCAGAGAAGTACGGGCCAAAACTTATAACGTTGGCGAACTCGTTCTACGCCTACCGGAGAAGAAAAAGGACAAGCTTAAGCCCAAGTGGGAGGGTCCCTTCATCATTGATAAAGTTCTCGCCGGAGGAGCGTACCGTCTACATGATGCATCAGATAATCGACTCGAGTCGAACCCATGGAACGCGGCCAGACTACGAAGATTCTACGCCTAGTGTCGAGCTCTATGTTCGTCTCCTTACCTCTGCCTTTCTTTTTTAAGTTATACCCTCTTTCTTTCTCTCTTTCTTCCTTTCTTGTACATAGCCTTAAAAGCTCCAAGTGCGCTTCGAACACACACTCCTGCCGCACTATGCGTGCTCGATATACCTGGGGGCTTCTTACATAGAAGCTTAATATAATTATCTTCGGGGCTTTATGCCCACCACATATGCGTCACTTCTCCATATGTGCCTTTTTTCCGCCATTATATGCATCGATATGACTTAAGTTTTGGCCAAGCTGGGTTGCCTGGCTCTTGTGTTTATGCCCTACATTCCCGTTAATTCGGCTAGGGCATAACGGGAGCACCTCTGCGATTGTTACTGCCGGGTAAGCCAGATGTGTACCTCAGACTTGGTGAAGCCGAAAGCTGGCGTTCTTAAGGGAATATTCGATCGGTGAACAAAAGATGTTTCTTACTTATTTTAACACATGCCCCCAGAGGTTTTTTATCCCGCGTAGCTTTTCGCAGTTTGGACATGCACATTAATGCACGTGTACCCAGGGAAAGGAACCCTTAACGGAACTATTCTCCCTGGAAGATGTTTCTTAGTATCCATGTAATATAACATAGCTAGTTGGGTACTTGTCTGTCCAAGCACTTATGACCCCTACGCCTGGTTTCCACGCATACCCCAGTTTCACATAACTGAGCAGGTATTCGGATACACTCCGGACTATTGGGTCCGGAGGCTGAAGCGAAAAGGTCCGCCATGACAAATGATTTACAATCCGGCTAGGGACAATATATATATCATTTGAAGTACACAGTCACTTAGATTGACTAAATTCTTCTTCTATACCATCCAACAGGCTGTCTAGCCTACAATTCTGTTGGGAATACTTTGCGGCTAATCCTTCCTGGTCATACACCAAACTAACGGGAATCTCTTCCCCATCTGACCCTACAGGTCTGACCTCGGGCATGTGGTTCGAGTCAGCCTTGGTGTATCGCGTCTTCACCATGGCCTAGGTTTCCCTTGCACCTTGTCGGCAGGCTGATATCTTCCATAATCGGAAGCGCCGCCGCGCTCCCTTGAGCATCTCCACGAGCTCTCCCATGCCTCCGGGCAGGGACGCGGAGGGCCACAAGGCCTGGGCAATACCCTGCATCACCTGCCGAACTTGTTCGTGCGATTCATAGAGCTCCGCGTAGATCACCGTGGATCCGGCATCTCCTCTTGGGCGACACTGTCAAAGATACCTCTGAGACATAATTCTGTTTAGCCCGCTTCCTCGCCAAACTATATAAAGGTTCGTTCGAGAACTTACTAAAAATTCCGTGTCGAAGCCTCCTATTCTCCTTTACGGAGTTCGTAAGCTGGGCCCGAACATCTCCCAGTTCAACGCCCAGCCAGGTATGGGCATCCTGGAGCTCAATTTTCTCCCGAATAACCCATGTAAGCACTCGCTCGCCAGCCTCTCGTTGTCGTTTAGCATATTGCTCATCCTCTTGTAATATCTCCGGATTCACTCCAGGATTTTCTGCACAATCAATTGTTAGATTAGCATTCATGGTGAATACTGACTGGTACACGTCATTACATTTGTTCCAACCAAGACAAGTATTACCAGATGGGGCCTTCTTGGACTCCTCCATTCCGGCAACTGCGGCCCGTAGCTGGGCCTTGCACTCCTCCAACTCTTTCGACAACTGGGTATTCTTCTCTATAAGAACCTATGCATACAATCATCCTTAAATCAGTTGTGCCAATTGTTTCAAGTCTCAGAGGCTAGTGATATACATAATTATCAGATTTTCTTACCCGAATATCCTTTGCGTATTGGTCCGTGGCTCTGGTAGGTCCATCTTGAGCAGCTCGGATGTACGCGTCCCCTGAGTTGAAGGCATTAAATGCCTCTTCAGAGAAAGTAGGGTCGCATAATGTGGCCCGTCGGCGCCTGTGATTCATGGCGCTCTCCACTTCGGAGTTTGTAGCGGATAATCTATCTGCATGCTCTGTAGGAGGACTGTCTGGCGTTGTTCCCGCGTTAATCTCCGCCCTTGAGTCCGGCCCCGGAGTCCGGCTAGTGGAGACGTGACCGGCAGGCTCTCCGGATATAGTCCGACGAGCGCTCTTTCTGCCAGGGAACCATGGGCATTGTTATATTTTAAGGACGATAATCTCGTAGCAGGTTGTTAATCATACCTGTGCGACGGCGTCTCGGTCCTGATCACCTTCCTTTTAAGCTGACCTGGCTTCGGTGCTCTTTGTTGACGAGTCACCGCGGGTTCGGCACAGTGCCCCGATAGCCTTCCCTGTAAGACGCAATATATGTGCAGTGGGTAAGGTGCAAAGATGGGATCCTTCTTGGAAGTTGGGACTCCTGTTTTACTTACATGCGATGCAGGGAGTAGGCCTGGGTAATCGGCTATGATAGCCACCAAGGCACCATCACAGCTTAATTGATAAAATATCCTGTCAACGAGCTCCACAAATATGTCCGGATCTTCTTCAAGTCCGGGGTCAAGGGCCCGTTCGGGGTCCTCTGGCTATGGAGATGGGCTGTGGATCTCCCTCACAGCTTTTCACAGTTCCTGCTATGAATTATCAAGGTAAATATTTACGATGAAGAATGCGGGAAGGACTGGAGTAAAGGATAGCAGCTCACCCAGCTTGGGGGTTGTACATGGAGAATCCATCCCATGGCTTAATACGGATGAACTCCTCTTATTCTCCTTTGTACAAATCAGATAGTATCTTCGCCACAGCGGCGGCGGAGTCCGGACCTGTATGACCGTAGCGGGTGGCGTCGTCTTCCCCATTGAAGTGCCACATGGGTTTTCCCCGATACTGAAGTGGCTGTACCCCCCGCATTATGCATATTGACATAACCTCAATTATTGTCAATCCTGATTTGGCCAGCGTTTTTATCCTGTCCATCAGGAAAAGGACCTCTTTGTTATCTTCCTCCTAGGGGCTCCGGGGGCGCCAGCTGTGGCGTTTCTTCAACGGGGCATTTGCAAACTCAGAAGGCCCATCCGAATAGGGCCCGGAAGGGGGACGTCCTCCATATAAAACCACTCCGAAGGTCAGTCTTCGGATGTCTTCTTCGGAGTACCGGACAGGTATCCGGTCTCGACGATGCGCCATATTTCGGCTCCGCCCACTTGATATATTGACCCCTCTTGAGTACGGGGAACGAGGCAGAATAGCCTCTTCCATAGCTTGAAATGAGCTTCGCATCCCAGAAACAGCTCGCAAAAGGCGGCATAGCCGACGATGTGTCAAATGGAAGCGGGAGTGAAGTTATGCAGCTGGAGGCCATAGAACTCCAGGAGCCCGCGTAGAAACGGACGGATTGGAAATCCGAGTCCCCTCAGCAAGTAAGGGACAAGGCATACCCGCTCCCCCTTGGATGGGTTGGGAAAACTCTCCGCTTGCTCCCCGCCATTATAAGTGGCTAGTCCGGCTCGGACGGGGACCATGTACGCAGGTGGGAGAAACGCCTGGGTATGCAACTCTACCAATCGGCTATGGGTGACGGAACACTTCTCCCAATCGCCTGGCTTAGTGCTACAGGAGCGAGAAGAGGAGCCACGGCAACCGGTCATGATGGAATGGATTTTTCCGGGCGCGCTCAGATGGATACTTGCTGGGGGAAGATGGTGTGATTTGGATCTGAGGATCCCCGTCTCTTTAAATAGATGGTTTACTTACATGGTCAGGGTGGCAAATGTAAAAATGCCCCGACTTCTCGCATTCGCTCGACACGTGGAGATAGCCATTATTAAAAGCACGGAAGCCGAGGAATACAACGTTAATTGGAAGCCGGACACTACTCGTTACAATAGGTACTCTGGATTTGGAGAAGAATCCGCCTTGCAATGTCGAAGACAATCTGCGCGCCGGACTCATCGTCATTGAAGCCTGGTTCAGGGGCTACTGAGGGAGTCCTGGATTAGGGGGTCCTCGGACAGCCGGACTATATACTTTGGTCGGACTGTTGGACTATGAAGATACAAGACTGAAGACTTCGTCCCGTGTCCGGATGGGACTCTCCTTGGCGTGGAAGGCAAGCTTGGCAATCCGGATATGTAGATCTCCTTCTCTGTAACCGGCTCTGTGTAACCCTAGCCCCCTCTGGTGTCTATATAAACCGGAGGGTTTAGTCCGTAGGACGACAACAATCAAACCATAGGCTAGCTTCTGGAGTTTAGCCTCTACGATATCGTGGTAGATCAACTCTTGTAATACTCATATCATCAAGATCAATCAAGAAGGAAGTAGGTTATTACCTCCATCGAGCGGGCCCGAACCTGGGTAAACATCATGTCCCCCGCCTCCTGTTACCATTGGCCTTAGACGCACAGTTCGGGACCCCCTACCCGAGATCCGCCGGTTTTGACACCGACAAGGGGCAAGAGACAAAGGACTGCAAAGACCTTTGGTGATGATTTCTTCGTGTACCTCGTGGATGATACTCCCACTTCTATTTTGAGCGTATGCCTCCGTGTGACTCATGGAAGGATGCGGTCCGTAGCGAGATGGATTCCATCATGGCTAACGGGACATGGGAGATCACTGAGCGTCCCTATGGTTGCAAACCATTGGGATGTAAGTGGGTGTTCAAGAAGAAGCTTAGGCCCAATGGTACGATTGAAAAGTACAAGGCTAGGCTTGTGGCCAAGGGCTATGACCAGAAAGAAGAGGAAGATTTCTTCGATACTTATTCACCTGTGGCTAGACTAACCACCATTCGAGTATTACTCTCGTTGGCGGCCTCACACGGTCTTCTTGTCCACCAGATGGATATTAAGATGGCTTTTCTGAATGGAGAGCTAAACAAGGAAATCTACATGCAACAGCCAGATGGATTTGTGATAGATGGTCAGGAAAGAAAGGTGTGTAGGTTGCTGAAATCTTTATATGGCCTGAATCAAGCACCTAAGCAATGGCATGATAAGTTTAATACAACTCTGACATCTGTTGGCTTCGTTGCTAATGAAGCTGACAAATGTGTATACTATCGCCATGGTGGGGGCGAAGGAGTCATACTGTGCTTATATGTTGATGACATACTGATATTCGGAACCAACCTCAAGGTCATTGAGGAGGTCAAGTCATTTATGTCTCATAACTTTGAGATAAAGGACCTTGGTGTGGCTGATGTTATCTTGAACATGAATCTACTGAGAGATAATGAGGGTGGGATCACACTTATGCAATCCCATTATGTTGAGAAGGTGTTGAGTCATTTTGGATATTCGGACTGCAAACCATCTCAAACACCATATGATCCTAGTGTGTTGGTCCGAAAGTTCGAAGGCACAACTAAGGATCAACTAAGATACTCTCAAATCATTGGTTCACTCATGTACCTAGCAAGCGCAACGAGGCCTGACATCGCGTTTGCTGTGAGCAAACTGAGCCGGTTTGTTTCCAATCAGGGTGATGTACATTGGCATGCTATTGAAGAGTTATGCGCTACCTGAAAGGTACCATGAACTACGGACTTCACTATACCGGATACCCGTCGATACTTGAAGGGTATAGTGATGCGAATTGGATCTCTGATGCTGATGAGATGAAGGCCACAACTGGGTATATGTTTACTCTTGGAGGTGGTGCTGTTTCCTGGAAGTCTTGCAAGAAAACGATCTTAACGAGATCGACAATGGAAGCAGAATTAACAGCATTAGACACATCTGGTATCGAAGCAGGATGGCTTCGAGATCTTTTGATGGACTTGCCATTGGTTGATAAACCGGTTCCGGCTATCCTTATGAACTGTGACAATCAGACTGTCATCACCAAGTTGAAGAGTTCAAAGGACAACATGAAGTCCAACAAACACATAAGAATGAGATTAAAAGCTGTCAGAAAATTAAGAAACTCCGGAGTGATAGCGTTGGAGTATGTCCATACGGCTAAGAATCTGGCAGATCCCTTTACAAAAGGGCTATCACGTATTGTGATAGATAGTGCATCGAGGGAGATGGGTATGAGACCCACATGAGTTGCCATGGTGGTAACACAACCTATGTGATCGAAGATCCCGTGAAGTAGGACCTGGGAAAACAAGCCAGTGGAGAACTGAGGAGAGTGCCTATACTAACCCACTCCGTTGGAGATGCAATACTCTCAATACTGAATGGAAGGGTGACTATTGTCTTAATGTGTTCCGAGGCTTATGTAAGCAAGATGCTATCCTACAGAGCGATCTTTGGAGGAACACACCTATATGAGCCTAACTGCTGGTCACAGTCTATGAGATTGGGGTGATCTCTAGTAAGCTCATGAATAGGCCAGGAGTGTGACTTATATGCTCCACCCGAGGGGTCAGCCTTCGGCGGCCTAGTACTAGTAAGACATGTGGTGAAGCTTCTTTATGCCAAACTGACAATTCAAGGCATAGTCCATTGTTCAGTTGTGAAGGAGTGTAGCTACTTGCCCTAGGTGAAGCTCAACCTTAACAGGTCTTCACTGAAACACTAGTATACCGAAACAACAATTGGAACAGAGGACACAATGGGCCCTCGAGATCTGGTGGGGGATTGCTGAAATTTGAGATGGGCCTTAAGCCCATATAGCAATTTCTGAAAAATCTCTAAGGCCCATGTGGGTTATTGGCACTAGGTGGAGGTGGGAAGTTTAGTCCCACCCCGGAAGTGGAAGAGGAGTTGAACCTCCTTATAAGGATGGCTCTTCTACATGCTATTGGAGCTTGAGAAGAGAAGAGGCCCTCGCGCGCTCCTCCTCCACCGCCCGCCTCGCCACGCCTCGACGCGACGCGGGTTGCGGGAATGAGCCGAGCCGAGCTCACACCTACGCGCTTATTTTTGCCAGTCACTAACGGAGAGTTTCTTACAGCTGGGCCACGATCTGAGACGTCGGAGGTGTCTCCTAACCCTAGCCGCCACGATCAGATCACATCTGCTCCATGCGAACCGCCCTCCATCGTTCCTTTGCTGCTGCTGCCGCCGGTGACTCCATCCAGTCCGCTGCGTACATGGTCGACGGGAGAGCAGGTCTCCGAAACCTCGTCTCTCCGGTTCCTATACGGGAGAGAGGTGAACAGGTTTTTGGAAAGCGACTGCTCGCTGTTCATCTACTTCCTCTATGTCCGCATCGTCTTCATCATCACCATGTCCACCGACGCCGAACGTGCCGCCGCCGAGAAGGAGAAAGTTGAAGCCGACAAGAAGGCCGCCGAGGATGCCGCTGCTGCCGTCACCGCCGCCGCGGCTTCTGCATGGCCTACTGGAGGGTATAACGCGCTTGTCTCTCTCCTGATTATTTCCGTATTAGCAGTACTAGCATCATGTGTAGATTTGTCTACTGTTTGTGTAGTACATGCTTGTTTAGATCAGTATCAACATGTCGTTCATTCTGTCAATGCCATGCTAGTCATATACTTATGGATTAAATTAGTTGAAAAATTGCTTATTTACTCAGCAGTAACTGCCAGTTCCCCTCCCGTATCTTGAAATTCAGACTCTTACGTTCTGCTGATGCGCCATTTGTGCATCTCTGCATGCATTTCCCGCCTTCAGAAATGGGAGGCCGACTGGAGATCAGGTAGTTGAAATAATACAGGAACTTTTAGACCAACAGTTTTGTGCAGTAATGTTGCATTTAGGTTTCAGGAGTTTACCTGCATGCATCATGACTGAACGATGCTCTTATTCGCTAAGGTGAGCACATGTCAATTCAATATGGCTGTACATCGCTCCTCGCAGCATGAGCGTCAGTGTCCCAAATGGTGCGACCGCAGCGGCAGGCAAAACCGCGGCCATTGCACCCGAAAACGCTGCCATGGCAGCGAAACCAGTGACGCCTCCAGGAAACGCTTTCATTTTTATTTTATTTTTGAGACAAAGGAAACGCTTTCATGCCAGCCAAAGGCGCTAGGGCCCATGGGGGCCCACCAGAGAGAAGATTGTGTCATTCGAAGGCCAGCTAGGATTCCACCTTCAAACCGCAGGTTTGTGGGGAGAGAACCACCCATGTAATACACTATGTAGAAAGTGAGATCGGAAATTTAACATCATGGTATCAGAGACCACCTACCACCCTTTCCCTCGCCGTGGTGAAGCTGGATACATGCTGTCCGAAGCAGGCACGCGAATCCCTACACGCCACCATTGTTTCCAAGCTCCACGGCTACCTCGATAGGGTGAACAACGACGTGACTGCTCGTGCTGACAAGATGAAAGACGACGTTGACTTCATCTTGAAGGCGCTAGAGGGACAAACCGCGCGTATCAACGCTCTCATTGCCTGGAAATTGGATCTCAATGTCCACTTCGCCAAGCTCGAGCTCTCGGTCTCATCGCTGCAAACCACGCCACCCCAACTCCGATTACAAGTGGACCGCCACCTTCTGCGCCTTCCTGATCGGCACACGACGAGCTCCACGTGCAATTCCGCCACGGCGTGCAGATCTACATCGAGGGGTCTCCTTCAATGACCTTAGAGTCATCGATGACACCCCCAATCACGGGTATGACCATGATCCGTTCCCAAATTCCCACCCCACTGTCCTGACAAGTTATGGCCACTTTGGGTTAGCCACCACCACCGATGACCTTCCGTGTCTTCACAGTCGAGAACCCCTAACTCTAGAAGATGCTCTGTGAGCAGTACTTTCAAAATTTCCCCTTGCACGAATCGTACTTGGTGCCCATGGCGATTCTGAATTTCTCGGGCACTAAAAGAATTTGGCACCTGTCAGTACAGAGAAATTACCGTAGCTTAACTGCGAATCGTTCATAGCTCTATTATGCACTAGATTTGGCTACGATAAACACCAATTGCTTCTCCGCCACTTCTACGATATCTGCCACCTCACTTTAATTGTAAATTTTTGGCAAGTGATCATGATCCAACGATTTTTTTCCACCATTCATCTTATGGCCGAACTCTTCGTCTTCTACTACTCTATGTAGGTGGCATGACCATCACTGACGATGACGCTAAGTACATTCACTTTGTGAAGGGTTGTATAGTGGGTTGTTTCTTCGGTCTGATCTTGGTCCTCTTCAGTACTTTCTTGGGATTGAGGTTTCTTCACCAAATGTCTTCTTTATTTCCCAAGAGAAGTACCTTCATGATCTTCTTGCTCTTACGGATGAGCACACCATTGAGACTCCAATGGAGCTATGTGTTCTCCTTTGCAGTTCTGACTGTGAACCTCTATCTTATTCAATAATATCATCACTGCATTGTGAGTCTTGTCTATCTCGATGTCACGATCCAGCTATCTCATATTGTAATCTCATTATGAGTTAGTTTGTCTCTACTTCCACTTCAGTTCACTAAAGTCACCTCCTTACATCTTTGTGGGACTCTCTCTCTCACTGTCTTTTATTTTTTCACTCCATTTTATATAGCCTCATGCCTATTCAGATGCTATTTGGCGTAACGATCCTTGGGGCCGCCGACCACTTTTTCTTATCTTTTTTTCTTGATGGTTCTCTCATTGTCTAGAAGATGAACAAACATACCGCAGTTTTCCATTTGAATGTAGGGGGAGAGTTATGATGTATGCTTTTTTCAAAACATATATGACTTAGCTATGATGGTTACTTGAGGATTTTGGTGTTTTTCACTCCTCTTTTATAAATCAATACTGGAGTTATCAGCATTGCACACAACCTTGTGAAACATGAGTGCACCAAGCATATTGATAAGGATGATTCCTTTATGCACTTTCATTTGCATGAGCAGGTCCTTTGTATCCTAAAGGACATCAGGACTCCTATTTCACTATGGTCAATTTTTTTTTCCCCGTTGTATCACGGGCTTGACATTTATGCGCATATATAATTATATACTAGCCTTTGGCCTCATAAAAATACAATGTGCATATTTCTAAGAAATTTCATCACTCCGATCTATCATTTTAAATATTATTATAAGAATTCCAAATTACCACCAGAAGTCTAATTTATCCTCTTTGGCAAAGAAACACCACATACAACGTCGATAAATGAAAAAAAAACTCCACTATTTAAATCCCAAGATGAAGGGGGTGCCAACGACGCTAGGCTAGATCCTGGGTAAAAGCACGTGGCCTTGACGTGGCAGGGGTTGGCAGGGACATGTGGCGCTTCCCTACAGCATCACAAACCCATAATTCTATTGTCGTCAACCATTCCTAAATCCCAACTATTCTGAGGGCATCATACCTTGAAGGCAGATAACGCTAGGAGGGTGATTAATCTTTGGTGTGGAACTATTTAGTCCATCTTTACATGTGGAGAGAAGCAAAATAAAAAAAGATTTATGCTAAGAAACAAAAATGTACAGTGAAAGCATCAAAGTGGCTCATTTGCCAGCCAGCGTTGGCCCATGGCAAAGCATTCTTCTGGCTGGTACTCTGGAGCAGTATGACCACCACCCTTCACAAACAAGCAATGAAGGGCTCTATTATATCTTCCACATAATGGTTCTATCATCCAATCCATGGACAAGAACCATGATCTATAGAGAAAAACAAGATCACCTTTATTGTTGCAAATGTCAAATTGTTCGCATATGCAATGGTAAATCTGCAAAATGAAAAAAAAGTATTTCTCATCAGAAAAGATAGAGGAACATGATGCACAATGCTTATTCATATAGTTTTTGTTCTCTATGTGAAGAGGTGCAAAGAAAAGGAGTCAGATGACTTGACCCTGCGGCCTGGCCATTGAGATGCCATGCCCTTCAATCATTGACTATCGAGAAGTTCAAAGACCTTATCCATGCTTGCGTGCTCAACTGAGGCACCTGAAGATCATGGTCTCCGTTGTGCCCCCACAGACAAAATATTTTATTTACAAGGTCTCAAAGAAGATTATCACACACTATGGATAAGAAAACTTATTTTGATGCCGTGCTTGCTCACCTGTACACGAGTGCACAGTAACCTCTCATGGTGAGGTTGATATGGTATGGTATGCTGCTTGGCATGTCATATGGGTAGGGGAGTTCGCTTTTGCATCTTTCCCACTCACTAACCGTCCCCTATCGCCAAATTTGTTTTTGTCAGTGCTGTTCTAAGTGATTTAGATGGTAATGCTTCTACACTTAGGATGTTTTGACCCTATGTGAATACGTGAAAGATATTCCTGAAAAAATATGATGTAGCTTTACCTGCTTGATCCCGAGAGCATCTCTAGTCATCTTGTTGTTCATCCAAAAGTATGACAGGTAGTAACCGTATGTCTGCAATTTAGAAAGAAAATCCATCTAAGCTTATGATACGAGAGTAGTGTCACAACCATATGACATTGTCACATCTTCTAATCAAGCTGACGCTTCAAGGATAATGAAAGACTGACAAGACAATCAATGGCAGGTCGAGCAGGAGCCTCATTTGGCTCAATCGATTCTTCCGACAAGTTTTTTCTAGCGATCACATCATGTATGGGCTTTGGCGCGGAGAAGACACATTTTTTGTACATGATGTGCACATCTAGGATTTCAGAAATGAGCTGCAGCAGGGATGTGCTTTAGCTGATGTTGGCAATACCTTAAGTTCATAACAAAAGGCCGGCACATGAATCTCACACTGTTTACAGTTTGTAGCACCTCAGCACACATTCGATTCGAGGGGTTTACATAATCTCCTTTGCAGTGCTTCATTGCAGCCTTGGGGAAAGAAAAGGAAAACATGCTACAAATTCTTTAGACTAACACATAGTACAAAATTTGTTAGCACACTTTTGTCAAAGCGAATGGATTTGTTGTTACCTCGTATATTTGATTAGATATTATCCCAAAGCCATGAGCAGCTGGAAACTGGAAATTCCCGCCAAACTTTGGGTCTGTTATAGGGTTGCCGACCAGATAGCCCTAGAAATATGTCCATTAACACAAGAGAAGAGCGAGCCACATTACCATGGTAACACACATTCTTTGCATTCATTTTGGCATTGCAAAATAACAAGAGTTTTGAGGACATCGAGCATGTGATCCTGAGCACCAGTGATCCCGGATGAACAGTAAAATCCGAAAAATAGTAAAAAAATTCAAAAAAAAAATCTGAATTTTTTTGTCAAGAAACTTTGATATTTTTTCTACATACGTGCCAATTTTCATGATGAAATGACATTTTTGGAGGTCTCGGCAAAAAAATCATGCTCAAAAAACTGTTTTTGGAAGCATTTTGGAGCATCAATTTTGGTTTTTTTGCCGAGACCTGCATGAATGTCATTTTGTCATGAAATTGTGCATGCATGTAGAAAAAACATCAATGTTTATTGCCAAAAAATTCAGATTTTGTTGAACTTAAAAAAAATCATGTGTACTGTAGCAAAAGGATGCCTGTGAGCTCGAGCTCACAATAGCACTTTCGGAGTTTTGAAGGCTAGAGAATAGCTTGCCTTGAGGTTGATGACAGGTTGCTGCCTTCCCTCAATTCCTGGAGCATATAGTAGAAGCTTAGTTTTAAATAGCGGATTATGCCTCTTAGCGGCAGACCTCTCTAAATATTACAGCGGCGGACCTCTCTGAATGTTATAGCGCCACTATACATAGTGCGCTATTTAAAGAGAAATCCATAGGAGTGCTCGTCCTCGCCTGCACACGTTATCGTTGCACACTCGTTCTCATTGGGATGGGAGACTGGGCTCGCATTGAACATGGTATAATGTTGTACGCAACGCCATACATATTAAGGACTCTGGTGCGGACCCACGGCACAGTAAGCGCCGTTCCCTCTCGCCATGAAAACGACGTCTGCACAAAATTTGTACTCACGGCCCATCAGATGGCATACATTATGAATCTTTTTTTTTACATGCATACGTTCTCTTTTTTTCTTTTGACATGCATACATTCTGAACGAACCTTAATGCTAGAAGGTGTGATTATCAAAAAAAGAAAGAAAAATAAACTAGAAGACGTGTTGGGTTCGATTCTTGAGAGTGGCAATCTGGCAATTCTTTTCTTTTCTTTGTTTTTCCCCAATAACAACGAGCATCTAATTAATATTGGATATGGATTATTGTCGGAAGAAACATGTTTTTACTTTAGCGTACATAACTGAAAGTACGTATTTTGTGATGTAAATCCCATCTTTGCTTTAGCGTACATAAATTAGAAAGTAAAAGCAGTATTAATCCACATAGCTTTTTTTATGTATTTTTTTATCCAACTTGCTTCGACTCACTGCAAAAAAAAAAAACCACACAAGTGCTACTACACATGAAACTCATGTTGCAACCCTATTTATACATGTGCTAACGGTCAGTGCCAAAATAAGCCAAGATCATAGTTTTTTTTCTTTTTATTTAGCTGATTTGAAAATTTGAAGAGATAGAGGACGTGAACCATAAACTGAATCCAAGGTCTGTTTGCACCTTTGTGTTTTGTTGCATTGGCCAGGTGATAGCTACCATGTTTTTTCCTTTCATAAATTCGGTTCGTGTTTCAAGTTACTCTACATTGTTAATAACCTGGAGGAAGAGCTTTCCTTTGTAGCCCTCCATCTTTCCTGAATGAATTAATTGGTTGCGTACTTTTCAAGAAGTATATGTTATAGGACCAGCAGCATATATGTGCATAGGCCAATGGTAGTTAGTTACAAACTTACAAATAAGCAAAATATATGTTTTTAACAATAGTCCTTAGCCAATATGTGACGGCCTCCCACGGCCAGACGGCAGACAAAGAGTAGGATGTGGAGCATGGACATCCATGTCTGACAAAGTCGTGTAGACTAGGATAGTTTTACTTTTGCTATGTTAAAAAAATCCATGTCCCCGCAAAATTTCATTCAAATATTAATGAAAAATTTAGTGTATACTTCAATTTCGTCCGTTTTGTTAAATTTCCGTTTCAGATATGATTGAACTTTGACGCACAAGATTGAATGGCCGGTTGCCGTATCCAAGCCCGCTTACGCTTCCACAGACGTTTGGTGTGTTCGTTTTGATCTACGCCGTTGGAGATATCCTTAAGCTACCAACAGGCATGCGGATGGCTGATATAGCTAGTTGATAGCCTGATACGGGTAGTTGTTTGCAACGTCAACGTATTCAGAGAGCATGGACCATATCCTATCACCATTGACTCTGTCCGCAGCTCGTCCACCCAACCGTCGCAGATGGCAGCAAAAAATGTCAGATCATGATTTTTTTTTTCAGATGTGAATTATTTCATGCTAAACTCATCAATCAAAGTCAAAAGAGTGATTTTGGCCCGTGAGCAGATTCAATGTCCATCCATTTCAGGAGGAACACTTGTTGACAAGCAGAAAATAAAATGATAAAGCCAAATGCATCATGAGTACGAACAGGTAAAAGAATCAAGCAGCCATGCATGCACGTAGATCCACCGCTTACCTGGGCGAAAAGCTTGAACCCACCCACTTTTTTGCGGCCATTCGCCATCCTGTACCAATCGAACATTATCAGGTCCGGCCATCACGGCAATGACTAACTCCGTTGCCCCGTCATACGGACCCATCCTGTACGTGCACTATTTCTCTGCCATATACACACCAGCATTTCCTTCCGCCATAAATGCTGCTTCTCGCTATTTAAAACTTTACTTTATGTGTTAGCATCAACCTCTCTAAACGCTACAACGTTGCTATACAGCGCACTATTTAAACAGTGAGTAGAAGCAAGTTAAAAGATAGCTAGCTCAGTGACTCATGAAGAAAAATGGAAAATATATCTGCTTCTGAAATACTGCTTCGAAGAACATTCCGTACTGCTTCATAATAAAACTCGTGTAACGGAAATTAGAGAGACCCTACAACTACAATGCACAAACAATTTGTACTATACTCCAAAGAAAATTGGAGTATTCTTCTACCTTCTGGAATTTACGTGGTCCTACAATGCATTAAAGTGGTGTTATTATTAGGAAGAAGAGAGATCTACATTACCTTCTGAAATGTATTGCGCAATAAGTGGAACCACCTTTCCGGCGTATGAATCTCCTCCGATGTAGAAAGCGTTGGACAGGAACTGCGGGTGATCAGTGAACCACTGCATAATTAACCACGCAGGTTATGTGGAGTAGTGTAGGGGCACTACTCTGGGCTTTGTGGCTAACTAGAAACAAGCTTACTATTGAGGGATGAGGGATGTTTTCCTTCGCATCCGGCTAATATTATTTACAAATGCAATCTCTTCTTGCAGCAGTGGAGTCCGTTGGGGAGGGGCAAGGATGCTGAGATGCTCAAGACTGCCCAAGACCGTCTGATGCAAGTGTATGTGGTGGCTAGGGAGTCTTCGACCACGGTTTAGGACGTGGTCCCTTTTGCGGCTTGACGAGCCTGCGTGCTCTGTACGGGCTTTTGCCTTGTAATCCGTTAGTGGCTTGCTTAACTTTCGCCTGAACTTCAGTGATTTCATCCTAGCGAGGGCCGGTCTGGCTTTTGGTATTGTTCTAAGTTTATATGTCCTGTTATACTGTCTGTTGTGGGCTTTATTAAGTTAAAGTCCGACCCACCTGGCGTCTTCGTTAAAGAAAAAATAACCGCGCAGTGAGTGGTCGATGAACTACTGAATTATTGCCATGAAAGAGGAAAAGTCGATCAACGACTCTCGTCACCTGAATCAGAAACCTCTGGACTTGGAGAGAGGAGGAGTAGTCTCCGACGTCGCAGCCCTCAGGGTCGCGCGCGTACGAGAAGCCCGAGCAGACGGGCGAGTCCAAGAAGACAATGCTTGCCATCTGATCATCGTTGTCGTTGTCGTTGTTGGAGTTGTGTCGAATATAGTGTACGAGGTAGGTTACAGTTGAACCATGAGTTGTATTGTGTTTACATACGATATGGAGTCGTGTCCTTATCCTAGGACTCTCATATATAGCGGGATAGACACACGATGTAACCTATGCCAACATAATAGCACCGGAACGCAGGGGAAGCCGGCGGCTTGTGCCGGTGTCCAGGACGACCGGATGCAATATTGTAGCGGTGTCATGGGGAGGAGCGCCCATAGTCAGGCCCCGGGGATGTAGTCATATCGGCGAACCTCGTTAACAAATCTCGGTGTCGTGCTCGTGAATCTCGGTGTCGTGCTCGTGTGATTGCTTAGTCCTTGAATGATCAACGGTATGCCTCGAATTTATTCTAACAAGTGATATCATGAGCTAAGTTGTTCGGAGGTTGAATCGTTGATTTAGAAGAGAGGAAAAGAGCAATCGGAAGCAGCGCTTTTGTTCGGGAACTCCGAGATCGGCATCTGCAATTGCTGGGTTCGTGGCGGTTTGATCCGAGCAGAACACGTACAGGCGGTGGCTACCAGGTGCTTGTGCAGGGCTGCAGGCAAGGGTTGGACGCACGCGCAAAGCCGAGGCGGCTCGTGGGCATGCCTAGGGCGTAACTGGCTGGCCCAGGCGGGGCTTGGTCGTGTGCGTGCTTGATGGGCAAGGCCCTTGTGTAGCCACGAGGTACAGGCGTGCATTGGCCCGGGGGTCAGGACCAGCAAGCAGCTGGTTGTGCAAGGCACAAGGAAGCATGCGTGTGTGCTCTTGAGAACTACGCGCTGGTCAGCCACGTGCGCGGAGCTGAATTTTAGGAGAGTTGGCATTGTGCTGGGACTGGAGCGTTGCATGGACACGGGGACGGAAAGACGGGTATATGGATACGGGGATACGGGATACGGCATTTTCTAAAAACAGTCATTCAGGGATACGGCGAGTATATATAAAATCAAATAAAAATATGCCATGTAATATAGAGTTAAGACAGAAAATTAAAGAGAAATAGATCAAAATAAAGAATAGACTAGAGTACTCCCCATTTGGTGTCTCTTTTATCAAGTGCTTGATCGATCCTTGTCCCCCCATCTCATTGCAAGTTGCATCTTGCAAAACACATCAAACACAAATTGTAAAGAAGATTAGAAGAGTAGAAGATATATTCTGTCCCACAACAAGAACACATGGAAAACGGTAAAAAAGATGTCTGCTTTGCTTACCCAATTTGCAATGCCATTTCGCTCCCAATTGCAGAATGGTTTGGCAATCTCAACTCTCAAGTTCTCAACACCATATTTTAAATAGAACACAAATAGCAAGGCTCAGATGGCCACAAAGTCTCATACACATAAAGTTCAAATGGCAAATAGGTAGTTCATAAGTCGATTACATAACAACTACAAACATAAATGGAGAGAATGACTGATAGTCTCATTCTCTCATGGCTGAAGGAGCGAATGGCAGATTGGCAGTAGACTCAAGTGAGAGAACCAATGATTTCCTCCTCCAATTCTGGTTCATCAAGTGAAAGATCTGCAGCTTCATGCATGCCAACACCAGAAAAAGACTCAACTCCATCACCCCCAACATCCCACATTCGGCTTGGCCTAGTTTTATATGCTTGAGAATTCCTTGAAAGAAGGCGATGGTTGTTGTGTGTGTACACCAAATTGGAAGCTCTAGCAGGTGTTAGCTTGTTTCTTCCAGAACTATGGATGAAACCATATGTGCTCCAATTCCTTTCACAGCAAGTGGAAGATGCAGGCTGCCCAAGTACCTTCAATGCCAAATTTTTTAGTAGCCTTGTGCTGACCCCATGAGTGCCCCACCATTGTTTAGGTTCAAAATAAGCTCTATCTTCAATAGAATCTGGATTTTCAAAGGCATTCATGAAAAGAGCAAAATCAGCAAATTCCTTCTTGATGGTTTTGAAATCCTCCTGATCAGGATAGAACTTCCGAAAGCACTTGTTTCTCATTTTTGTAACTTCATGGTCATCATTGGGGCTGATACGGCCAGGGACTTCATTAATCCAAGTTGGACTATAGTTCTTGATGCTTGAAGGCTTGAAGCAACTAATCATTTACCTTCTCTATCATGGAATCCCACATTTCATAGATCAAATGGAGACATGGCTTGTCCGTGTCAGCCAACCTTATCATTGCATAAATAGGCTCGGTGAAAGAAACAACGTATCCAATTCTGTCCCACCAAATATCATTGAGAATAAGCTCCTTAACCCTTTGAGCTTTAGTCGTATCATCCTCCCTATAAGCAGCCCAATTAGGATGAACAACCATTTGAACAAGTGCATCCTTGATCAATAGAAGCCTCTTGAGCATGATCACGACACTTGCGAATCTAGTTTCTACAATTTGAAGAAATTTGAGCTTGGTGAACTCACTGAACATAGACAACCTCATGCTATGAGTCATGACAAAGTTCTTGATGAAAGAAGCTTCCTCAGCCACCTCTTTGATGAACAAAAGATGGAAATTGTCTCCCTCGTTGTTCTTCGGATCACATATGTTCTTCAATGCAAGATTGAGAGTGTGCACTATGCAAGGAGTCCAGAATATGTTCTTGTACTTTGCTTCAATCATCAACCCAGCAGCTTTGCAGTTTACAGCATTGTCGGTCACCACTTGAACCACACACTCAACTCCAACTTCCTCGATCACTTCCTTTAGCTTCTCAAAGATGTATTCCTTGGTTTTAATCTAGCAATGAAGACAAGTCAGCAAGCAATATATGCAACTAAAAGGAACAAAGGACAAAGTAAATTATGTAGGTACAAAGATTTTACCTCTCCCTCGGTGTCAATTGCTTTTAGGAACATTGGACCACCTTCTATCACAGCCATGAAGTTTAGAATGGGCCGCCTTTGAGGATCAGACCACCCATCCGTCGCAATGGTCACTCCTTTGTAAGGCCATGTTGATTTAATAGGCTCTAGGCTCCTCTGAATATGCTTCTTCTCTTGATCAAGAAGAGTTGTCCTCAATGAATTATATCCTGGAGGCACATACCCACCCAAGCTGCTGTTTGCAATGAAGCTCATGGCTGCCCTAAAGTCAGGGTTCCTTGCAAGATTGAATGGAAGCCCTACAATATACACGAAACCACCAAGGTAGCAACTCAGCATTCAACAAATCAGCAACACATAAATGATAAATCTATCCATGTTTGACAAGAAAAGAATGCACACCTGCAGTGTAAAACATCCTAGCAATATAAGCATCAGCTTGTTGCCGGACTTCAGCATTAAAACTCTCTGCAATAGCTGTTTGCTTTCGTTTTCTTGTTGGAGCAGATGCATCATAGGGGGGTAAAGGAATTGTATGCCTGGTTGGACCATTTTGAAGGAGTTGAGCAGCTGCTCTATCTTCCTTGCAAAGTTGCTCAAAGGCAGCATGTGGTATTTTGTCACATGTAGCTACATCTTTCTTTGTTATCTGAAGAAGATGAGGCTTCACTCTTGAATAGCTGCCTGGGTAAATTTTCTTGCAGAAATTGCAGCAGAACTTGGCGTTTCCTCCACGGCTACTAGAGGCAACAGCTGCACCATCACCATTTGCGTCTTCTGGTACAAGCTTCTGCACATAAGCCCACAGAGGATACCTTGGATCTACAGCACCAGGACCAAGACGACCTTCACTCTCACCCACGGACGATTGGCTACCAGTTGTGGCGCTCCCAGATGCTATGCCACTTGCTAGTTGCTACCTATCAACAAGTGTGCAGCAACACAAGCTGTTAAATTCAGAAATAGGCAGTAGCACTAGCAGGCTAGCAGCAGCAGCATCAGCCCAAGCAGCACAAGCAAGCAGCAACAACATAACAAACAGCAGCAGCACAAGCAGAGAGGTAGCAACAACAACAAGCTAGCAAGCATCCATACCCAGTAGCTTAATCCCTTAATAATGGAACAAAATCTGAATCTGAAGAATAAAAGAGGAAGAGGTTGAAGAATGGAGAAGCTGATGGGTTACCTACAGGCTACAGCTGCGGGGAGTCGAGGAGGCGAGGAGAGAGAGAGACTGCTGCTGCTTCTCGATCCAGGAGTCGCCGGCGCCGGAGGTGGCGAGTCCAGGTGGTGGAAACCTCGATCCAGAAGGTGGCGGCTCCTTCTGTTCGAGCTGGGAGGCAGGGAGCAGCTCGTATGGCACGCTGGAGACCCTGCAAAATAGGGTTACATATTGGGCCGTGGCTGGGCCGGGGGTGTGTTTTTGGGCCAGGTCGTATCCCTAATGTGTCCCCGCGTATCCCAGCGTATCCCAGTCGTTTTTTCTTTTTTTAATTCGAATTTCGGGGATACTCCAAAATTCGCGTATCCCGCCGTATCCCGCCGTATCCCCGTATCCCCGCATATCAGGACGGCAGTTCGGCGATTCCTGGCGTGTCCATGCTTTTTAGTGCACTAGTGATTTGTTTTGACAAAAAGAGTTGGCACAAGGCCTTAAGAATCAGACCGTGATTGCTACTTACTAAAGGAAAGAAAGATAAGTCCAGAAGCTACGTGTGATTGTTTGTGAAGTGGAGTTTGACTAGCGTCATTGGTCTCCTCTGGTACGTGCATGCAGGAAGGCTACATGGGACTTTACTTTTGGTCTCCTTTTGTTTGGTACACAGTTTGTGTATGGATGGCAGTCGCACTTGAGGATTCGAGGAGTCCGGAGCGTGCTGAGCAGGATCATGCAAACACAGGGCGTCCAAGACATGCATAGATGTGCACGCAGTTGTGATGCAGGGTGGAGCATGATTGCAGTCGGATATGTTCGACTGGGTCGGACTGGACAGTCTGACGGATTGACGTGAGTCGGTTGGTACAGAAGACGGTGGTGGGATCGGCGACGACGACATAGGAGCGTCATGCTGATGGTGACCGACTTCTGGGGCGTGGAAACACATGACGCAGGCCCAAAGGGCTTGTGTGGCTTCGACAAGACTATGGCGCGGGATTGATTCAAGGTGGTGTATACACGGAGCTTGAAGTCGATGAGGCGCAGGGATGGACTGATCATCTACCATGGAGTCATGTTGAAGGTGGAGCTGGATTGAGGGGCTACGGCGTAAGTCGACGGGGTCGAAGCCTATTCAGCAGGCGAAGAAAAGAGAGGGACACGTAGTTCGGACTGGAGCCCAGTGGTCTGATGGAAGCGTGAAACTCGTCATCGATCGGTGATGATCGGTGGTACTCTGCAGCGGAGGTTGAGTGGTGTGGGTTCGCGACCCTTGAGACTCGACCAGGACAGTGGAGGCTCGACGTGGTAATAGCGGCGAGGCGTGCGGTATGCACGGGCATGGAGACGGGCCAGGGCTCTGGTGGTCATACATGTGGTGAGACAACTGCGACTTTTACTCAGGATGACTACAAGCAACGGTGAAATTCTTTCACGTTTCAGACAGGCGGTCAAGAAAGGAGCGGTGATGTTGAGTTCAGCTAACTCTTATGTGTGACACCCAATATGTGAGTTGTTCACTTTCACGCGGGTCAGTGATCGGTGTGTGCTGGCGTTGACGGATACTCGGGAAGTTGGGAGCACGGACTAGAGTAACAAGGAACTTAATTTTGCTTGAGTGTTGACTGTGGTCAAGAAAAGGAGGGACTACAAGTTGCAGGTGGAGTCATATAGAGTCTTTGGAGTACCAGCAGAACTCACGGGATAAGCTCAAGTCCAATGTACATGGAAGTTTCACGCATTGACGAATTCAAGGTGGTGGAGAATATTTGCCAAGGTGGAGTTTGTTGGAGTCGTGTCGAATATAGTGTACGAGGTAGTGGAGTCGTGTCCTAGTAGGACACTTGTATCCTAGGCCTCTCATATGTTAAATTATGATCCAATTCTAGTACCGTATTGGACTAGACGTAGTACATACGGTGTGGGCCTTTGCGTTGGTACCGACATGTACGAGTACAACTCGTTTACTTGTCCTCCAAGGACTCTCATGTATTGCCCTCATATATACCCCACGTAGTTGCAGCTCAGACGGTCTGTCGTCTCGTGCTTGTAATACTCCTCCATCATAGTGATTGAGCCTTCGTGCGTCCGTGGTTTTCTCTCGCAAGGGTTTCCACGTAAAAATCCGTGTCTCTTTGTCTCATTTATTCTCGTTATTATCTAACAAGTGGTATACAGAGCCAAGTTTTAGATACGAGTTTTTTGAGACGAGAGAATTAGGGTTGCACGTCCGTGCGCCGCCGCCAGTCGCCGAGATCGAGAAAAATTGATCTGTGTCCGAGCCGACTGGAGTTCGTTCCGCCCGAGCCTGCAGCGTTGTTGTCACCAATTAGCCTAGCATGCCTCTCTTTTGGTAGTTAATTGCTGCACTGAATTAGCCTACTAAGTACTAACTAATGCATGTGTCTGTTTTCTTTCCTGTGTGGAGTGGGATTATTTTGGGTTATTCATAATTTGTGATAGGATGTTTGCTCTGAGTTCCTACTATATGCATCTGTTGGATGTCCTGCACATCTAGGCATTTTATTGTTCTATTGCTTTTGCTCTGTGTACGGATGGGTTAGGGTTTGCTACTGGATCCAGCGTTTTTCTTTTGATGGTTGTCGTCTCCTCGTGCTCTCTATTGTCGGACTGCTGGGATCTGCCGTTGTTGTGGTTGGCTCGACAGTTATGATTTTTGTCGATGGTCCCATTGCAGGTGCTTTTCTTTTTTCATTCCTTTATTTATGCCTTTCCATGTACACATTCAAATTTAATGTCGTTGTTGTGGCATGGGTTGTGGCTTACTAAGTCTAATGTTTGTTGGGTTTTCCTTTTTGTGTGTGGAGCTGGTCAGTTCATTTGAAGCAAAAGAAAGGCATGCAGACTTGGATATCCGATTAAATGGTCAGTGTAGAATCCTATCTTACAATTCCTACGGGCGCTATCTCTTTATTGACAGAGTAAATGTTTGGTCAGGTATACATTCATAGAGTTCAGTAGCGGAATGATGTGCCACCTACAGGAAGAAACTGTAGTCAAGAAGAGCGTGATCATTTGAGAAGTACAATAAGGTACATGTCATCTTGTAAGAACAAGTAGTTAGTTCTAACAAGAAAGGGGAAAGAGCTATTAAAAAAACATGGAACTAAGTCGGCTCATTTTGTTTAGGTACATAACGTTCAGCCTCAAATGGTGTTGGTGCTTCGCGAAAAGTTTGGCCACTTGAACCTCACATTTTCTATTGGAGAGCAGATCAGTTCTAATGTAAGTGTTGTAATTTTGTAAACTCATAAATATCTTCTAGAAATATTCAGCTTGTTTCGTATCATGTAGTATTTTCCGATTTATGGTTGTTTGTAGAGTCTGTTATAGGCTGCATTGTTCTTGTCCTACACTTCCCTTTCCAATCATTGTAATATTTGCATGGCGCAATTATTTAGACAGAGGTACCCTTGTAATATGAGCTCTGCTAAACATTTGAACCTTGAATGAATTGCTGACACTGATAATCTTCAGGGCGTAATTTTGATCGCAATGACATCAATGGCGCTGAGAGGAGGCAAAGCGGCAAGACGTGTTTTGCCGTGCTGGGTCGAACGCCGGCCAGAACGTGTCACCGACATGTGCTGGGTTGCTGGTCGATTTCTTGCTTTGCTTACAGTTCACCAGCGGATTATGGGTAAGAACGGACTAAAGAAGGATGATGTTGGAGATCTGAAAATAATTTTTGGTGAGTGTTTTGCTTGGATCTATGCGCACTACAATCATTCCGAAAAAATATGCACACTCCTTAAAACTTTAGGTTCACAGTACTTGACTAATCTAAATGTGAGGCGTTGTACAATTATGAATGGTAGTGATGGTGGATATTTAGTATTCATGTTATGTTCATCTTCCTTTGGTGTTTAGGTACTTTTTTGTGTAAGAAATGCTAAAAAGGATTATTAGAAGTATCAGCAATATATTTGTGAGTGACATTTCACTGTTACGAACAAATGTACTCTGCTTCTTCGAAGTGAAAATAGTAATTTTCTTGAGAAGATAGTGTCTCATTTCTCTACTGAGAGTGATACTGTGACATGAAATAAGGTATTTCTATTTCTTCTTGTTTTTTATGATGACCTTGATCAGCCGTCCTTTATTTTGGGAACTTCAAACTTGAATGTTCTTATGTTGTCTTTTGAGGATGTAAACTTAGCTAGAGTTAAAATCAGGTTGCCAAATGTAAGTCTGATGTATGAAAAACAATCATAGTATTGAGTATGGAAGTCTGGAGTCTCTTGGGTAACAAAAAATCATGAGATGGTAAAAGAAAATATAAATGCTCCATGATGTCGAAATATCTAATTCATTTTATTCTAAAACTCAGTTGAGCAACAAAGTTCATCCAAACAGAGCATTTTGCGACTATATGAAATATTTGCATGGTGGTGCTTTATCCTGACTTGCAAGAGTAACAACCGAAAATTCCTCATTTCACTGATGTTATAGTTGGCAGTCCGGTGATTCCAGTTTATCTCTGATTTCATGTTGGAAATGGATTGGAAGTTTCAGTCTGTCAGTACGGATGTTCCTTCTTCCATTCATTAGTTGGAATTTTGGTTAGGGAAGGAAGGATAAAATATTATCCAAAACAAACCCAAGTGAGTTTACTGAATGCTAACCTTACAATTCATAACTATATAATGAAGTTTTTACACTTCCACTTTAATCCCTTTTTGGGTCACAAGCATGCTTACCCAATGTTCATGAAAATGTTAAAGCCTAAAGCACACTATGACTCTGCTATCTTCGTGTAATAATTTAATTTTGCTTTTGATCATATATCACTACAGGTTGTTGGAAAATCGAAAATCTACACGGGAAGACCTTGGCAAATACTTTCAGCAACAAAGAAACAAAGTTGACCACCCCGTCATCACGGTGAGCAAGCTGACATCCTGCTCTGCTTCTTGACGCGGTTCGGCATGATGGAGGCGCAGATAAAGGCCTTCTTCGACTCCAACGGTGGCCTCTGGCAGTACCAGAGCATCTCGGGCAATCCCACGGGCATCTTCTTTGCCATGGGCACCCAGGGCAGGCAAGCGAAGACTCAGACCATCGCCACCCGTCGTCTACATTGATGCCGCCGAGAGAAAAAATACAAGGAGCTACACAACCAAATTGGATCCCCATCAACATCAGGTACAACCTTGGACTAGGGGATACCATGAAGAGATCTTAGTCAAATAATTTATGAGTGACTGCTACTGTTTACTTGATGTTTGGTTCAGAAAAATAGGACCTAGCTTCAGTTAAGTTAACCATGTTTCAGGGTTAATTTGTATTCTTAGCATATTCCCATGTTAGAGGAAATATGCACTATAATTAAGTGACTGCTATCCCTTAGTTTGAACCACTTGTCGTGTCTCTGTGATCCGTCATCTACCCTGTAAAACTGTTGCTTCTCTATTTATACATCCTATTAATATCTATAAAACCCATATGCATGCTCTTGTTTTTGAATGTGCACTGTTCCTACTGCAATTTTATTGCCATGTCTTATATTTCTAACCAGCAACATGGACATGTCACTCGTCTGTACTACATGTCTTCTCGCTAAAATAAGTTCAGTAACACTACCATGCACATGTCGTACCCACAGCGCCAAAAAGCAATAACAAGTACAATAGCCTAATTAGTAGCACAACTTACCCACAGAGTGTTTAGATACAAATATTCCAACACACGTAGCCATCTGTGTGAGTTTGTATGGGCCATAGATCAGTTTCTCGAAGATCAAATACCGGACGCATTATCTTTAGACAAGTACAAACTTTTTCCTTTGCCTTTGAGATTCTGTTGTTGAATTTATGGGTTCCAAAAATTGTGTTTACTCTGAAAAATTGTGATAACACGGTATTGGTAGGCTGGTTAGGATTTGCAATTGCAGCGGAGGTTCTCTTTTGCACTATATAAATGCATGAATATGTTCTATCTGGAAATCCAACACAACTTTTCTTGATTTATTCTTTGTTCAAAATTCACCAAATACAGTTCACTTGGGATGAAAGCTCATTCAATAATGAACCTATATAAATGCATGAATATGTTCTTTTTGAAAGTTCAGCACACCTTATCTTGATTTATAACAGCTCATTTCAACTTGTTAAAACTTAGGAGTCACACAATATAGTTTACTTGGGATGACAGCTCATTTCATTTACAGGACAAACATTGAAGACATCAAAGAAAGGATATCAAAGGAGAAGGAGGTACTCCGAAAAAGGAGAAGGAAGGCATGGTCTGCTTTATGAATGGACACTCTTCCTGCTACAAATGTGGCCAACATGATCAATTCAGATATAGAAACTATGCCACCAATTGTTCATGGTTGTGCACTGAATAGATGTTCCTCTACTTGTAATAAACATATTTTCCTTTGTTTATGCATTAATGGATATGATATAATTAGCGGTCCAATTGTCATTTCAGTATCATATATGAACTATCATCACTTACTATAAACAATCAGTCGTACTAAAATATACTAATGTTCATGTACATGTTAGAGCACCAAAAGCAACAAAAGGGGCGCCTACAAGTTGGCACCGCCCAAAACTCCTTTCATGCACTATTTCGTGAAGAATCCCACGTACCCGGAGTCGTACTTTCGTCGCCGGTTTAGAATGAGCACCGAGTTGTTCAGGCGCATTGCAGAGAAACTAGCGAGCCATGACAGGTTTTTTCAGCAAAGGAGGGATGCCGCCGGAGAGCTCGGGCATAGCACCTTTCAGAAGGTGACAGCCGCTTTGCGTATGTTGGCATACGGTATCCCGGCTGATCTAGTTGATGATCACTTGGCCATGGGTGAGAGCCAAGCCATCATGTGTGTCAAGCGCTTCACAGTCGGAATTGTCCAAGTGTTTGGCCAGGAGTATTTGAGATCTTTCAATGCTGAAGACGCCGCAAGGCTATTGGAGGTGAACAAAGCTCGCGGCTTCCCAGGTATGCTTGGCTCAATTGATTGCATGCATTGGAGTTGGAAGAATTGTCAGAAGGCATGGCATAGGCAATTCCATGATCAAAAAAAGGGTTCCACTATAATCCTTGAAGCGGTGCCGATCAAGAGACTTGGATTTGGCATGCTTTATTTGGAATGCCTGGATCTTTGAATGACATCAACGTTGTCAACCGGTCACCACTGATGAATAAGATTGCAAATGGTGATTTGCCACCGGTGCACTTTGTAGCAAATGGTCGTACATACAACTATGGCTATTATCTTGCGGATGGCATCTACCCAAAGTGGCAAACATTTGTGAAGCCGTTGAAAAAACCGGATGGTAAGAAAAATCTTGATATCCACAATGCTCAGGCGGCGGCTAGAAAAGATGTGGAGAGAGCTTTTGGGATTTTGCAAGCCCAATTTGCTATTGTGAGACGACCGGCTAGATTTTGGGATAAAAAATGCTTTGGTACATCATGCACGCTTGTGTGATCATGCACAACATGATCATCAAGAATGCGCGTGGCCAAGATGTAGACTACTCTCAGTATGAGCTCTTGGGACATCCCGTGCGAGTGCGACGGTAGGCTGAAAGGGTGGCCCATTTTGTTTCCTCCTACCATGTCATTCGACGTCCCGCAGCGCATGATGATTTTCAGAATGATTTCATTGGGGAGTGGTGGGCTTGGAACGGCCGACAAAGAGCATCATGATTTGTGCGTTCGATGTTGATTGTTGAACTATTTGTTGTATTATTGAACTATTTGTTGTATTGAACGATAAACTATTTGTTTCAGTTGTAATAACGAAATTGAACTATTTCTTGTTGATTTATTTTATTTGTGCTTGATCTGTTTGCTTATGTTTGGAATGCATATGTTGTTTGTGCGAGAGGCGCGCGTGCTGCATTTTTACGCGCCGCTGGAGCTACGCGCGCGCTGCATTTTAGCGCGGCTGTTGGAGTTTACGCTGTCATGCAGGCCAAATCTGACGATGAACGCAAGATCAAAGTAATTTTTAGCCTTGGCGTGTTGGGCCATTGTTGAAGATGCTCTTAGTGCCAAGCCAACCTCGAGATCTACTACAAATTTGTTTCCACTAGTACAATGTAAATCTGCTGAGGATGATTCCTGGACCCCCAACCCCACCCCTGCTTGGATCATATATACATGAAAAAGAAAAAAAGAAACAAACAATAAGTACTCGGGTTGCCTGGCAACAAGGGAATAGACGGTGGATAGTGACAAGATCAAAGATGTACATCATCCAAAACTGGGGAATAAGTGGATAGACGATGGATCCAGATACACGCATACGGCCGCAGGGATGGGCGATAGCTTGGACTACTCGGTTTGCTTGGAAGCACAAGAGCGCCCTAGGTACGAACTTACCGGACAGAGGATGAAGAGGACTGAGGCTGAATCGACTGGGCTGGACTGCAGCATGCACGACGGCGGCAGCGGCAGCAGGGTGTCCGGCGGCTACAACGACTACTGGAACTGGAGCTCCCCGGACACCGGATACTCGAGCTCCCCAGTGGTGTCTGCGGCGGTGTCGGCGAGCAAGAGCGACGTCGTCGTCACGAGGAGGCTACGCGGCCGGACGCTCAACGGCAAGCTCTACGCCCTCCGGAGCGTCGTCCCAAACATCACCAAGGTGCGTACGTAGCTGCCAACGAGCAAGCTCAATTCACTTGGCATGCATGTGAGATGTGCTAGTTGAATGAAACACCGACCATTCTTCCTGGCAGATGGATAAGGTGTCCATCCTCAGGGACGCCATCGAGTACATCCAGCAGCTGCAGGAGCAGGAGCGCCAGATGCTCGCCGAGATATCCATCCTTGAGTCGGCAGCGGAGGTGCATGGCCATGGCCAGCTGCTTACTGCTACACTACAGCCCGTCCTTCCAAACGGCTGCGCCGGACACGCCATGCCGCCGGTGAAGAAAACGAGGAGGCCCCTGTCATTCCCGTCCGCGGTGACCCCCGCCCCCGCATCCGCCATGGCCGTCGCATCTCCGCCGGTCGAGATTGTCGAGGTAAACGCACCCACCCACGTACTTTATCTATTTAATCATCAAGTAATAATTGCGACGATGACAAGCGACCGGCAGACAGGGGCCAGCCCTGATGTTGACGCCATGGTCCTCCGATCTTGAGCGGCATCGTCTGCTCTGCCCGACCGCCGCACGCGGACACCGAACACTCGGCTCGATCTTGTAGTACTTACTTTCGGTTCGTTATACATGGACAGGTGAGGGTGACGGGCGCTGGCGATAAGCTGCTGGTGGTGAGCGTCGCGTGCCGCCACCGGAAGGACGCCATGGCCAAGGTGTGCCGCGCGCTCCAGAGCCTCCAGCTCGCCGTCATCTCGGCTAACGTCACGGTTGCGTCCGGGACGATGACGCACACCGCGCTCCTACAGGTAGTAATTGTGTCCTTCGTCAAAACTTGTGTTGTCAAACTTTCTAGAGTTTCATAAGAAAAGAAAACTTCCTTGGATTTAACCGCCAACAGATTTGAAACTGTCATGGAGAAGGGGTTTTTAGTTTCAATAGAATTTCATAAAAAATAATGTCATTTTGGCAGAATACTAAAATAATTATCTTTTAGTCAAAATATTTCAGCCACTACAACACACGCAATTTAAATTATTTAAAAAAAACTCAACACATGGTTTGATTTTTTGTCACATTCAAGTTGATATTTTGGTCCTTAATTTGGCCAAACCGAAATCATATGAAGTTCGGGGATAATGGCTACGACTGAAATATTTCTGAAACGGAAATTCAGAACCAATCATAATTAGCCATATAAAGTTACACTGTATTCTAGACTTTATATTATTCTCTTCCTATATATGGCCAGTTCTTTTGGGCGGCTTAAAAATTATGTTGCCTTTCCTCAGCTTACAAAATAAGTCGTCCCCTAAGTTTGTTGAGATTTTTGAATTAATTATCCCATAACTAGTTTAGAAACCTCAATGGATAAGAGAGGCGGCTTATTAAAAAGCTGGGGAGGAGGCGACTTACTTCCTAAGCTGTCAAAAGAACTGGCTCCTAATATTATTATTACTAGTCAACTAATACATCCTAATGTAAAGTCGAGAAAGGTAATAGATATAGGATCTTAAAGAATTTAAATATAATAAAATAATCGTCAACTCAAAAGAACATGCATGGCGGTCATTGTGTTGCTGGCTATAGTTGTATTGTTTTGTGATTACATAATTCTTATTTCTCAGAGACAGGAAATACATAAGAGCGAAATGAAGGAATTGATCGAGACTGCAATCGCCCATGTTGATGTCGTAGGAAGTATTCTAAGTAGTATGAGTTACTAAGTGACTCATGGGAAGTTATGGTATGCATGGTTGCATGTTCATCTTAGTTAGTTACACATGATCACGTGTACTCCAGGAAAACCAGAACACTATAGTGTTTTGGCAAAAATGGAAAGAGACTAAATATTTTTTAGCAGCCCCACTGTGTTTGTCTCGTCGTCAGTTAATAAGCAATAACCTCTTATAACACGTGATATCCATTGGATCACACAAAATAAATGCGTGCTAGGAGTGTCTCAAAATGCCAATATGATGTACTGTATACGTTGTATCTAAACTATTGCACTTTTGGTCAAAAAGAATATGACTATTGTTTCTTCACATTTGCTGGTCTATTCACAGGATACAGCTTTCTCACCACCTCTATGTATTTTTATTCAGTTTTTATGTAGGTTCCTGGCTATAGATATTGATGGATATGATAGTGCTATAGGCTTGTGAATATATGGGTTAACCACCTCCAGTCTTTCACTTTTTTTTTAGGAAAGCCATCATGGCGATTTTTATTGATCTGGAATCACAGTTACATCATCAACTAGAACAACACGAATAAAAATCTGGAGGTTCCTGTCAAGAATGGTTCCCCTCACTAAATCTAGCCAGATTATGGGCTGCTCTATTAGCTTCCCTAGGGCAATGTGAGAAAATTACACGTGTAAAATTACGGCATAGAAAAGTACATTCTTCATAAATGGCTGCCGCCACACCTAGAGAATTGCCGCCATTTTGCATGACTTCCACAACTTCCATGCAATCACTTTCGACTAGGAGTTTGTTGCATCCAACATCACCTACAATGATCAAACCATCACGAAGTGCACATGCTTCAGCGGTCGCCGGTGCATCAATGAATGACATACATGAGGTACCCCCGACAATTGGAGCTCCTGTATAATCATGAATAATTGCCCCTGTTCGCCCTGTGCCTGTTTCCTCAGTAAAAGCAGCGTCGACATTTAATTTCACAAATCCCTCTGATGGTTTAGTCCAACCATGTCTGATCACTTTGGCATTTCTGAATTTTTTCACTCGAGCAAAGTTTAAAGCCAGCACCGATATGGCTTGAGCTGATCTGACCGGCGCTTGCAGCGCCTCACCTCTTGTGAACTTCCTCCGTTCCCACCATGCGTACCAGGAGGCTACAACCAGAAGATCACACCTCCGGATACCTGCCATCATAGGTACATTGTTAGTGTCTAACAGTAGTCGTTCAAGGGGGCCAATCCCATCCACCTCCGCAAAACAAGCCTCCTCAACAATTCTATTCATACCTCTCTTTGTCATTTAAAGAAAATATGGTCAATGCTTTCACAATCGATTGAGCAGATAGGGCACTCGCTCCAGCTTTGTATATAACTATTTGCAAGTACACCATAGCATGGGATTGCACCATACAAAGCACGCCAACAGTGGATCTTAACCTCAACCGGAGTTTTTAAATCCCATAACGCCTTCCATACCGGATTACGTGAGGAAGTATCATCTGATCTTGTGATCCGTAACTTCCGGCCATGCGGATGATCCCGTCAAAATAATAAGCTGATTTAACTGTGAACAATCCATTCTTATTATGATGTCATGACACAAAATCTTCCATCATCCCTATATCCAGGGGTATTTTGAGAATACTTTCCGCATCTACCGCCCAAAGCAGCTCTCTTGTTAGTGTTTCATCCCAAACTCGAGCTTCGTGATCAATCAGTTCACCAACTTTTGTGAATACAATATTCCCTCTCCTAGTGAAAATCTTCCTGTTCGGACTGCTCGGAATCCAACAATCATCCCATATATCAATATTGTTTCCATCTCCACCTTGCCAAGTATGTCCTCTTTTAAAAGTTTGTATACCTGCCCACAAGCTTTGCCAAGTATAGGAACTTCCCTTCTTCAATTCACAATTCAGAAGGTCCCCTGATGGGTAATATTTTGCACGAAGCACTTGGGCACATAGGGAGTTTGGCTCACAAAGTAGTCTCCAACATTGTTTAGCTAGCATAGCCAAATTAAAACTCTCCAAATCCTTGAACCCAATACCTCCTTATCTTTTTGGAACACACGTTTTCCACCATGCAAACCAGTGTATATGCTTGGGTCATCATCTCCCCACCAGAATCGGGATATTGCAGAGATTATCCCTTTGCATGCCTGCTTGGAGAGCCTGAAAACTAACATAGCATAAGTTGGAATAGCTTGGATGATTGATTTAATAAGTGTTTCCTTCCCACCGTAAGACAACATTTTCTCCTTCCATCCACATAAAAGTTTTGTAACTCTGTCAATAAGAAATTGGAAGCACTCTGTCCTGTCCACCCCAATAATGGCTGGGAGCCCCAAATATTTTTCAGTAACAGCCTCAGTCATGATGTTCAGGATAGAGCACACTTCTGATTTCGCGTCCTCACATGTACATGGACTGAAAAAAATACTAGACTTGGCATCACTAACCAACTGTCCAGAAGCATAGCAATATTCATTTAGGGCTCTTCTCAAGCTATTTGCATTTCCACCATTTGCCTTCATAAGAATAAGAGAGTCATCAGCAAAAAGAAGATGCGAGATAGAAGGGGCCGTTCTGCAAACTCTGCCCTTCAGTAGTTAGGATTAGCCTTATTCGGGTTGACGGGCCATCCAAATCTGGGCCAATGCACTCGTGGAGGTGCTCGTCAGTGAAAATAATGGAGAAGTAGTGCAAATTGGAGAAAGATATGATTATGAAATTCAGCAGGATGTTATGTGATGTCAAACGGAAAGATAAGGTGTGCAGATAGTCACCATCCACTTGTACGGTGTTGCAAATATGGAATGGTAGGTTCTTTTGCACTGATGAGGCGCTCTAGCTTGTCAACGTGTTGTTGATACAGCTTCACCTTGTCACCACAAATGAAGTAGTGGAGATGATGATCTGATTTTCGTTTTATGCCAAAGATTCTGGGTCCTTTAGGGCAAAAGCCGGAAGGAGAGGTTCGAGAGGCTCCTGGTTGTTGCGAGCGACTGCACGGCATCACTGTACAGTGAAGTAGGTTTACCAGTTATTAGCGTAGAACGTATGCAGGTCATGTAGGTTGTTTGATGTGGGTTGCGTGCTCACCCTCGTTGTCACTATTGCAGATAACAACATCAACATCCTCTTGAGACGTGTCGATGAGCTCTGGCGACAGAAATGACCTGGAAGGTTGCACCGCTAATCAGTAAACTTAAATTAACAGATTAGAAACGTATGCAATTCAGAAATACTCTAAGAACATGAGTGACCTTTTAGCATTTTCAACATGCAGAGAACTTGCCTCAATGTCCTAGACAAGCTTGATATGCTTACTCGGGGGAAGCGTAGCTTGGTGTCATCATATGCCACAACTCTTCAAAATTAACCATAGATATGTACTGTTGTGTGTTTAAAAATATAATGTACATCCAAGGTTATATATCAAGGAAGGATCGCTAACGAACTCACAGACCCATGACAATTTAAAGAGAAAACACAATGTACTTACAACCTCTAAAGAGTTAGATTTGAATGCAGTAGTGCCACACACAAATAGAACTCGCAGAGGTCAGATATTTGCTTGAATAAAGATGCGAGTTTCAGACAACATCATACACTAAATAGATTCATAATTACGTGACATTTGACTTGATATCTTTAATATCTCATCAGCTTGTTTCACCTGTTAGAATACATGAGAGGCAAAAACACAAACACATGGTGAACTAAAAAATTATTTTCGGCTCAAAAATGTAAATAACAAAAAAGTGAGCTATAGCTAATTGAAGAGTGGCAGCATATCTCTTAGGTTTAAACAAATTGAAGGATATATATCCACTGATTTAAGATCAAAGGTAAACTTCAACATCATCCTTAATGACGTCTCCATTGCAAGCATTCATTATAGACATTTTTTGTCATGCAAACAAATATAGTCTGAATTCCACTTTTTTGGTAATAATAATGGAAATACACAAATGTAATAACCAGAGAGCATGTAAGAAAACCGCAAAAGAAATACGTTCTTCTTGGGTAAGGAGAATATCATCTATGAATCGTGCTTCCCCTAGTTATGTTACTAAAAAGATTAAGTACACAAGCATATAAGAAAGCATGAGAACTACATTCTAAACCAAGTAGGCACCCCAACTTGAAAAGATATTCTGATGTTTTTACATTGAAAACTTAAGACACCTGGTGAAGACTAATCTATAATACCTAAATAGTTCATCCCCACTATGATATTTCTCTCAACATGCAAGCTGTCCACATCAGCAACCATGCCATGTAAGCAAAAACTGATTCCATTTGCAGCCACATCATCATTAACCCTACAGCTAACGCCCACACAATTCTATCAAACAATCATGGGACTCGGTTTTTCCTTAGCACACAACGATAACTCAAGCGACCCGTCATTCAATTTTTCTTTGGAGTAGTATATACACAGCCATTATTTCGGTCACTGAACCGATCCGTCATTTCCTTAGATTCAGTTTTTACTTGGCACGCTGCAGTCCTGGACTCCTGGTCACCGAAGCAACCCATCGTTTTCTATTCATGAACGGACGATGCATCCCTTCTATAACTGGAGGAAGAGCCCAGATGCATCGTCTCTCACTTCCCGACACATCTCATCTTCCCATCGAGTTGCGGCCGTCGGAACCGAATTCCGGCGTGACCTCGATGCCAAGATGGGCTTGGATGTTGCGCCACTGCACCGTGCTTGACGGAACCGTCAGTAGGCCCATAGTGCGTCGCTGGCTCTTGCATGGGCTTCGCGCCGCCGACCACCACCAACCGTCTGCATCGGCTTAATCTGCCCCCGGCTCCTACAGCTTCGCCACCGGCGTCACCAAGAATCTTGCCGCCGCCTTCCGCCAGCCACCCACCCACCCTACAGCCCTTAATACCTCCTTTTCCTCCGGCCTGGAGCACGGCGAGATGGTCGGCATGGTGTGATGTGGGAGAGGAAGAACAGATCGGCCTGGAGGCGAGCCGATCAAGGGGATTTTAGGTGAACGCACAGGAGAATCCAGCTCTCCAGCCAATCGCGTCAAAGGGTTGCTCAGCATGCATGCGAGGTGGTGTCCTCGCCGCTCGGATAGAACATGGCGTCGCCGTCCTACGAGCAGGCAAGGAACATGTCCTCACAGTCCTTGCTCGGCCGTACATGTCTCTCTGGCTTAATGACGCGGTGCTGCTGCTGCTACAAGGCGCTACCAATATTTTAAATTAAGAATTTGTTGGTGGTGATTCATTTTAATTTTATTGGCACGTTGCATCTTTCAACAAGCTAATGTTTGGTATGACAAAACTACAGGGAACGGCACATCCTCATATTACAAAGACAGAATCTATAAGGTTTTACTCTTTTGTCCATTCTGATTATGTTTTCTTGCAGCAAGACTTAATTACTCCATGGTCCATACAGTGATAGTTCATACACAGCCTAACAGTATTTCCTTGACATTTTGTTTTCCTTCATTTTCAACTCCCAATTGTTTATATAGAATTATAGATATAATAGTAGAAGTCGTCAGTGACAACTTCCTGCTGCACCTGCTTCTTACCACGGCCACATGCATGCAAAGGTTCTGGCAAAAGCCATCTACGCATGTGTTTTTCCACTCAATATCACCGAAAAGCAACGGTATCTTTCCGGTGCCATCACCAACAAGTATTGTTAGTTCTGTTGCCTCCAATCTTAGTAGTAGTCGTCTCTCTGCATCTCAGTCAAATTGTACGCTTTCAACTTTCTCAAGCATTCGGCCAAAGTGGAGATCAATATATCAACTAGCATAATTGCTTGCTTTCATACAGCAAGGTATGAACATAGCTATGCATTTTGCTGGTCTCCTTGGAAATTTCTTATTTATCTTTCCTAAGGTGTTGATTAGTTTTATTTTTTTGTCTGAAAAATCATAAAGGAAAGAAACAAAGAAATCTCTACAAGTTGTTGTCGCTCATACTTGTGAACTATTTTTAGCAGTAGTATAAAAATATCATTTGTTATCACTAATGAGATAAGTAGAATTTGGTTATCTAATAGGAGTTATATTTATTTTTATTTATCTTTCCTAAGGTGTTGATTTGATTAAAAATCTGATTCATCATAAAGGAAAGACTCTGGGTTGTTATCGCTCATTTTGTGAACTATTTTAGCGGTAGTCTAAAAATACCATCTGTGGTCACTAGTGAGATCAAGGGAATTTGGTTATCTAATACTCCCTCCGTTCCAAATTACTCGTCACAGAAATGGATGTATCTAAAACTAAAATACATCTAGATACATCCATACCTGCGACAAGTAATTCGGAACGGAGGGAGTAGTTTTATTTATTTTATTCCAAACTCGCACGCTAGAATTAGTAGCTTCATTTGTTTCCGTTCGTGCACCTGCCAGCAATAATATTTTTTAAGCAATATTAAAGAGTTGGTCCATTGCTGAAAACTAATTTCATTTTCTCACCGTGTATGCAATTTTGCACTATTTATTTAATGAAAACTTCAATCCTGTCTTGCATCAATCTTCATCTTGCAAAATTAAATCACCTCTCCAAGATCTGCCTCTAACAAATACTCATGTTTATCAAATCATCTTTAGTATTCATGTATATGAGAACCATCTTCAGTGCTATATGGCAATATGATTAATCTTCAAAGTACATATACTGCAAATCCCGTCTTTTTTAGTGCGTGTACTTAACTGCAATGCCAATTTGTTGTGAACATCCCAAAATAGACAGTGTTACATTAGTAAAAAAAACAACTTTCTTATGGTTACTGAAACCAATCCGTTTAATATTTAGAAGCTCACGCAACATGTCCCGCAGCAACGCGCGGGGTATCCATCTAGTTAGACCTATTGCAAGGAATGGCATCGGTGCAAATCAGTTCCTACCTGTTTATTGACCTTCTTGACATAATCTAAATGTTCCCTAAAAAGACAAAAGATAAATGTTCTTAGGAACAAGCTAGCACATGATCTTGAAATAAAAATCCTTGCAAAAGGAGGGCAAAGCAAAACGAAATGCAGAGACAGATCAATTCTCTTTCAAATAAGCATTTCCGTTACATGCATAG
This sequence comes from Aegilops longissima, assembly GCA_021605205.1. Taxonomy (NCBI): domain Eukaryota; kingdom Viridiplantae; phylum Streptophyta; class Magnoliopsida; order Poales; family Poaceae; genus Aegilops; species Aegilops longissima. Next base: position 101,571,434 of record CM038682.1, on the reverse strand, counting down.
TCAGGGGAAAAGAGGACAAAGAGTGGAGAGGATAAGATGATGTACATGAATGACCTCACTATCCAGGTCGGCGTTGTCCGGTCGACCGCTGCAGAACCATCTTATCACCATCAATAATCAAACTACCAGATGCTTGCAAATGGAAAACTTCCCCCTACCACCCCTAGTATTGTCAACTGCAGCTATTAGTGTTGTTTCATAGTGCGTGAGGCAAGCTGTGTATAAACTCCAATATAGAAATGGACCAGCACCGGCCTGATCCACCTTTCTGTCTGAACACAACTATTTTAGCAGCCACATATCTGATAGTTTTCTGAAGTAGTGCACGACAACTGCGGGAATTCAGAGAATGAACTCATTTCGTTGCGAAGTAGGAAGTAGCTCAAGAGCAAACCCAACTGAATCCACCTTCCTCAATAATAACCACTCCTATAAGAACACACTTATTCGAATTCCAAAAGCACAGTCAACATCTAGCTGCAAAGCATCCAACCCAAGAAAAAGGCATCTCTTCACTAGCAATCCAAGCAGTGAGAACCATGTCAAATAACAGCACTATCCTGCTGGCACAGTCCAGGTGTCGTATGGCGTCGGCACAGTCCAGGTGTACCGCGGCGCTTGTCGGGCTATACCCATGCATGAACTACATCAGTCGCAACGATACGGCACCCACCAAGTCCTGCTGCTCGCAGCACGGGTCTGTCATGCAGTCCCAGCCGCAGTGCCTCTGCAGCGCGCTCAGCGGTGCCTCCACATCGCTCGGTGGCATGACCATTAACAAGACGCGCACAATCGGTGGAATTCATGTCCCTTGTTTCTTCGCGCATAGCATAAACAATATCACAAATGGCACAAGGAAAATAAATGCAAACAAACATACGCAATCCAAGAACTGTTGGTTTTGATCTGACGGCTTAAACAGGCCAGTTAGATCTATTAGTTTAACAGAAAAAAAGGAAAAGATAACGTTAATGAAAAGGCCCCACGCACCAACGTACGTGAGGTTTTATCCCAACTAAGGCGCCCTGATCGGGGGCACCCAAACCAACTGATGGTTTAGGTCCCCTGTCGCCAGCGCTACATAAAAGGGAACGAGAGAGGGTTGGCAGCCTGCGCGATCATAATTCTCGTAGGGTTTCACTCCCCTCCCGATATTCTCTCACCCCATCCGATCAGGGGGAGCGCTGCAGTGACGGGAAGATCTACTCCAGCCGCCGCTGTTGTCCCCGGGCAGTGCCGGTGGCGTCCTGAGGGCATCAGGACATTGAGGAGAACTTCTACCTCGACTACATCACCCCTGCATCAAGCCTGCACCAAGCAGGCGATCATGTCCACTGCCGTGACACGTAATAATCCCCTAAACCCTTCTCTGTTCATGTTTTAGGTGTTCTAGATGCAATCAGTTCCTGCTAATGGCATCCCAGAGATGCATAATTACTCCAACAATGGTATCAGTCGCCAATCTTGATTGCAATAGATCCCTATATTATTGATCAATAGATCACTATCATGTTCAGATCAATGTCAGGTTTAGGGTTTTATGGTCAAGATTGAAAGTTATAGCCCAATGATCTTGCTACTGTTTTTGATGATTGATGTCAATTGCCCACTGTTGATGATGTTTTAATTCCAATTTGCTACGGATCAGTACTGCCACCATGGTTTCATCAATTTTAATTAATCCAAGTTAAGATCTAAAGCTCACTTTTATGCTAAGTTGATTAAAATTGACCATGTGACATTCCTGTTTCCGTATGCATCATATAATTAGTAGACAGGGGGTTGAGAGAACGTAAACAGTGGCAAACCCCATGTTGAAGAACCCTAGTTTTTTTCCCCAATTCGGTAGAACCCTAATATTCCTTTTGCAATTACGATTCCCCCCCCCCCCTCAAATCAAGCACAAAAGCACACGAATGGGGTCAAGAAATGCTCACTTTGATGCGCCGCGTACTCGCCTCTTCCCTTCGGGGCCCGCGCAGCGCCCACCATTGCGCGAGGGCGAAGACGCCGCGACGTCGCCGTCCTCGGGACGACGCGCGGAACGAAGTGGTGCCGCCGCCACTGCCGCTCTAATGGACGCGCCCTTGTTTGGCCGACGCCGAGCAAGTCGCCGTCGCTCCTCATGCCGCTGTGGCCGGTGCCCATCCTCCTCCTTGATGTGCCATGTGCACGGACGCCAGCAGCCACGCTCGACGAAGGAGCACGCCGGACATAGTCCATGGCATGCTACTCCGGCGAGCGCAACCGCCGCGCCGCCATGGCCGGCGCGCATTTTGGGGCCGCCGTCGAACACCGTCGCTCTGACGAGAGAGTGAGAATCGGGAGGAGGGGAGGAAATTGTCTAGGGTTTGACCGGGCCACTCATTTTGCTCAGTTGCGGGGCGATCCGAGCCGTCGGCTCGATCCGACGACTGAGAGCATCGCGCGGCTCCATGCTGGGCCGGCGGGCGCTAACGGGCCATTTTCGACCGTGGGCTGCGGCCCAGGTTGTGACGGTTCAGCAAAAAGTTTTTTTTAACATTTTTTGCTGCCGGGCTGGGCCCTTTTACGTGTAATCGTGGGGATTTTGGGCCAAAATCACGGTCACGTTTTTTCTGTGTTTTCCAGTGCACTGTAAGTTAATATGTTTTATGTTTTTGCACTGTTTAAAATAGAAAATTCCTAAAAATATAATGAACACATTATTATTCTGGGTCAAATTGAACCAACGAGATTTTTTGTTCAGGATTTATTATGTGTTTGCATGATGAATTTTTTAGACATACAAAATAATGATATTTTTCTTATGTTGATGTTTAAATTGAGAATGAAATGACTCTAATTTTAATTTGGACCAACGTTGTTTTATTATTATGAGTCATCCCCTATGATATTTTAATTCCATGTTTTTTCTGCCCAACGGTGTTTTGACATGGATTTGAAATTAAATACTTGGCATGTTTGTTTATTTACCAACGTAAATTTATAATCATGCAAGTTTACTTATGAACTTTTATGATGATTTCAGCTTCCGCTCCATTCCGGTCCGACACGATCGAACCACTTACGGGGAGTAACTTCCCTCGTTGGAAGTCCTGGTCGAATTATGTTTGGGTTGTAATGAATTTGACTATGCCTTGAGGGAAGAAAAACCTGTGGCACCTGTGGCAGGTGTCACAGGGTATGCAGAACTCAAGAAGGACTATGATGTTAAGATGGAAAAGTGGAACAAGTCCAACCATATTGCGCTTCTCATCATGAAAGCGACAATATCGCCGGACATTTCTGAAGCACTCCCTAAGAAAGACACTGCTAAAGATTTCCTCACTGAAATGGAGGAGCAATTTAAAGGCTCCGACAAAGTGTATGCTCATGAGCTTTTTGCTAAACTTCTTCAGAAATACACTATTGACGGAAATGTTAGGCAACACATATTGAGGGTGGTAAATGCTTTCACCAAGCTTAAGGCTTTGGAGTGTTCTTTAAGTGAAGCCCTTCTTGTCATAATTATTCTTGAGTCTCTTCCTGAAGAGTTTGAACAATTTAAGGTCAACTATAACTCTCTAAAGGAAAAATGGCCACTCTCTGAGATGACCGCAAGGATCGTCCAGGAGGAAGAGAGGATCATGAGGCAGAAGAAAGACCATGTCTTTCATGTTGGCTCTAACAAGAGAAAGCATGTCAAGAAAGAAGGCACTAAGCCATTCAACCCTAAGGCATTCAAGGGTGAAGAAGCCGGTGGTTCTTCTTCTGCTCCTAGCAGCTCCACTGCTGGAGAAAATGCTTGTAACTTCTGCAAAGAGGAGGGACACTATCAAAGGGACTGCCCAGGCTTTCTAAAATGGATGAACAAAAGAGGTATTGATGAAATTACTTTTGTGGATGAATCTCTTTATGTCGATTTTTCTATAAAGTCATGGTGGATTGATTCAGGGGCAACCACTCACGTTGCCAACTCTATGCAGGGATTCGATACGATCCAAACTATAAGAGGAGGAACAAGAAAGCTTAAGGTTGCGAACGGAGTTGAGGCCGATGTTGAAGCTGTGGGATCTCTCACGTTGGAGCTATACACTGGCCACACTCTTAAATTGGATAATGTTATTTATGTGCCTACCTTAAGTAGGAATTTGATTTCAGTTTCTCGTTTAGATGATGATATGTATGAGTGCGATGATATGTATGAGTGCCATTTTGGCAAGAATCAATTTGCTTTGATCAAATGTAATAAGAATGTAGGCATCGGTGTTAGACGAGGCCAACTATACATGTTATCTCTTAATAATGATTCAGTTATGCATGTGAGTGATGCAATTAATGTTGAGAAGAAATGGAAAGGAGTTAGTAATTCTTCAAAATTGTGGCATTGTCGTTTGGGCCACATTTCGAGGGGGAGAATGGAACGCTTAGTTAAAAATGAAATACTCCTCCCATTAGACTTCTCAGATGCAGACAAATGTGTCGACTGCATTAAAGGAAAATTCACAAAAACAATTAAGAAAGGAGCAGTAAGAGCCACAGGGGTTTTAGAATTAATTCACACCGACATATGTGGACCCCTTAATGTTAAGTCTTTAGATGGTTTTGATTCATTCATTACATTCACAGACGATTTTTCCCGCTATGGATATATTTATCCCATACGTGACCGATCGGAAGCTTTGGAGAAATTCAAAGTCTATAAAGCGGAGGTTGAAAATCAACTGAACGCAAAAATCAAAGTTGTACGGTCTGATCGTGGGGAAGAGTATTATGGTAGGCATGCTCCTTATGGGCAGTCTGGGGTGCAACATTGGCCAGACGTGTAGCGTCTATCTGTGAGGCGTTGCACAGTGTAGTGTGGCGCCTTCGTGTTAGGCGTTACACAAAAAGGTCAGCCACGTGAAATAGTTTCATGAGCAGTTAATTCTGTGATTTGATTTCGTCCACAGATTAAATTTGTCAAATTTGCCCCGCCCAGCCCCGCGCTGCTGAAATGCAGGACCAGGGATGAAGTACCGAGGCAGCCACGGTTTCCGCTGCAATAGCAGATTTGCCAGCCGCCACTTCCTCCACGTGAAGACCAAATCCAAATCGGTGGTGAGTACTAGTGCTACACGCACGCAAATCGAGATCTGATTGATCTCTACTCCTCACGTGAAGCTACTACTAGTACTAGTACAGAGTACTAGTTCGGCCCTTGTTTTTTCATGAGGTAATATCATCGGTAGTTACAGAACTTGCGCTCAATGTTCAGTTTGGTGCTAGAACTTTTAAAATACGGAATTGCAGTCACTTAACTTGACTCAAGCGTGCACATACGGTCTAAAAATATATTGTGGGTGTATCCATATGTATGGGCCCACCTGTCAGTGACTGATGGCGCTCAGCCAACGCATATTTGCACAAAACACACTTGTATTTTTTTTATTCGCTGAAAAGACCGACCACCATAATGCATTTTTTCACTAAACCTCCTCGTATTACTTATTTGCAGAAAAACTAACCACCGTACACTGAGAAAATTAACGCCAAAAAGGACGTCATGTCTCGAAAACACGCCATGTTCAGCCGTTCAGCCATTACAGCCACTCCACCCGATGATGAGCTCGTGTCTACCAAGGATAACAAATTTAGATGTATGAACAGTAATGCATGTCAAGCTTAAATGGGCTCTGCAGATACTATTGCCCAGTTTGCACGCGTCATTTTTAAAAATATATTTGCAAACGTAAGTAAAAAAGTTATTTTATCAAACTAGGTAATTGCCCGTGCGTTGCAACGGGAGCATACATACTTTAATGTCTCAACACTAATTGTGTAACAGATAGTTTATGATCCCTGTGCACATCATTATCGACATTTTTACTGTTAAATTAACTTTTCTTCTTCGCCCTCTTTTACTGCTATAAATCAATTTCTTCCTTCTTACTCTGTCCACTATCTCCTCCGTAAAATTTGTAAAGAGAAGAGGTATATGTGCTACATCAAATTTACTCTCTTAATATTTTGTTTTACAAGAGCATGGCCTGAAAATTTTACATGTGTTGCACATCCAAGCACAGCTTCTTACCTCTAAACGTCCTTATGCTTGTACCTCTGCCGCTTTCACTTATGCTTTGTAATCTGCCAACCAAAATAAAATCAAGTGACAAAAATGTAGATATTTGATAACACTGAGAAAATGTGTTCCATTCCATTCTCATGTGGGAGTGCTCGACTCTCTTCTGAAGTGTTGCACGCTCCACAATATCTGGTGTCGTTGTTACAGGAAGCAGATACAATGAACATGTTGCTCAGTTAGTTTCTGTATAAAAACCCAGAAAAAAAAAACCATGTGAACAAGAGTGCCTTTGCTTATAGGCATAGAAAATAAAATCACGCTCTTCAGAAGTTAGGAGAGGCACATGAATACTGAACTCTCACCATTAGCATCCAAACAGCAATTTTCTGCATCCGGCCGCTCATGGAAGACCCCCGGATGTTACAAGGCAGCAACCTGACCTGACATGTGCAAATCCCCAGGCTGCGCCTTCTCTAAAGATAACACCTCCTTGAATTCCTACAACTAGGAGATCAACTATCAGACAAAACACAACTGCATTCTTTCTGCGTGGAGAGAAAGAAACCGGTACCTGCAATTGTCGGTGCGCGGCAGCGAGGGTTCTATAGAGCAGTAGCACCAGCTCCATCTGTGCCCGTAGCTGCTACTTTCGTTGCTAGACGCCCTCGGTGGCTCACCTCCTCCCGACGACGTGCTCGTAGGGGCGCGCCCTCCACAACTCAATTCGCTGCCTCATCCCCACGCATGTATGGTGTCACATGCTCTTCCTTGGTCGGGCTGAAGGAGCGGCGGCCACGGCCCCTGTCGCTGGGCAATGTTCCCCTGAACATCCATAGTAGCCGCCTCGCCCCGCAGCTTGCTCTTCGCCATCTGATCTAGGTACACCGAACGCATCACGATGTTGTCGATCCGTTGCGAGAGTACCCCGGATGGCGAGCTCCTAGCCAAGCCACAGCTGTGCGTAGGTCACTTGCGGCATGAAGCGGCAGTCGGACATGGCCCAGGGGTACTCGTCAGCACTTTGTCGCTTATTCACGAGACCTCAGGATAGATGGAACCGGGGGAGGAGGGATTTTGGGAAGGAGAACCAGTGGTTTCGGTGGCAATTAAGGAGACAGACGAGAGGGCTACAGGAAAGATTGATTCCCAGGGAAAGAAATTGATATGGGAGCAAACATACCTAAATTGACGAGGAGGGGCTTGGAAGGGGAGGCGAACGAAGGAGGACCGACGTAAGAGGGGAAATGGAACCTTACGGTTCTTTTAGGTAGTAGAGATTGTGTGTTATAAATAATATACATACTGATGATGATTAGTAAATTTAAACTTGTGTATTATATAAAAAATATTAAGTAAAATGTAAGTAATTTTTTAATGATATTTGTAAAACGTAAGTAATAAAATTGTGTTCACATACTTGTGTGTTAAAAAATAGTGTACATACAAAGATCATTAGTTAATAAAACATTTAAACCTCTGTATTATATAAAACATAATTAGTTAATATGTACATTGAAAATGCTTATGAAATAAATATATTTAATGAATCCATACAAAATTATACACTCATGGTTTATATTTAAATTATAAAACTGATGAATACAAACATTTACCAAATTTTTATGAATATTAACGTCTGCGTAATTTTTAATCATGGCTTGTATGGAAGAAATTATATAATTTAAATATTAGACACGATTGAGTATTCATATAAACATTTTAAATTTTTGGTTTTGAATTTTTTATTTATAAAAAAATTTATAATTCATAAGTATTATTTTAAATATATGAGTATTTTAAAATAATACATGAACAATTTTAAAGTAGGTTATTTCGTTTGCATGTAAATATGTATAACATGAATATTTAAAGGTTATTTTATGTAATTTCTACAAAAACAAATAGATGCAAACTGGATTTGAATGAAGATTTTCTCAAAAAACTCCACGAGCGTGTTTCTTCTAGTAGATTAAGACTACTTTTTTTTTTTAATTTGAGATTGCTTTTACCACCCTTGTCGCGTGGTAAGACTATATTTTTTTGACATGAGATTAAGACTAGTTATTTCTTTTTGTAATCTAAAAAACCGTTATCCCTTTTAAAGTTGTATACAGGTGGATGTGGTAGTGGGTAGGTCTGTACTCGCGTGTTGTCTTGGGTTGGAGACCTGACGGCCTCAATACATTTAAACATGTTTTTTTTTTGCGGGTGCATTTAAACATGTTATCTTTCATATATAAGAGAACTTGATGGGTGGATTGGCTTGGCTGACAAATGCAGGTTGTGTGTTCGATATTTGGCGTCCCCTTTTTAGGCGTTAATTTTTGCAGGTCGTGTGTTCGATACTTGGCGTCCCGTTTTTGAGACGTTGCAAATAAAATAATGCGAGCGTGTTTAGTGCAAAAAAGCGTCGCGGTGGTCTTTTCTTCGAGAATAAAAAAATAGAAGGGTGTTTTGTGCAAAGATGCATCGACTAGCGTCATCAGTCCCCGAAGTGGGCCCAAATGTATGGATATGCCTGAAATGTATTTTGTGACCGTATGTGTACGCTTGAGTCAAGTTAAGTGACCACAACTCCGTATTTTTAAAGTTCTAGCACCAAACTGAACATTAAGCGCAAGTTCTATGACTATCGGTGATATTACCTCTTTTTTCATCTTCAAGTGCTACGTTCATCACCCGTATAATATCCAGGTGCTACTGTTCCTTGCTCCGTTTGCTCCGCATATTTAATTCTGTCAGGAATTTTTTCTATCAGTTTGTACTACTTTGTGCACAGTTTTATCGACTCATGGCATCCATGAAGTATGATCTTCCGCTGCTGGACCGTGACACAAGATTTACCCTATGACAAGTCAAGATGCGGGCGTTGTTGGCACAGTCCGACTATGATGAAGCACTGGATAGTTTTGGGAAGAAGAGAATCCAGGACTGGACTGATGAGGAGAAAAGAATTGATTGCAAGGCTTTGTCACAAATTCAACTCCATTTGCATAATAATATTTTGCAGGAAGTTTTGAGCGAGAAAACTGCTGCCGCTCTATGGTTAAAGCTGGAAGGGATTTGCATGACTAAAGATCTCACCAGCAAGATGCATCTGAAGCAAAAATTATCCCTGCACAGGTTACCCGAGGGAGGTAATGTTTTGAATCATATTTCAGAATTTAAAGAGAGCATATCTGATCTAGCTGCAATGGAGGTTAAGTATGAAGAGGAAGATACTGCTTTAATGTTACTTTGTTCACTGCCAAGTTCTTATACCAATTTTCGAGACACCATATTATACAATCATGATACTCTCACACTTAATGAAGTTTATGAAGCTTTGAACTCTAAGGAGAAGATGAAATTAATGGTGCCTCATGATGGTTCAAGTTCATCCCAAGCCGAGGGATTATCTGTTCGTGGCAGGACAAAGGAGAAGAACTCACATAATGGAAACAGAGGCAAAAGTAAGAACGGTCACAGGGGCCAGTCGCAATCCAGAGACAAGAAGTATTGCAGATATTGCAGGAGAGACGGGCATGACATCTCAGAGTGTTTCAAGTTGCAGAATAAAGAAAAGAGGAAAGGTAACAAACAAGGTGAGAATTCTGCTAACGTTGTTCATGATGATAGTTCTGATGATGCTCTTGTCGTTATTGCTGGATGTGCTGAGACCAATGATGAGTGGGTACTTGACACTGCATGCACTTTTCATATGTGTCCACATAGAGATTGGTTTAATACTTTTGATTCCACTACTTCTGCTGGTTCCGTTTTGGGTTTTGATAATTCACCATGCAAGATTGAAGGCATAGGTTCTATCCGAATCAAGATGTTTGATGGCATAATCAGAACTTTGACAGATGTTCGGTATATTCCGAAGATGAAGAGAAATCTTATTTCTATGAGTGCCCTTGATGCAAAGGGATACAAGTATTCAGGTGGAGATAGTGTTTTGAAAGTCACCAAAGGTTCCCTTATTGTGATGAAAGGTGATTTGAGTTCGACCAATGGTCTTTATTACCTTCCAGGTTCTACCGTTTCAGGTAACGCTACTCCAGTTATTTCAAAGAATTCTGATTGTGATGCTGCTAACCTTTGGCATATGTGTCTTGGACATATGAGTGAACTTGGTTTAGCAGAGTCAAATAAGAGAGGTCTTCTTGATGGATATGAACCTGGTAATTTGAAATTTTGTGAGCATTGTATCTTCGGCAAGCACAAGAGGGTGAAGTTCAACACTTTGACTCATACAACCGAAGGTATTCTTGATTATGTTCATTCTGATTTATGGGGACCATCTCGCAGAAAGTCACTAGGTGGTGCTAGTTACATGCTGACTATTATTGATGATTATTCGAGAAAAGTTTGGCCTTATTTCTTGAAGCATAAATATGAAGCATTCTCAGCTTTTAAGGAGTGGAAGATTATGATTGAAAGACAAACTCAAAAGAAGGTAAAGATACTTCGCACTGATAATGGTATGGAATTCTGTTCTAAGCAATTTAAGAATTATTGCAAGTCTGAAGGCATTGTCGACATTACACGCTCCTTATACTCCTCAACAAAACGGTGTTCTTGAGCGTATGAACAGGACCATTATTTCCAGAGCCGTTGCATCTTGTCCAATGCAGGTTTGCATAGGCGTTTTTGGGCTGAGGCCGCTTCCATTGCTTGTTATCTCATTAACCGTTCACCATCTATTGCTCTTAATAAGAAAACTCCAATTGAGGTATGGTCTGGTTCACCTGCTGATTATTCACAGTTGAGAGTTTTTGGTTTCACTGCTTATGCTTATGTTGATAATGGAAAGTTGGAGCCTAGGGCTGTTAAGTGCATCTTTCTTGGTTATAAGTCTGGTGTTAAAGGTTTTAAATTTTGGAATCCTGAAACCCAGAAGGTTGTTATTAGCAGAAATGTGATCTTTAATGAAACTGCTATGTTACCTGATGTTCCATCTACTAATGTTCCTGTTGAGAGTGAACAGCAGCCTACTATTCAGCAGCCTACTGTTCAGGTGGAGCATGTTATTGAAACAGGTGATACATCTGGTAATGAAATTGTTGATGCACATGATGAACCCGATGAACATGTCACTCTCACTCCAAATCAGCCTATTGTTCCACCCAGTTGGAATCTTGCATGTGACAGAGTTAGACGGGGTATTAATAAACCTGACACGTTAATTGGAGAGTGCAATATAGTTTCTTTTGCTTTATCTGTTGCAGAAGAAATTGAAGGTAATTCTGAGCCTTCTTCATATTCCGAGGCTATTATTTCTGGTGATAGTAATAAGTGGATGACCGCTATGCATGATGAGATGGAATCACTTGAAAAGAATGGCACTTGGGATTTAGTAAAATTACCTAGAGAGAAGAAACCTATTCGTTGCAAGTGGGTTTTCAAGAGGAAAGAAGGTGTTTCTCCTAATGATGAGACAAGATATAAAGCAAGGTTAGTTGCTAAAGGTTATAGCCAGATTCCAGGTATTGACTATAACGAAGTCTTTTCTCCTATTGTGAAGCATAGCTCTATTCGCACTTTACTCAGTATTGTTGCCATGCATGATTTTGAGCTTGAACAATTGGATGTTAAAACTGCATTTTTACATGGAGAATTAGAAGAGGATATTTATATAGAACAACCTGAAGGTTTTGTTATTCTTGGAAAAGAAAAGCTTGTCTGCAAGTTAAATAAATCTCTGTATGGATTGAAGCAATCCCCGAGATAGTGGTACAAGAGATTTGACACTTTTATGCTCTCTCAAGGTTTCAAAAGGTCTAATTATGATAGTTGTGTTTATTTGAAAACTGTCAATGGTTCAACTATTTACTTGCTTCTTTATGTTGATGATATGCTTATTGCTGCAAAGAGTATGTGAGAGATTAATGAACTAAAGGAGCAATTGAGTAATGAATTTGAGATGAAGGATTTGGGTGCAGCAAAGAAAATTCTTGGCATGGAAATATCCAGAGATAGACCATCTGGAAAAGTATATCTAAGTTAGAAGGGATATATTGATAAAGTTATTCGTCATTTTAATATGCATAATGCCAAGCCGGTGAGTACACCGTTAGCTGCACACTTCAAATTGTCATCAGCTTTATGTCCTAAGTCAGATGCAGATATTGAGTACATGTCTAGAGTTCCCTATTCAAGTGCAGTTGGTTCACTTATGTATGCCATGGTTTGTTCTCGTCCTGACTTATCATATGCATTGAGTATTGTCAGTAGATACATGGCTAATCCTGGAAAAGAGCATTGGAAAGCAGTTCAGTGGATTTTCAGATACCTGCGTGGTACTTCTAATGCATATTTATAGTTTGGGAAAACTAGAGATGGACTTGTTGGTTTCGTTGATCCTGATTTTGCTGGTGATTTGGATAAGAGAAGATCACTCACAGGTTATGTTTTCATCATTGGTGGTTGTGCTGTGAGTTGGAGAGCAACTTTGCAGTCTATTGTGGCTTGTTCCACTACTGATGCCGAGTATATGGCTATTTCTGAGGCATGCAAAGAAGCTATCTGGTTGAAAGGTTTGTATACTGAGATTTGTGGAGATTCATCTTGCCCTACCTTGTTTAGTGACAGTCAAAGTGCTATATATCTTACCAAGAATCCAATGTACCATGAGAGTGTTGGAAATATGCCCTAGAGGCAGTAATAAAAGGATCATTATTATATTTCCTTGTTCATGATAATTGTCTTTTATTCATGCTATAATTGTATTATCCGGAAATCGTAATACACGTGTGAATACATAGACCACAATATGTCCCTAGTGAGCCTCTAGTTGACTAGCTCGTTGATCAATAGATAGTCATGGTTTCCTGACTATGGACATTGGATGTCATTGACAACGGGATCACATCATTAGGAGAATGATGTGATGGACAAGACCCAATCCTAAGCATAGCACAAGATCGTATAGTTCGTTTTGCTAGAGCTTTTCCAATGTCAAGTATCTCTTCCTTAGACCATGAGATCGTAACTCCGGATACCGTAGGAGTGCTTTGGGTGTACCAAACGTCACAACGAATCGGGTGACTATAAAGGTGCACTATAGGTATCTCCGAAAGTGTCATTGGGTTGACACGGATCGAGATCGAATTTGTCACTCCGTGTTACGGAGAGGTATCACTAGGCCCACTCGGTAGTGCATCATCATAATGAGCTCAAAGTGACCAAGTGTCCGGTCACGGATCATGCATTACTGACGAGTAAAGTGACTTGCCGGTAACGAGATTGAACGAGGTATTGGGATACCGACGATCGAATCTCGGGCAAGGAACATACCGTCGACAAAGGGAATAGTATCTGAGGTTGCTTGAATCCTCGACATCGTGGTTCATCCGATGAAATCATCGAGGAGTATGTAGGAGCCAACATGGGTATCCAGATCCCGCTGTTGGTTATTGACCGGAGAACCGTCTCGGTCATGTTCAGATGTCTCCGAACCCGTAGGGTCTACACACTTAAGGTTCGGTGACGCTAGGGTTATTAGGAAGACTTGTATGTGATTACCGAATGTTGTTCGGAGTCCCGGATGAGATCCCGGACGTCACGAGGAGTTCCGGAATGGTCCGGAGGTAAAGATTTATATATGGGAAGTTGTCAAACGGACACCGGAAAGTTTCGGGGTCATATCGGTATTGTACCGGGCCATCGGAGAGGTTCCGGGGGTCCACCGGGAGTGGCCACCCCTCTCGGAGGGCCTCATGGGCCACAAGGGGTAGGGAACCAGCCCCTGGAGGGCTGGGCGCGCCCCCCCCCCTTGGGCCCATGCGCCTAGGGTTGGGGGGAACCCTAGTGGGGGGCGCCCCCCCTTTGCTTGGGGGGCAAGCCCCCCTCCCTGGCCGCCGCCCCCCCTCTAGACGATCTAGAGGGGCCGGCCCCCCTTGCCCCTTCCCCTATAAATAGAGGGGTGAGGGGAGGGCTGCAACACACATCCAAGGCGCAGCCCCTCCCCTCCCCAACACCTCTCCTCCTCCGCGTGTGCTTGGCGAAGCCCTGTCGGAGTACTGCCTCTCCACCATCATCACGCCGTCGTGCTGCTGCTGGAGCCTTCTTCCTCAACCTCTCCTTCCCCCTTGCTAGATCAAGAAGGAGGAGACGTCGTCCGTTCCGTACGTGTGTTGAACACAGAGGTGCTGTCCGTTCGGCACTTGGTCATCGGTGATCTGAATCACGGCGAGTACGACTCCATCATCACCGTTCCCTTGAACGCTTCCGCACGCGATCTACAAGTGGTATGTAGATGCAATCTCTCCCCCATGACTCGTTGCTTAGATGAACTCATAGATGGATCTTGGTGAAACCGTAGGAAAAATTTTAATTTTCTGCAACGTTCCCCAACCGTGGCATCATGAGCTGGGTCTACGTGTAGTTCTCTATTGCACGAGTAGAACACAATTTTGTTGTGGGCGTAAATCTTGTCAACTTGCTTGCCACTACTAGTCTTTTCTTGCCTCAGCGGTATTGTGGGATGAAGCGGCCCGGACCGACCTTACACGTACGCTTACGTGAGACAGGTTCCACCGACTGACATGCACTAGTTGCATAAGGTGGCTAGCGGGTGTCTGTCTCTCCTACTTTAGTTGGAGCGGATTAGATGAAAAGGGTCCTTATGAAGGGTAAATAGAAGTTGACAAAATCACGTTGTGGTTATTCGTAGGTAAGAAAACGTTCTTGCTATAACCCAATTGCAGCCACGTAAAAGATGCAACAACAATTAGAGGACGCCTAACTTGTTTTTGCAGCAATTGTCATGTGATGTGATATGGCCAGAAGTTGTGATGAATGATGAATGATATATTGTGATGTATGAGATCATGTTCTTGTAATAGGAATCACGACTTGCATGTCGATGAGTATGACAACCGGCAGGAGCCATAGGAGTTGTCTTAATTATTGTATGACCTGCGCGTCATTGATTCAACGCCGTGTAAATTACTTTACTTTATTGCTAAACGTGTTAGCCATAGTTGTAGAAGTAATAGTTGGCGAGCAACTTCATGGAGACACGATGATGGAGATCATGATGATGGAGATCATGGTGTCATGCCGGTGACAAGATGATCATGGAGCCCCGAAGATGAAGATCAAAGGAGCTATATGATATTGGCCATATCATGTCACTACTTTATATAATTGCATGTGATGTTTATTATGTTTATGCATCTTGTTTACTTAGAACAACGGTAGTAAATAAGATGATCCCTTAGAATAATTTCAAGAAAGTGTTCCCCTAAGCGTGCACCGCTGCTAAAGTTCGTCGTTTCAAGCACCACGTGATGATCGGTGTGATAGATCCTTACGTTCACATACAACGCGTGTAAGACAGTTTTACACATGCATAAACACTTAGGGTTAACTTGACGAGCCTAGCATGTACAGACATGGCCTCCGAACACAAGAGACCGAAAGGTCGAACACGAGTCGTATGGAAGATACGATCAACATGGAGATGTTCACCGACGATGACTAGTCCGTCTCACGTGATGATCGGACACGGCCTAGTCGACTCGGATCATGTAACACTTAGATGACTAGAGGATGTCAAATCTGAGTGGGAGTTCTCTAAATAATTTGATTAAATGAACTTAATTATCATGAACTTAGTCTAAAGTCTTTGCAAAATATGTCTTGTAGATCAAATGGCCAACGCTCATGTCAACATGAACTTCAACGCGTTCCTAGAGAAAACCAAGCTGAAAGATGATGGCAGCAACTATTCGGATTGGGTCCGGAACCTGAGGATCATCCTCATAGCAGCCAAGAAACAATATGTCCTAGAAGCACCGCTAGGTGATGCACCCATGTTGGGGAACGTAGCAGAAATTCAAAATTTTCTACGCATCACCAAGATCAATCTATGGAGATTCTAGCAACGAGGGAAGGAGAGTGCATCTACATACCCTTGTAGATCGCTAAGCGGAAGCGTTCAAGTGAACGGGGTTGATGGAGTCGTACTCGTCGTGATTCAGATCACCGATGATCAAGTGCCGAACGGACGGCACCTCCGCGCTCAACACACGTACAGCCGGTGACGTCTCCCACGCCTTGATCCAGCAAGGAGAGAGGGAGAGGTTGAGGAAGACTCCATCCAGCAGCAACACAACGGCATGGTGGTGATGGAGGAGCGTGGCAATCCCGCAGGCTTCGCCAAGCACCAAGGAGAGGAGGAGGAGGAGAGGCGGGGCTGCACCAAGAGGGAGAGAACTCATGTGTGTTGGGCAGCCCAAAACCTCAAGTATATATAGGGGAAAGGGGCTGCGCCCCTTTAGGGTTTCCCACCCCAAGGGTGCGGCCAGCCCTAGATGGGACTTGGGGCGGTTAAGAGGGGAGGAGTGCCTCCCAAGTCAAGTGGAGGCCCTCCCTTAGGGTTTCCCCCTCCCATGCGCATGGGCCTTGGGGGCTGGTTCCTTGGCCCATTATGGCTAGGGCGCCCCCACAGCCCATGCTACTGTATTGGACGTGGTGGAACAATTTCTGGACCTCCGGACCCTCCGAATCCTCCGAACCTTCCGAAGCTTCCGGTACAATACCGAAAAACCCGAACTTTTTCCTAACCCAACAACAACTTTCCATATATAAATCTTTACCTCCGGACCATTCCGAACTCCTCGTGACGTCCGGGATCTCATCCGGACTCAACAACATTCGTAACCACATACAAACTTCCTTTATAACCCTAGCGCCATCGAACCTTAAGTGTGTAGACCCTACGGGTTCGGAGACAAGCGACATGACCGAGACGTTCTCCGGTCAATAACCAACAGCGGATCTGGATACCCATGTTGGCTCCTACATGTTCCACGATGATCTCATCGGATGAACCACGATGTCAAGGACTCAATCGATCCCGTATACAATTCCCTTTGTCTAGCGGTATTGTACTTGCCCGAGATTCGATCGTCGGTATACCGATACCTTGTTCAATCTCGTTACGGCAAGTCTCTTTACTCGTTCCGTAACACATCATCCCGTGATCAACCCCTTGGTCACATTGTGCACATTATGATGATGTCCTACCGAGTGGGCCAGAGATACCTCTCCGCTTACACGGAGTGACAAATCCAGCCTCGATCCGTGTCAACCCAATGGTCACTTTCGGAGATACCGTAGTGCACCTTTATAGTCACCCGATTACGTTGTGACGTTTGATACACCCAAAGCACTCCTACGGTATCCGGAATTGCACGATCTCATGGTCTAAGGAAAGATACTTGACATTAGAAAAGCTTTAGCATACTGAACTACACGATCTTTGTGCTAGGCTTAGGATTGGGTCTTGTCCATCACATCATTCTCCTAATGATGTGATCCCGTCATCAATGACATCCAATGTCCATGGTCAGGAAACCGTAACCATCTATTGATCAACGAGCTAGTTAACTAGAGGCTTACTAGGGACATGGTGTTGTCTATGTATCCACACATGTATTGCTGTTTCCGGTCAATACAATTATAGCATGAATAATAAATGATTATCATGAACAAGGAAATATAATAATAACTAATTTATTATTGCCTCTAGGGCATATTTCCAACAATCTCCCACTTGCACTAGAGTCAATAATCTAGTTCACATCGCCATGTGATTAACACTGATAAGTCACATCGCCATGTGACCAACATCCAAAGAGTTTACTAGTGTCTTAAACTAGTTCACATCACCATGTGATTAAGTCTCAATGAGTTCGGGGTTTGATCATGTTTTGCTTGTGAGAGAGGTTTTAGTCAACGGTCCGAACCTTTCAGATCCGTGTACTTCGCAAATCTCTATGTCATATTGTAAATGCTGCTTTCACGCTCCACTTGGAGCTATTCCAAATGGTTGCTCCACCATACGATCCGGTTTGCTTCTCGAGTCACTCGGATAGGTGTTAAAGCTTGCATCGACGTAACCCTTTACGCCAACTCATTATCACCTCCATAATCGAGAAACATGTCCCTATTTACTCCAAGGACAATTTTGACCGCTGTCCAATGATCCCCATTTCTGGATCATTCTTGTACCCTTGATCGACTCATGGCATGGCACACTTCGGTGCGGTACACAAAGATAGCATACTATAGAGCCTATGTCTAAAGCATAGGGACGACCTTCGTCCTTTCTCTCTCTTCCGCCGTGGTCGAGCTTTAACTCTTAACTTCATACCTTACTACTCGTGCAAGAACTCCTTCTTTTATCGATCCATCTTGAACACCTTCAAGATCATGTCAAGGTATGTGCTCATTTGAAAGTACTATTGAGCGTTTTGATCTATCCTCATAGATCTTGATGCTCAATGTTCAAGTAGCTTAATCCAGGTTTTCACTTGAAAACACTTTAACCCTATATGCTTTACGTAAATTCTACATCATTTCGATCATCAATATGTCAACAACATATACTCATCAGAAATTCTATAGTGCTCCCACTCACTTCTTTGGAAATACAAGTTTCTCATAAACTTTGTATAAACCCAAAATCTTTGATCATCTCATCAAAGCGCACATTCCAACTCCGAGATGCTTACTCCAGTCCTTAGAAGGATCGCTGGAGCTAGCATACCTTTTAGCATCCTTAGGATCGACAAAACTTTTCTGATTGTATCACATACAACCTTTCCTTACGTAAAGGTAAGGAAACTCGTTTTGACATCCATCTGCCAGATTTCATAAATGCAGCTTGTGCTAACATGATTCCGACGGACTTAAGCATCGCTACGGATGAGAAAATCTCATCGTAGTCAACTCCTTGAACTTGTGAAAACTCTTTGCCACAAGTCGAGCTTCATAGACGTTGATATTACCGTCCACGTCCGTCTTCTTCTTAAAGACCCATTTATTTCAATGGCTTGCCGATCATCGGGCAAGTCCACCAAAGTCCATGCTTTGTTATGATACATGGATCCTACCTCGGATTTCATGGTTTCTAACCATTTGTCGGAATTTGGGCCCACCATCGCTTCTCCATAGCTCATAGGTTCATTGTTGCCTAGCAACATGACCTTCAAGACAGGATTGCTGTACCACTCAGAAGTAGTACGCATCCTTGTCACCCTACGAGGTACGTCAGTGACTTGATCCGAAACTTCATGACCACTATCATAAGCTTCTACTTCAATTGGTGTAGGTGCCACGGGAACAACTTCCTGTGCCCTGCTACACACTTGTTGAAGTGACGGTTCAATGACCTCATCAAGTCTCCACCATCCTCCCACTCAACTTTTCGAGACGAATTTTTCCTCGAGAAAGGACCCGATTCAAGAAACAATCCCTATTGCTTTCGGATCTGAATTAGGAGGTATACCCAACCGTTTTGGGTGTCCTATGAAGATGCATTTTGTCCGCTTTGGGTTCGAGCTTTATCAACCTGAAACTTTTCCACATAAGCGTCGCAGCCCCAAACTTTTAAGAAATGACAGCTTAGGTTTCTCTAAACCATAGTTCATACGGTGTCATCTCAACGGAATTACGTGGTGCCCTATTAAAGTGAGTGCGGTTGTCTCTAATGCCTAACCCATGAACGATAGTGGTAATTCGATAAGAGACATCATGGTACGCACCATATCCAATAGGGTGCAACTATGATGTTCGGACACACCATCACACTATGGTGTTCCAGGCGGCATTAATTGTGAAACAATTTGCACAATGTCTTAATTGTATGCCAAAACTCGTAACTCAGATATTCATCTCTATGATCATATCATAGACATTCTATCCTCTTGTCACGATGATCTTCAACTTCACTCTGAAATTACTTGAACCATTCAATAATTCAGACTGTGTTTCATCAAGTAAATATACTCAACATATACTCGAATCATCGTGAAGTCGAACATAATGATATTCACTACATGCCTCAGCACTCATTGGACTGCACACATCAAAATGTGTTACTTCCAACAGGTTGCTACCTTGTTCCATCTTATCAAACCGAGGCTTTTAGGTCATCTTGCCCATGTGGTATGTTTTGCATATCTCAAGTGATTCAAAATCAAGTGAGTCCAAACGATCCATCTGCATGGAGTTTCTTCATGCATATACACCAATAGACATGGTTCGCATGTCTCAAACTTTTCATAAATGAGTGAGTCCAAAGATCCATCAACATGGAGCTTCTTCATGCGTTTACACCAATATGACTTACATGGCGATTGCCACAAGTAAGTGGTACTATCATTACTATCTTATACATTTGGCATGAAAATGTGTATCACTACGATCGAGATTCAATAAACCATTTTTTTAGGTGCAAGACCATCAAGGTATTATTCAAATAAATAGAGTAACCATTATTCTCCTTAAATGAATAATCAGATTGCGATAGACATAATCCAATCATGTCTATGCTCAACGCAAACACCAAATGATAATTATTCTGGTTTAATACTAATCTTGATGGTAGAGGAGCATGCGATGTTTGATCATATCAACCTTGGAAACAATTCCAACACATATTGTCACTCACCTTTAGCTAGTCTCCTTTATTCCGTAGCTTTTATTTCGAGTTACCAACACTTAGTAACCGAACCGTATCTAATACCCTGGTGCTACTAGGAGTACTAGTAAAGTACACATTAACATAATGTATATCAAATATACTTCTATCGACCTTGCCTGCCTTCTTATCTACCATGAATCTAGGGTAATTCTGCTCCGATTGGTTGTTCCCTTATTACGAAGCACTTAGTCTCGGGTTTGGGTTCAACCTTGGGTTTCTTCTTTGGAGCAACAACTGATTTGTCGTTTCATGAAGTGTCCCTTCTTGCCCTTGCCCTTCTTGAAACTAGTGGTTTCACCAACCATCAACAATTGATGCTCCTTCTTGATTTCTACTTTCGCGGTGTCAAACATCGCGAATACTTCAAGGATCATCATATTTATCCCGATATGTTATAGTTCATCACGAAGCTCTAGCAGCTTGGTGGCAATGACTATGGAGAAACATCACTATCTCATCCGGAAGATCAACTCCCACTCGATTCAAGTGATTGTTGCACTCGGACAATCTGAGCACAAGCTCAACGATTGAGCTTTTCTCCCTTAGTTTGCAGGCTAAGAAAATCGTCGGAGGTCTCATACCTTTTGACGTGGGCACGAGCTTGAAATCCCAATTTCAGCCCTCAAACATCTCATATGTTCCGTGACGTTTCAAATCGCCTTTGGTGCCTCTACTCTAAACCGCTCAACCGAACTATCACGTAGTTATCAAAGCGTGTATGTCCGATGTTCGCAACATCTACAAACAACGCTTGGGGTTCAGCACACCGAGCAGTGCATTAAGGACATTAGCTTTCTACCGTCCGCATAATCGCTACTTTCAACTTTCAACTATATTTTCTCTAGGAACATATCTAAATAACGGAACTAAAGCGCGAGCTTACGACATAATTTGCAAAAGGTCTTTTGACTATGTTCAGGATAATTAAGTTCATCTTATGAACTCCCACTCAGATAAACATCCCTCTGGTTATCTAAGTGATTACATGATCCGAATCAACTAGGCCGTGTCCGATCAACACGTGAGACGGACTAGTCATCATCGGTGAACATCTTCATGTTGATCGTATCTACCATACGACTCATGCTCGACCTTTCGGTCTCCGTGTTCCGAGGCCATGTCTTCACATGCTAGGCTCGTCAAGTTAACCCTAAGTGTTTCTGCGTGTAAATCTTGCTTACACCCGTTGTATGTGAACGTAAGAATCCATCACACCCGATTAACACGTGGTGCTTAGAAGCGACTTAACTGTAGCAACGGTGCACGATTAGGGAGAACACTTCTTGAAATTTGTAAGGGATCATCTTATTTACTACCGTCGTTCTAAGTAAACAAGATGCATAAACATAATAAACATCACATGCAATTATATAGTAGTGACATGATATGGCCAATATCATATTGCTCCTTTGATCTCCATCTTCGGGCTCCATGATCATCATTGTCACCGCATGACACCATGATCTCCATCATCATGATCTCCATCATCGTGTCTTCATGAAGTTGTCTCGCCAACTTATTACTTCTACTACTATGGCTACGGTTAGCAATAAAGTAAAGTAATTACATGGCGTTGTTCAATGACACGCAGGTCATACAATAAATAAAGACAACTCCTATGGCTCCTGCCGTTGTCATACTCATCGACATGCAAGTCGTGAATCCTATTACAAGAACATGATCAATCTCATACATCACATATCATTCATCACATTCTTCTTGGCCATATCACATCACATAGCATACCCTGCAAAAACAAGTTAGACGTCCTCTAATTGTTGTTTGCATGTTTTACGTGGCTGCTATGGGTTTCTAGCAAGAACGCTTCCTACCTACGCAAAACCACAACGTGATATGCCAATTGCTATTTACCCTTCATAAGGACCCTTTTCATCGAATCCGTTCCGACTAAAGTGGAGAGGCGGCACCCGCTAGCCACCTTATGCACCAAGTGCATGTCATCGGTGGAACCTGTCTCACGAAGAATACGTAAGGTCGGTCCGGCCGCTTCATCCCACAATACCGTCAAACAAGATTGGACTAGTAACGGTAAGCATATTGAACATCATCAACGCCCACAACTACTTTGTGTTCTACTCGTGCAAAGAATCTACGCAATAGACCTAGCTCATGATGCCACTGTTGGGGAACGTAGCAGAAATTCAAAATTTTCTACGCATCACCAAGATCAATCTATGGAGATTCTAGCAACGAGGGAAGGAGAGTGCATCTACATACCCTTGTAGATCGCTAAGCGGAAGCGTTCAAGTGAACGGGGTTGATGGAGTCGTACTCGTCGTGATTCAGATCACCGATGATCAAGTGCCGAACGGACGGCACCTCCGCGTTCAACACACGTACAGCCCGGTGACGTCTCCCACGCCTTGATCCAGCAAGGAGAGAGGGAGAGGTTGAGGAAGACTCCATCCAGCAGCAACACAACGGCATGGTGGTGATGGAGGAGCGTGGCAATCCCGCAGGGCTTCGCCAAGCACCAAGGGAGAGGAGGAGGAGGAGAGGCAGGGCTGCACCAAGAGGAGAGAACTCATGTCTGCTGGGCAGCCCAAAACCTCAAGTATATATAGGGAAAGGGGGCTGCGCCCCTTTAGGGTTTCCCACCCCAAGGGTGCGGCCAGCCCTAGATGGGACTTGGGGCGGCCAAGAGGGAGGAGTGCCTCCCAAGTCAAGTGGAGGCCCTCCCCTTAGGGTTTCCCCCTCCCATGCGCATGGGCCTTGGGGGCTGGTTCCTTGGCCCATTATGGCTAGGGCGCCCCTCACAGCCCATGCTACTGTATTGGACGTGGTGGAACAATTTCCGGACCTCCGGACCCTCCGAATCCTCCGAACCTTCTGAAGCTTCCGGTACAATACCGAAAAACCCGAACTTTTTCGGAACCCAACAACAACTTTCCATATATAAATCTTTACCTCCGGACCATTCCGAACTCCTCGTGACGTCCGGATCTCATCCGGACTCAACAACATTCGTAACCACATACAAACTTCCTTTATAACCCTAGCGCCATCGAACCTTAAGTGTAGACCCTACGGGTTCGGGAGACAAGCGGACATGACCGAGACGTTCTCCGTCAATAACCAACAGCGGATCTGGATACCCATGTTGGCTCCCACATGTTCCACGATGATCTCATCGGATGAACCACGATGTCAAGGACTCAATCGATCCCGTATACAATTCCCTTTGTCTAGCGGTATTGTACTTGCCCGAGATTCGATCGTCGGTATACCGATACCTTGTTCAATCTCGTTACGCAAGTCTCTTTACTCGTTCCGTAACACATCATCCCGTGATCAACCCCTTGGTCACATTGTGCACATTATGATGATGTCCTACCGAGTGGGCCCAGAGATACCTCTCCGCTTACACGGAGTGACAAATCCCGCCTCGATCCGTGTCAACCCAATGGTCACTTTCGGAGATACCTGTAGTGCACCTTTATAGTCACCCGATTCGTTGTGACGTTTGATACACCCAAAGCACTCCTACGGTATCCGGAATTGCACGATCTCATGGTCTAAGGAAAAGATACTTGACATTAGAAAAGCTTTAGCATACTGAACTACACGATCTTTGTGCTAGGCTTAGGATTGGGTCTTGTCCATCACATCATTCTCCTAATGATGTGATCCCGCCATCAATGACATCCAATGTCCATGGTCAGAAACCGTAACCATCTATTGATCAACGAGCTAGTTAACTAGAGGCTTACTAGGGACATGGTGTTGTCTATGTATCCACACATGTATTGCTGTTTCCGGTCAATACAATTATAGCATGAATAATAAACGATTATCATGAACAAGGAAATATAATAATAACTAATTTATTATTGCCTCTAGGGCATATTTCCAACAGTCTCCCACTTGCACTAGAGTCAATAATCTAGTTCACATCGCCATGTGATTAACACTGATAAGTCACATCGCCATGTGACCAACATCCAAAGAGTTTACTAGTGTCTTAAACTAGTTCACATCACCATGTGATTAAGTCTCAATGAGTTCTGGGGTTTGATCATGTTTTGCTTGTGAGAGAGGTTTTAGTCAACGGGTCTGAACCTTTCAGATCCGTGTGTACTTCGCAAATCTCTATGTCATATTGTAAATGCTGCTTTCACGCTCCACTTGGAGCTATTCCAAATGGTTGCTCCACCATACGTATCCGGTTTGCTTCTCAGAGTCACTCGGATAGGTGTTAAAGCTTGCATCGACGTAACCCTTTACGCCGAACTCATTATCACCTCCATAATCGAGAAACATGTCCCTATTTACTCCAAGGACAATTTTGACCGCTGTCCAATGATCCCCATTTCTGGATCATTCTTGTACCCCTTGACTGACTCATGGCATGGCACACTTCCGGTGCGGTACACAGCATAGCATACTATAGAGCCTATGTCTAAAGCATAGGGGACGACCTTCGTCCTTTCTCTCTCTTCTGCCGTGGTCGAGCTTTAACTCTTAACTTCATACCTTACTACTCAGGCAAGAACTCCTTCTTTTACATAGGAGCATATGAGATGTTCGAGGAGCTGAAAATGGTTTTCCAAGCTCATGCCCGGGTCGAGAGATATGAAGTCTCCGACAAGTTCTATAGTTGTAAGATGGAGGAAAACAGTTCACAAGTGAGCACATACTCAAAATGTCCGGGTTGCACAACCGCTTTGTCCCACTGGACATTAACCTCCCGGACGAGGCGGTCATTGACAGAATCCTTGATCGCTCCCACCAAGCTACAAGAGCTTTGTGATGAACTACAATATGCAGGGGATGGTGAAGACCATTCCTGAAGTATTCTCAATCTGAAGTCAGCAGAGGTTGAAATCAAGAAAGAACATCAAGTGTTGATGGTCAATAAAACCACTAAGTTCAAAAGGGCAAGGGTAAGAAGAACTTCAAGAAGGACGGCAAAGATGTTGCGCGCCCGTAAGCAAGTTCTTGGGAAGAAGTCAAAGAATGGACCCAAGCACGAGACAGAGTGCTTTTGTTGCAAAGGGAAGGGCCTTCGAAGCGGAACTGCCCCAAATACTTAGCGGACAAGAAGGCCGGCAACACTAAAGGTATATTTGATATACATGTAATTGATGTGTACCTTACCAAGACTCGTAGTAACTCCTGGGTATTTGATACCGTGCCGTTGCTCATATTTGTAACTCACAGCAGGAGCTGCGGAATAAACGGAGACTGGCAAAGGACGAGGTGACAATGCGCGTCGGGAATGGTTCCAAGGTCGATGTGATCGCCGTCGGCACGCTACCTCTACATTTACCTACGGGATTAGTTTTAAATCTCAATAATTGTTATTTAGTGCCAAGTTTGAGCATGAACATTGTATCAGGATCTCGTTTAATGCGAGATGGCTACTCATTTAAATCCGAGAATAATGGTTGTTCTATTTATATGAGAGATATGTTTTATGGTCATGCTCCGATGGTCAATGGTTTACTCTTAATGAATCTCAAGCGTAATGTTACACATATTCATAGTGTGAATACCAAAAGATGGAAAGTTGATAACGATAGTCCCACATACTTGTGGTAATCGCCGCCTTTGGTCACATTGGTGTCAAGCGCATGAAGAAGCTCCATTCGATGGACTTTTAGAGTCTCTCGATTATGAATCATTTGAAACATGCGAACCATACCTCATGGGCAAAATGACCAAGACTCCGTTCTCCGGAACAATGGAGCGAGCAGCCAACTTATTGGAAATCATACATACCGATGTGTGCGGCCCAATGAGCGTTGAGGCTCGCGGAGGATATCGTTATGTTCTCACTCTCACTAATGACTTGAGTAGATATGGGTATGTCTACTTGGTGAAACACAAGTCTGAGACCTTTGAAAAGTTCAAGGAATTTCAGAATGAGGTAGAGAATCAACGTGACCGAAAGATAAAATTCTTACGATCGGATCGTGGAGGAGAATATTTAAGTCACGAATTTGGTACACACTTAAGAAAATGTGGAATCGTTTCACAACTCACGCCGCCTGGAACACCTCGGCGAAACGGTGTGTCCGAACGTCGTAATCGCACTCTATTGGATATGGTGCGATCTATGATGTCTCTTACCGATTTACCGCTATCATTTTGGGGATACGCACTAGAGACAGCGACATTCACTTTAAATAGGGCACCGTCTAAATCCGTTGAGACGACACCGTATGAATTATGGTTTCGGAAGAAACCTAAGCTGTCGTTTCTAAAAGTTTGGGGATGCGATGCTTATGTCAAGAAACTTCAACCTGAAAAGCTCGAACCCAAGTCGAAAAAATGCGTCTTCATAGGATACCCTAAGGAAACCATTGGGTATACCTTCTACCTTAGATCCGAAGGCAAGAGTTTCTCTCGAAAGGAGTAAGTGGGAGGAAAGTAGAACTCGATGAAGTACTACCTCTTGAACCGGAAAGTAGTGCATCTCAGGAAAATGTTCTGTGGTGCCTACACCCACCGGAGAGGAAATTAATGATGATGATCAAGGTACTTGGATCAAGTTGCTACTGAACTTCAGAGGTCCACAAGGACACGTTCCACACCGAGTGGTATGGCAACCCTGTCCGGAAATCATGTTGTTAGACAACGGTGAACCTTGAACTATGAGGAAGCGATGGCGGGCCCGGATTCCAACAAATGGCTTGAAGCCATGCAATCCGAGATAGGATCCATGTATGAAAACAAAGTATGGACTTTGACAGACTTGCCGATGATCGGCGAGCGATAGAAAACAAATGGATCTTTAAGAAGAAGACGGACGCGGATGGTAATGTCACCATCTATAAAGCTCGACTTGTCGCTAAGGGTTATCGGCAAGTTCAAGGGATTGACTACGATGAGACTTTCTCTCCGTAGCGAAGCTTAAGTCCGTCCGAATCATGTTAGCAATTGCCGCATACTATGATTATGAGATATGGCAGATGGACGCCAAAACGGCATTCCTTAACGGTTATCTTAAGGAAGAGCTGTATATGATGCAGCCGGAAGGTTTTGTCGACCCTAAGAATGCTAATAAGGTATGCAAGCTCCAGCGATCCATTTATGGGCTGGTGCAAGCATCTCGAGTTGGAACATTCGCTTTGATGAGATGATCAAAGCGTTTAGTTTATGCAGACTTATGGAGAAGCCTGCGTTTACAAGAAAGTGAGTGGGAGCTCAGAGCATTTCTCATATTATATGTAGATGACATACTTTTGATGGGAAATGATATAGAACTCTTGGACAGCATTAAGGCCTACTTGAATAAAAGTTTTTCAATGAAGGACCTTGGAGAAGCTGCTTATATATTAGGCATCAAGATCTATAGAGATAGATCGAGGCGCCTCATAGGTCTTTCACAAAGCACATACCTTGATAAGATTTTGAAGAAGTTCAAAATGGATCAGTCCAAGAAAGGGTTCTTGCCTGTCTTTGCAAGGTGTGAGATTGAGCTCGGCTCAATGCCCGACCATGGCAAAAGATAAAGAAGAGATGATCGTCATCCCTATGCCTCGCCATAGGATCTATTATGTATGCCATGCTGTGTACCAGACTGATGTAAACCTTGCCGTAAGTTTGGTAGGAAGGTACCAAAGTAATCCCGCAAGGAACACCGGACAGCGGTCAAGAATATTCTGAAGTACTGAAAAGGACAAAGGACATGTTTTCGTTTATGGAGGTGACGAAGAGCTCGTCAGAAGGGTTACGCCGACGCTTAGCTTCGACACAGATCTGATGACTCTAAGTCACAAACCGGATACGTGTATATGTTGAATGGTGGAGCAAGAAGCTGGTGCAGCTGCAAAGCGAAGCGTCGTGGCGGGATCTACATGTGAAGCGGAATACATGGCAGCCTCGGAGGCAGCGATGAAGCAATTTGGGTGAAGGAGTTCATCACCGACCTAGGAGTCATACCCAATGCGTCGGGGCCGATCAAACTCTTCTGTGACAACACTGGAGCTATTGCACTTGCCAAGGAGCCCAGGTTTCACAAGAAGACCAGTGCACGTCAGCGCCGCTTCAACTCCATCCGTGAAAATGTTCAAGATGGAGACATAGAAATTTGCAAAGTGCATACGGATCTGAATGTCACAGATCCGTTGACTAAACCTCTTCCGCGGGCAAAACATGATCAACACCAGAACTCTATGGGTGTTCGATTCATCACAATGTAACTAGATTATTGACTCTAGTGCAAGTGGGAGGCTGTTGGAAATATGCCCTAGAGGCAGTAATAAAAGGATTATTATTATATTTCCTTGTTCATGATAATTATCTTTTATTCATGCTATAATTGTATTATCCGGAAATCGTAATACACGTGTGAATACATAGACCCCAATATGTCCCTAGTGAGCCTCTAGTTGACTAGCTCGTTGATCAATAGATAGTCATGGTTTCCTGACTATGGACATTGGATGTCATTGACAACGGGATCACATCATTAGGAGAATGATGTGATGGACAAGACCCAATCCTAAGCATAGCACAAGATCGTATAGTTTGTTTTGCTAGGTATCTCCGAAAGTGTCTGTTGGGTTGACACGGATCGAGACTGGGATTTGTCACTCCGTGTTACGGAGAGGTATCACTGGGCCCACTCGGTAGTGCATCATCATAATGAGCTCAAAGTGACCAAGTGTCTGGTCACGGGATCATGCATTACGGTACGAGTAAAGTGACTTACCGGTAACAAGATTGAACGAGGTATTGGGATACCGACGATCGAATCTCGGGCAAGTAACATACCGTCTGACAAAGGGAATAGTATAAAGGGTTGCTTGAATCCTCGACATCGTGGTTCATCCGATGAAATCATCGAGGAGTATGTAGGAGCCAACATGGGTATCCAGATCCCGCTGTTGGTTATTGACCGGAGAACCGTCTCGGTCATGTCTGCATGTCTCCCGAACCCGTAGGGTCTACACACTTAAGGTTCGGTGACGCTAGGGTTATTAGGAAGACTTGTATGTGATTACCGAATGTTGTTCGGAGTCTCGGATGAGATCCCGGACATCACGAGGAGTTCTGGAATGGTCCGGAGGTAAAGAGTTATATATGGGAAGTTGTCAAACGGACACCGGAAAGTTTCGGGGTCATATCGGTATTGTACCGGGGCCACCGGAGAGGTTCCGGGGGTCCACCGGAGGGGCCACCCCTCGGAGGGCCTCATGGGCCACAGGCAGGGAACCAGCCCCTGGAGGGCTGGCGCGCCCCCTTGGGCCCATGCGCCTAGGGTTGGGGAACCCTAGTGGGGGCCCCCTTGCTTGGGGGCAAGCCCCCATGCCGGCCGCCGCCCCCTCTAGATCTCATCTAGAGGGGCCGGCCCCCCTTGCCCCTTCCCCTATAAATAGAGGGGTGAGGGGAGGGCTGCAACACACATCCAAGGCGCATCCCCTCCCCTCCCCAACACCTCTCCTCCTCCGCGTGTGCTTGGCGAAGCCCTGTCAGAGTACTGCCTGTCCACCATCATCACGCCGTCGTGCTGCTGCTGGAGCCTTCTTCCTCAACCTCTCCTTCCCCTTGCTGGATCAAGAAGGAGGAGACGTCGTCCGTTCCGTACGTGTGTTGAACACGGAGGTGCTGTCCGTTCGGCACTTGGTCATCGGTGATCTGAATCACGGCGAGTACGACTCCATCATCACCGTTCCCTTGAACGCTTCCGCACGCGATCTACAAGTGGTATGTAGATGCAATCTCTCTCCCATGACTCGTTGCTTAGATGAACTCATAGATGGATCTTGGTGAAACCGTAGGAAATTTTTTAATTTTCTGCAACGTTCCCCAACAGAGAGAACAAAGCACATTGATGTCAGATATCACTATATTCGAGATGTTGTTGCTGAAGGTGATTTGAAGATATGCAAGATAAGTACTCATGATAATCCTGCTGATATGATGACAAAACCAGTTCCGACCAATAAATTTGAGCTTTGCTCAGGCTTAATTGGTATTTCTCACTAGTCCTATGGACTTTGACGCACAAGGTGTTTATGCTGATTTGGATGGAGTTATTTACTTTCTTCGACTACTGAAGGGAATTTGGATCAAGGTGGAGATTGTTAAATTATGATCCAATTCTAGTACCGTATTGGACTAGACGTAGTACATACGGTGTGTGTCTTTGTGTTGGTACCGACGCGTACGAGTACAACTCATTTACTTGTCCTCCAAGGACTCTCATGTATTGCCCTCATATATACCCCATGTAGTCGCACCTCAGACGGTCTGACGTCTCGTGCTTGTAATACTCCTCCATCATAGTGATTGCGCCTTCGTGCGTCCGTGGTTTTCTCCCGCAAGGGTTTCCACGTAAAAATCCATGTCTCTCTTTGTCTCGTTTATTCTCGTTATTATCTAACATCATATATAGCGGGGGTAGACACACGATGTAACCTATGCTAACATAATAGCACCGGAACGCCGGGGAAGCTGGCGGCTTGTGCCGGTGTCCAGGGCGACCGGGTGCGGTATTGTAGCGGTGTCTTGGGGAGGAGCGCCCATAGTCAGGCCCCGGGGATGTAGCCATATCGGCGAACCTCGTTAACAAATCTCGGTGTCGTGCTCGTGTGATTGCTTGGTCCTCGGATGATCAACGGTATGCCTCGGATTTATTCTAACAGTCGTCGTCAGTAAAGCAGGAGGAAAGCCGAGGAAGAGAGACATATTTGGCATAGCAGTAAGGCCGTCGATCATTCTCAGTCACCTTGGTCCATGACAAGGGGTTGTATACCAGCTGCGACAAACTGCCATCGTATGGCGCCAACACGTACTTCACGGGTCCGACTTCGAAGGCGAGGCCGCTGAAGCTGGAGCAGTGAGGCCCGCCGGTGAGCCACAGGAGCACCGGGTCCGCGCAGGGGCTCCGCTCGGTCTCCACCAAGTAGTAGAAGAGCTCCGCCCCGGTCTCCTCCTCTACGCCCACGTACCTGAGGTCGGGCGCGAGAGCAGCAGAAGCAGGAGGCCAGGAACGAGACGTAGCAGCCTCAGAGACATCATGTTTGCTGGTTTCTGTGGTGGTCAGAGCATCTCTAGCCGCGCCCCCAACAAGGCCCCCCAGGCGACTTTTCGGCCGCCGGCGCCAAAAAATCGGCCCAGTCGCGCCCCAGGGGCCCATTTTTCGCCGGCTCGGGCCGAAATTGGCGCCGGCTCGGGAAGACTGCCGCCGGCCCCCTCATCTTCCCGACGTCCCGGTTTCCCGCGGGGAATCAATGGCAAGGCTGCCGCCGGTCAGCTTTTCCATTGATTCCTCTCACAGGCGGCGCGTCACGGGGCAGCGCACCGACACACGCCGACGCCTCCCCTCCCTCGGCTATATATGGTCTCACTCGCCAGCGTTGGAGCGCCACCCCAGTCCTCCCTCTCCCCGTCAATCCCTCTCCCGCCGATCTCTTCTCCTCAGCCACTCCCTCTCCCCAATGGCCGAGCGTTTCCCTGGAGACGAGGCGGCGGCCAACGGCTTCGGCCGCCGTTCGCTCTGCGAACAGGAGTCCTGGCTCCTATTCCAGGCGAACATCCCGGCGCCGCCGGACATGCGCGCCGGGCCGACGGGCTGGAGGCTCAGCAATGGGGGAGTGCCCATTCCCCCGTTGCCCGACGCCGTCACCAAGCCATCGTACTTCGCCGATGAGGTCGAGATCGCGCGCGCCTCTCTCACCGACGCCGAGCGCTCCCTTCCCCAGTACACCGCCGGCAACAACGCAGCATGGGCGTCGTACTTCGAGCGCCGCCAGCAGCAACGGCTGGCGTCCACCAACGGGGCGCCGGTTGTCGGCGGCACCAAGAACAAAGAGGGGCGCCACCTACGTGGGCGCCCCGCCGCACCCTCGACGGCGTCTTTGGCGCACCTCGGCGGCAACAACCCACCGTTGGCGTACCCCCCGGCGAGGACGGCCGCCCCGACGCACCGCCGACGCGACGGGCAATGGGCGCCGAGGAGGTTCGGGTCCTCCTCCTCCTCTTCCTCGTCGCGTTCTTCCTCCCATTCCTCCGGCACTCCATCGTTGCTCGGCGTCAAAGGCGAGCCAGCGTAAACGCCGCTGCGGGGCGCACACGAAGCGCCGCATCGTCATCAGCGAGCGGCGGCCGGGGCGCCTCCTCGTCGGCTCCTCCCCCGCGCTTCGTCAAGCCGAAGACGGAGCCGGGTCTCGCGCCGGTGAAGACGGAGCCGGGGCTGCTGGCGCCGGTGAAGGCGGAGCACGGCAAGGTCGAGCTCGACAACGACGCTGCCCTTGAATGGGCACGCCAAGACTCCCTGAAGATGGCGAGGGAGCGCCAGCGCGCCGCCCTAGAGCGGTTCGCGCAGCGCCGCCGAGGCCATGAAGAAGGCGGCGTCGTCATCCTCGACGACAGCGACGACGACGACGACGCGCCGCCGCCGCCGCCACCAGCCGGGGAGCGGTCCAGCAGGGGCGCCCGAGTCAAGGAGAAGAAGGCCGATGATGGCGGCGACGACGGCGACTTCTCGGCCTTCAACAAGTTTTTTTGACTAGTTTTTATATGTAATGGCGTGTTTTAGCCCAAATTTACGAATATGAAAGCCCATATTTGCCGAAAAAGTGGCGTGTTTCAGCCCAAGTTTGTCTATTTTTTTTCACGTCTGGGGCCGGCCCTGCGGGCGGCGGCTGGGGCCAACTCGCCCCAGACCCACTTTTTATGCCGGGTCACCCCCAGGCGGCGATTTTAGGCGCCCCCTGGGGGCCAACGGCTGGAGATGCTCTCAGTGCTGCTCGCGCCAATTTGGATCCACACATCTGAAACAATAGTACCGCAAGTTGACCACGTGGTAAGCAACCCATGATAAACAAACAGGTTGTTTTCCTTAATTAAAAAAATAGAAAAAAGTAGTGCTAGTTACGGTGACTCGACCTGTTGGCTTTGCCCCCCCAAAAAAACATGTCCAGATGGATCACCGATCACTGCCACGTGAAGAACTCACAGAGGACCCATGTTGCAAGGAGAAAGGCATGCATCATCAGGTCATCTTCAACAAAAGTCTTGTTGATGCTAAAAAAAATGAAAGTCTTGTTGTCGTTGGTAAAATGTCCATATCATCAACTAACAAGCTATTATTATACAACTCCAATCCATAATAATTGTCATAGATTTAGTATAAAATTTTACTAAATCAGAGATAATTAATACTTCATTCGTTCCAAAATATAGTATGTTCTCGGTTTCCGTGCTTCAACTTTGACCATAAATTTAACAAACGATACCAACTACGGCGAGAGAAAAAAAATTATACCGATGTATTCGTATTCAAAAGAAGTTTTCAATTATATAATTATTGCTCTCGCTGCAATCGGTCTCGTTGTTTAAATTTATATTCAAAGTTGAACCTCGAAAAGCGTGGGCGCGCTATATTTTGGAACGGAGGGAATATGAATTAGAGGGAGTACATGTTAGTATTAGCACTATGCTGTCTGGTGGTGCATCGAGAGTAGCCTTAAATGTTGCTACAAGTTTTTTTTCTTTAGACAAAAATGTTGCTACAAGTTGCATGCTCGGCGACTAAGGGCATGTACAACGGCATCTAATCAGCCGTCTATAATGTATGCCACCTCAAATTTTTCAGTACGTGGAGGAGAGAGAGCTAGGAGCAAGACGGAGGGTGTCGTTAATTTTGCAGACGGTCGATATCCCACAATCTCACTACTTACCGATAGCCTCGTCCCCGTTGTACGCTCAGGCGTCGTTAATTTGTGTTTTGCATGCATCAGTCTGCCCACGTTCTGGCCAAGAAGTACAACGAAGGATGAAGGTTCGCGCAGCGGCCTGCCCACGATCGACGTGCTACAGATAGCAAAAAAGCAGGCTATTGTAGATGATGTTTTTACTGCTATCTATAGATGACGTGGACGATCATTACCGACTACAAGCGTCTAAACTGATGTACATGCCCTAAGAACGGCACACAAGTTTGTTGGATCAGAATAGGAGAAGAGAAAATGACACGTATGCAACGAATGCACAGCGATCCTGAGGTAGAATCAAAGGAGCGAATTTCTCGCACGTGCTTTTATTTTTGGCTTCCTATTTTTAAATTTTTATCTTTTAAGTGAAAAATTCAAATTAAGTTTGTTTTTATATTTGTATTTCTCGTGAAGCGGGCTTTCAAATAAGATTCATCTTGATACGTTTTGACGAATTTTAAAAATAAATGTTAAATTTTAACTACTAGAACTTAGTACGAGCGATTGATAAAAATCATGATTTTTTTGGTATGTCCGACAGAAAAAATGTCTTATAAATGTATCTACGAAACTTGGTAAAAATGCGCGAGAAAATCGCAAGTTCCAGTTAAAAACTCATAAGTTTCAACTATTGAAACTTAAAATTTACTATATTCTTGTGTGGGATTCAACTACTTCATGAATCGCGAGGCAATCAAGCGGCCCGACAGGGCTTGGCAGGTGCGTGCCTCCGTACGTCTCAAAGCGGTCTCAAACCTTGGGCGGATGGACCTGTCACTAACCGGTCAAAAAATTTGACCCACCTGGGCGCCTCTCAAAATGGGAATGGGCTGGCCCGGACCTGGCCCTGTGGCTCCAAGGCCAATATGTGAGGCCATGGGTCAGCCCATTTTAACAAAAAAAATTGGCCTCACTGACCCATTGGGTATATGAGGCCGACCCAAAGTTTAGCAAATGTTTACACGCAGCATAAGTTTACAGGTTTTTTGAAGCAAAAGTTACACAATCCAACCTTTGTGGCCTCGTCAAATTACTAAGTCCCAAAAGATTAGATATGTCAGCACATATTTACACAGTCCGGTAAAATGACAAGGATCTAATCTTTTCACATTCAGTAAAATAACGAGATCAAAAGGTTACAGGTTTCAAAGAGCATCAAGCTAAAGACCTCAACCCAATAGATCCAGACAAGATCAAAAGATTACATGTTTGAAAGAGCGTCAAGCTAAAGACCTCAATCCAATAGATTCAGACAAGATCAGAAGATTACAGGTTCAACATGCTAATCTTTTCACATCCAGTAGGTTATAGAGAAATCTGACATATCTTTAGCATAATGCAATGCAATGTAAGGACAGTCTGAAAATGAAAAGATAGGATTGCCGATACTAATGGTCCTTCATTACTACTATCCATATGCCTACTTTAGCACAATCATACATATGGATTAACTCTCAGTATGGAAGATTCATCTCAGTCAGAGAACAATACAAGGGAATTCTCCAAGATCACTTATCCAGATTTAAGCAATCTCAACTTCAAACATAAATCCTAGCTACTAATCAATTTGCAGAAAATAACATGTGCCTAGCCACTGCAACTATGTATGCAAGACGCAAGAAATCAACATAAATCCGAGCTACTAATCCTAGCTAGCAAGAAATTGCACAGCCGCTGCTACAGCCTACAGCCGAACAGGACGCAAGAAATTGCACAGCCGCTGCAGCTACCTGTGCTTGGCGGCCGGGATGGAGAGCTCGACGGCGACCGGGACGGCGAGCTCGAGGCACAGCAGGAGTGGGAGGAATGCCGGGCGGTGGCAGAGACGGTCGGGGACGGGCGGCGGCGTGGACGGGGGGCGGGGGAGGGGACGATCGGGGACGGGCGACGGCAGAAGAGATTGGTCAGGGCCGGCGGCAGGACTAGGACGTAGCTCTGCTCTGGCTGGGTCGACCCGTGTGACCCATGGTATTGCTTAAGGCCAACCCGCCTGGCCCATTGGCCTCGAGATTTTGGACCGGGTCAGTGACCCAGTGGGTCGACCCGGCCCATTCCCATCGCGAGGCGCCAATACCCGGACTGTATCCAGCCAAGCTATCCGACCACTATTGACGCTCGGGGCCTCTAGGCAGTTCAGAAGCAAGCAATAATGGGCACCGTAGTACTAACTAATGGTTGGGGCGCCACCTGATGGCGCCGCTTGAGAGGAAGTTAGGTGGTGTCAGGTGGGAGGCGCCACTATCACTCACCTGTTTATACTATGTAGTGTTATTGTTTTAGATTTAAAATACAATAAGACACAGGTATGCAACACATTCAAGAAATAGATCAGCCTTAAAAGGAAAATAGTGACATCATAAATATTAAGAGGCTTATATGAACACAAAAGCAGTAGATTTAGTTCATACTAATTACATATAGTAACAATGGCTCAAAAGTGACAGAATGTTAGTACTTCTAATATAAACCACCAACTAATTCAAAAAATACAGCAGCACAAAGGATATGTCAAGAACAAATCAATAAGATCAGCATGTTGAACGGCCCATCAAATGGTTCACCTGATCTGCAACATCCTAATCCGTGAGAGCCGTCTCTCCTCCTGTGCTGCCTGATCTTAGATTAGCCCCCAAAGAGGCCCCCGTTAGGCAATGGAGATGAACAACATCTGACGAGGCAAGCAAAGGAAACATGAATGTAGAAAGAAGCAGAAGCGAGGAGGAAAGGAGAGGGACCAACGGCGGTGGCACTTACCTTTTATCTACTGACCATCGTATCATCCGTCGTCATCGCCTCTCGCCACCTCGCCCAGCACCGCTAATCAGCACCGTCTTGCACCGCACTATCCTATTCATGTCGGTACTCTATTAAAGTGGATTTTATCCATATAGGGATGTGCTTGTGCAGGTAGCATGCATCTACAAAAGTCCCTATATTACTATATGTGATCAATTTTATTCCTCTCTGATGTCCATAATTATCATCTACTCCCTCTGTTCCAAAATCTCTTATATTCTGACATGAACATGATACTATACTGACGTTTGGTGTAAGTGGCATTGTTTTAGAATGATAAATAGATTGCTCTTGGTTGTTGTCCTGCACACTGCACTCGATTACATTATAACCCACATCATCAAGCATTCATTCATTTACTACTCTTGTACTTCTCATCACCCATGCTTTATCGAACTGTAATTGTCACTTGTATAGCTATATGCTCATAATATTACCGTTTGTATTGATATAACCTACAAGAAACCTCGCAGCAGCAACCTAAAGCTACCTAAAGCTGACAAAATACAAAACTGTAGAAATTAAAATAAAAACATATCTACAAGCTTAGTAACTTTGAAAAACCGAGTCCTTCTACAGAAGTTCAAATAGTCAAAAGTGAGAATAAGCTAACTAAAGGTTATCAGGTACTTATCTGGGCGTATATAGGCTTAAAGAATTTGGATAAGAGAAGAGCACAAGACACAAGTAGAGAACTGAAGGTGATGTACCGTGGGATCTATCATATGATTCTTATTGACACTCTATGCCACAACAACCATTGCAACCACAAATAGATCTAATGCAGGTGCAAAGGGCAGCAAAGGTTGATGGCATCACAACTGGAAGTACGGAGAAGAATGGCAAGTAAATCCAAGTAAACCCGCAAGCAAGCATCTAGTTATTTTGTAATTAAAAGTAACCTGACCTCATTGCTCATTTTGCTGGCCACAGCCAGTTGGGTAGGTGACACGCTTTTGGTCATATACACAACTGATAGAGGCAAACTGTGTGAGATTTTTAATCGAGCTAAAAAAGAAGGGATGTTTTGTAAAAGAAAGGAAGTGTTGGCGGCGGGGGAGGGGGAGGGGGAGCATGGGGTGTTGCCGGCGGGGGGCGGGGGCGTCACCGGTGTCGGGAGAGAGGAAGGAGAGGGGGGGCTGAGGGTTATGTCGCGGAAAACTCGAGGTTTTTTTTAGCTCACTACTAATGCAATCCTACCGCAATGATGCCATGCAATACAAAATAAACATGACCTAGACCTATACAACAAGGTTAACTCTAACATAAACAAGGGATCATTTAGTAACAATCAATCTCACTAGTAATGCATTGAGATAACAATGAAATTTACATTTTGCGATATATGAAAAACATGGCTGGTCAAAACAAACCATCCGCAGTTCAGCACCAACACACACAAATCGACTATAACAAGAAGCTCGAAGATAGTTCACAACACTAATCAACTATAATGCTAGACTTGCATGTGTCGCATGATAACAAAATGTACTCATATAAGATGGATAAAAACAATTTTCAGAATATACTTATGCCAGTTGTGTAGTACCTGCCTCCTGGCTTCGATGATGTTGAGGTCGTTTTTGAATGAGCCGGTGAGGACCCAAATCTGGAACAGATTGAACTCCAAAGTTGAAAAAAACTGAACCCGCCACATGTTTAGGCTTGCCTTCGCGCCGCAGAATTACCCGCCAGTCATTCATCGACAATGACAGTGGCAGAACATCAAGTTAGCTATGGACCAGATGGCAAGGACACAAAATCTAAAGCCTAAACATTTAAACAATATTGGACCACTATGGATAGGAGAATGTACCTATAACTTTGTAAACAAATTGGAGATAATGCTAAGTTTTTTAAGGAAAGGTCCAACCAACAGTACGCGGTGACACTTCAAACTGAGCCATGTCTTCCTCACCCGCTTCCAGTACCAGTAATCCCACCCGTCTCGGAAAATGGATCATGCATGTCTATATAATCTGAAGATTAAAAGCATCATATGAATTTGAAGTTGCATTTCCCAGATCAAATAACTGATGTGCAAATTTCCCTAAATACTGACAAAAAAAATGGTTAAGCAAGGTAGACAGAGGAATAAAGCATTCCATGTGTTGACGAAAGGAACATACCAGACTGACCCACACAACAACGGTATGAACTTTGTGGTTGCAAATTAGAGTCCATGCCCCGGTAACTTCAAACATCAAGAATGCTGCATTTACTCGATACATTCCCTGCAACCGTACAGGACATAAGTCATGGTACATATCAAGGCTTCATCACGTAAAATCTGCAAAAATATAAAACCTACAAAAGGATTAAAAAAAGAGTTCGTTCAAAGAATTAGCACACAACAATTATGATCTATCTCCTTAGAACTAAAATACATTGCTCATCTTAGTTCCTCCTATTTAGTACAGAACATGATGAAAAACAAAATCAGATTTTGTATACTGCAAGCTCATGCTAAAACCAGCTTAATCAATTGCGATATATAGATCAATCACCTGAGCCGCCGTCGACGAAGAGGGGACGCTAGTAACATGGCAGAACCCACGATTATTAACAAATAAGCACTAAAGCTTGCTGAGTTAAGACGATAGGAGTATTTCTTATATTACTCACATATATGAAATTAGAGAACCACCCCATAGCAGGTTGTCACCCTTTGAGCGAGCAATTGAAGGAAAAAAGAAAACAGTGGTAAGTTTAGGCAGTGTGAAATCAGTAAGACTTGGATTCAAAAGATGTAACATTATATACCATAACGTGCAATAGCATTGCTCTAGAAAAGAACAGGAGTGTCAAGAACAGGAACCTGCTAATAATTATTAGTCCTTTGCTCGCTCACTCACAGTATATTGAACTAATTTGTGATGCAGCAGCAGGAGGAGGAAGACTTGCCGTGCGGCGCCACCAGTCGATTTCGCGGCAATATCCACCACCAGCCCCCGTAGCTCCACCGCTGCCGCAGCCGTTCTTTGCCGTATGCGCCAGCTTGGCCCACCTCGCCGAGGCATGGGGGAACGTCGTGGCTGCGGTCGGCCTTGAGTGGAAGACGGCCTTTGTCTCCGCGGCCATGATGCTGATTCCGGGATCTATTCTGGATCCCCGTCTCGTGCTCCTCATGGATCTACAACCATCTTCCTTCCTCCTCGTATCCCTGCTTGAGGCCCCGTCGCTACCGCCAAATCCCACATCAATCAGCCGCCGCCATCGCGGGTTTCGCACAAAAATGGGGAGAGCGGATGGGTGGGCGCCGGCCAAGGGAAGGAGGTGGGGTGAGGCAGGGCGGCGGCGGCGGCGGAGAGCACAGGGGGGAGAGGAGAGGTCAGAAGGTTGCGTGTGGGCGAAGAAGAGGAAAAAGAATCTGAATGCAGAGCAGCGCCCTTCTCCTTGCCTGTTAAGCTCCCGCTGCCTCTTTTTTTTCCTTCTAATTATTCTCCCCAGTAAACGCTCAACATGTGGCCCACCCAAAACAAGCAGGTTGCGGTTTTGCCCAACCCACGTGCTCGCTTCAATCCGACGTGGCGTCCCTGAAAGTTCGCCCATGCTGCACACGTTAATGCGTTTAATATCCATTGGACACCTGAGACGAAACAACCCATTGATCATAGAACTTCACACGCACGCATGCTGCCGCCGTGTTTGGCCAGTGTTACTGTGCAGTGTAATTTGTTGATACGCAACCGACCAAAGGGATGTTCGCAGCCTGGAAGTTTGAGCGTGAAATTGATGTTCCTACATACAGGTAGGCTTGGGCACTTGTCTGCCTTGAAGAAGTCCACCAGCTTTAGCTGAGTCGCCTTCGTCGATGAGTGCTGCTGCTGCTGCTGACGGTGATCCGGTGCTCCAACTCCATGGCCAAACCGAAGTTGCGTGTCCACGCCAACGTGGTGACATCCGCTACGACGTCTGAACTGTAATCAGTCCTAGAGGCTGGGGCGCGCCTCTTGGCATACACTTCCTCCGTTTCACAACTTAGTACATATTTGATTTTTCAAAAGTCAAATAGGTCTATATTTGAACAAGTTTATAGAATAAACTATCGATAGTCCTAAAAAAAAGGCTGTCGGTAGCTAAAATACTACTCCCTCCGTTCCTAAATAATTGTCTTTCTAGAGATTTCAACAAGTGACTACATACGAAGCAAAATGAGTGAACATACACTATAAAACATGTCTACATACATCCGTATATTGTAGTTCATTTGAGATGGCTAGAAAGACAATTATTTAGGAATGGAGGGAGTAAATAAGTATAATATAGAAATGTTTTTTTAAACGAGGCAAATGATTTGCCATTTTCATTGATTAAGAAGAAGTGGGAATTGCCCGGTTAATTGATGGAAAACCAGGATAAAACCGATGCAACCCAACCCATATAACATGGGCACCACCGGCCAACCTGGCCACCGACATGAAATGCCGGCACATGCCAACAGATGGCCACACGCGCAAACAACCGACAACTCTGACTTTGGCGACGAGCCTCACAAGGGAAATATGCAGGACTTGTGCCGACCGTGCCCTAAAGAGCACCTCGGACACGCCGGGAAGATCCGACTACCGAAGCCCGAGCTGCAATCCAAAGTCCTCTTGACGCCATCATCGTTGCCGAACAGAAATCAGCGCCCCCAAAACGGCCGCCTCAACAAACCACGCGGCGAAGATCCCGCCCTTCCACGCGGTGAAGATGCCGCCATCCCACGCGGCGAAGATGCCGCCATCCACCGGTTTGTAGCCGGCTACAAGAAGATGCCCCCAAGGAGGAAGTAGACATGAACACGCCTTCATCGCCCGATCCCGCGGATCAGAGGTTTCCCTCCGGAGCCAAGGCCGCGGGGTGAGGGGTGGAGCACCATACATCAGCGACGCTTCCAAGAAAGAGCATGATGCCCGCAGGCGCCACCGTCGCTAGCTCCGGCAAAGGCCGGAAGAAGGATTTCTCCCTGAGATGCTCGACCACCACCAGCCCGTACCGGCGAGCCGCAGACCTCCACCAAACTTCCACCAAACCAGCACCGCAGAGCACCGAGGGGAGCCTCCCGTCAGCGTCCGCCCCTGCTGAGGGAGTCCTGGATTAGGGGGTCCTCGGACAGCCGGACTGTATACCTTGGCCGGACTGTTGGACTATGAAGATACAAGATTGAAAACTTTGTCCCGTGTCCGGATGGGACTCTCCTTTGCGTGGAAGGCAAGCTTGGCAATTCGGATATGCAGATAACCTTCTCAGAATCGACTCTGTGTAATTCCTAGCCCTCCGTGTCTATATAAACCGGAGGGTTTAGTCCGTAGGACAACAACAATCATAATAATAGGCTAGCTTCTAGGATTTAGCCTCTACGATCTCGTGGTAGATCAACTCTTGTAATACTCATATCATCAAGATCAATCAAGCAGGAAGTAGGGTATTACCTCCATCGAGAGGGCCCGAACCTGGGTAAACGTTGTGTCCCCCGCCTCCTGTTACCATTAGCCTTAGACGCACACTTCGGGACCCCCTACCCGAGATCCGCCGGTTTTGACACCGACATTGGTGCTTCCATTGAGAGTTCCACTGTGCCGTCACGATAAGGCTTGATGGCTCCTTCAATCATCAGCAAGGATGCGGTCCAGGGTGAGGTTTTCCTCCCCGGACAGATCTTCGTATTCGGCAGCTTCGTACTGCGGGCCAACTCGCTTGGCCATCTAGAGCAGATCGATAGCTACGCCCATGGCCATCAGGTCAGGTTTGGAAACTTGAACTACATTGCCGACATCCGCGGAGACTTGATCTTCGACGGATTCGAGCCCATGTCAGGAGCGCCGAACAGTAACGACTGGCATGACTTAGATCTGCCATCGGACGGTGTTTGGAAGATCGCACCTGCGGCTGCCCCGGCCCCTAATCTGGAGCAGATCACGCCATCCGAGGACGGGTGGATGGACCCCGCCACGGAGGCTGCACATTCATCGGCGACTGAGTCGGACACAGACCTCACCTCCTATGAGTCCTGTGTCATCGGACCCTCGGACTCGTCTCCGGCCACAGGCTCCGAACCGCGTGTGTCCGTGCCTATCGAATCTGATTGGGCACCGGTTATGGAGTTTACCTCCGCGGATATCTTTCAGCACTCGCCCTTGGGCGACGTGCTAAATTCATTAAGGTCTCTCTCCTTGTCAGGTGACACTTGGCCGGACTATGTCCGGCTGGAGTGGGAAGCGGACGATGAAGAAATTCATTCCCCACCCACCACCCACTTAATAGCCACTGTCGATGACTTAACCGACACGCTTGACTTCGACTCCGAAGACATCGACGGTATGGACGACGATGCTGGAGATGAACAGAAACCACCGCCCACGGGGCGCTGGACAGCCACCTCATCATATGATATATACATGGTGGATATACCCAAAGAAAACAACGGCGAGGAACGGAAGGATGCAACGAAGGATAATCCCCTCGTACAACAACCAAAGCGACGACGTAGGCGCTGCTCTAAATCCCACCACAGTAAAAACAGCGACAACATCGCAAGAAAGAATAGCACCCCAGTCGACTCCAAAGGAAATGACGACCCCATGGACCCAGTGATGGAGCAGGATGAGCCAGGGGACAATGAACATAGTCCGGAGCCAATGTACGATGACGGCGATCCCGAGGGTAAAACTCACCAACCTGTCTCCGGAGAGGAGAACAGTCCGGACGACGATGCACTCATCATCCTGGAAAAACACTTAGAACAAGAGAACCTCCATAGAAAGCTTATTGCCATCGCGAGGAGCTTGAAGAAGCAGAAGCAAAGGCTTAAGGCCGCGTAGGATACGCTCAACCGTAGATGGAACAAAATGCTCGACATTGAATAAAAATACGGTGACGATCGCCATACAAAGAGCTATCCAAAGCGCAAGCTGCTGCCCGAATTCGATGATGAGGCCATAGAGCCCATTCCGCTGAAAAATAATACGGCCGATCAGCCGGACCGACCACCCCGTGGCCGCGACAGGGCGGCCAATGATGCCGCACACAAGTCAACACACGATTTACGTGAGCTCCTGGACAAAAAAGCTGGTGTGGCCAGGTCCATCTATGGATCTAGAAAGCGTGCTCCGGCACAGGATCACAGCCACCAAAACGATCATATCGATCGAATACCAGCTCGGAATCAACACCGAACAAAAAAACCGTCGACAGCATGCCACGGCACATCCAAATACAGGGGTGCCGCCACCCCCTGTGCTTCATCGATGAGGTGCTGGATCATGAATTTCCAGAGGGATTTAAACCCGTGAATATAGAGGCATACGACGGAACCACAGACCTTGGGGTCTGGATTGAGGACTTTATCATTCATATCCACATGGCTTGCGGAGATGATCTCCACGCCATTAAATACCTGCCCCTCAAGTTGAAAGGACCAGCTCGGCATTGGTTGAAAATCCTCCCCGAAAACTCAATTGGAAGTTGGGAGGAACTTGAGGATGCTTTCAGGGCTAATTTTCAAGGGACCTATGTCCGACCTCCGGATGCAGATGATTTAAGTCACATAATCCAAGAACCTGGAGAGTCAGCCCGTAAGCTTTGGAACATATTTCTCACTAAGAAGAATCAAATCATCGACTGCCCGGATGCCGAAGCCTTAGC
This sequence comes from Aegilops longissima, assembly GCA_021605205.1. Classification (NCBI taxonomy): domain Eukaryota; kingdom Viridiplantae; phylum Streptophyta; class Magnoliopsida; order Poales; family Poaceae; genus Aegilops; species Aegilops longissima. The sequence goes on along the minus strand of CM038682.1, from coordinate 101,526,814 downwards.
GGCTTTCAAGCACAGTATCCGAGATGAATGGCTTGCCAGACACCTTGGCCAAGAAAAGCCGAGGACAATGGCAGCCCTAACAAGCCTTATGACCCGCTTCTGCACGGGCGAGGTGCAACGACCCGAATCTGATAAGATTCGATGTCTCTGTGCTCACTATGCTAGTCCCTGGATCGACTCGCTAGCACACACAGTACAATGAATATCAAATAACAAGTGCATCATTTACTACAACGTATGATCCATAATTTATAAAGTATTACAAACCGAATAGCACATGGCTAACTTATTCAATAATAACAGCGGAAAGGTAGCATAATCAACGACGAGTCCATCAATGCCCACTGGAGGACATGTCGAGTGAAGACTCGCAACCCTACTGTATCTCACTGATCATCTGAAAATCCTGCAACATGATAAGTTGCAGCCACAAGGGTCAATACATTGAATGTATTGGCAAATCACACAATATGATATAGCAAACCTACATCCACAAAGCAATGTATGACAAACAAAACACACTAGTTTGGAGAAGAATGTCTTCACCTACCTCCACTACCTGAACTCACAACCGTCTCTAATTTACTCGCCCAAGATAACCCAAAGATTCTAAATAAACATGACAAGAACTTCAGAAGTATGTCTCAAGTGCGCGCTGTCAGTGGCGCATTCTCTAGGAACAATAGAGCGCTCTGCCAAGGACGCACTCACCTGATTTAAGTTCCGAAAACTAAACCTCGCCTCAAGTGCGCTCTGTCAATGGCGCATTCTCTAGGGACAATAGAGCGCTCTGCCAGTGACGCATTCACCTGGTTAATAATCCCGAGCCTACGGCTATAAACACTCACCACTTTCATGGATCACTCGACACATGCCCGCGTCTACCATAGCAATAAGTTGATCACACCATCACGTAACACAATCAATACCAACACAGAATACACATATCAGGCCAAACATATATCACAGCATAAAAACCACACATGCATAGCAGAATATAGGATGAGCAAAATCAAAAGTGCAAACTTGCCTTGAAAGGTGCTGAAGTACTCTAACGATTAAATCCGATCCGCTTCACACTCCGGACAATCCATACGATAACGAAGGCACCGATAAATAAACCGTACTCACATAACACCACAATAAAGTCAACAACAAAGAATTCTAATAAAAACTTAAATAACAGAATATATAAGTAGTTATATAATATCTACATGCTAGTAGGATCACAATGCAAAAAAAAGAATCAACTAAATTGGATAAACGGTTTGAAAGATATGGCATCCGGAAGTTTGAATTCAAATTTGAGCAAATTCAAATTTTAGCAGTGCAAAAGTTTGAAATTTTGGTTCTACAATATTCTCCTGGTCTCTACGAGTACACAGGAAAAGGAATCGATGAATTTGGAGTTCCGGATGTCAAGATAAACCTAAATGAAAACTTGATATGGAATCTGCAAAGAAAAATTATGCCATAAAAGCGTTCTGGGAAGAACTGCCACGGCTGCTGTGGCGTTGCCACGTGGCAAGGCGTGAGTGGCCGTAGGGTGTCTGCTACCGTGGTTAACGGACGAACGGCCGCTAAATAATGCATACCGGTTCGGAAATAAAAAAGCCACATGCTATCTAATACCAGCGGTTGGATGGAGATTGGACGGCTAAGGATGGCTTACCGGAGAGGAACAGAGTAGGCCGGCCGGAATTGGACGAGATGGCGGCGGCGCGGCTCGGATTTGAAGCTGGCGTCGCTGGAGAGGCCTCCCGAGCTCGGGGAGAATAGGACGAGGCGAGGAGGGACACGTCGAACTCCAAAACGTCCTCCGGGACGACCGGGCCTTCTGCTAACGTAGGTGAGGTTCGGCTGGAGCGGCGGCGGCGGAGTTGAGCTTCGGGTCGAAGTTAGTATGGTCGTTTAGATGCGTCCTTGCACGAACTAGGAGGTGAGGGAGGGAGAGGAGGTCATGGCGAAGACAACCGAGGGTAAGGGGCGCTGGGAACCTTCTGCGTGGACGGAAACGACCGGCGAAGGAGCTTCTGCGGCGGAACTCCGGCGAGATCGGGGCGCCGTTCTAGGGTATGGGAGACGGCGATTTTGGCGAAAATCGGACGATACGGATATATGGAGTATTTATAGAGTAGTTTTGATGCTGTAGAGGCAAGAGATCGATCGAATCGATCGAATTTGGATCGGCTACGGTGTCCCTGATGAACACGCCTGGAGGAACGGGATGACAGGGTGGGACCCGGAGTCAGTGGCAGAGAGCTGGTGGAAGAGAGAGAAAAAACAAGAAGGGGTGCGGTGCTGGGCTGCAGCGTTGCTGCTCCAAAATGGGCTGGCCTGCTTGTTGCGCTGCGCTGCGGGCGGGGAATGGAAGTTTGATGCGCACTGTTCAGCCTATGAACAGTAAAATCTGGCTGAGTAATTATACTGAACAGAAGGTCTATTTGGCTAAAAATAAAATAGAAGATTACTTCCTAAAAATACCAGAACACACAGTAAAATACTAATACTAATATAGAATACTATGAACATTTTTAAAACACATATGCACTTTTTGGAAAATTATTTTATGTGATATAAGCATATAATGAGCATTATAATTACCACTATAAAACAATTTTGAGTTTCTATAAAGAAAAAATAATTTAGGTAGACACCAGAATATATTCTTACCATTTTCCATAAATAATTAATAGGCGAGAAGTCATATTATCTCCACTCCAAATATTTTTGCCTTGAGTTGGAAAACACTTTGAATAAACAATAATAATAGTAATTCAAATATGCATAGAAATCATGATGACAAAGAATGATCCTATTAACATTCCAAATCTGAAAATTTGGGATGTTACACGAGGACAGCTGGTTGGCCCGTTGCGGCACCAGCGACCCAGGCACATCCGAAGTCAGGGATGGCAACAGGAAGCCGCGACGCAATAAAAACAAGCGTCGAAACAGTAAAGACAGCCCAGATAACATGGCGGTTAACGCCGGATTTATGGGCTCTCGACCCGGTCAACGGAAAAAGTCGTTTAAAGGCAGCAGAGATGGACCGTCCAGCCTAAATAAGATTCTAGACAGATTATGTCAGATTCATGGCACCCCCGAAAAACCTGCAAATCACACCAACAGAGAATGTTGGGTCTTCAAGCAGGCCGGCAAACTAAACGCCGAACACAAGGGGAGGGAGAAAAAAAAGTGAAGATAAGGACGAGCCTCGCCAGCCGAACACTAGGGGACAGAAAAAATTTCCACCAGAGGTCAAAATAGTGAACATGATCTATGCAACTCACATACCAAAGAAGAGGCGCAAGCGCGCACTCCGAGACGTATACGCTATAGAGCCCGTGGCCCGCAAGTTCAATCCTTGGTCGGCCTGCCCGATCACTTTCGATCGCAGGGATCATCCGAGTAGTATCCGGCACGGAGGATCGACTGTCTTGGTGCTCGACCCAATAATTAACGGATACCATCTTACCCGAGTCCTCATGGACGGCGGCAATAGTCTTAATCTGATATATTAGGACACTGTCCGCAAGATGGGGATAGACCCGTCAAGAATAAGCCAAAGCAGTACTACCTTTAAAGGAGTAATACCAGGCGTAGAGGCCTGCTGCACGGGCTCTCTAGTACTAGAGGTTGTATTCAGTTCTCCCGACAACTTCCGAAGCGAAGAATTAACCTTCGACATCGCTCCATTCCGAAGCAGCTATCACGCACTACTCGGAAGAACGGCCTTCGCTCGTTTCTATGCAGTACCGCACTACGCTTATCTTAAACTTAAGATGCCCGGTCCACGTGGCGTCATTATAGTTAGCGGGAATACAGAGCGTTCCTTACGTGCGGAAGAATATGTGGCGGCTCTAGCAGCCGAACACTGAATGGCCGCTCCAAAACAGAATAAATGACCGGTCGTCAAGACCGCGGACACGGTTAGACGAGTACGGCGCACCACTAGTCATAGCAGCTCGGATAAACATGAGCTTGGGTCGATGGATATACCCCCATAGATGGTGCTAGGGGCTGCCCGCATGTAAAAAGGCCCATAGTTCGGCTCAACCCTATTAATACAATAATAGATCACATTTTTATGGTTCATTAAGAATAACTAACTTTTCGCACGAAGTCTTTCACCTGGGTTTTTCCTCTTTTACAGACGATCTTCGTGCTACACCCTTCCAGTATACGGCACAACGGAGACAAAGGCGCAGACGTGCAACAGGGCCCCGCTCAAAGGTTTCTTTTTAGATTAAGACCCTGTGTAAACCTTTTTTGATGTCCCTTGTTTCTTCACACCCTCCGGGCACTTAAAACAACCGAGAGGGATACTGGCGTTATTGGCTTTTCGTCACGCCAGATCAATGCATGTACCTCGAAACTCAGGCCTCATTATCGAGGGCGTTACTCAGCCCAGTATATGTTGTAAAGTCCGAATACCTTAGGGAGTGTTCGGCGTCCCGAGTTTGGCCTTATATGCATCAGCTCCGAATCATGTCTTTGGTCAGTAGTTGGGTTTGCACGGCTCCCATGTTTTGCTACCTTATGTTCCGCTCTATCGGCTAAGGTGGCACCGGGAGAACTACTGCGATTGTGCCCTGGTTCATCTAGATGAGCACCTCAGTAGAGAAAGCCGAAAACTAACTGTCATGATATAGCGCGAGACTGGTCAACCACTCGATGACTCAGCGGAATCTTCGCGATTCCTCTGCATTAACGAAGGACCGGTTTCCCGGTCATGTACGTACGTGCATCGTATTCGGATGAACGCGGAAGTACCTGGGGCTATATAGTAGCCCCACCGTCAAACTCCTATGGCTAAGTGAAAGTGTTAAAGCTATATAGTCTGATTGCTTAGTTCGCCGCACTATCACCTCCTTAATGGACCAAGACGTTGGATCAAGTGTGATTATGCGCTTTTTCGAACAACCCGCATTATATGCGTAAATGAAAGCCGACGATCGCAAACTTTCAGGTTATATACATACATAAGCGGCATACGGGAGGCATTATAATACTTTCGGGCAAAAGTATAAACACAGCCTTTATAATCAAAATAGCATTGTTTTTACAATGGAGATACATGTCACTCGAACATGGTACTCTTTGAGCACTGAGCCTCTATTAAATGGGCGCCTTCTAGGACTTCTTCAAAATAGTACTCGACCGGGTCCTGGCCTCCCGCCGGACCCCGGGTTGCAATAGCGGTGGCCTCCATCCCTGCCCAATATGTCTTAACACGGTCAAGAGACATCCGCGCGCCCTCAATGCATGCCGACCTCTTCATAGCATCGATATGCGACACAACACCAAGAAATTGTTGCACTAAACCCAAATAACCGTCTGGCCTTGGTCCCTTCGGCCAAAGATAATCCACGACAGACTTCATAGAAAGCCCGGACAACCTATGGAGCTCGGCCCATGAGGCCATCTCTTCATTCAACTGCAGCGGACGCGTCGGGGCACTGAACTACGACCAGAACAACCTTTCCACCTCACGATCTTTCTAATCTTTGAAAAACTCAGTCGCATCAGCAACACTCTTTGCCAGGTCCGCATACGCGTCTGCAGCACTCCATAACTGATCCAGAGGGGCATACTTTGGATCTCCAAACTTCATCCGCAACAAAAAGGGCCTCCCAGCCATGATATCTCCGGCTTCACGAAGCTCCTCCCTTATCCCTCTAATTTCAGAGCGAGTTTCCTTGGCTGCTTCCAAGGCCTTCTTTAGGTCGGCCGTTTTTGCTTGGCTTTCCTTTTCAAGGAGCTCATATCGGCTGGCGGCATCTTTCAGCTCAACAGCCATCTTGGCTATCTTATCTTTGCTCTGGCGATGAGCAGCCTATTCGGCTTTTAACTCTTCGGCCGCCTTTAGGGCAGCCGCATCGCTTCTCCTGGCTTGTTCCTTGGCTCGGGCAAGCTCCGCCCGAAGGGTCTCCATGGCAGCAGCTCCATCTGCAGTCACAACATATTATAGATAATAGCATCATGCCCCTCTTAATATTTGCTGACAAGCCAAAAATACATACCCTGTGCCTCGTCAAGCCGCTTGTTCACAAGCGCGATGTCGGCATCCGCCACGTCAAGCTGCCGCTTCAGTTCGGCAAAATCAGCAGTCCGGTTAGCCGCCGGACCCTAAGACGCCTGCGTATAAAAGCAGTGTGATCATTACCTGGGACTATGATCCTCTGTTCGCCGCCCTTAGACGGCAACTAGAGTCTCAGGGGCTCCTATCTATACAGAGCACACCTAGCGCGTGCGGTACTGTCCAATATACATGTATATTACTTTGCGTACCTCAAAGCCTCTTAACAAGCTCGCAAAAGCTTCATTCAAACCACTTTTGGCGGATGAAATCCTCTCAACCACCGTACCCATTAAGGTACGATGCGCCTCTGAGATAGCCGCTTGCTCTAGAAGACCCATCAGTGTGTCCGGCTGTGTGCCGGACAATCCCGGACTCTTTCTATTGCTCTTCTTGGGAGCCGAATACTCCGGACTTCGGGCAGCCGAAGTGTTAACTTCTGGCCTTGGCGGATCAGGAGAAATCCTCCGTGACAATACCTCGGGGTCGTCTGCCCCATGTAGCAGGGAGGCAGGAGGAGGCGTTTCACTCTCCATCATCTCCGGAAGAAGATCCCTCGAAGACGAACTCTGTGGAGATGGGCTACGAGCCGGACTGCAATATATATTTACCTAAGTACTTTTTTCACTTACAGCTCGGTTGAGGGCTGGCCCCTTGCGGGCGTTGTGCGGTAAGGACGCCCTCTGGGGCAGGGTCCCCTGGTGAGGGTTTCCTCGCTCGTTTGGAAACCTCCGTTTCCAAGTCTTCAGAGGCGGCCCTTTTCTTCCCGTGAGGAGAGGGGATTTTAGATTCACCTCCCCGATTATCCTCCTTAGCGGAGGCACTTACTACCCCGGTTTGGATGTATAAGGTATGAAGCCCGCTTGTGGCTTCTCTATTCCTCCCCCCATCTTCTTCTGATGGCACCTGATATGGTGTGCGCTCAAGCATCCTGGTTAATAATGGATCCGGCGAGCCTTCGGGAAGAGGGGCCGAACACCTGATCCTCTCCGCCTTTCTTATCCAGTGCTGGCCGAGAGTAATTTTTCAGAATGATGTTGGGATAATTAAAAGGACAGCGTGTTCGGTCGCAGAATTACTTACTTGGGTATCTGGACGGTTGCAGTTGAGACCCGCATCCTTGGTGGTATCCGGACACTTTATTCGTGATCCGAAGAACAATCCGTACATTCCTTCGAGCGTCATGCCGAAGAATGGTTGTATAGTTCGCGGTCCTTCCGGGTTGAACTCCCACATACGGAGAGATCAACGTTGGCACGGCAGGACCCGCCGAACTAGCATTACTTGCATTACCTTGACAAGACTGACATCCCTCTTGAGGAGATCTCGAATACGGCTTTGCAATGTCGGTACGTCATTAGCTGGCCCCCATTCTAGTCCCTTGTTGACCCACGACGCCAGTTGAGGCGGAGGGCCCGAGCGGAAGGCAGTGGCGGTCGCCCGCTTTGTGCCTTGGGGAGCTGTGATGTAGAACCACTCCCGTTGCCATAAGTCAGACACCTCCAGGAAGGAACCCTTTGACCATAGGGCATCGATGCCTTAGCTTATTATAGCGCCTCCGCACTCTGCGTGTCTCCCATCGATCATCTTCAGCTTCACATTGAAGGTCTTGAGCCACAGGCCGAAGTGTGGGGTGACGCGGAGGAAGGCTTCACACACGATGATAAACGACGAGATGTGAAGGATGGAATCCGGAGCTAGATTATGGAAATCTAGTCCATAATAAAACATAATCCCTCTAACAAAGGGATCAAGACTAAAGCCTAGCCCTCTGAGGAAGTGGGAGACAAATACGATGCTCTCGTTGGGTTCAGGAGTGGGGATGACCTGCCCTTGAGCAGGCAGCCTGTGCGGGATTTCAGCGGTCAGATACCTGGCCTCCCTAAGCTGATGTCCTCCTCTGTGACAGAGGAGGCCATCCACCGTCCTTGAAGGTTGGATCCGGACATGATTGAAGGTCCAAAGCGCTTAGCCTGAGCCTTGGGTGTTGGAACTCGAGGAGGGGGAAGAGAAGGATCGAGCGTGGGAAGAAGAGGACATGCCTTGGCCCCTTTTATAAAGGGGGTGAATATCAAGCGTTCCCCGCGTGACCATTTGGAACTTGCCTAAAATCAAGCAATCATACTAACAAGCACGATTGGGTTACCCACGCCCGTATTGATGAGAATCCTGTGATAAGGGGAACATGATCTCTGCTTTGACAAGACGTGCCAATAAAACCGCCTTGCAATGCGTGCAGTAGCAGGCTGGGAAAAACGGTTCGTAAGGACCAGGCCGTGGCATGATGTCACGCTATGAAAAGTTTTCAGCAGATTAGATTTGTAAAATATTGTGCTCTCTATGGTGGTGTGTGGAAATTATTTTGCAGAGCCGGACACGATCCTCATATTCGAGATCTTCTATGGAGTATTCGGAGAAGGGACCCGCCTTGCAATGATGAAGACAATCTGCACGCCGGACTCGTCGTCATTGAAGCCTGGTTTAGGGGCTACTGAGGGAGTCCTGGATTAGGGGGTCCTCGGACACCCGGATTGTATACTTTGGCCGGACTGTTGGACTATGAAGATACAAGATTGAAGACTTCGTCCCGTGTCCGAATGGGACTCTCCTTTGCGTGGAAGGCAAGCTTGGCAATTCGGATATGTAGATCTCCTTCTCTGTAACCGACTATGTGTAACCCTAGCCCCCTCCGGTGTCTATATAAACCGGAAGGTTTAGTCGATAAGACAACAACAATCATAATCATAGGCTAGCTTCTAGGGTTTAGCCTCTATGATCTCGTGGTAGATCAACTCTTGTAATACTCATATCATCAAGATCAATCAAGCAAGAAGTAGGGTATTACCTCCATTGAGAGGGCCTGAACCTGGGTAAACATTGTGTCCCCCGTCTCCTGTTAACATTAGCCTTAGACGCATAGTTCGGGACCCCCTACCCGAGATCTGCTGGTTTTGACACCGACACCTACCAAGGCCGTCCCGCACGCCCGCCCGACCAGCAGTAGTCGTACTGTCGGGCCCTGGACGCACACCGCCGTCACCGCCATCGGGCCGACCGCACGCCGCTGCCCTCACCAGGCTTGGGGGTAGGTCATTGCCGCCACGTCGCAGGCACCGCACCACGCAGAGACAACGAACAGGCTGCAGCAGAAAACCACTGAAGACCGCCCGGATCCAGCCACGCCCGGCCAGATCTAGCGTCTGCCAGCGTCCTTGCCGGCCACCGAAGCACCACCGAGGCTCCCGCGCCGCCCAGCCGAACAGAACCGGAGACCCAATGGGGAGCGTCGAGATCCAAAGAACCACGCCCCCAAAGCCGAGCGCCACCAAGGGAGAGGCTGGAGCACTACCAGGCCCCGCCGCCTCGCCGCCCACGCGGCCGCAGCAGCCGACAACCGCAGCAAAGACCAGGCCGCCGCTCGAGATCCAGAGAGCCGCCCACGCCGCTGCGGGCCAGGAGAGCCCCCGCCGCCACCGTCCGCTGTGTGGGCTTAGCCCGGCCACATCATTCGGCGGCGGTGAGGGGAGGTGGAGGGGGCGGGGAGGAAGGAGGCGCCGGCAGTGTTGGGCTCCGCGCGAACTGCCCAGAGGCGACGCAGGGGACGAGTAATCAATTCGATACATGGAAAATGGAGAAAAACACTCCATAACGAGTCTAGATATAGAATTTTATATTGTACTCCCTCTGTAAACTAATGTAAGATCTTTTAGGTCGCTGCTTTAGTGATCTAAATGACTTTATATTAGTTTACAGAGCGAGTATTGTAGATGTTAATACATTTTTCTTTAAACTTGTCAGACGTAGACATGTTTAACTCTAAAAAAAACAAAATATGCATTGCATTTAGAAATAGAGGGAGTACCTCTTTTATATAGATACTTCAACAACAACAGTATAAAGTAGCCTTCACGGAACAACTTGACCATTTTATACATGAATGATCAACCAGAGGAAGTTTCTACAGAAAAGAATCATCATTTATTAACTTCAGACATTTCATGTCGTTTTGGCTTCGACATCGTTTTTTGCAAAAACTCTTCTGATTTTTAATAGTATGTAACAATTGTACAAAGATCCCGATGAGTAAATCACAAAAAATCTCATAAGTAACAAAAATTACAAGCAGGTCCATGAACCACTTAGCAACGACTATAAGCACTGGTATGATCCAAAGGCGCGCCACCGTCGTTGTCCTTTCTCATCAGAACCGGACACCCTTGTTGAAGTTGACAGTCAGGGAGTAGTTGAGCTAATCCCACAAAGATCCAGCTAGCATCGTCACTGACAAAGGAAAACGTAGATTAGAAGTACCATGCGTGCAAGCACACCAATGATAACGAGCTTCGTTAGAATCTAGACAGATCTACCGGAGACCAACATTGACCGAATCCAAGCAGATCCCTCAAAAACACAACTCCACATGCCCTCTGCCAGCGCTAGGCACACCGTCGGGGCAAGGATAGAGAGGGCAAGACATTATTCTACACCTGGGATGGCACCGCTGCCTCGTCGCCCAGACTAGTGCACTAAAATTACCAAATGAAAAGATTAGACCCCCCCCCTCCCGACCGCGCGCACGCCGTCGACAAGGGACACTACTAGGGAAAAGTCTAGCAGTAGCACAGGTTTTTGACCTACCAGCAGCGCGGGTGACAGCACTACTACTACGGCGCTACAGCTAAAGGTTAGCAGTAGCGTGGGTCTACCCGCGCTACCCCTACATCCATTTAGTAGTAGCGCTTCCTGGAAAGGGCGCTACTGGTAATTACTAGTAGCGCTTCTCGCAGCCCGCGCTACTACTATTATTTCGTATTTTATTTCTTTTTTATTTCATGTTGTATTCATACACCTTTATACAAGTTTTCATACAGTTGCAATTTAGAGATTGTTTTTACATCATAATGAGTTATTACATCACTAGGTGAAAGAACCGTGGACTAGTTTCAAGTGGATGGACATCCACTTGAAACTAATCCGCGGTTCTTTCACCCAATGATATAATAAATATCATCTTCATCATCATCACATCATTAACAACTTATCATCATAATACATCATTGTCATATAACACTTCCTCATGATCATCATTTTCGTCCATGAGACATCATATAGCAAGTTGGTCACTATTCATAATCACAACTCCTCCTCCTCATCATCATCAACTCTAACACATTGTACCCCATAATAACACATTGTACCGGACCTCACTACAAAAAAAAGACACATCCGTGACATTTTGGGCCAAACAAAAAAAAATTCTGTCATACATATGACTCTTCTATGACGATAATTGTGAAAAAACCCGGTATCATCATAGATGTGGTAGGTTCCTATTTCTATGACAAAAAACATGACAGAAAATGGGCTTTTCGTCCTGGGCGGGCCGGAGACGCAGTTGCATGACATTCTTTGGGCCGTCCATGACGGAAAAAAACATGGTAGAAGCAAGGGCGAGGAAAATTTCAGGGAGTTCCCGGTTACGGTGGGTGATCGGCGGCCGAGCGATGTGCGTTTCTCTCGTACACGTACGCATGTGTGTGTGCGTGGCGTTGGCTCTAACTGAACCCGAGCGAGGCGTTGGGCTCTAACTGAACCAGAGCGATTGCTGCGCAGCTCTACGTTCATCGAACCCGAGCGATCAATCGATGGTTGTTAATTGAACACGATCGAAGCGATTCTTCGCTCTCGCTGCTAGCTGAAGCCGATCGATGCTGCTCTCCGACGACAGTGAGCATTTGGGGGGGGGGTTGGATGAGCAAGTGAGCGGTGGGAGTGGATGAACAGGATCCGTGGCGTTGCCTCTGGATGAACAGGACCCCGATCGATCGAGCCGGTTGGGGCTGGATGAACATGACCCCGTGGAGGGCTGGATGAATAGGACGACCTCGTGGAGGGCTGGATGAACAGTAGACGGTGGAGGGGTGGATGAACAGTATCCCGTGGAGGGGTGGTTGAACAGGAGCACGTGGAGAGGGGTGGTTGAATAGTAGCCGGTGGAGTAGCGCACGGTGGAGGCTGGATGAACAGGAGCCCGTGGATGAACAGTCGCAGGTGGAGGCTGGAGGAGGTCGATGGTGGATGAACAGTACCCTGTGGAGGCAGGAGGAGGTCGACGGTGGAGATGAACAGTATCCCGTGGAGTCCCGTTTTGCGGTATGCCACACCTCTCCCGATGAACATGACCCCCGTTTCGATCGTAGTGCTCCAACACAAGTCCGTTTCATCCGTTTTACAGTACGCCACACCCCTCATGATCAACAGGACCCACATTTCGACCGTAGGAGGTCCGTTTCGTCTGTTTTGCGGTACGCCACACCCCTCCCGATCAACAGGACCCCCGTTTCGACCGTAGGAGGTCCGTTTCCTCCATTTTGCGGTACGCCAGACCCCTCCCGATGAACAGGAACCCGTTTTGAACGTGGCCGGTCGAACACAAGGCCGTTTCCTTCGTTCTGCGGTATGCCAGGCCTCGTTTCCATCGCCTGTTCCATCCAAGCCCTCCCGATGAACACGGCGGAGGGAGTCCCGGACTAGGGGGTGTCCGGATAGCCGGACTATCGTCACGGCCGGACTCCAAGACTATGAAGATACAAGATTGAAGACTTCGTCCCGTGTCCGGATGGGACTTTCCTTGGCGTGGAAGGCAAGCTTGGCGATACGGATATGTAGATCTCCTACCATTGTAACCGACTACTGTAACCCTAACCTATCCGGTGTCTATATAAACCGGAGGGTTTTAGTCCGTGGGGACTAACAACAATCATACCATAGGCTAGCTTCTAGGGTTTAGCCTCCTTGATCTCGTGGTAGATCTACTCTTATACTACCCATATCATCAATATTAATCAAGCGGAGTAGGGTATTACCTCCATCGAGAGGGCCCGAACTCGGTAAAAACATCGTGTCCCTTGTCTCCTGTTAGCATCCGCTTAGACGCACATTCGGGACCCCCTACCCGAGATCCGCCGGTTTTGACACCGACATTGGTGCTTTCATTGAGAGTTCCTCCGTGCGCCGCCATCGGTAGGATGCCTCATCTCGCCTTCAAAGACGATACCATCGCCAAAGAAGCCTTGGCCTTTGGTCGACTCTTCGCTAGGCGGTTTCTCATGACCGCTAGTTCGCCGTGTCTACCGACGATGACCTCTCGAGTCATCGAAACCAATCTCCATGTCGATTCGAACTTGCCGAACAGTTAGATCCGATCGAGCTCTCCTCCATAAACGAGCTCTTGGATCGTGATCGCCACCCTCGAGTCGCCACAGATTACGCACCGGATCGGGCCTAAAACCGATATGAGAGAGATCAACTCTCCCTGTGCTACCCATCATGTTGCTGTGATAGAGGAGCAATGCGCGACTCTTCTCCTATCTTAAGGACTAGCTACGTCCGATTCCCGATCCCTCCATGCCGGATTCCTGCGGAGGGACGGATGTCGATCAAGCCCTGAAATTAAAGTCAGGCGGCGGGTCGGACTCATTGGATAACACTAAAAAATCCAAGCTTCCGAGTTCGGAAACTTCCTGGCCCTTGTGTCCTAAATTGGACGGGGTTCCGGATTTAGTGCCACCCGCCCACCAAAACATTAGCGATCTCTCTCGAATTCGGAAAGAGCCCGCCGAAACAGTACATCATTACTGGGCCAGATTCCTCCTGGTTATGAACAGGATAAAGGACTGCCGAGAGGAGGATGCAATACCAATCTTCTGCAATAATTGCACGGACAAGGGAATCCTAAACGCCATAAGTCGTCACGAAATCACACGCTTTTCTCGACTTGGTGACCATCGTTACAAAAGTATCTTGTGATGGAGAGCGCCTGAAAACCGAAAGTAAATTTTGGGACAATCCGGCCCCGAATACATCCCTAGTCCGGAATAAAAGGGTGCATCATTATCAAGCACCTGGGTTGAATACCAAAAAACCAAAACCCCCTAAAGGGTACGGAACCGTACTGGAGGGTTGGCTAAACGGACCCTACAAAATTCATAGCATAGAGGGCGCCACTCCAACTGATAGCTTGCGAGCATGTTGGATACTACGGCAGGTGGCCAAAAGTGGCGAAGGGCTTCTAGCTTCAGAACCCCAGCCCAGCAACACCAGTACGGTGTTAACAGTCTTCGAGACTTTCGCATCAAATAACATGCGAAAACGACAACTCCGCAACCTTGCCGAAGTCTACCAAGTAGCAACAATAAATCCATGGAGTGACACAGCTATTACCTTCAATACTAGTGACGAACCTAAATTCCGAACTGCCCGGGCACCAGCCGCATTGGTCCTCAGCCCGATAGTAGACGGCTTTCGCCTTACTAAGGTACTCATGGATGGCGGCAGCGGACTAAACCTCATCTATGAGGAAACCCTACAAAAAATGGAAATAGACTGGAACCGCATTGAGCGAAGCAGCACAACCTTTAGAGGAATAATCCCCAGCCGGGAAGCATGCTGCACAGGAAAAATCACGCTGGATTTCAAGTGGCCCCGTTCAACAGCGGATACCATGCTTTACTAGGACGAGAGGCATTCACAATTTTTCAAGCTATACCCCATTATGGGTACATGAAGCTTAAAATGCCCGGTCCCAACGGAATCATCACTCTCGCTAGTTATCCGAACATAGCACTCCGTGCCGAAAATAAGACGGCCGCACTAGCCCTCGAGGCACTATCCGAAGCCCTAGCGGCCGAGGAACTCACCGCGATGCGCTCCACGGTGAACAGGGACGATGTGATACTTGATAAAAGATCCAAGTCCACCTCTTTTAAACCAGCGGACGAAATAGTCAAATTCCAAGTCCACCCAACGGACCCTGCAAAGACGGCCTCCATCGGGGCATAATTAAACCCTGATGTAGACGCCGCGCTACGAGAATTTCTACAAGAAAACTGGGACATCTTTGCCTGGCACCCTTCAAACATGCCAGGAATCCCACTTCAGCTGGCTGAGCACAGCCTAAACATCCTAAAAGGATTCAAGCCGGTCAAACAGGCTCTTCGGCGCTTTTCCGAACCCAAGAGACAGGCCATGGGAGAGGAGCTAGCCAAACTTTTGGAGGCCGGACTCATCAGAGATATAAAACATCCGGACTGGCTAGCAAACCTGGTGATGGTACCAAAGAAGGATAAATCCTGGCGCCTATGTGTTGATTTCAAAGACCTTAATAAGGCTTGCCCAAAGGATCCCTTCCCCCTCCCTCGAATTGATCAAATCATTGATGCTACAGCAGGACACGACTCATTGTGCTTCCTCGACGTAGCATACTCGGCTACCACCAAATCAAGATGGCGGAGCGGACCAAGCTGCAACAGCATTCATCACTCCATACGCCCGCTCGCTTCAACACAATGCCCTTTGGGCTCAAAACGCCGCGCAACATATCAGCGCATGATTCGTACATGTCCGCAAACCAGATCGGCAAAATAGTGGAAGCATATGTAGATGACGTGGTCGTCAAAAGCAAGCACGTCGAAACTCTAGTAGACGACTTGAGGCTCACATTCGACAATCTTGAAAATATGACATCAAGATCAATCCGGAAAATGCGTCTTGGCGCTCCAGCGGAAAGCTCCTGGCTTCATTGTGTCCGTAGAGGAATTGAAGCAAACCCAGCCAAGATTCGAGCTCTGTCACAATTGGATATTCCAAAAGACCTCAAACAAATACAAAATTGGCGGGATGCGAGCGGCTCTAAGCCGCTTTATCTCCCGCTTAGGAGAAAAGGCATTACCTCTTTACCGCCTCCTCCGCCGCACCGAACACTTCGAGTGGACGGATGCCGCCACGGCCGGACTCGAAGAAATAAAGGCCATTTTGGCAACAAATCCGGTCCTGGCCGCGCCCAACATGGTCGAACCAATGCTATTATACATCGCCGCAACACATCAAGTTGTTAGCGCGGTGCTCGTTGTCGAACGAGAAACGGACGGACACCGGTTCCCTATTCAAAAACCGGTTTATTATGTGTCCACTGTCCTAACTCCATGCAAGTCCCGGTACCCACACTATCAAAAGATAGCATACGCGGTGTTCATGGCATCCCGGAAGCTGCGACACTTCTTTCAAGAGTGTTCGATAACGGAAGCCTCGGAAGTACCTCTTAACGACATTATAAACAACCGCGACACAACGGGCCGGATTGCTAAATGGACCATAGAGCTCCTCCCATTCGACATAACTTATAAACCACGACGAACTATTAAGTCGCAGGTTTTGGCCGACTTCGTGGCCGAATGGACTGAAGCCGAACTCCCTAAAGAGTACGGCGCATACTCCAATTGGATCATGCACTTTGACGGCTCCAAAATGTTGGCTGGCCTGGGGGCTGGCGTCGTCCTTACGTCCCCAACCGGGGACACAGTCCAATACATCCTTCAGATAATGTATACGGACTCCAACAACGCAGCCGAATACGAGGCCCTCGTGCACGGCCTCCGGATGGAAGTCTCCATGGGCATTAAACGCCTAGAGGTGCGCGGGGATTCAAACCTCGCAATATCCCAAATAAACGGAGACTTTGACGCCAAAGATCCAAAAATGGCAGCATACCGCAATGCAGTCCTAAAAATATCAGCACGGTTCGAAGGGCTCGAATTTCATCATATAGCCGGGATAACAACCGGCGGCGGATATATTGGCACGATCGGTGCAAACGCGCGCGGTCCCACCCAATATCTTTTGGAACGGCTGTTCAAGCCATCCGTACTATGGGAAGGGAAGTCCGGCAATAACAATCCGGACCCAACCGCACCGCCTAACGTCGAACACTCTGACACAATCGGAGGCTCCGCCCCCGAGATAACACCCTCTGCTCACGAAATAATGGCGGTTATCGCCCCATGGACGGAACCATTCCTAGCCTACCTAACTAGGCAGGAACTCCCCGAAGACCAAAATGAGGCTCGCTGCATAGTACGGCGCTCTAAAGCCTATAAAGTCCATGAGGGAGAGCTTTATAAGAAAAGCACTACCGGAGTCCTTCAAAGGTGCATCTCCAAAGAGGAAGGGCGAAACCTCCTGGCTGAAATTCATGCCGGACTGGGTGGGCACCACGCCGCAGCCCGGGCCCTTGTAGGCAAGGCCTTCCGTACAGGATTTTATTGGCCGACGGCCCGAGCAAATGCGCAGGACTTAGTCCAACGATGCGTCGGTTGCCGCCTTTTGCTAACCAAAGCCACATGCCACCCACCGCCTTAAAATTATACTCATCACCGGACGTCATGTGCAGGGGCTTGACATGGTTGGACCCCTCAAGGGAGGAACCCACAAGCAAAAATACCTATTGGTCATGGTGGATAAATTCACCAAATGGATAGAGGCCAAACCTGTTAAAACGGCCGAATCCGGACCAGTGATAGACTTCATATCAGGGGTAGTGCACCGTTACGGTGTCCCCCACAGTATCATCACTGATAATGGCACCAACTTCACGGCCGATGAGGTCAAATCATGGTGCAAAAACATGGGCATCAAGCTCGATTATGCCTCAGTCTATCACCCTCAAACCAACGGCCAAGTCGAACGGGCAAATGGTCTAATAATGAGCGGCATTAAACCCATACTAGTGCGGTCCCTCAAGGAATCTAACACGCACTGGGTTGAGGAGCTCGACTCAGACTGGGGCTGCGAACCACGCCGAATCGTACTACCGGATTCACACCATTCTTCATGGTGTACGGCGCAGAGGCAGTCTTGCCCTGGGACATAATACATGACTCACCTCGAGTGCGCATGTACGAAGAAAGAGAAGACGAGCTTGATCGGCAGGACAGTTTGGACGCATTGGAGGAGGAGCGCGATGTGGCAAAAGCTCGTTCCGCATTCTATCAACAGCAGGCTCAAAGATATCAAAGCAGGGAAGTACGGGCCAAAGCTTATAACGTTGGCGAACTAGTTCTACGCCTGCCGGACAAGAAAAAGGACAAACTCAAGCCCAAATGGGAAGGTCCCTTCATCATCGACTAGGTCCTGACCGGCGGAGCATACCGTCTGCGAAATGCATCGATAATCGACTCGAGCCGAACCCATGGAACGCAGCCCGTCTATGAAGATTCTACGCCTAAGTGCCGGACTCCAAGTTCGTCTCCTTCCTCCGTCCGCATTCTTTATTTTTTGCTTTTTGCTGTCTTCTATTTCTCTCCTTCCCTCTTCTTCTTCTCGTAGCCTCTAGGGGCTCGTTTGCGCTTTTTCCGCACACACTTGACACGTTGTCTGTGCTCATTATACCTGGGGGCTTCTTTAACAGAAGGTTATTTATACGGGCTTTCATGCCCAACACATGCGTTAAACTTCCGCATGTACCTTCTATTCACCATTATATGCATTGATATGACTTATGTTTTGGCCAAGCTGGGTTGCCTGGCTCTTGTGCTTACCCCTACGTTCCCGATTGTTCGACTAGGAGGCAAAGGGAGCACCTCTGCGATTGTTACTGCCGGGTTAGCCGGATGTGTACCTCAGACTGGGTGAAGCCGAAAGCTAGCGTTCTTAAGGGCATATTCGGTCGGTGAACTGAAAGATGATTTTTAACTTTTTACACATCTGCCCCCAGATGATTTTCTGCTTTTATAGCAGCTTTGACATGCACTTTAGGGCATGCATCCCAGCGAAAGGAACCCCTAACGGAACTATTCTCCCTGGAAGATGTTTCTTACTACCCATGTAATATAACATAACTAGTTGGGCACTTGTCTGATACAGCAACAATGACCCCTACGCCTGGTCTCCATGCATACCATGGTTCTTATATAACCACGAAGGTATTCGGACGCACTCCAGACTATTAGGTCCGGAGGTCGAAGCGAAAAGGTCCGCTATGACAAACGATCTACAATCCGGCTAGAAGACATTCTTTCATGTCATATTTTTACATAGTCAACTCGACTCATTGTATTCCTCCTCAATGCCATCTAATAGGCTATCTAATTTACAATCTTGCTGGGAATACTTGGCGGCCAATTCTACTTGGCAGTACACTGCTTACAGGATCTCAATCCCATCCGCCCCACAGGCCCGACCTCGCCATGTGGTTTGGGTCACCGTCGTACCACGCCCGCACCATGGCCCAGCCTCCTGGCGCCTTTGACGGCAGGCCGATATCTTCCATAGCCGGAAGCGCCGCCGTGCTCCTTGAAGCCGCTCCGCCAGCTCCCCAATGCCTTGGGCAGGGAGATAGATGGCCACAAGGCTTGGTCGATGCCTTTCATCACCTGTCGGACTCGTTCGTGCAGGTAGCCGACGCAATTCGGGAAGAAGATCACCAAGAACTGGGCATCTCCTCCTCAGGATGACCTGTGAGCAAACCTACAAACATGTTTATGATTAGTGGCCTTCCTCGCCGAACTCTTTTCAAAGTTCGCTCAAGCACTTACTAAAAATGCCGCGATGAAGCCGCCGATTTTCCTTTACGGAGTCAGCTAACTGGGCTTGAGCGTCCTTTAATTCCTCACCCAGCTTGGTGTTGGCGTCTTGGAGGTTATTCTTCTCCTGTCGCACCCTCGTAAGCACATTCTCGCCGGCCTTCAACTGGCGTAAGAGCTGTTGCTTGTCCGGATCTAGTCCGGCGCCATCTGCAATGTTTTTGTCAGATTTACACACCCGCCGCACTTCATAAATTATTTATCTTCTGAAGCGTATATTACCAGAGGGGGTCTCTATGGCTCCCCCCGTAGCGGCTAGTGTGGCCTCAAGTTGGGCCCTGTACTCTTCAAGCTCCTGGGACAGTTGGGTACTCTTTTCTGTAAGATCCTGCATAACAAAATGATCCTTAAATCAGTTATTCTAACTATTTTAAGTCTCGGGGGCTACTGGCATATATAACTGTCAAATTTCCTTACCCGTATGTCCTTCACATACTGCTATGTGGCTCTGGCTAGACCATCTTGAGCGGCATGGAGGTGCGCATCTCCCGAATCAAAGGCATTCAAGGCCTCTTGGGAGAAACATGCGTCACGAAGAACTGTCCAGCGGCGACTATGATTCAAGGCGCTCTCCACCTCGGAGTTGGTGGCGGACAACCTATCGGCATCCTCTGTCGGAGGAACATCCGACGCACGTCTCGTGCTCGCTTCGGCCTCCGGACCCGGCTTTGAAGCTTGTCCGGTGAAGGTTCGATCGGCAGCCTCTCCGGACTCAGTCCGGCGAGCGCTCTTTTTCCTGAAAAGAGCATCAGCGTTAGTACGCCTTCCAGGAGTCAATCGTGGGAGTATGGTGACATGCCATACCGTTGCGGTGGAGTTTCGATCCGGACCGCACTTCTTTTTAACCTGCGGGGCCGCGCTGCCCTTTGTTGGCCAGCCGCCGCAAGCTCGGCTTCCCGCCGTGAACGTACCCCCTGCGAAACACCATTGGCATACGGTGGTAAAAAATAAGCACGGATGGGTCATTATCAGGGTTTTGGGATCTTGGTCTCAGTTACCTGTGGGGCTGGAAGTATTCCGGGGTAATCGGCCGTAATGGCTACCAAAGCATTGTCGATGCTAAGTTGGTAGAACACCCCGTCGATCAACTCCACCGTTATATCCAGATCCTCTTCGGAGGTTGGATCGAGGGACCGCTCCGGATCATCGGGTTGTGGGGGTGGGCTGTGTATCTTCTCCATAGTCCGGCGCAGTTCCTACGCAAAAACCATGAAATGAGATATTTAAATACGGGAATACGGATCGGATAGGTCACAAGGATGTTTGCTTACCCACCTTCGAGGATTATTCGAAGAAAACTCCTTCAGTGGGTTGACACGGAGGAAATCCTCCTCCTCTCCTTTGTACATAGCAGACAAGATCTTCACCAGTTCGGTGACCGATCCTGGCCCTTTGCGGCCATGGCGGGTGGCATCGTCCTCCCCGTTGAAGTCCAACATGGGGTGGCCCCTGTATTGGAGCGGCTGCACTCCCCTCATAATGCAGATTGCCATGACTCCTGTCATGGTCAGTCCGGCATGAGCCAGTAACCTTATTCGGCTCATCAAATTACGGACATCCCGGTCATCTTCTCTCCGGGGGCTCCGAGGGCGCCAACTTAGGCGCTTCTTCAGTGGAGCATTGCTGAACTCCGGAAGGCCGATCCGAACAGGATCCGGCAGCGGGACGCCCTCCATGTAAAACCATTCCGAAGGCCAGTCTTCGGAAGCCTTCTTTGGGGTTCCGGACAGGTATCAGGTCCCGGTGATGCGCCATAGCTCGGCTCCGCCCACTTGGTATATTGACCCCTCATGAGAACGGGGAACTAGGCAGAATATTCTCTTCCACAGCCCGAAATGAGCCTCGACGCCCAGAAACAGTTCGCAAAGGGCCAAGAAGCCCGTGATGTGCAAGATGGAGGCAGGAGTAAGATGGTGCAGTTGGAGGCCGTAGAACTCCAAGAGCCCTCGGAGAAACGGATGGATTGGAACTCCGAGTCCTTTTACTAGATAAGAGATGAAGCACACCCTCTCTCCTTTAGAGGGATCGGGGACGCTCTCCGCTTGCTTTCCGCCCTTGTAGGTGGCAAGTCCGGCTCGAACCGGAACCATGAAGGCCGGAGGGAGAAATCCCTTGGCTTGGAGTATAACTAGCTCGCTATGCGGGACTGAGCATCTCTCCCAATTTCCTGGCTGGGGGCTGGGAGCGCGAGAGGAGGATCCGCGTCGACTGTCCATGATGGAATGGGCTTTGGTCGAGGCGCCCGATGAAAGCTTCAAAGGGGGATGGTGTGACTCAAATCTAGATCCTTGCCCTTTATAAGTTTACTCCTTTGCGCGGCTAGGGGGAATATTGTAAAAATACCCTGGCTTTTCGCATTCGTTCAAACACGTGGAAGATGGCCATTATTGGGCGCAGAAGCCGAGGAGCGCAACATTTATCAGAAGCCGGGCACTATTTGACAAGTATATGGAATTTGGAGAAGAACCCGCCTCGCAATGCCGAAGACAATCAACGCGCCGGACTCATCGTCATTGAAGCCTGGTTCAGGGGCTACTGAGGGAGTCCCGGGCTAGGGGGTGTCCGGATAGCCGGACTATCGTCACGGCCGGACTCCAAGACTATGAAGATACAAGATTGAAGACTTCGTCCCGTGTCCGGATGGGACTTTCCTTGGCGTGGAAGGCAAGCTTGGCGACACGGATATGTAGATCTCCTACCATTGTAACCGACTCAGGTAACCCTAACCTATTCGGTGTCTATATAAACCGGAGGGTTTTAGTCCGTGAGGACTAACAACAATCATACCATAGGCTAGCTTCTAGGTTTAGCCTCCTTGATCTCGTGGTAGATCTACTCTTGTACTACCCATATCATCAATATTAATCAAGCAGGAGTAGGGTATTACCTCCATCAAGAGGGCCCGAACCTGGGTAAAAACATCGTGTCCCTTGTCTCCTGTTAGCATCCGCCTAGACGCACAGTTCGGGACCCCCTACCCGAGATCCGCCGGTTTTGACACCGACAACGACCACACATTCCGTTCCGACCCAACCGGTTGGCTCCTCATGAACACGACGACGACGTTGTTTCTCCGTTCCGACCTAGCCACGTACACGAGCCCTAGCTGTACGTATGCGCGAGTAGGCGTTCGAGACCCTGCCCTTATGTACACATACGTGGCGTATTTTCTTTCTTGCGCACTGGCCGCTGTACGTACGTGTACATGCTGCGTGGGCGCCTCTACTATGACACGTGCGCGCCTCTACATCGACCAGTATATATGTACGTACACGTTCGCGACCAGAATGACAACGCTACGTACGCTTCGACCAGGTGGGTCCCGACTGTCAGGCACTTCCTTGCGCGAAGATGTAGCTGGTGGGTCCTAGCAGTCAGGGGGGCGAATCGTTTTTTTTGCCCGGACGCACTTCCTTGCGTGCGAAGGTGTAGCTGGTGGGTCCCAGCAGTTAGGGGGCGAATCGTTTTTTTGCCCGGACGCACTTCCTTGCGTGCGAAGGTGTAGCTGGTGGGTCCCAGTGACGACCCACAAGTGTAGGGGATCGCAACAGCTTTCGAGGGTAAAGTATTCAACCCAAATTTATTGATTCGGCACAAGGGGAGCCAAAGAATATTCTTGAGTATTAGCAGTTGAGTTGTCAATTCAACCACACCTGGATAACTTAGTATCTATAGCAAAGTAGTATGATAATAAAGGTAACGGTGGCAAAAGTAAAGATAATGGTTTTTGGGTTTTTGTAATAGTTGTAACAGTAGCACCGGAAAAGTAAATAAGCGAAGAACAATATGTGAAAAGCTCGTAGGCAATGGATCAGTGATGGATAATTATGCGGATGCGATCCTCATGTAATAGCTATAACATAGGGTGACATGTAACTAGCTCCAGTTCATCAATGTAATGTAGGCATGTATTCCGTAAATAGTCATACGTGCTTATGGAAAAGAACTTGCATGACATCTTTTGTCCTACCCTCCCGTGGCAGCAGGGTCCTAGCGGAAACTAAGGGATATTAAGGCCTCCTTTAATAGAGAACCGGAACAAAGCATTAGCACATAGTGAATACATGAACTCCTCAAACTACGGTCATCACCGAGAAGTTTCCCTATTATTGTCACTTCGGGGTTGTCGGATCATAACACATAATAGGTGACTATAGACTTGCAAGATAGGATCAAGAACACACATATATTTATGAAAACATAATAGGTTCAGATCTGAAATCATGGCACTCGGGCCCTAGTGACAAGCATTAAGCATAGCAAAGTCATAGCAACATCAATCTCGTAACATAGTGGATACTAGGATCAAACCCTAACAAAACTAACTTGATTACATGGTAAATCTCATCCAACCCATCACCGTCCAGCAAGCCTACGATGGAATTACTCACGCACGGCGGTGAGCATCGTGAAATTGGTGATGGAGGATGGTTGATGATGACGACGGCGACGAATCCTCTTCGAGCCCCGAACGGACTCTGATCAGCCCCCGAGAGAGATTAGGGCTTGGCGGCGGCTCCGTGTCGTAAAACGCGATGAAACTTTCTCTCTGATTTTTTTCTCCCCGAACGTGAATATATGGAGTTGGAGTTGAGGTCGGTGGAGGTCCAAGGGGCCCACGAGATAGGGGGGCGCGCCCGCCCCCTGTCTCGTGGACAGGGTGTGGGCCCCCTGGTGTATTTCTTTCGCCTAAAAATTCTTATTAATTCCAAAAAGTGCCTCCGTGGATTTTCAGGACATTTCGAGAACTTTTCTTTTCTACACATCAAACAACATCATGGCAGTTCTGCTGAAAACAGCGTCAGTCCGGGTTAGTTTCATTCAAATCATGCAAGTTAGAGTCCAAAACAAGGGCAAAAGTGTTTGGAAAAGTAGATACGTTGGAGACGTATCAACTCCCCCAAGCTTAAACCTTTGCTTGTCCTCAAGCAATTCAGTTGATAAACTGAAAGTGATAAAGAAAAACTTTTACAAACTCTGTTTGCTCTTGTTGTTGTAAACATGAAAAGCCAGCATTCAAGTTTCAGCAAGTATTATGAGCTAACCATACTCACAATAACACTTGGGTCTCACAATTACTCATATCAATAGCATAATCAACTGGCGAGCCATAATAATAAAACTCGGATGACAACACTTTCTCAAAACAATCATAACATGATATAAAAAATGGTATCTCGCTAGCCCTTTCTGAGACCGCAAAACATAAATGCAGAGCACCTTTAAAGATCAAGGACTGACTAAACATTGTAATTCATGGTAAAAGAGATCCAGTCAAGTCATACCCAATATAAACCAATAGTAATGAATGCAAATGATAGTGTGCTCTCCAGCGAGTGCTTTTTAATAAGAAGGGTGATGACTCAACATGAAAGTAAATAGATAGGCCCTTCGCAGAGGGAAGCAGGGATTCGTAGAGGTGCCAGATCTCAATTTTAAAATAGAGATTGAATAACATTTTGAACGTTATACTTTCGCTGTCAACGCAACAACTATGAGATGGCTGTATCTTCCATACTACATGCATTATAGGCAGTTCCCAAACAGAATGGTAAAGGTTTATACTCCCCCAACCACCAACAAGCATCAATCCATGGCTTGCTCGAAACAACGAGTGCCTCCAACTAACAACAGCCCTGGGGGAGTTTTGTTTAATTATTTTTATTTGCTTTGATCTTTTGGATCATGGGACTGGGCATCCCGCCATCGCCCTTTCTCGTGAATGAGGTGCGGAGTCCACTCCTCTTGAGAATAACCCACCTAGCATGGAAGATATAGGCAGCCCTAGTTGAAACATGAGCTGCTCGAGCATACAAAACAGAATTTCATTTGAATGTTTGGAGTTTGGCACATACAAATTTACTTGCAACGGCAGGTAAATACCGCATATAGGAAGGTATAGTTGACCCATATGGAACAACTTTGGGGTTTAAGGATTGTGGATGCACAAGCAGTATTCCCGCTTAGTACAGGTGAAGGCTAGCAAAAGACTGGGAGGCGACCAACTGAGAGAGCGAAAGCAGTCATAAACATGCATTAAAATTAATTCACACCGAATACAAGCATGAGTAGGATATAATCCGCCATGAACATAAATATCATGAAGGCTATGTTGATTTGTTTCAACTACATGCGTGAACATGTGCCAAGTCGAGTCACTCAATTCATTCAAAGGAGGATACCGTCCCATCATACCACATCATAATCGTTCTAATAGCATGTTGGCACGCAAGGTAAACCATTATAACTCAAAGCTAATCAAGCATGGCACAAGCAAATATAATCTCTAAATGTCATTGCAAATATGTTTACTTCATAACAGGATGACTCGGAAACGATGAACTCATCATATTTACAAAAACAAGAGAGGTCGAGTTCGAACCAGCTTTTCTCATCCCAATAAGTCCATCATATATCGTCATTATTGCCTTTCACTTGCACGACCGAACGATGTGTATAATAATAGTGCACATGCATTGGACTAAGCTGGAATCAGCAAGCATTCAACTCAAAAGAGAAGACAAGTAATATGGGCTCTAATTTAAATAAACAATCTTGCATATGAGAGCCACTAAACATTTTCAATATGGTCTTCTCGATCCCAAAGGAAAGATAAGAAAATAAAACTATTTACACGGGAAAGCTCCCAACAAGTAAAAAGAAGAACTAGAAGTCTTTTTGGGTTTTCATTTTAATTTCTACTACAAGCATGGAAATTAAACTAACTAAATTTTTTGGGTTTTTCTTAAGGTTTATCAAACACACAAGAAGAAAACTAGAAAAAGAAATTTAAACTAGCATGGATAATACAATAAAAGAGTATGAGCACCGACGACTAGTGTGTGAACATGAATGTAAAGTCGGTGAGAAATACGTACTCCCCCAAGCTTAGGCTTTCGGCCTAAGTTGGTCTAGTACCAAGGACCGCCTGGCTGATAACCATAAGTGAAACCGGGTTCGTACTGAGATGCAGCGGAAACCGCCTCCTGAGCTGCAGCGTGTTGGCGAGCTGCCTCCGCTCTCCTCTCGTGTTCAGCTGCTTCCTCCCTGGTGACAACATATCTTCCTTTTTCCTGATAATAAAAAAGGTAGGGAGCAGGAAGAGTAACATGGACGACGTTGCGTCTATAATATGTTAGTCGATATTGGAGGAATTGTTCATTCCTCCCAAGAAATTGATGACTGGCCATAGCTTCATAATCCAAATAAACAGGAGGTATTATCATATCTCCCTCTCGTGGGGCTATACCAAGATAATTAGCCACACGGGTTGCATAAATTCTTCCAAATAAATTTCCCTTTCTACTATTATTCTGCAACCTACGTGCAACTATTGCCCCCAAGTTATAACCTTTATAACCTAACACGACACTCTTGAGGACACACAGATCAGGGACACACATGTGACATGCTTCATCCTTACCGTTAATACATCTACCAATGAAGAGAGCAAAATAATGTATACCAGGAAAATGAATGCTCCCTATGGTAGCTTGTGCTATGTCCCTAGATTCTCCCACAGTAATACTAGCAAGAAAATCTCTAAATTCAGATTTGTGAGGATCATTAATATTACCCCACTGCGGGAGTTTGCAAGCAGTTGTGAAATCCTCTAAATCCATGGTATAAGATGTATCATAGATATCAAATATGACACTAGGAGAATTACGCGCACAGTTATATTTGAACCTCCGCACAAAAGAATCAGTCAATTGACAATACCGCGGACACTTATCTTGTAAGAAGTCCTCCAGCTCGGCATTACGCACATGCGCGTCAAATTCCTCCTTGAAGCCTGCTTCGACCATAAAATCATCGGATGGCCACTCACAAGCTTGTACGTCCGCGTCCCTTGGCAATTCAACATCTTGCTCACGTATAGCAATCCTGGGCCCTTTCTTCACCGAGGAACCACCTTGGCACATTCTCCTAGACATAATTCTTTTTCTGAAAAATTTCTGAAATTTTAGTAACTTCAAAATAAAAGTGAATAAAACTAAACAAGATTGGTAGCAACTACTCCTACAAGTGCCTAGAGCCTATATCATGCATTAGAATTGCTTGGGACCTCATAAATTAAACATGCAAGCTCAAGAACATGGCCACCTATGCAGCAAAAATTTGCAATGAATAAAGCACTAGAACAAAAACTAATTGGACCAATGGAGGAGTCACATACCAAGCAACAATCGCCCAAAGCAATTTTGTGAATGGAGCTTTGAGCAAGGAGATCGAAAATCGTAGCAAAATGAGCTAGAACTCGTGCTTGAGCTGGATGGGGATTTTTTTTGGGTAGAAGCTGAAGTGTGTGGGTGCTGGCATAAGTGGAGGGGGCCCCCCAGGGGCCCACGAGATAGGGGGGCGCCCTAGGGAGAGGGGGCGCGCCCTCCACTCTCGTGGCCTGGTGCTTGCCCCTCCTGCAGTGATTTCAGTGCCTAAAATCCTCAAATACTCCATAAAAAACATATTAAATTTGCAGGGCATTTGGAGCACTTTTATTTTCGGATATTTTTAATGCATGGATAATTCAGAAAATGCAGACAGATAATACTATTTTTGCTTTATTTATTCTAAATAACAGAAAGTAAAAAGAGGGTATGAAGGTTGTGCCTTCTAGTTTCATCCATCTCATGATCATCAAAATGAATCCACTAACAAGGTTGATCAAGTCTTGTTAACAAACTCATTCCGAATAACACGGAACCGAGAAATTTGAATAACACTAAGTTACCTCAACGGGATATGAAAATCCCCAACAATAAGAATATCATACTTTTTCTTGACAGTAGGGAGAGGAAATTCAAAACCTCCAATAATAATAGTTGGAACTTTTCCAATAGAGTTGATGCTATGAACTTGAGATTGTTTCCTCGGAAAGTGTACCGTATGCTCATTACCATTAACATGAAAAGTGACATTGCCTTTGTTGCAATCAATAACAGCCCCCGCAGTATTAAGAAAAGGTCTACCAAGGATAATAGACATACTATCGTCCTCGGGAATATCAAGAATAACAAAGTCCGTTAAGATAGTGACATTTGCAACCACAACATGCACATCCTCACAAATACCGACAGGTATAACAGTTGATTTATCAGCCATTTGCAAAGATATTTCAGTAGGTGTCAACTTATTCAATTCAAGTCTACGATATAAACAGAGAGGCATAACACAAACACCGGCTCCAAGATCACATCAAGCAGTTCTAACATAATTTCTTTTAATGGAGCATGGTATAGTTGGTACACCCGGATCTCCATGTTTCTTTGGTATTCCACCTTTAAAAGTGTAATTAGCAAGCATGGTGGAAATTTCAGCTTCCGGTATCTTTCTTTTATTTGTAATGATATCCTTCATATACTTAGCATAAGGATTTACTTTGAGCATATCAGTTAAGCGCATACGCAAGAAAATAGGTCTAATCATTTCAGCAAAGTGCTCAAAATCCTCATCATCCTTTGTCTTGGATGATTTAGGAGGAAAGGGCATGGGTTTCTGAATCCATGGTTCTCTTTCTCTACCGTGCTTCCTAGCAACAAAATCTCTCTTATCATAACGTTGATTCTTTGATTGTGGGTTATCAAGATCAACAGCAGGTTCAACCTCTACTTCATTGTTTTTGCTAGGTTGAGCATCAACATGAACATTATCATTAACATTATCACTAGGTTCATGTTCATCACTGATTGTGTTTCAGCATCGAGATAGAAATATCATTGGGATTCTCGGTGTGTGTCTACATGAGGTTCACTAGAAGCATGCAAAGTTCTATCGTTTTTCGTTTTCTTCTTTTTAGAAGAACTAGGTGCCTCTAAATTATTTCTCTGAGAATCTTGCTCAATTCTCTTAGGGTGGCCTTCAGGATACAAAGGTTCCTGAGTCATTCTACCAGTTCTAGTAGCCACTCTAACAGCAAAGTCATTTTTATTATTTAATTCCTCAAGCAAATCATTTTGAGCTTTGAGTACTTGCTCGGCTTGAGTAGCAACCATAGAAGCATATTTGCTAATGAGTTGGAGTTCACCTTTAACTCTAGCCATATTATCGCTCACGCGTCCTATCTCGAAAGCATTATTCTTTAACTCTCTACCAACATAAGCATTAAAACTTTCTTGTCTAGCCATAAAGTCATCAAATTCATCTAAGCAAGGGCTATGAAATTTAGTAGAGGGGATTACAACTTTATCATATCTATAGAGAGAATTTACCTTTACTACCTTTGTCGGGTTATCAAGACAATGTGGTTCTTCAACAAGCGGTATATTAAGACCATGTATTTCTTCAATAGGTGGTAAATTCTTAACATCTTCAGCTTTAATACCTTTTTCTTTCATTGATTTCTTTGCCTCTTGCATATCTTCAGGACTGTGAAATAAAACACCTCTCTTCTTCGGAGTGGGTTTAGGAATAGGCTCAAGAGCTGGCTTAATTGGTTCAGGAGTTGCCTTAGGAATTGGCTCAGGAAGATTCCAATTATTTTTATTAGTCAACATATTATTCAATAGCAATTCAGCTTCGTTGACTGTTCTTTCCCTGAAAACACAACCAGCACAACTATCCAAGTAGTCCTTGGAAGCATCGGTTAGTCCATTATAAAAGATATCAAGTATTTCATTTTTCTTGAGAGGATGATCAGGCAAAGCATTAAGTAACCGGAGAAGCCTCCCCCAAGCTTGTGGGAGACCCTCTTGTTTGATTTGCACAAAATTATGTATTTCCTGCAATGCAGCTTGTTTCTTATGAGCAGGAAAATATTTAGCAGAGAAGTAATAAATCATATCCTGGGGACTACGCACACAACCAGGAGCAAGAGAATTATACCAAGTCTTAGCATCACCCTTTAACGAGAACGGAAATATCTTAAGGATATAAAAAATACCGAGATCTTTCATCATGATTAAACGGGATAGTTATATCATTCAACTTGGTAAGATGTGCCACAACAGTTTCAGATTCAAGGCCATAAAAAGGATCAGATTCAACTAGAGTAATAATCTCAGGATCAACAGAGAGTTCACAATCCTTATTAGTAACACAGATAGGTGAAGTAGCAAAACCAGGGTCAGGTTTCATTCTAGCATTAAGAGACTGCTGCTTCCATTTAGCTAATAATTTCTTAAGATCATATCTATCATTGCAAGCAAAGATAGCTCTAGCAGCTTCTTCATTCATAACATAACCCTCAGGAACAATAGGCAATACATAATCATTGGGAGAATTTTCATCATCACTATCATCAATAATAGCATCTTCAATATTTTCATTCCCCCTAACTCTAGCAAGTTGTTCATCAAGAAATTCACCTAATGGCAAAGTAGTATCACGCACAGAAGTAGTTTCATCATAAGTATCATGCATAGCATAAGTGGCATCATCAATAACATGCGACATATCAGAGTTCATGGCAGTGGTAGGTTTAGGTGTCGCAAGCTTACTAATAACGAAAGGAGAATCTAGTGCAGAGCTAGATGGCAGTTCCTTACCTCCCCTCGTAGTTGAGGGCAAAATCTTGGTTTTAGCGTCTTTCAAGTTCTTCATAGTGATTAACAGATATAAATCCCAAGTGACTCAGAGAATCGAGCTATGCTCCCCGGAAACGGCGCCAGAAATTAGTCTTGATGACGCACAAGTTTAGGGGATCGCAACAGCTTTCGAGGGTAAAGTATTCAACCCAAATTTATTGATTCGACACAAGGGGAGCCAAAGAATATTCTTGAGTATTAGCAGTTGAGTTGTCAATTCAACCACACCTGGATAACTTAGTATCTGCAGCAAAGTATTTAGTAGCAAAGTAGTATGATAATAAAGGTAACGGTGGCAAAAGTAAAGATAATGGTTTTTGGGTTTTTGTAATAGTTGTAACAGTAGCTCCGGAAAAGTAAATAAGCGAAGAACAATATGTGAAAAGCTCGTAGGCAATGGATCAGTGATGGATAATTATGCCGGATGCGATTCCTCATGTAATAGCTATAACATAGGGTGACACAGAACTAGCTCCAGTTCACCAATGTAATGTAGGCATGTATTCCGTAAATAGTCATACATGCTTATGGAAAAGAACTTGCATGACATCTTTTGTCCTACCCTCCTGTGGCAGCGGGGTCCTAGCGGAAACTAAGGGATATTAAGGCCTCCTTTTAATAGAGATCCGGAACAAAGCATTAGCACATAGTGAATACATGAACTCCTCAAACTACGGTCATCACCGAGAAGTATCCCGATTATTGTCACTTCGGGGTTATCGGATCATAACACATAATAGGTGACTATAGGCTTGCAAGATAGGATCAAGAACACACATATATTCATGAAAACATAATAGGTTCAGATCTGAAATCATGGCACTCGGGCCCTAGTGACAAGCATTAAGCATAGCAAAGTCATAGCAACATGAATCTCAGAACATAGTGGATACTAGGGATCAAACCCTAACAAAACTAACTTGATTACATGGTAAATATCATCCAACCCATCACCGTCCAGCAAGCCTACGATGGAATTACTCATGCACGGCGGTGAGCATCATGAAATTCGTGATGGAGGATGGTTGATGATGACGACTGCAACTAATCCCCCTCTCCGGAGCCCCGAACGGACTCCAGATCAGCCCTCCCGAGAGAGATTAGGGCTTGGCGGCGGCTCCGTGTCGTAAAACGCGATGAAACTTTCTCTGATTTTTTCTCCCTAACGTGAATATATGGAGTTGGAGTTGAGGTCGGTGGAGGTCCAGGGCCCCACGAGATAGGGGCGCGCCCTAGGGGCGCCTGTCTCGTGGACAGGTGTGGGCTCCTCGTGTATTTCTTTTCGCCAGAAATTCTTATTAATTCCAAAAAGTGCCTCCGTGGATTTTCAGGATATTCCAAGAACTTTTCTTTTCTACACATAAAAAAACATCATGGCAGTTCTGCTGCAAACAGCGTCAGCCCGGGTTAGTTTCATTCAAATCATGCAAGTTAGAGTCCAAAAGAAGGGCAAAAGTGTTTGGAAAAGTAGATACGTTGGAGACGTATCACCCAGCAATCAGGGGGAAACGTTTTTTTCGCGAAATACGGTGGCCCGTCCGGTGGGTCCCCGCTATCAGGTGGAGGAATAATTATTTTGTGCGTAATAAGGAGGCACTTCCTTGCTGCGGCCGTGCACCCAGCTGTCAGCCTCTCCATGTACAGTCCACGTCCGATGGAAGCCGTTCCTTGAGCATGTTGACCACGCCGCGCAGAGAGCACCAGGGCGGTGGATGATGGTGAGGCCTAGGAAGGGGACGACACAGAGCCGGGGAAGACGCGGCAGTGGATCCCTGTCGTGGTTTTGTCACGGCAGATGTCCTCATGAAAGGACTTAGTCATGGGGCCATCGATACGGGTTAACTTGAAAGGGGTTAAAGCGGACACGAAGACACAAGAGTTATACTAGTTCGGCCCCTTCGATGAAGGTAAAAGCCTACTTCTAGTTTGTGATGGATTGATGTGGTCTCGATGACTAGGGAGCAAATAAGCTTCGCCTAGGCCTCGAAGTTGTTGTTGTTCGTCCCTTGAACCGCCCTGTGTCGCCCCTTATATACACGGGTGGCGCTTGTCGGTTGAGAGTCCCAATCTCCGTTCATACTGTATCCGGTTGGTCTCTATATTCCTAACTTACAAAGACAAGTTTACATATCAGGCTGGTTTAGGGCTCTGTGTTCTAAATCGACTCACGGCCTTGGGCCCTTATCTTCATGCTTGGGCTTTTACACCATTGAACTACTGATGAAGTTAACCCGGCCCGGATAGGCCGGTTTACGCCCAGTAGTAATATCCCCAACATTAGGCCCCAGATTGATTTGAACAGGTTCATATCAATCCTTGATAAAAAATCTTTAACTTCAATATCTTCTTGTAATTGTTGAACCGCTGTGATATCCCCTTCTCTGGTTGCTGTAAACCGTCGTGACGTTCTTCGGAGCACCGTAACGGTCCATCATGACATCACCTCTGCATAAAAAGGATCAAAAAGATTCCCTTCTCATTAATGATTATCTCGAAAATCGAGGCGACAGGCGCGCCCACTCGGCCGCTTTGGACGCCTTGATTCTCGCGCCTGCCTTTCACTCCTTCGCTTATAAATAAAGCCCGAGGGCCCCCTTTCTCTTCCTCTTCTTCATCTTCTTCTTCCTCGCGACGACCTCAGCTCTGAAGCTCCGCCCCCGTCCGCGACCTTCGAGAACCGCACCAACCAAGGCCGCTGCATCAACCTGAGTTAGATCAGAGACTCATCGCCCCCCTCCGCCACAATCTGCAGCGGTAAATTTCTTCTGCTCTTTGCCTTTAGATCTGCATTAAATTTTTGCAAGTTCATCCGCAGTCCTCCATTTTTCCTCTTCTTCCTACCTTCTGACGTGGTAGTTTTAATCCAAATACAGTATATATCTCTTGCGGTAGTCATTCCGCATCTGTTTTTAATATTAGTAGCCCTTCCTTTTCTTCTGGTGGAGTATACATCCTTCTCTGTTTTTCTTGAACACCTTTTTAAAGAACGCAGTAAAAACTGTCTTACAGATGCGCGGTAGATCCAAATAGATTTTACCATTGTGTGAAACCTGTTTCTGTCAACACTTAGCAGAAAACTTGAATCTGGGCCTTTCTACCTATGGGCGGTTTAATCCTTGATAGCCAATCCGCCATATGTCATTAGCCCTCTCTTAAACCGCCAACCGTACCTTGAATTTTAATTTCACCGGTTTAACACTGAATTTTTCACTTACAAACCGTAGATAGTGAACCGGCACCTGTTTGATTTTCTTTCAGCTCTCCCCTTCCGGAATGGCGAAACAATTTTCTTCTTGCAATTGGGTTTCATCCCGGATCACGGAAACACAGCTCAACGGCTACGTCACCGCTGGCGCTTTAGCCTCAAAAAATGTTCTCCACTGGCGTGTTCCGGAATCGGAATGTCCGCCGGCACCTCAAGAAGGAGAGGTGATTGTTTTTATGCAACACCTAGACCGGGGATTCAGCCCGCCCGGATCAAAAAATTTCCGGGATGTCCTCGCAAGCTTCCAACTCCATCCACAAGATATTGGTCCGAACTCTGTGTCCAATATATGCAACTTTCAAGTCTTCTGCGAAGTCTATCTTCAAGAAGAACCAACCGTGGAGTTATTCCGAGATTTCTTTCATTTGAACCGCCATACAGAGTTCTCGGACGGTCCTAACACAGAACTTGGTGGCGTTTCAATCCAAAAAAGGAAAGAAGTGGACTTTCCTCACGCCAAGCATCATAGCCATCCGAAAGATTGGAATCAAACCTGGTTCTATTGCCGGAACACTGCTCCTAACGGAGAAAATACCTTGCCGGGTTATCGCCCTCAACGGCTTAGCAACAACCACCCATTGCCTTCGCGTTTGACTGCCGCAGAACGGAAGAACTTTGCACCCCAAATTATCAAGCTCCGGGCTCTGATGGCTAACGGCTTAACTGGTATTGACCTTGTTCGTTGTTGGGTTTCTTGGGGCATCTTGCCATTAAGCCGCCGCCCCGGATTGATGCACGAATACCTTTGGTGACGCTAAAGATCCTCAACGACATCACGAGCTATCAATAATCGAGCTTGAAATTCCCGAGACAGTGAAGAAAATGCTCGATGAACCGATCTCGCGTGCAGCCAAACCGGTTGGCCCTGCTCGATCTCCAACAAACCGCTCATGTAAGGTTCCTCTCATTGCTTTTACTGATTTTGATTCCATATTGATTGTATTAATCTCTTATTAATTCTCAGGCTAACAGCTCCTTTTGGAAACGAACGAAACCGGCCCGGCTTCCTCGTGTAAAGACCAAGACCACCAAGAAAGCTGGCAAGAGGAAAACCGCCGAGTCTTCTGAACCGCCGGAGGATGAAGAATCAGATGCTGATGTAGAGCTTGACTTACTTTGTTCTTTTTTCATTCATTTTACTGATAGTTAGAATTCCCTGGATGACGCTGAGGCCAGCCATGCAGAACCTGTTGAGGTAACCCTTCTTTCTTCCGATTCTGATCTTGTACCGTTTAAAAGAATTCGCCGCACAGTCCGGAAAGTGAAACAATCTCACTCTTGTGCTCATTTGAATCGAAAACTTTCTTTGAAGACACAGCAAACTGAAGAACGCCGTACGACCCGGCATAGCGGTAAACAAATTACGTCGTCCGGTTTAGCTGACACACCAACCCGAAACGTCGCCCGTGAGGTGACTTGTTCTCCGAAAAGCGTTATCCTTGAAAGGTTTCTTCCGTTGCCCTCTCAATCCATCTGACCCGAATTATTAGGTTTCTTCCAACTCGTCTGGCAGTTCATCAACCACTCAGCTGCCTCCTCTCAAAGTTGCTGCTGGGTAAGCATATTACTCCTTAATTTGTTCCTTGTATTTGTCAGTTTATCATATTCTAACCCTTGATGTTGTAGCACCAAGGCTCGTCTTAGTAAAAAGGCCAAGACCCTCGACCCTACTGTGAATGTTGATCCGGAGAAGACTCCAGAGCATCATGGTGAAAATCCCGAAGTTGCTAAAGACAACTCTGTTGGGGTTAATCAAGATGCCAATGCTAATCCGCCAGAGGTTGAACCGGAGGTCCAAGTTGAAACGTATCATCCTCCTGCTCCACCGAGTCCTGCAGCAGAGCAACAGGACTAAACTGCTGATCCGCCAAGCCCGGGTATGAAAGCGCCAAGCCCAGGTGAAAATGCCAATCCGGCCAGCCCCACCAAAGATGATGATGTCGTAGTTACGGGCACCGCATATACCGCCCCTGGCAATCCGGTTGCTCTATCAAAGCACTGTGCCAAGGAAGAATTTACTGCCATGAGCAAAGGGAAGGAAAAAACTGATCTGTCAGCTTATGACAATCTCTCTGCCCAAGATCTTCACTGGCTTCTCGAACCGCTCTACACAAGCCGTGATTTCGAAGCCGGTCTGGTAAATCTTATGAAGGAGCGCTATGAGGTAAACATTTATGCCTTTCTCTTGTACCTTCATTGCATAGTAGCCCCCAAGGGCGTGTTTGTAATCTTCTTTCAAGCCGGTACTTGATATAGAACTCAATACTTTCAGAGTCCTCTGTTGTATCCCCCAAGGGCCGGTTCAACTTAGTATAGTTAAATCGGGACTTAACATAAAACTCAATGCTTCAGAATTCACTGATGTAGCCCCCAAGGGCCGGTTCAACTTAGTATAGTAAAACCGGGACTTAACATAAAACTCAATGCTTCAGAATTCACTGATGTAGCCCCCAAGGGCCGGTTCAACTTAGTATAGTTAAACCGGGACTGTAATTTATATCGCTGCAGCAGAACATGTTCGAGCAAATAGCCATTAGCCCCCAAGTGCCAAGTTGAATACCTGTATTGAGCTTGGGACTTTGTGATTTTATTGGCAGATGAAGATCAAATATGCATTAGCCCCCAAGTGCCAAGTGTATGACTGGTTATGTGCTTGGGACTTGCAATGAAAATACTAACATGCTCCCTTTTTGTTGCAGAGTGATATACGCCAACAAACCTCACAAATCAATGATCTTCAAGAAAATCTGAAATCTCAACAAGCGTAAACCTCCAAGGCCAAGGATGAGTTGAAACCGCTTTGACTACTATGGAGCAGCTCAAGGAGTGGTTTAAGTCCGAGCGGCCAACTGGGATCTTGAAAAGGCGGGCTTGCTAAAGCGGGCGGAGGATGTCAAGCAGCTATTAAACCGTGACGGAAGAGCTCACTGGATTAAAGCACCAAATCAATGCCATGACCTCTGCCATATTCGGTAAGCAATGCTTCACCAATGTTGTGATTAATATTTCGTTTTGAAATTTCCTCCGGTCTAACCTGAACTTTCTTAAACCGGTATAGATAAACGATCGCTCATCCGGCTCGACACGCAGAAGAAACTCAAGGTCGCGATACACTAATTGAACAAGCAGATACCGCACCCAGCGAAGTTATTTGCGCCACTTCTTACGATAATGCAGCTCGACATTGATCAAGGACACTTTCGACCGTCTATCTATGATACCAGCACGAGATAGAAGAATTGAAACGATCCGCTGCCGGGCTGGCACCTTATTGGCACTAACTCGCGCCAAAGCATGGATAGCTGACCTTGATCCGCCGACATAGCCAAAGGCTTCCCAAAGGTGCTCAAGAAAATGGCGAAGCATTCGATAATGATGCTCTCAAACGGGTAACCAGGAGATGCGTCCTCTGGCGAAGTCAAGCGGGCGAAGAGGCCAACTGACGGTTCACCGCTCCTTCTACGAACAACAATGACGGGTTGAAGCTGTTATTCCGAAGTGCGTAACCTTATTCCACCAACCCGTAAGCACACTTATGCCCCGACGCTGATCCGCTGAGCTTATAAGTGAAGAGGCTGTCTTCGTGCTTTAACCTGATTGATGGACCACCAATGACTTCCGCCATTGGATGGTGAGGAGGAAGAAGTTGAACCGACGCCAGACGACCCATCTTCTTCACGCCAACCCGCAATGAAGCTTAATCCGCAAGCCGTTGATGCATCGAAGCTGCCCGTCATGACACCATTCCAAATTTTGGGCCTCTGCCTTGTAATAAGATAGCCATCACTTTTGTTTTTAATATGCCTTCGTGCAATGGTGCTGACTCCTTTGATTGAATGATCGAAACCTTTAATTTAGATTTCCTGCAGTCACCAAATCTTAAACTACCACAGCGGTTTGTGCCGCCAGCCGGTTTGTGACATTCATATATATATAATGAAATATTGAGGTATATAATCAAAATTTGTGATACAAAATAGCTGCCATCGCTGGGCATGAAGTTGGCTTAGCCAATCTTGAGGCGGAGGTTGTATAAACCATTACCGCCAAAGGAGAACAGCTCTCAGAAATTATAATGCGGTTTACTATGTAAACCGTGCGGGTCATGACAAGCCCCTGTTACTCCATGATGGGATGTTAACGAGAAAAATCAAACCGAAGAATTATCCCGGATTAAAATGGACCGAATTCTGTCAATTGACAGCTTGAACCGGTTTAAAAAACGTTACCGGTTTCAGAAATGCAACAAAGTCCAATAATAGTTATGAAAAACATGGAAGCAAAGGTAATGATAAAACCGTTTGCAAAAAGAGGCTTTACTGAGCCGATCAGATGGTGTTACCATGGTCGGACACGACCAAGCTCCCCTAGGGTATAGTCATGGTTCAAGTCGACTGTGTCCCCAATCTGAAACCGTGGCATTATGCCGATCAAGTGGCGTGGCAATGGTTCGGGTTCACCAAGCCCCAAGTGACTATATGGCCTTAGGCCGATCAAGAGGCGTGACTGGTTCAGATTTGACCATGTCCCCAAGTGATCTGGTGGCTCTCGCCTATCAAAAGGTGTTGCATTGGTTCGGACACGACCAAGCCCCCAAGTGATATCATAAAGCTTTTGAAAGCAAACTCAGGGGGTAAACCGGAGGCTGCTTTAAAACAGAACAACTCCATGTAACCACGCATGATGTAACAGAACAGATACCCCGCTTTAGCTGAGGCTCCGGTTTATTACTTTATTCATAATATATATAGTCATAATATGTACATAAGTAGAGCAGCTAAGGCTGTTCTTCATAATATATATAGTCATAATATATAGTCATAAACTTGTCATGGCTTATAATAGGGCATGGCTTCATTTTTACCAGGGACATTAGATTAAGAACAGCTAAGGCTGCGTTCGGTTCACAGGTTTGGTGCAGGATTTTTGTAGGAACACAATTCCTACGGTATTCTTTCCCTTCCAACCGTTCGGGACACGAGAAAGGTGAATAGTGTTTCATAGGAAAGCTGGTCTGGTAGTACTGATTCCATAGGATTATAAACATCCAAGCGCTGCTCATTTTTTGGGCGGAAGCCCGAGGCAGGCGCTCGCTGCCATGCGTTAGACAGGTTGTTGTGTTGTGTTTGCCGGAATAAAAAAATTAACCTATGTGTGGTACGTGAGGTGAGGACAAGAGTAGTCACTGTGCAGCTGAATAAACAAATAGCATCTCATACTGCCAAGCATGCTACTCTAAAAGAACAAATCTGTACATTTCATAGTCCATCCGAACACATTCTCTTGAGAGTTTCCTCTGGTTCGTTGTTCCATAGTTTTATACCTACATTCCTTTCCTATTCCTCTATTTTCATCAAGACCTATGTTTTCTGCCCCTTTATTCTGAACGGAGCCTAAATATTTGGTATAAGGGCATGGGACAGTGGGTGCACCAGCAGTCCAGCACCATGTACGTAAACATGGTCATAAAGTGATGATTCATAGTTTGTTGCCCCGAGAAACAAACATCCAAGAAACATATCTGGGTTGGTCCCATTTTTGTTCACTCTAGCCACCTACTCCTATGTGTGGATAGCAAATATAGTCCTGTTCATACCACTATGTACAACGTTACCCCTATATTTCCCTTTTCGACCAAGAGACCGGTTGGATGACCAGTCTGTACTACTTTCACCCCCTTTCCTTCCTGTTTGTACCAAGTCCGATGTACATACTAAATTCCCCCACCCCCACTTTATTTCTTGTTTGAACCAAGTACTCCCTCCGTCCGAAATTACTTGTCATCAAAATGGATGTGTCTAGAACTAAAATACATCTAGATATGTCCATTTCAATGACAAGTATTTTCGGACGGAGGGAGTACAAGATTCGACTCCATGAAGTAGCTTTACCTCTAACAATAGAAAAAAATAGGTGACATTGGACCATCCGATCGAGAGGGGTTGAGAGGTAGAAAATGATGCACATGCAGCGACGTAGCAAGCTGGGGAAGTAGAGCTAAGGCGGTTTTGAACGAAGATATACCTGAAGGTCGTCGAATGTGGATAGGTGGGCGGCGGGATGCCGGATCCGCCCACAAGCAACGACGAAGGGATCGGAGGACCTCCCGCGCCGGCGCTCGGCCAGAGATAGCAGTGTAGCCGGCAGGGCCTCCTCCCTCGCTGTCGACGACGGCCTAAACGCTGCCCCTCCTCCCCTTCACCGGCGGAGGGGGATACGTCTAGATCTGTAACCATCGGTTAGGATAGAAAGCCAGTGTTTTTTGAAGGGAGAAAGACAGTGTTACTACCCTTATCTTGTTTAGATCTGGAGAGGATGAGAGCGTGTGAATAGAGCAACCCTAGCAAGCAAGCGCGGACGCTCCGACCTATATATACATAGTGGGGTAGTTTTCCTTTTTCACTCCATCAAAACAATCGTTTAAAATTGTGTACTACTACATGCCAGGTCGCGGTTTTTTTAGTTGTTGATTGTTTTTTGAGATAGCTACCCGCTTGTTCCAAGTGGTGTTACGGTGTGCCAGGTCGCACTTTGTATCGTTCAAGTCTGGTACTACAAGTCCCTCCATTAAATGAACAACCACCCCCTCATAAAAATTGTGAACAAGCCCGCGGCTAAAATTAGCGGAAACGTGGGTTGCCCCGACATGCATTATTATTTATATTTTCTACTCCCTCCGTTCCTAAATATAAGTCTTTTTTATTAGCCACACCTAAGACAAGAATTTTTTTATTAGCAGTGAACCCCACATGTCATAGATACAAAAATTGTGGCAAGATTCCCTTAGGCAAGCCAAAGTGTGTCTAACAATTTGAGCAACTCAGGTTAGGCAAGTGTGGCAAGTGTGGGAAAAATAATGTGGCAACATAAGACAAACATAGTCGCAATCCAAACAGCCCCATAATTTTTTGTGACATGCATGAAAATTTGGTTAGTTAAATTTATAGTCAAAATTTGGCAAGGTGCATCAAATCAACACATGCAAGTATCAAAAGGAAAGTCACGGCATGCATGCATGCGTTGTACTCCCTTCGTTTCCAAATATAAGTCTTTTTAGAGATTGCAACAAGTGACTACATACGAAGCAGAATATGTCCTGCATACGAAGTAGCCCATTTGAAATGTGTAAAAAGACTTATATCGAGTGCAGTGCTTTGATGTGTCGCGTCAACTCGTACAAGACCGAGAAATTTGATTACTACAACGCCATCTCCCTCGCGGACTGAGCTCGGTGTTTATCTGCACCTGCCTTTGGCTGCATGACAGAGGGACAACCACCTGTTCGCCCACCTGTCATAGACGCAAAGGCAGGAGCAGTAAGTAGAACTTCGCTTACACGCTATCCCTCCCGCACGAGGTGGACGGACATGCAGCAGTGGATTCGATACTGTAGAAGTAGGAGTAACATCATTGTTCGTCTTCTCGAAGAGGCGAAGAGCCAAGCGCAACCCGAATGTGGCAGTTGTGAACGCTCGCATGGTGCGGTTCCTTGGAGCACGCATATACTAGCCAGGCTCTTGCATGAGACAAAATTGCTATTGTTTAACAATTAAACTCCATTATCCATTGGTTGATACTCATTCTGCATAGGTCCACGCGCTTAGCACCGTTTCCTCCTGGGTCACCAATGTTTATTTGCTAATTAATAGCATTGCATGCAATGAACTAGCCATTGCAAGTCATTAAAAGCATGCACACCTCTCATCTCTTATTGGTTGATATGTCAAGAAACAGGAAACAAGGTAGAAGTTAATGCACCTCGGCTAAATGTTTTGGGACTATTTGGTTTTCGTAAGATGACTTACGCACCTAGACGGAGGGAGTAGTAATGTAGTATAGCCCTGTAAACCGGAAAGGAGTATTTGCCTTTCTAGAGATTTCAACAAGTGACTAGACTACACCGTGTGCAGTACTCCCTCCCTTCCGGTTTTTAGGGCTCAAATCTCAAATCTCATGAACCAAGGCATTTTGCGATTGAAGGAATGTATCTCATACTTTACAAAACTACCCTAATTAAACTCATGCATTAATTACGTAGTTCTCTCGTTTTCCTCTCCGCCTTGGTCGCGGTGCACAATATTGAGCACTCCTATATGACTAGCCGCTCTATCTACATGCAGGACATTTCAAAGCATCCGGGCCCGCGTACATCCACCAAATCACAGCGAGGTGCTACAATCGAGACTCACTGTCACTCCGTGTGGCCGTCATGACCAATATATCACAAAACCCATACCTTTACCAGAAGTGGTAAGGTGGCCTGCAAGTTGGACTGGACGAAGCAACCATCATTTCACCGAACTCTCGCTCAAGCCCTTTCTTCCCTTTCTTGAAGAAAACCTCACCTGTGCTACTCACTTCGCCATTTTTCTTTCAGTCTCGACGAAGGAAAGGTGGGTGAATCAGTTATGCTGCTATATTTTCATTCCAAGAGTCTTCTTTTGTGAAGCACTGACCGATTCTCACATCTATTATTTTCTTGTTTTCAATGCGATTGTGGTTTCCTTTTGATTGCTTTATGTTTGTCAGTTCATTGATGGATCCTGGAGCACTAGGCAAAGAGTTGTCGGCGGACAACCCACTGGAGACAGCGATCTCGAGGAAGCGAGCACCGACCAACGAGTTGACCATGTTGGCAGGCCAACCCATGGAGACGAAGAACCCAAGAAACAAGACCGCCAAAGAGTTGAGGACGTTGGCGGACGAACTCCTCAAAGAAAGTTGGAAGAACGGCAAGGGCCCCACCGTGCCTACCCCAGGAACTCTGATTGCCACCTATGTGAGGCTCAAGACCGAGTTTGAGGAGATAGTCGCCGTTGAGAAGCAGTATTCCCCTGGCAAGGTGATGGCCCCCATCGAGGACGAGGAGATGGCCCCCGGAGGGATGAGATCCCCCGGTGAGCTGCACAAGGTAAAAAAATAATGGCTTATTACCATAGTTGTGGTTTTTGATTATTTGCAATGTGCTTTCTAATATGTTAGGGTTGTACAGGTGCCGGTGGATGTCCTTGATGATTCCGATGTCGTGGCCCGTCCTGTTGGCATCGCCCCGGAGATCGATTCCGATGCCGCTGTCCATCCTGTGGACATCCACCCAGAGATCGATTCCGATGTCGCGGTTAGTCCTGTGGGCATCGCCCCAAAAATCGATTCCCATGCCGCTGTCCGTGCTGTGGTCATTGCCCGAGAGATCGATGACAAGAAATAGTTGGTCGCGCTAATACTTCAGGGTAGTTTGCATTGCCTTGTGTTTAATTACCAGAACGATGCGTGTTATCAAACCATCTTAGGGCTAGTGCACTGTCTTGTGTGGGCAGATCTTTCTACTTTTGTTTGATAGTGAATCATGCGAACCCTCTCCGAGTTATGGAAACAGATGTATCCTCACCAGCTTTTGATGTAATATATGGCATGCTTAGATGTAAGTTTGAACTGTTTATCATATCAGCAGGGCTTGTTTGATGATTGTTGGTGTTAGTAGGCTAACCATCGTGCGAGCTATAGTACTTGCAAAACACTCACCAAGAGAAACGTTGGGGCTGATGAGCTCGTGGTACGCTTATACTTATCCTCGTCGATCGATTAATAGCCCTAGATCCTAAAATTGTAGGCTTAGCGATCGATCGCATAATAGTCGACATACATTTAGGCCTCATTTGGTTCATAGGGTAGGAAAATCATAGAAAAGTACAGAGAACGTGCAACACAAAATCATAGCAAGGCAGAGACGCACTTCTCCGCTCCAAAATAGATGACCTAGGCGGCTAGTTTGGCCTAGTGGGTTTCAATGATATGACGTGGTACAGTGTCATCCAGTCTTCGCGTGTGGTAGCAGTATTGCGGGTACAGTAAGTTTTCTTGAAGAAGCGGAATTCAACGAAGTCATGATGGTTCGTTCGTCCGAACAACTTACAGTGGGAAAGGTTGGGCCTGCGATACGACTGGGGTAGACCAAGATAATTTTATGCATGGCAGGTGGACCAGGATGGTCGATGTCCCACATGTCGGTGAATGAAAGTATTCTTTCCTTTATAGAGGACGAGCAACGAGTATTCATTATTTATTTTTATGAAAGCTATTGTCTCCACTGTTACTCCTTGACTTTGTCAATGCCTCTCTCTCCTCCACATAAGCGAGGACTACTTGCTATGCATGCGACGGGCAGCTGGCGTCTTGAGGGGCCAGGGCTGTCAGAGCGGGCTCCAGAAGCGGTCCGGACTCCAGCATGGCCCACCTCACATTATCACCATATATTTCTTGGAGTCTGTGCGTGGCGGGCTGGCGATCTCTTCTCCCTCCCCCGTTTCTCTCTTCTCAGCCGACACCCGCCGAGCGATTAGATTTCGGCTGTCGACGGTTTATTCAATTACAGTCCCACATGTCAGTGAAATTGCAAGACAACGCGTGTCCCCTCTGGTGAGCGGCGTGCGAGCTGGACTGTCGGGGGTGCGACG
The DNA here is from genome assembly GCA_021605205.1 of Aegilops longissima. Lineage (NCBI taxonomy): Eukaryota > Viridiplantae > Streptophyta > Magnoliopsida > Poales > Poaceae > Aegilops > Aegilops longissima. The sequence continues at coordinate 101,482,073 of CM038682.1, read as the reverse complement.
CGTACGACTCGTAAGTGTGCCACCTTTTCCTTTAGAACTTGCGAAGCGTAACATTTTCGCGCGATCGATTGATAAAATGACGAGGGCAGTGCTTTCTTGCTCGTTAGGCGGGCTAGTTCGAGTGATATGACATGCTACAGTGCCGTCCACTTGCTCCATTTTTATGTAAGCAAGAGTTTACACTCTTACGCGGGACGAGTGCGAAACACCGCAGATCTGATTTTCATCGAGGGATATCTGTTCCCTGCCAAATAATGGAGGATTGTTAGTGATTATAGCATGATAGTTAGGGCATCTCCAGCGCTGGCCCACAAATTTACACCCGCATCTGTCCGAGGACACTGATGGATGCCATCCGATGCTGCCCGCATACCTTTCAACAACTATATGAACTAACCGGACGAAATTCGCGCAAACAAAGAAAATTTCAAATTAACCGGATGAAATTCATTACATTCCGAAAACTTTTCCTACAAACTGGACGAAATTCATTACATATTTCGCACAAACTGTACTAAAACCTACTGTAAACCTAATCTAAATGATCGCCGGCGCCCGACCACCATGTCTGTCCATGAACCCGAGAAAGCCGGTCATTGCCTTTGCCTCCTCCTCATCCGCCCCGATAACCTCCTCCTCCGGAGCACAAGATTCTAAAGATTTCCGCCTCCACGTCGCCGTCAAGAGGCTAATCGGCCGCCGATGTTTACCCCACCAAGCTTGGCGTCGACTGAGTGGAGTAGCGGTGGCCTTCCCGGGACCAGAGCGGCGGCGACCTACCGTGTACTACTCTTCCTCGCTGCCGGCTGCGCCCATGCACGCGCGCCGGCTTCGTGGTCGTGGCGGCGGAGGGCGGCTCGGGGCGGGGGTGCCGGCGATCTCCTTCATTTGTTCCCGCGATAGTACGTCAAGAGAGCTTTGGAGGCGCCCGAGCGGAGCCGCCGATGTCCTCGCCCGCTTCTGCGATAGTACGTCCAAGAGAGCTTCGGAGCGCCAGGAGGCCATTGTTGAAGTGGTGCCGACAGAAGGATGGGACCGGAGGAGAATAAGTGTGGGTCTTTGGCTATGGCTGGGAGCTGGGGCTCAAGTTAATATAGCGGGCGAATGGCAATGAGCCGTGGCAGACGGATGGACAATCGGCGCGGAGTAGGTTCGTCGGGCGTGAATGCGGACTCGCTTCAAAGGACTTAATCAGATGCGTTTGGAGTTCTTGACATGTGGGCTCAACGGGCATCTAGGCCGCATGTCAGTGACACACCAATTGCATCTGCAGTTAAGTCCGATGAATGCGGCATTGATATTCTGGAGAGACTGTGACCGCTTTCAGCGGAAGCGCGCGCTAGCGATGGAAGGGGTTTCGTGTGCAAAGTGGCACTAAGATCGCCGCCACGATAGTACATACTCCGTACCATACTACCATAGTACCCTCTCTAGCTTAGGTTGTTTTATAGATTGTCGTTGTGATGGACGATATACATGAGCAAGGCGGTCCGTGTATGACCGTTGTGTTGAGCCAGGTGAATACATGCTCGGCGTTCGCGTAGGCCTCCATCAAACGTCTAAACAGTAATGTGAGGCACCACCGGGCGCGCAGGTGATGGGCTCGCCGTTTGCGTTGCCCCATGAGCAGGACTTTGATTTAGAGGGCGACGTGCATGCATTAGCATGCTTTGACAGCGTGAGCGTGAGTGTATGACGCGAAGTATTTCATTTTCATTTGGCTGACGAGGGTGTGTTGCAGCGACGAGTCCGTGGTTTGATTCCCCACATACGCATAATTTTGGTTTTTACAGTATTTCTTTCTCCATTGACAGGTAGGCTCGCGTAGATAGACAAAGAACACGAGCTGATGAGGCGCATGCGGACTGTTTGACTAGACAACCAGACAAATACGGAGCTATACGCTGACCCAGTGACCGTATAACCACCATATCTCGTATACAATGATCAAAGTGAGCTATCAAGACAAGTTTGATGACCGCCAATGCATTTTACTCGGTAATAAATGACCAGGATTGAAGGGGAATCCAAATTTGGTTGCTCTTCTGTCCTTGAGCTCTTGACAAACCAATGCACTATACGGTTGTCCGCCACTCCACCCAAGAGCTCTCACCAAGTTGCCGTTCATGCCACCGCGCAAGACACTAACCGTAAGGCAGCGATGGCATCCCGCCGCGCCGAGTTCCTCGCCGCCCATGACCGCACACAAAATGGTAGGGAAGCGATGGCATCCCGCCGTGCCGAGTTCATCGCCGCTCGCGACCTCACAACTATGTGGGAGGAATTTGAAGATGCCAAGGCCGAATGGGCGGTAGAGCAAGAGGTGGCCAAAGCCGCACAGAGGGAGCGGAAAATTCAGAAAGCACTCAAGAAAAGAGGGGCCCGCCGCCGCAAAAAAGAAAAGGGTGCACGCGCTGCTATGGAGAGGTCGGTGGAGATCCAAGCATGGTGGGGTGTCGCTGACAAAGCCGGGAAGGAGAACGATGGCGTCTGGCCAGCATGTGAGAAGTAATAGTACTAGTAGTTAGTGTGTGTGGATGTGTCTGAGTACGAGCATGTACCAGTACTACTAGTTACTACTGTAGTTTTTAGAGCAAATTACCAGTACATTAGCCTAGATTAAATGGAAAAAATCCTATCCTAAGCATCAAATGGCATCTCTTTCTCTATAGGAATTGAGATGCATGTCATCTCACTTCATATGATTTTCATATTCCTATCCTATGAATGAAAGAAGGCTTCTGTTGTAGTAACTAGCAGTACTGCTGGTACAGTAGTTTTCTTCAAGAAGCGGAATTCAACGAAGTCATGATGGTTCCTTCGTCCGAGCAACTTCAAAGTGGGAAGTGGGCCTGTGATTTGACGGCTCATTAGTCATTGTTACTGCGGCACGACAACCTGGGTGACTCTCCCTTGGAGTTCTGCGTGCATGGCAAGTGTACTAGGATGGTCGACATCCCACATGTTGGCGAACGGAAGTATTCTTTCCGATATTGAGGAGCAAGGAAACGACGTGGTATAGTATCACTGCTGATTGGTTCGCAAAAAAATTGTAAGAACTGCCGATTTATAATTATTTTTTATTTCTGATGAATGCTAGCGTTTCAACTCTTACGACGAAGGGTGCCAAACACGGCACGTGCTGGATGTCCCACACTTCAGCGAAAGGAGTGGGACATGAACAGCGTGGTAGAGCCCAGCGTAAAAAAACAGCGTGGTAGAGCGTCTCCACTTCTTCCACTTCTGGGTCGGAGACCACATGTAGTAGTACTTAGTGGTATCAACGATACAAAGTGCAACCTGGAGAGAAAGACACGTCTAGTTGGAAGGTCTCGGGGCATACACGTAAACAAATATAAAAGTTAATATGTGCCTCCAACTAATATAGTAGTAGTAGAGTACTTAGGCACATACTCCATAACATCACCGTGCATTGCACGTACAACATTTAGTGGTAGTATGTAGTAAGAGACAAATGCCTCCCAAGAGTTCCCTACTTTTGGGTGTTTGGTAGAGTGTATGGATGGTGCATGAGTCCACACTAGTTTAGCACAAATACACTAGAAGCATGCATGAAGAGAACATGCATGAAGAGGGGTGTTGAGTTGAGCATGCATGAAGAGGGAACAACTATGCTGAGACGAGAACGCAACCAAACACACCCTATATGCCACGCATGTTCATACCATTTGTGCCTTTCTACTTCACTTACTGTGGTACATTACTCAGGTTCGTACGTCCACTCCTGGGTACATGTTCGTCTCGTAGTTCCAGTCCCACATGTTCTTCATATAGATGGAACGATCTTTGCATAACACGTGCACCTTGATGCTAGATGTCTCGCGTGTTGGCAAAAGGATGAACAAAGATCACGTAAAAAAATAGAGTGGAAGAACATAGATTCCGGACGACCGAGAAGGAGCAAGGAACCTCGTGGTGGAGCGTCTGCACTCATAATATTTAATATTATTCAGCGATATAAAATTAACCAATCATCTCCACAAAGGATTTGGAAGAGTACGAAACACGGCAGCCCGGTGTAGTTACATCATACTAGTACATGGCTAATCCATGCTATCACCATATTTCTTGGCTTCCGTGCGACACATATCTCTAGTAATCCAGCAGCCTCAGACGCTTCTCCTCCTCGCCTCTATCAAAGTGCGGCGGGCTGTCGTTTTCGCCATCTATTGAGGTCGGTTAACTATCACATGTTAGCGACATGCCAAGAGCATTCTAAAAAAATTCCTTTCACGTTCCGTTTTCAAAAATAAAAAAATCCTTTCACGTACGAATTTGCATGTATACTTTGAGCAACTTGCATGTCCTATAATACTCATGTTTGATACTCTAACTTAGCTAGAGGTTAGACTAACTCATGACTAACCCTGAACTAACTGTAGCCAAAGAGGTGTTTAGGTGACAGGGTTAGATTGACAACAAATGCACTTCATGGAGAGAGAAAAGTGATTTTTCAGTGGTCCCAATGAGAACTATCTCCAGTTAGCACCTCTTGGGTGGGATAGTTTTTTTTTGGTGGGTTCGGTGCAACTTGCTCCAATTTAAACCCTCAAGCTTGGATACTTTAGGGCTATTTGAGCCCCAACTAGCTCAAACTAACTCTAACCCATGGATCCAAACAGGGCCTATGGCCAGTCTCGACGCGGAGCAGTCGTGTGCACCGGGAAGCGGCGCTCTCTCGGCCGCCGCGCCACTTCAAAGCCGGCGCCAGTGAGAGTTCGCCTCCGCTCTGGCCGGGCATTAATGCGGCACTGACGCTCCAGGGCGACGCTGACTGTTTCACGCGGGAAGCGCGTGCTGGCAATGGAGTATAGGTTTTAGACCGTTTCAGGTGTAGTACTGACAGTTTGCAAAACTACTCAATTATTGCACTCGGTTTCCTAAGAAATTGTGGTAAAAAACATTACTTCACAACCCGCTTCCCTTCTCCTTCCTCTTCCACCGCCCGCGCACGTCCGCGGGAAGCGACCGGTCAACCCTTATATAGGAGTGCTAGCACAAAAAGATGCATGCATGACCACTAAAATTTCCATATTAAAGCGTCGCTCCGGCGGGAGTATGGCGTATGTTGTTACCTTCGGCCGGCCCATGGCTACCGGGCGACGGCGACCAGAGAAGAGGCGGCGGGAGGGGAATGAATGCAGCTACTGTTTGGGTTCGTCTTCCGGCTTAAATAAATGCACAGCATCATGTGTACCCGCGGGTGCACAAATTGTAACATACATGTCTGCTTAAGTGGGCGTCACGTAACTGATGTGTGTGTGAGAGATTCTGAGAGACAGAGTGCGTATGTGCGACTCTACTCTTTGGACATGTACTCAACCTTTTGCATCGGGATATAAGTATAATGGTATTTACTTTAGCTAGTGATTTGTTGGGGAACGTTGCAGAAAATTAAAATTTTTCCTACGGTTTCACCAAGATCCATCTATGAGTTCTACCATGCAACGAGTAACGAGAGAGAGTTTGCATCTACATACCACTTGTAGATCGAATACGGAAGCGTTCTTGAGAGTGGTGATGACGAAGACGCTCCCAACGTGATTCCGATCACCGATGACCAAAGTACTGAAGGACAGTACCTCCGTGTTCAACACACGACGGGACGATGGCGTCTCCTCCGCCTTGATCCAGCAAGAGTGAAGGAGAGGTTGAAGAAGACAATCCCGATGGCAGCACGACGGCGTGGTGCAGCAGGTGAGTAGTTCTCCGCGCAGGCTTCGCCAAGCTATGGAGAAAGAGAGGTGTTGGGAGGGAGGGCTGCGCCTACAACTGTGTTGGCAGCCCTCCCCCACCCCTCTATTTATAGGAGGAGAGGGTCAGGGGGCCGCCCTCTAGGGCAAACCCTAGGGGGCGGCGGCCAAGGGAGGGGGAGGAGGGTGGCTTGCCCCCAAGCAGAGGGCCCCTTTAGGTTCCTCCTCCCAAACCCTAGGCGCATGGGCCTAGGTGGGAGGCGCACCCAGCCCACCAGGCTGGTTCCCTCCCACTTAGCCCATGTGGCCCCCGGAGAGGTGGCCCTCCCGTGGACCTCCGAACCTCCGGTGGCCCCTGCATTTTACCGGTATACCACCAAACTTCCCGAGTCCGCTTAACCACTTTCCATATATAAATCTTTACCTCCGACCATTCCGAACTCCTCGTGACGTCCGGGATCTCATCCGGACTCAACAACATTCGTAATCACATACTTGTCTTCCTATTAACCCTAGCGCCACCGAACCTTATGTGTAGACCCTACGGGTTCGGAGACATCATATGACCGAGACTACCTCAAGTCAATAACCAACAGCGGATCTGGATACCCATGTTGGCTCCTACATGCTCCTCGATGTTGTCATCGGATGAACCACGATGTCAAGGGTTCAAGCAACCCCGTATTCTATTCCCTTTGTCGACGGTGTGTTACTTGCCCGAGACTCGATCGTCGGTATCCCAATACCTCGTTAGTCTCGTTACGGCAAGTCACTTTACTCGCATCAGAATGCATGATCCCGTGACCGGACACTTGATCACTTTGAGCTCATTATGATGATGCATTACCGAGTGGGCCCAGTGATACCTCTCCGTCATACACGGAGTGACAAATCCCAGCCTCGATCCGTGTCAACCCAATGGTTACTTTCGGAGATACCTGTAGTGCACCTTTATAGTCACCCGATTACGTTGTGACGCTTGATACACCCAAAGCACTCCTACGGTATCCGGAATTGCACGATCTCATGGTCTAAGGAAGAGATACTTGACATTGGAAAAGCTCTAGCAAAACGAACTACACGATCTTTGTGCTATGCTTAGGATTGTCTTGTCCATCACGCCATTCTCCTAATGACGTGATCCCGTTGTCAATGACATCCGATGTCCATAGTCGAAACCATGACTATCTGTTGACCAACGAGCTAGTCAACTAGAGGCTTACTAGGACGATTGTAGTCTATGTATTCACACGTGTATTCCGGATAATACAGTTATAGCATGAATAAAGACAATTATCATGAACAAGGAAATATAATAATAATGCTTTTATTATTGCCTCTAGGGCATATTTCCAACAGTCTCCCACTTGCACTAGAGTCAATAATCTAGTTTACATTGTGATGAATCGAACACCCATAGAGTTCTGGTGTTGATCATGTTTTGCCCGCGGAAGAGGTTTAGTCAACGGATCTGCGACATTCAGATCCGTATGCACTTTACAAATTTCTATGTCTCCATTCTGAACATTTTCACGGATGGAGTTGAAGCGACGCTTGATGTGCCTGGTCTTCTTGTGAAACCTGGGCTCCTTGGCAAGGGCAATAGCTCCAGTGTTGTCACAGAAGAGTTTGATCGGCCCCGACGCATTGGGTATGACTCCTAGGTCGGTGATGAACTCCTTCACCCAAATTGCTTCATGCGCTGCCTCCGAGGCTGCCATGTACTCCGCTTCACATGTAGATCCCGCCACGACGCTCTGCTTGCAGCTGCACCAGCCATCGCTCCACCATTCAACATATACACGATCCGGTTTGTGACTTAGAGTCATCAGATCTGTGTCGAAGCTAAGCGCCGACGTAACTGTTACGACGAGCTCTTCGTCACCTCCATAAACGAGAAACATGTCCTTTGTCCTTTTCGTGTACTTCAGGATATTCTTGACCGCTGTCCAGTGTTCCTTGCGGGATTACTTTGGTACCTTCCTACCAAACTTACGGCAAGGTTTACATCAGGTCTGGTACACAAGATGGCATACATAATAGATCCTATGGCTGAGGCATAGGGATGACACTCATCTCTTCTTTATCTTTTGCCGTGGTCGGGCATTGAGCTGAGCTCAATCTCACACCTTGCAATACAGGCAAGAACCCTTCTTAGACTGATCCATTTTGAACTTATTCAAAATCTTATCAAGGTATGTGCTTTGTGAAAGACCTATGAGGCGCCTCGATCTATCTCTATAGATCTTGATGCCTAATATATAAGCAGCTTCTCCAAGGTCCTTCATTGAAAAACACTTATTCAAGTAGGCCTTAATGTTGTCCAAGAATTCTATATCATTTCCCATCAAAAGTATGTCATCTACATATAATATGAGAAATGCTACAGAGCTCCCACTCACTTTCTTGTAAACGCAGGCTTCTCCATAAGTCTCAAGATAACCCAAACGCTTTGATCATCTCATCAAAGTTAATGTTCCAACTCCGAGATGCTTGCACCAGCCCATAAATGGATCGCTGGAGCTTGCATACTTTGTTAGCGTTCTTAGGATCGACAAAACCTCTCGGCTGTATCATATACAGCTCTTCCTTAAGATAGCCGTTAAGGAACGCTGTTTTGACGTCCATCTGCCATATCTCATAATCATAGTATGCGGCAATTGCTAACATGATTCGGACGGACTTAAGCTTCGCCACGGAGAGAAAGTCTCATCGTAGTCAATCCCTTGAACTTGCCGATAACCCTTAGCGACAAGTCGAGCTTTATAGATGGTGACATTACCATCCGCGTCCGCCTTCTTCTTAAAGATCCATTTGTTTTCTATCGTCGCCGATCATCGGGCAAGTCACCAAAGTCCACACTTTGTTTTCATACATGGATTCTATCTCGGACTTCATGGCTTCTAGCCATTTGTTGGAATCTGGGCCCGCCATTGCTTCTTCATAGTTCAAGGTTCATTGTTGTCTAACAACATGATTTCCAGACAGGTTGCCGTACCACTGCAGTGCGGAACGTGTCCTAGTGGACCACGGGTTCAGTAGCAACTTGATCCAAGTACCTTGATCATCATCATGAATTTCCTCTTCGTTGGTGTAGGCATCACAGAACATTTTCCGAGCTGCACTACTATCCTGTTCAAGAGGTAGTACTTCATCGAAGTTCTACTTTCCTCCCACTTACTTCTTTCGAGAGAAACTCTTTTTCCGAAAGGATCCATTCTTGGCAACAAAGATCTTGCCCTCGGATCTTAAGTAGAAGGTATACCCCACGGTTTCCTTAGGGTATCCTATGAAGACGATTTTCCGACTTGGGTTCGAGCTTTTCAGGTTGAAGTTTCTTGACATAAGCATCGATCCCCAAACTTTTAGAAACGACAGCTTAGGTTTCTTCCCAAACCATAATTCATACGGTGTCGCCTCAACGGACTTAGACGGTGCCCTATTTAAAGTGAATGTAGCTGTCTCTAGAGCGTATCCCCAAAATGATAGCGGTAAATCAGTAAGAGACATCATAGACCGCACCATATCCAATAGAGTGCGACACGACGCTCGACACACCATTACGCTGAGGTGTTCCAGCGGCGTTAGTTGTGAAACGATTCCACATTTTCTTAAGTGTGTACCAAATTCGTGACTTAAATATTCTCCTCCACGATCCGATCGTAAGAATTTTATCTTTCGGTCACGTTGATTCTCTACTTCATTCTGAAATTCCTTGAACTTTTCAAAGGTCTCAGACTTGTGTTTCATCAAGTAGACATACCCATATCTACTCAAGTCATCGTGAGAGTGAGAACATAACGATATCCTCCATGAGCCTCAACGCCATTGGACCGCATACATCGGTATGTATGATTTCCAATAAGTTGGTTGCTCGCCCATTGTTCGAGAGAATGGAGTCTTGGTCATTTTGCCCATGAGGCATGGTTCGCATGTGTCAAATGATTCATAATCAAGAGACTCCAAAAGTCCATCAGCATGGAGCTTCTTCATGCGCTTGACACCAATGTGACCAAGGCGGCAGTGCCACAAGTATGTGGGACTATCGTTATCAACTTTACATCTTTTGGTATTCACGCTATGAACATGTGTAATACTACGCCGAGATTCATTAAGAATAAACCATTGACCATCGGAGCATGACCATAAAACATATCTCTCATATAAATAGAACAACCATTATTCTCGGATTTAAATGAGTAGCCATCTCGCATTAAACGAGATCCGGATACAATATTCATGCTCAAACTTGGCACCAAATAACAATTATTAAGGTTCATAACTAATCCCGTGGGTAAATGAAGAGGTAGCGTGTCGACGGCGATCACATCGACTCTGGAACCATTCCCGACGCCAAGATCGTCACCTCGCCCTTCGCCAGTCTCCGCTTATTCCGCAGCTCCTGCTGTGAGTTACAAATATGAGCAACGGCACCGTATCAAATACCCGGGAGTTACTACGACATTGGTAAGGTACACATCAATTACATGTATATCAAATATACCTTTAGTGTTGCCGGCCTTCTTATCCGCTAAGTATTTGGGGCAGTTCCGCTTCCAATGACCCTTCCCCTTGCAATAAAAACACTCAGTCTCAGGCTTGGGTCCATTCTTTGACTTCTTCCCGGCAACTTGCTTACCGGGCGCGGCAATCTCCTTGCCATCCTTCTTGAAGTTCTTCTTGCCCTTGCCCTTCTTAAACTTAGTGGTCTTATTGACCATCAACACTTGATGTTCTTTCTTGATTTCAACCTCGGCTGACTTCAGATAGAGAACACTTCAGAATGGTCTTTACCATCCCCTGCATGTTGTAGTTCATCACAAAGCTCTTGTAGCTTGGTGGGAGCGACTGGAGGATTCTGTCAATGACCGCCTCATCAGGGAGGTTAATATTCAGCTGGGTCATACGGTTGTGCAACCCAGACATCTTCAGAATGTGTTCACCGACGTAACTATTTTCCTCCATCTTACAACTATAGAACTTGTCGGAGATGTCATATCTCTCGACCCGGCGTGAGCTTGGAAAACAAGTTTCAGCTCTCTAACATCTCATATGCTCCGTGGTGCTCAAAACGCTTTTGGAGCCCCGGTTCTAAGCTGTAAAGCATGCCGCACCGAACGAGGGAGTAATCATCAGACGAGATTGCCAAGCATTCATAATGTCTTGGTTCTCTCGACGGAGCTTCACCTAGCGGTCCTTCTAGGACGATTGTTTCTGGCAGCTATGAGGATGATCTCGTGTTCGGACCCAGTCCGTATAGTTGCTGCCGTCATCTTTCAGCTTGGTTTTCTAGGAACGCGTTGAAGTTCAAGTTGACATGAGCGTTGGCCATTTGATCTACAAGACATATAATTCAAAAGTTTTAGACTAAGTTCATGATAATTAAGTTCATCTAATCAAATTATTAATGAACTCCCACTCAGATTAGACATCCTCTAGTCATCTAAGTGATACACGATCCGAGTCGACTAGGCCGTGTCCGATCATCACGTGAGACGGACTAGTCATCGTCGGTGAACATTCTCATGTTGATCGTATCTTCCATACGACTCGTGTTCGACCTTTCGGTCTCCGTGTTCGAGGCCATGTCTGTACATGCTAGGCTCGTCAAGTTTAACCCTAAGTGTTTTGCGTGTGTAAATCTGTCTTACACCCGTTGTATGTGAACGTAAGAATCCATCACACCCGATCATCACGTGGTGCTTAGAAGCGATTTAACTGTAGCAACGGTGCACGTTAGGGAGAACACTTCTTGAAATTGTTGTAAGGATCATCTTATTTACTACCGTCGTTCTAAGTAAACAAGATGCATAATTATAATAAACATCACATGCAATTATAAAGTAGTGACATGATATGGCCAATATCATATAGCTCCTTTGATCTTCATCTTCGGGCTCCATGATCATCCTGTCACCGCATGACACCATGATCTCCATCATCATGATCTCCATCATCGTGCCTCCATGAAGTTGTCACGCCAACGACTACTTCTACTTCTATGGCTAACGCGTTTAGCAATAAAGTAAAGTAAATTACATGGCGTTCTTCAATGACACGCAGGTCATACAAAAATAAAGACAACTCCTATGGCTCCTGCCGTTGTCATACTCATCGACATGCAAGTCGTGATTCCTATTACAAGAACATGATCTCATACATCACAATATATCATCATTCATCACAACTTGGCCATATCACGTCACATGACAATTGCTGCAAAAACAAGTTAGACGTCCTCTAATTGTTGTTGCATCTTTTACGTGGCTGCAATTGGGTTCTAGCAAGAACGTTTTCTTACCTACGAATAACCACAACGTGATCTTGTCAACTTCTATTTACCCTTCATAAGGACCCTGTTCATCGAATCCGCTCCCACTAAAGTAGGAGAGACAGACACCGCCAGCCACCTTATGCAACTAGTGCATGTTAGTCGGTGGAACCGGTCTCACGAAGAGCACGTAAGGTTGGTCGGGCCGCTTCATCCCACAATACCGCGGAAGCAAGAAACAACTAGTAACGGCAAGTAAGTTGACAAGATACACGCCCACAACAAAATTGTGTTCTACTCGTGCAAAGAGAACTACGATAGACCTAGCTCATGATGCCCTGTTGGGGAACGTTGCAGAAAATTAAAATTTTTCCCACGGTTTCACCAAGATCCATCTATGAGTTCTACCATGCAACGAGTAACGAGAGAGAGTTTGCATCTACATACCACTTGTAGATCGAATACGGAAGCGTTCTTGAGAGTGGTGATGATGAAGACGTTCCCAACGTGATTCCGATCACCGATGACCAAAGTCTTGAAAGGACAGCACCTCCGTGTTCAACACACGCACGGGGACGATGGCGTCTCCTCCGCCTTGATCCAGCAAGAGTGAAGGAGAGGTTGAAGAAGACAATCCCGATGGCAGCACGACGGCGTGGTGCAGCAGGTCTGGTAGTTCTCCGGCAGGCTTCGCCAAGCTTGCGTGAGAAAGAGAGGTGTTGGGAGGGAGGGCTGCGCCACAACTGTGTTGGCAGCCTCCCCCCACCCTCTATTTATAGGAGGAGAGGGTCAAGGGGGCGGCCCTCTAGGGCAAACCCTAGGGGCGGCGGCCAAGGAGGAGGGGAGGAGGGTGGCTTGCCCCCAAGCTGGGGCGCCCCTTTAGGTTTCCTCCTCCCCAAACCCTAGGCGCATGGGCCTAGGTGGGAGGCGCACCCAGCCCACCAGGGGCTGGTTCCCTCCCACTTAGCCCATGTGGCCCCCGGAGAGGTGGCCCTCCCGGTGGACCTCGGAACCTCCCGGTGGCCCCGTGCTTTACCAGATACCACCAAACTTCCCGAGTCCGCTTAACCACTTTCCATATATAAATCTTTACCTCCGGACCATTCCGAACTCCTCGTGACGTCCGGGATCTCATCCGGACTCAACAACATTCGTAATCACATACTTGTCTTCCTATTAACCCTAGCGCCACCGAACCTTAAGTGTGTAGACCCTACGGGTTCGGGAGACATGCGAGACATGACCGAGACTACCTCAAGTCAATAACCAACAGCGGATCTGGATACCCATGTTGGCTCCTACATGCTCCTCGATGTTGTCATCGGATGAACCACGATGTCAAGGGTTCAAGCAACCCGTATTCTATTCCCTTTGTCGACGGTGTGTTACTTGCCCGAGACTCGATCGTCGGTATCCCAATACCTCGTTAGTCTCGTTACCGGCAAGTCACTTTACTCGCATCAGCAATGCATGATCCCGTGACCGACACTTGATCACTTTGAGCTCATTATGATGATGCATTACCGAGTGGGCCCAGTGATACCTCTCCGTCATACGGAGTGACAAATCCCAGTCTCGATCCGTGTCAACCCAATGGTTACTTTCGGAGATACCTGTAGTGCACCTTTATAGTCACCCGAGCCACGTTGTGACGCTTGATACACCCAAAGCACTCCTACGGTATCCGGAATTGCACGATCTCATGGTCGAAGGAAGAGATACTTGACATTGGAAAAGCTCTAGCAAAACGAACTACACGATCTTTGTGCTATGCTTAGGATTGGGTCTTGTCCATCACGTCATTCTCCTAATGACGTGATCCCGTTGTCAATGACATCTGATGTCCATAGTCAGGAAACCATGACTATCTGTTGACCAACGAGCTAGTCAACTAGAGGCTTACTAGGGACGTATTGTAGTCTATGTATTCACACGTGTATTCCGGATAATACAGTTATAGCATGAATAAAGACAATTATCATGAACAAGGAAATATAATAATAATGCTTTTATTATTGCCTCTAGGGCATATTTCCAACATGATTTACATGGCCATGTTAACGTGGTTGTGTCAAAAAATGTCACTTCCTACTCGTGATTTGCGTTATATAATTGCAAGGAAGATTCTCGTGCATTGCACGGGACAGCAATATGCATTTTTTTACAAAACACCTGTTGTGATTGACCCATGCAGGAGTAATCCCATGTATAAAAACTAATGATATCTCTAGAATTTTATCGGAGAACTGGTATCTCGAGAATGTCATCGAAAAAATGAAAGATGAGAGATAAGGCGAGGAGGAGTGGAGTGTGGTGGTGACTGGTGGTCGGAATGGGCGGAGGCGTGGGGATGGATGGCGCCGGTAGGAAGCAGCGGCCACCATGCATGCTAGATTGTACCAGAGACTTATTCCTTTTTTAATTCTTGAGCAATGAGGTTGCGGGAGCTAATGATGTGGAGGGAGGTGCGGGTATCTTTTGTAAAATTATCATAGTTTGCTTTCTATCCGTCAGATATAGATCATACGGTTTGTATTACAAGATGGCAGGCACACTGAGGGAGTCCTGGACTAGGGGGTGTCCGGATAGCCGAACTATCATCACGGCCGGACTCCAAGACTATGAAGATACAAGATTGAAGACTTCGTCCCGTGTCCGGATGGGACTTTCCTTGGCGTGGAAGGCAAGCTTGGTGATACAGATATGTAGATCTCCTAACATTGTAACCGACTCTGTGTAACCCTAACCTATCCGGTGTCTATATAAACCGGAGGGTTTTAGTCCGTAGGACGAATAACAATCATACCATAGGCTAGCTTCTAGGGTTTAGCCTCCTGATCTCGTGGTAGATCTACTCTTGTACTACCCATATCATCAATATTAATCAAGCAGGAGTAGGGTATTACCTCCATCGAGAGGGCCCGAACCTGGGTAAAAACATCGTGTCCCTTGTCTCCTGTTACCATCCGCCTAGACGCACAGATTCGGGACCCCTACCGAGATCCGCGGTTTTGACACCGACATTGGTGCTTTCATTGAGAGTTCCTCCGTCGCGTCACCGATAGGCCCGATGGCTCCTTCGATCATCAACAACGACGCGGTCAGGGTGAGACTTTTCTCCCGGACAGATCTTCAGATTCGGCGGCTTTGCTGCGGGCCAATTCACTTGGCCATCCGAGCAGATCGAAGCTACGCCCTGGCCGTCAGTCAGATTTGGAAGCTTGAATTATGCGGCCGACATCCGCGGAGACTTGATCTTCGACGGATTCGAGCCACAGCCAAGCGCGCCGCACTGTCTTGATGGGCATAATCTAACTTTGCCGCCGAACAGTGTCCTGGAGGCCGCACTAGTGTCCGCTCCGAACATTGATTCGGAGCCGATCTCGCCGATCGAGGATGGTTGGTTGGACACCACCTCGGGGGCTGAAATCTCTACGGCGATTAAGCCGAACACAATCCCTGTCCTTTGCGAAGACCGTGACTCCCAGGTGCCGGACTCCTCTCCGGACTCCGAACCCTCCGCGCCCCAGCCAATCGAATCCGATCGGGCGCCGGTCATGGAGTTCACTGCCGCGGACATCTTTCAGCACTCGCCCTTTGGCGACATCCTGAATTCACTAAAGTCTCTCTCTTTATCCGGAGAGCCATGGCCGGACTACGGTCAGGAAGGTTGGGATGCGGACGTTGAAGAAATCCAACGCCCACCCACCACCCACTTCGTAGCCACTATTGAAAGCTTACACGACGTGCTTGATTTCGACTCCGAAGACATCGACGGTATGGACGACGATGTAGGAGACAACCATGAACCAGCGCCTATAGGATGCTGGACAACCACCTCATCCCACGATGTATACATGGTGGATACACCTAAAGGAAATGAAGACGAGGAACAACGGGACGCTACAAAGGATAAATCCCTCGAAAAGCAGTCAAAACGGCAACGTAAACGCTGAACCAAGTCCTGCCTCAACAAAGACCCAGCCATAGAGCAGGGCGAACCGGTGGACGATGAACATGCTATCGAGCAATCGTCCGAACAAGACAACTTGGATAAACATCCCGTCCCCGGAGAGGACAACAGTCTGGACGATCTCACGCCGGACAAATTGTTGGAGCAGAATAACCTCCACAAAAGGCTCGTCGCCACTGCGCGTAGCCTGTAAAAGCAGAAGAGGAAGCTCAAAACAGCGGAAGATGCACTCAGAATCAGATGGAGCAGAGTATTCAACACCGCAAACAAATACGGCGACAGTCGCCGAACAAAGAGCTACCCAAAGAGAAAATTACTGCCCGAATTTGATGAGGAGGCCATAGAGCCCCCACAATCAAAAAACAAGAAGGCCACCCGGTCGGATGGACGACCCCACGGCAAAAAGAGAGCGGCAAATGGCGCCGCACACAAGCCGGTACGCGATCCGCATAAGGATTCACATCAAAAGGATGGCCCAGTTAGGTCCGTCTATGGGCCGAGAAAGCAAGCTCTTCAAAGCAATGCAACACGCCAAATATCCGAACATCATGGCACACCCAAATACAGGGGCGCCGCACATCCCCTATGTTTCACCGATGAGGTGCTGGATCATGAATTTCCAGCGGGATTCAAACCCGTAAACATAGAGGCATACGACGGAACAACAGACCCTGGAGTCTGGATTGAAGATTACATCCTCCACATACACATGGCTAGAGGAGATTATCTCCACGCCATAAAATACTTACCCCTCAAACTCAAAGGGCCAGCTCGGCATTGGCTTAAAAGCCTCCCCGAAAATACCATTGGAAGCTGGGAAGAGCTCGAGGATGCGTTTCGGGCAAATTTTGGGGACCTATGTCCGCCCTCCGGATGCGAACGATCTAAGTCACATAACTCAACAGCCCGGAGAGTCAGCCCGGAAATTCTGGAACAGGTTCCTTACTAAAAAGAACCAAATAGTCGACTGTCCGGACGCCGAAGCCTTAGCAGCCTTCAAACACAACGTCCGAGACGAATGGCTCGCCAGACACCTCGGCCAAGAAAAGCCAAGAACAATGGCCGCATTAACAAGCCTCATGACCCGCTTTTGCGCGGGAGAGGATAGCTGGCTAGCAAGATGCAGCACCAGCGACCCAAGTACATCCGAAGTCAGGGATGGAAACGGGAAACCACAGCGCAACAAGGACCAGCGCCGGATTAAAGGGAACGGTCCAAAGAGCGCGGCAGTCAACGCCGGATTCAAAAGCTCACGGCAGAACAATAAAAAACTGCCCCTTAAGGACAATAGCGATGAGCTATCCAACTTAAACAAAATCTTGGACAAGATATGTCAAATCCACAGTACTCCCGGGAGGCCTGCAAACCATACCCACCGAAATTGTTGGGTCTTCAAACAGTCCGGCAGACTCAACACCGAACACAAGGGGCTCGACACGCCAAGCGAAGATAATGACGAGCACCACCAGCAGAGCCCCGGAAAACAAAAGAATTTCCCACAAGAAGTTAAAACAGTAAAATCACTTCACGTGATAAAAGGAAAAAACAAAGCGGCGCCCATTAAGACATGCGCCGCACATACTACCCTAGCGGAGTACCAACACTGGTTGTCCAAACCAATCACCTTCGACCATCAGGACTACTCCGAAAGTATCCGGAACGCAGGATGGACTGCCTTGATATTGGATCCTATAATTGAGGGATTCCAATTTACACAAGTCCTCATGGATGGCGGTAGTGACATAAACCTGATATATCAGGACACAATCCGCAGGATGGGGATAGACCCAACCAAAATTCGCCATAGCAACACCTCCTTTAAAGGGGTAATGCCAGGCCCATATGCCCATTGTATGGGCTCCCTACTGCTAGAAGTTGTGTTCGGTTCATCCGGCAACTTCCGTCGCGAAAAGTTAAGTCTTCCATGTCGCCCCATTTAAAAGTAGCCATCAAGCACTATTGGGACTTGAAGCTACCGCTTTAACGCAATACCGCATTATGCATCTCTAACACTTAAAATGCCCGGTCCACGCGGCATCATCTCATTAAAAGGGAGTATTAAGTGTTACTCGAGCACGGAAGAACGTGAGACTGCCTTGACAGCCCCACACCTATCCGGCTCCGCTAGTCAAAGAACTTGAATAGGTCATTCAAACCCCGGACACGGCTAGAAGAGTCCGGCGCCTACTAGCGGCATACCCCCATACAAGGGGCTGCATGCATGTACAACAAGAGACAATAAAGCTCAATTTTATTCACTTCTTCGAATCGTACTCTGTTTATTTAATATAAAGTACATCTTTTGCATGATCCTTTTTATTTTAAACTAAGTTCCTCTCTTTTACAGATGAACAACATGCTACACCCGTCCAGGATACGGCACAACGGAGACACAGGCGCAGACGTGCAGTAGGGACCCGTTGCAAGGATTCTTTTCAGATTAAGACCCGCGTAAACCTTTTTACTGTCTCTTGTTGATATACATCCCCGGTTTCTTACTATAACCGAGGAGGAGGCTGCCGCTTTGGCATTGGCGCACCAGAATTTTTTGCGTGCACGGACACGGGGCTCGGGGCATTATTCTGCCCGTTTTATAAAGACCGAATACCTTAGGGAGTGTTCGGCGTCTCGAGTTAGGCCTTATATGCATCAGCTCCGAATCATGTCTTTGGTCAAATGTTGGGTTTGCTCGGCTCCTGTGTTTTGCTGCCTTACGTTCCGCTCTATCGGCTAACGCGGCACCAGGAGAACTACTGCGATTGTGCCCCGGTTCGGCCGGGCGAGCACCTCAGTAGAGAAAGCCGAAAACTGACTGTCATGATATAGCGAGAGACTGGTCAACCACTCGATGACTCACCGGAATGTTTAGAATTCCTCCGCATTAATGAAGGACCGGTTTCGGTCAGGCACATACACACCCTGAATTCGGGAGAGTGCGGTGCCCCGAGGGGCTATATAGTAGCCCCACCCTCGAACTCCTATGGCTAAGTGAAAGTGATAAAGCATTATAGTCCGGTTGCCTAGTTTGCTACGCTATCACCTCCTTAACAGGACCAAGACGTTGGATTAAGTGTGAAAAAGCGCCTTCTTTGCAAACACCCCCGCACTATGTGTGTGGGGGCTGAAGCCAAGGACTGCCATCTTTCAGGTTATATATACATATACATAAACGGCCGCACAGGGAGTAGCTTACTACTTGAACACACAAGTATAAAAAGCTCTTATATTCTATTGAAACATTGTTTTCACAAATCATACATGTCATCTAAACATAATATCCTTCGAGCACCGCATCTCTATTAAACGAGCGCCCTGTAGGACTTCCTCAAAGTAGTGCTCGGCAGGTACTCGGCTTCTGTCCGAATCTTGGGATGCAACGTCGGTGGCCTTCATCTCTGCCCAGTATGTCTTGACATGGGCCAGAGCCATCCGCGCTCCCTCAATACACGCCGACCGCTTCATTGCATCGTCGCGGTACCGCACAAGAAACTGCTGCACTAAACCAAAATAACTCTTGGGTGGGTCCGCCCGCCACAAATGAGTCATGACATGCTTCATGGCAAGTCCGGATAACCGATTCAGCTCGGCCCATTCGACCAACCGATCGGTCAGCGGAAGAGGACGCCCGGACTATGGAATTGCGACCAATATAGCTCTTCCCTTCGTGCCCTTCGGCCTCGGAAGTGCTCAATCGCGTCCCGGCGCTTCGCCGCTAAGTCCAAATAAGCATCCTCGAACTCCACAACTTGTCCAACTGAGCATACTTTGGATCCGTATATTTCCTCCACAGCAGAAACGGTTTCCAGCCACAATAGCCCGGCCTGACTCAGCTCCTCCTTGGCAGCTCTCAAAGCGAGCGGGCATCCTTGGATTCGCGGCGGCCTTTTTCAGCCCTCTTGCTCCGGCAGCGTTCTTTTCAAGAACCTCGCAGCAATCGGTCGTATTCTTCAACTTTCTGGCCATATCAGCCATTTCCTCTTTGCTTGGGAGAGCCCGTTCGCTTCTAGCTCTTGGCCGCCCTTAAAGCGGCCGCATTACTATTTCTGGCTTGCTCTTTCGCTCGGGCGAGTTCCGCTCGCAGCTCCTCCACAGCAGCGGCACCATCTGCACTAAGCATACACGTAGTAAGGCATGGGCGTCAAGCTCCCTTACCAGGTGTCCGCATATAAGTCGCATACCTTGTGACTCGTCAAACCGTTTATTGACCAGCGCGATGTCCGCATCCGCCTCGTCAAGTTGCCTCTTTAGTTCGGCATATTCATCAGTCCGGCTGGCCACCGGACGCCCCGCCACCTATTTAGGAGCGGCGATATGTTATAACTGAGATTTTGATCCCCGGCACGCTGTCAATTTTGACAACATACCGAGTCTCAGGGGCTACTATCTATACAGGGCGCATTCTATATGCATAACTGTTAAAAGGTACATCATTTTTGCGTACCTCGAACCCCGTCAGTAAGCTTCTAACGGCTTCATGCAATCCGCTCTCCGCGGATGCAATTCTTTCAATCACCGTACCCATTAGCACACGGTGATCCTCTGAGATAGCCGCTCGCCCGAGCAGATCCTTTAGCTCCTCCGACCGCGCACCGCTTGGCGCCGGACCTTCCGGCCCCACCGGACTTGGGGGAAACCTCCGCGACGACACCTATGGGTCGTCCGCCTCACATGAGGGTGCGACAGGTGAAGGCGTTTCATTTTCCATCATCTCCGGAAGAAGATCCCCCGAAGACGAGCTCTGCTGAGAAGGGCTGAGATCCGAACTACAAGGTACAATTTCGGTTATCTTCAGAAATAAATACAAGGATTATCCTTACTTACAAAACCCCTTCCTTTTTACTTACGGCTCGCTGGAGGGCTGATCCCCTTGGGGAAACAGTGCGCCTGGGGTACTTCCTAGCGCCGGACTCTCTGATGAAGATTTCTTTCCCCTCTTCGTGGCCTTGACCTCCAGACCTTCCGAAGCGGTCCTCTTCTCTCCTTGGAGGGTGGGACTTTTGATCCCTCCCTCCTCAAAGACCTCCTTCGCGGAGACAGAGGCTTCTCCGCTCCCCTCGCCTTCTTTAAAAGGCGCATCCTTCAACATCTTGGCCAGCATGGGATCCGGCGTGTTCTCTGGAAGGGGAGTCGGACACCTTATTAACTTTGCCTTGGCTATCCACTCCTGTTCAAGAAACGGCTCCTTTAAAGGGCATGTGTATGATAAATGAATGAACAGCCTGTCCGGTTACAGGACTACTTACTTGAGTATCTGGGCAATTGCAGCTTAGTCCTGTGTCCTCAGTCAGGTCCGGACACTTCTCTTGTGATCCGAAGAACAGTTTATACATCTCCACGGGCGTCGTGCCCATAAAATTTTGGAGAGCTCGTGGTCCCTCCGGATTAAATAACCACAGGCGGAGGGGGCGACGTTTGCAGGGCAGAAGGCGCCGAATCAACATAACCTACGCCACTGCAACCAGATTGATCTCTCTTTCTTGGAGGTCTCGAATATGGCCCTGCAACAAAGGAGCGTCCTTGGACGGCCCCCAGTCAAGCCCCTTGTTGACCCATGACGACAGCCGCTGTGGAGGACCTGAGCGGAAGGCGGGAAGCGCCACCCATTTGGTGCCCCTGGGAGCGGTGATATAAAACCACTCCCGTTGCCACAAACCAAGCTCCTCTTGAAAAGAGCCCTCGGCCACGGAGCATCAGACACTTGCTTATGACCGCCCCTTCAAGCATTCGATTGTTGCCCTCGATCATCTTGGCTCCACCTTGAAGGTCTTGAGCCACAATCCAAAGTGAGGGGTAATATGGAGGAAGGCCTCACATCGACAATGAATGACGAGATATGGAGGATGGACTCAGATTCAAGTCATGGAAATCCAGCCCATATTAAAACATGAGCCCCCGACAAAGGGATCCGTCGGAAGCCTAAACCCGAAGGAAGTGAGACACGAACACCACGCTCTCGCCGGGCTTAGGAGTCGGAATGACCTGCCTGGAGCAGGCAGCCTATGCGAAATCTCGCCGGTTAGATACCTGGCGTCTCGCAGCTTTAGCACATCTTCTTCTGTGACGGAAGAAGACATCCATCGGCCGTGCTGGTCGGAGCCAGACATCATTGAAGGTCCGAAGCGCCTAAATCTGAAGCTTTGGGTGTTAGAACTCGAAGCGGGAGGCGAACTCGATGGAGGGTGTAAAAAAGAAGAGGGCCTTGGTCTCGCTATAAAGAGGTTGAATACCAAGAGCCCTCCCCTTGGTCGATTAGGACTCGCCTTCGATAGAGGAGGCGTGCCGACGGGCACGTTTGGGTTACCCACGTCCGTATTGATGGGAATCCCGGGATAAGGGGGCGCGATCTACGCTTTGATAAAGACGTGGTAAGGAAACCGCCTCGCTAAACGCGCTAAGGTGGAACAGTAAAAAACGATTCATATAAAGGCTTGGCCGTGGTGTGATGTCACGCCGCGAAATACGTCAGCAGATCTATGCAAAAGTTATTCCCTCTACGGTAGTATGTGGAACTTGTTTTGTAGAGCCGGACACTATCCTGGTGTTCAAAACCTTCTATGAAGTATTCGGAGGAGGAACCCTCCTTGCAATGCCGAAGACAATATGCGCGCCGGACTCGTCGTCATTGAAGCCTAGTTCAGGGGCTACTGAGGGAGTCCTGGACTAGGGGGTGTCCGGATAGCCGAACTATCATCATGGCCGGACTCCAAGACTATGAAGATACAAGATTGAAGACTTCGTCCCGTGTCCGGATGGGACTTTCCTTGGCGTGGAAGGCAAGCTTGGCGATACGGATATGTAGATCTCCTACCATTGTAACCGACTCTGTGTAACCCTAACCTATCCGGTGTCTATATAAACCGGAGGGTTTTAGTCCGTAGGACGAACAACAATCATACCATAGGCTAGCTTCTAGGGTTTAGCCTCCTTGATCTCGTGGTAGATCTACTCTTGTACTACCCATATCATCAATATTAATCAAGCAGGAGTAGGGTATTACCTCCATCAAGAGGGCCCGAACCTGGGTAAAAACATCATGTCCCTTGTCTCCTGTTACCATCCGCCTAGACTCACATTTCGGGACCCCCTACCCGAGATCCATCGATTTTGACACCGACACACACCATCGTCGCCAACTCGTTTTTTATAAGGGTACAGATGATAAGTTTGCTGACTACTAAAGTAAAGTGGAATTTGTCCATGTTATGCAAGTTAATAAAGGTGATTGTTTATTATACGGGTAAGGTTGGATGAAGGGTGGTAGGAACAAATGCTCTGCCTAGAGCATGTGTGTGTGAGATGGGGTCTTAGTGTGTGTGGGGTGTGTGTGTGTGTGTGTGTGTGAGAGAGAGAGAGAGAGAGAGAGAGAGAGATGGAGTCTTAGTTTGTGTGTGTGTGTGAGAGAGAGAGATGGAGTCTTAGTGTGTGGGGGGATGCGTGCGTGCGTGCGTGCGTGTGTGTGTGTGTGTGTGTGTGTGTGTTTGAGAGAGAGAGAGAGATGGATTCTTAGTGTGTGTGGGGGGGTGCGTGCGTGCGTGTGTGTGTGTGTGTGTGTGTGTCGCGGGGTCCTCTGTGGCGGATGTAATTTAAGTGTGCATGGCTTCATCATAGAGAGGTGATGTGTATGGCAGAGGCCACCAACGATGGGGTGTAGAGAGAAAATGCCCGAGAGAGGGAAGAGAAGGTGTGTGCGCGTGAGAGGAGTCGACATTGAGAGAACGTGTTTGTTCGAGAGACGCCGAGGAAGACTACTATATATCGATGGTGCATGTAGGAGGGAATTAAACAAAGGGATGGTCTTATTGGTTTCGGGGATATAGGGGAAGAGTGAGAGGCGGGGGGTAGGTAGAAGGAGATTATTAAGTGTGAGTGTGTGTTTTACCCATCCAGGCGGAAGTTATGTGCACAAAAGAGGAGAACGATTCGATGTGCCGTTAGGATTGAGGGTAATTAACTACGTATGGAGACATAGAGACCTTGAACGTGCATGTGTGAGAGGTATACATGTATACATGGGATGTGTGTGTGTGTGTGCGCGCGCATGATCGAGATAAAAGAAAGAAGACATAAGTCATAAGATCAACGACATGGGAGAGATGGATCGGTATGACAATATGCATGCATGTGAGAATGCAGGGAAGAAGGCCCGACAATTGAGCATGTGTTTTTGTCTTTAAGAGATAGTGGCGTGGGCTGGAGCATGCATCTATGGCGAGCAGAGGGAGTGAGGCGCAACGATTGTGCAAAAGATATCAACCTATAAACGCATATGTATGGAGAGACATATATAATGTGGGTGATAGGAAGCAAGACTCCGTGCGAGAAAGAAATGTTGACGGAGAAACTACAGATAGATAAAGAGATGGAGATGCTAGCTAGAGGGACATCCGCTAGTTTGGGTGTTGGAGATGACTGTAGGGTGGTTCAAAGGGTGAAGTTATATATGTGTGTGAGAGGGCACTTGACTGCATGTAGAGAGAAACATATGTAGTGTGCGTGATAGGAATCAAGAGTGAGGACAAGAAAGAAGGTTGATGGAGAAACAGATAAATAGAAAGATAAAGATGCTAGCTAGTGTGCGTTAGAGATAGGAGTCGAGTGGATCAGAAGGCTGAGTTATGTGTGTGGGTGTGAGAGAGATAGAGAGAGGGTGCATGTGAGTCACATACAAACAGATATCAGAGAGAAATGAGATCCACAGAGACGAAGTTTTGTGTTTGTGAGAGAGAAAGATATTTCACAATGAGAGTGATAGCTAGAGAGACATATGAGGGAACGCAAGATATCTCTAGGGAGAGAGGGTGTGTGTGTGAGCGACATACAAGAGAAAAATGGAGAAATATGTGACCCTGGGAGACAGAGTTTGTGTTTGCGTGTGAGAAAGAGATATTGAAGAGGAAGAGTCGTAGGTTCTCATATCTAAGGAGCGAAAGACATCTCTGTATGAGGGGTGTGCGAGTGGCACACATGGGAATAGTAGAGAGAAATGAGACCCCGGGAGACAAAAATTTTGTGTTTGTGTGAGAGAAAGATATTCCACATGGAGAATCATAGTTAGAGACACATAGCAGGGAGCGAGATATACTTAGAGAGAGATAGAGTGATGAAGGTCGAGGGAGAGAGTATCGTCAGTGCGTTACGAAGATAAAAGATCATTGTCGACATACAGGTAGCACGAGATATACGAGAGACGATGAACGCAGTATAGGTCAGAGAGATAGTCCTATATAAGCATGAGTGATAGCTATATGAGACGAATATCTGGATTAAAGGGATTCAAATATTTAAACTGGAGATCACGACATCGATAATATCATAACGCAAATTGGTGTATCAAACATGCATATTCATTTGAATTTGGGCACACGTGTAATGTTATATAGTTTATCAATATTGGTGATCCATAGATTCTTTAATTACAAACAATGCATGGTTTATATGCAATTAATGTCTAAACGCGATTACACTATATGTTGCGTGTGTGAAACACATTATACATGTTTGAGAAGTAAAGAAAACCCGCATGAAACACACATTAATTGGGGACAGTTAGCGAGGAATGCATACATTGGATTTCAACATAAAGTGGTTTCAAATATTTGAAAATCCAAATTGATGGATACAACCTTATGAATCTGAGATCATCCCATTTGTAAACCATATTATGTATAAATGGTGTTGTGCTTTTGAAAGTATAAAACAATGATGTATCTAGAATGTAATTCCAATTGAAAATGGATCCCGCCCGAAAAAAATAGAATACAAACGGGATTCGTATTGAGTTGGCACGGTAAACGTGCACTCTGCAAAATTTGAATGAAGCGGGAAAGTCGCGAGAATCACTTGAAACCAAAATCTGCAAGATGGAAATCACTACTGCCTATCCCTGCCACGCAAAGCCTATCTGCTGGATTTCTATAGGTTTCGATAGGGGTAGGTTTGCAATTTCACCCAAACATGACGTAACTGCCTCTCACCCGGATTCATACACGGTGGGCGCCAAAACACAGTGTGTCCTCGGCTGAAATCGACTCCCTCCCTGATTTATATTCATACACGGTGGGCGCCAAAAACAAACTCTCGTCGGCAAATATTTGGTGTATGCGAGATTACCGTCCTATCCCCAACCGACTAATGTTGTTGTGATGTAGTAGAAATTTGAAGCGGGGCTAAGTTTGTAAATTTCCTCGATTTGAGACAAAGCGCCCTGAATACATGGTTCCCCCTTCCTCTCTACCTCCCTTTTCCCCATTCGTACTCCGTGGGCGCCAAAACACCCTCTCCACCCCACCCTCCTCCGTCCGCCGCCGTCCCCCACCCCATCGACCACCGTCCGCCTCCACCATGCCGGAGCTAATACCCCGACGCCGCCGTCAATTTCAAGAGATCGACCTCTCTCATCCATGCCTTCGGACCGAGATCCTTGCATCCCGTCCTCTCGCTTCATCCCCGCCGTCGTGCACCTTGCCGGCGCCGCTCCTACGACCGTCTCGTCCACCGCGCCCCACCGCCACCGTCTACCCTCCTAGATCTGCTTCCACGCCGCCGACAGCCATCGCTACCGCATCACCGTCAAATTCTTAGCAGATGCGTACACGGCGCCGCACTGCAGGAGGCGATACTCTTCAGATCTGCTCAACTTATTTATCGCAGCAAGAAAATAGATCGCCACTGCTTTACTCTGATTTCTTGTCTTGGTTGCGGTTGCCTTTGTTCGGTTTGCACCTTCAGATCCGCCATGGCACGCTCAACACTATACTCCCAATGCTTATGGTTTTCCCTTTATATTCCACACTAGATAAATCACAGAGACTAAATTTCAAAATTGGGTCAGTCGATTTTTCAGAGCTCGCCGGAGTTCGCCGGTGCGATTGAAGGGGCTCGGGTGGTTGTGGGGCCTTGCCGAACGAAGAAAATTCGACGCGGGTGGGGTTGGGGCGGGGTGGGGTGGGGGTGGCGGAGGAACACAGGCGGTGGGGCCCGGTGGTCCGGCCGGAGGCCCGTGCGGTGTTCTGTATGGGAAGAATCATAGATATGGAACAAGATGGGTTAGGAGACGTAGGATCTTCATCCAACCGCCTCAAATGGTCGAGAGAAAGCTGGGAGTTGCATTCTTAATGTGCTCTGGATCATCATGTGTGGGCACTGTGCAACCAACATTTTATTATCAAAAATCTGCTTGCTCTTCTTCACCATGTTCCTCTTCCGTTCTTCTTTAATATGTACTCTCTCCGTTCCTAAATACAAGTCTTTGTATGGATTCCACCATGGACTACATATGGAGCAAACTGAGTGAATCTACACTCTAAAATGTATCTTGATACATCTGTATGTGATCCATAGTGGAAATCTCTACCAAGACTTATATTTTGGAACGGAGGAAGTATAATAGTAGTACAGTATGTTCCTTGTACTAAAGATGAGCAGGGACATTTGCAGTGTAGAGGTCTATACGGTCGGTTGTGATGGACACTTTGAGCCTCTTTGATTCGTAGGATCTTGTAAACATAGGAATAGGATTTGTAGTGGCCTGCCCACTTGAATCCTATAAGAATAGCAAGGAAATGCGGGGAGCTGTGTCGCCTTTGAGAGTTACACTGATATTAACAGTACCGCACCTTCACTTGAAGAGAGCTGGTATCTGAAGCCTTTCTAGCCATACCGGCAATACTAGCACATATATTCCAGCAAGTTCCACTTTGTTGATTTTACTCTGATGCTTGCGGTTTTCCCCATTATATCTACACTATGATTTGTGTAGATGCTTTGTGTCGCACTAGCAGCAGTCCACTCTTGAAGCTAAACACTGCAATGACTTACAAAATTGGCACAAGGCATTGAGTGCCATTCTGGATGCAATGAAACTCATACACTCCCCACCTGTTGACTCTTGTTCAGAATATGATCCTAATGACTCTTGTTCAAAATTGCCACATATAGAGAGACAGTGCTACCTCTTGAGCACTGCGTTGGATTTCCCCGAAGAGGAAAGGATGATGCAGTAAAGTAGCGTAAGTATTTCCCTCAGTTTTTGAGAACCAAGGAATCAATCCAGTAGGAGATCACACACGAGTCCCTCATACCTACACAAAACGATAGCTACTCGCAACCAACGCGATTAGGGGTTGTCAATCCCTTCATGGTCACTTACGAGGGTGAGATCTGATAGAGATGATAAATAATATTTTTGGTATTTTTGATATAGAGATGCAAAGTAAAAAGTAAAAGGTGAAGTAAAAACAAAGAAAGTAATAAAGTAATGGAGATTGATATGATGAGAATAGACCCGGGGGCCATAGGTTTCACTAGTGGCTTCTCTCAAGAGCATAAGTATTCTACGGTGGGTGAACAAATTATTGTTGAGCAATTGATAGAAAAGCGAATAATTATGAGGTTATCTAGGTATGATCATGTATATAGGCATCACGTCCGAGACAAGTAGATCGAAATGATTCCGCATCTACTACTATTACTCCACTCATCGACCGCTATCCAGCATGCATCTAGAGTATTAAGTTAAAAACAGAGTAACGCCTTAAGCAAGATTACATGATGTAGAGGGATAAATTCATGCAATATGATAAAAAAACCCATCTTGTTATCCTCGATGGCAACAATACAATACGTGCCTTGCAACCCTTTCTGTCACTTGGTAAGGACACCGCAAGATTGAACCCAAAGCTAAACACTTCTCCCATTGCAAGAACTACCAATCTAGTTGGCCAAACCAAACGGATAATTCGAAGAGACTTGCAAAGATAAATCAATCATACATAAAAGAATTCATAGAAGAATCAAATATTGTTCATAGATAAGCTGGATCATAAACTCACAATTCATCGGTCTCAACAAACACATCGCAAGAAGAAGATTACATCGAATAGATCTCCACAAAGAGGGGGAGAACATTGTATTGAGATCCCAAAAGAGAGAAGAAGCCATCTAGCTACTAGCTATGGACCCGAAGGTCTAATGTAAACTACTCACACTTCATCGGAGAGGCTATGGTGTTGATGTAGAAGCCCTCCGTGGTAGATGCCCTCTCCGGTGGAGCTCCAGAACAGGCCCCAAGATGGGATCTTGCGGATACAGAAAGTTGCGGCGGTGGAATTAGGTTTTTGGCTCCGTATTTGATTTGACGGGGGTACGTAGGTATATATAGGAGGAAGGAGTACGTCGGTGGAGCAACAAGGGGCCCACGAGGCAGGGGGCGCGCCCAGGGGGGTGCCCCCCACCCTCGTGACCTCCTTGGTTGTTCCTTGGAGCAGGGTCCAAGTCTCCTGGATCACGTTCGGTGAGAAAATCACGTTCCCGAAGGTTTTGTTCCATTTGGACTCTGTTTGATATTCTGTTTCTTCGAAATACTGAAATAGGCAAAAAAACGGCAATTCTGGGCTGGGCCTCCGGTTAATAGGTTAGTCCCAAAAATAATATAAAAGTGGAAAATAAAGCCCAATATAGTCCAAAACAGTAGATAAAGTAGCATGGAGCAATCAAAAATTATAGATACGTCGGAGACCTATCAGGCATCCCTAAGCTTAATTCCTGCTCGTCCTCGAGTAGGGAAATGATAAAAAAGAATTTTTGATGCGGAGTGATACTTTGGCATAATTTCAATGTAAATCTTCTTAATTGTGGCATGAATATTCAGATCTGAAAGATTCAAGACAAAAGTTCATATTAAAATAAAGGTAATAATACTTCAATCATACAAATTAAAGCAATCATGTCTTCTCAAAATAGCATGGTTAAAGAAAGTTATCCCTACAAAATCATATAGTCTGGCTAAGCTCTATCTTCATCACACAAATTATTTAATCATGCACAACCCCGATGACGAGCCAAGCAATTGTTGAAGGAAATATGCCCTAGAGGCAATAATAAAGTTATTATTTATTTCCTTATACCATGATAAATGTTTATTATTCATGCTAGAATTGTATTAACCGGAAACATAATACATGTGTGAATACATAGACAAACAGATAGTCACTAGTATGCCTCTACAAGACTAGCTCATTAATCAAAGATGGTTATGTTTCCTAACCATAGACATGTGTTGTCATTTGATTAATGGGATCACATCATTAGGAGAATGATGTGATTGACATGACCCATTCCGTTAGCTTAGCACTTGATCGTTTAGTATGTTG
This sequence comes from Aegilops longissima, assembly GCA_021605205.1. NCBI lineage: Eukaryota > Viridiplantae > Streptophyta > Magnoliopsida > Poales > Poaceae > Aegilops > Aegilops longissima. The sequence goes on along the minus strand of CM038682.1, from coordinate 101,451,965 downwards.
CTAATGCTTTCTTCATGACCCATACATGTTCCTGTAACTATGAGATTATGCAACTCCGTTTACGGAGGAACACTTTGGTACTACCAAACGTCACAACGTAATCGGGTGATTATAAAGGAGTACTACAGGTGTCTCCAAAGGTACTTGTTGGGTTGGCGTATTTGAGATTAGGTTTTGTCACTCCGATTGTCGGAGAGGTATCTCTAGGCCTTCTCGGTGATACACATCACTTAAGCCTTGCAAGCATTACAACTAATGAGTTAGTTGTGAGATGATGTATTACGGAACGAGTAAAGAGACTTACCGTAGCGAGATTGAACTAGGTATTGGATACCGACGATCGAATCTCGGGTAAGTAACATACCGATGACAAAGGAACAACGTATGTCGTTATGCGGTTTGACCGATAAAGATCTTCGTAGAATATGTAGGAACCAATATGGGCATCCAGGTTCCGCTATTGGTTATTGACCAAGAATGGTTCTAGGTCATGTCTACATAGTTCTCGAACCCGTAGGGTCCGCACGCTTAACGCTTCGATGACAGTTCATTATGAGTTTATAAGTATTGATGCACGAAGGTTGTTGAGTCCCGGATGTGATCACGGACATGACGGGAGTCTCGAAATGGTCGAGACATAAAGATTGATATATTGGAAGCCTACATTTGGACATCGGAAGTGTTCCGAGTGAAATCGGGAATTTACCGGAGTACCGGGAGGTTACCGGAACCCCCCGGGAACTACATGGGCCATAGTGGGCCTTGGTGGAAAGGAGAAAGGGCCAGCCCTAGGTGGCGCGCGCCCCCCTTCCCTAGTCCTATTAGGACTAGGAAAGGTGGGCCGCCCCCTCTCTCTCTTTCCCCTCAGGAATCCTAATCCAACTAGGATTGGGGGAATCCTACTCCCGGAGGAGTAGGACTCCCGGCGCCGCCTCTTGGCCGGCCAGCCCCTCCCCTTGGCTCCTTTATATACGGGGCAGGGGCACCCTAGAACACACAAGTTGATCTACGGATCGTTCCTTAGCCGTGTGTGCGGTGCCCCTTCCACCATATTCCACTTCGGTCATATCGTCGTAGAGCTTAGGCGAAGCCCTGCTGCGGAGAAATCATATCGTCGCGGAGCTTAGGCGAAGCCCTCGTCGGTGGAGCATCAACATCGTCACCACGCCGTCGTGCTGTGGAACTCATCCCCGACACTTTGCTGGATCGAGTCCGGGATCGTCATCGAGCTGAGCGTGTGCAGAACTCGGAGGTGCCGTGACGTTCGGTGCTTGGATCGGTCGGATCGTGAAGACGTCGACTACATCAACAGCGTTGTTATAACGCTTCGCTTTCGGTCTCACGAGGGTACGTGGGCGGACACTCTCCCTCTCGTTGCTATGCCATCACCATGGTCTTGCGTGATCGTAGGAAATTTTTGAAATTACTCGTTCCCCAACAATGGCATCCGAGCCTGGTTTTATGCGTTGATGTCATATGCACGAGTAGAACACAAGTGAGTTGTGGGCGATATAAGTCATACTGCTTACCAGCATGTCATACTTTAGGTTCAGCGGTATTGTGAGATGAAGCGCCCGGACCGACATTACGCCAGACGCTTACGCGAGACTGGTTTCACCGCTCCGAGCACTCGTTGCTTAAAGGTGACCGCGGTGTCTGCTCTCTCACTTTAGTTGAACTGAGTGTGGCTACGCCGGTCCTTGCGAAGGTTAAAACAGCACCAACTTGACAAACTATCGTTGTGGTTTTGATGCGAGGTAAGAACGGTTCTTGCTCAGCCCGTAGCAGCCACGTAAAACTTGCAACAACAAAGTAGAGGACGTCTAACTTGTTTTGCAGGGCATGATGTGATGTGATGTGGTCAAGACGTGATGCTATATTTTATTGTATGAGATGATCATGTTTTGTAACCGAGTTATCGGCAAACGGCAGGAGCCATATGGTTGTCGCTTTATTGTATGAAATGCAAACGCCATGTAATTGCTTTACTTTATCACTAAGCAGTAGCGATAGTCGTAGAAGCAATAGTTGGCGAGACGACAACGATGCTACGATGGAGATCAAGGTGTCGCGCCGGTGACGATGGTGATCATGACGGTGCTTCGGCGATGGAGATCACAAGCACAAGATGATGATGACCATATCATATCACTTATATTGATTGCATGTGATGTTTATCCTTTATGCATCTTATCTTGCTTTGATTGACGGTAGCATTATAAGATGATCTCTCACTAAAATTATCAAGAAGTGTTCTCCCGAGTATGCACCGTTGCCAAAGTTCATAGTACCCGGACACCACGTGATGATCGGGTGTGATAAGTTCTACGTCCATCTACAACGGTGCAAAACAGTTGCACGCAGAATACTCAAGTTAAACTTGACGAGCCTTGCATATAACAGATATGGCCTCGGAACACGGAGACCGAAGGTCGAACGTGAATCATATAGTAGATATGATCAACATAGTGATGTTCACCATTGAAACTACTCCATCTCACGTGATGATCGGACATGGTTTAGTTGATTTGGATCACGTAATCACTTAGATAACTAGAGAGATGTCTGTCTAAGTGGGAGTTTTAATATGATTAATTAAACTTAAATTTATCATGAGCTTAGTACCGATAGTATTTTGCTTGTCTATGTTTCTGTAGATAGATGGCTCGTCTGTTGTTCCGTTGAATTTTAATGCGTTCCTTGAGAAAGCAAAGTTGAAAGATGATGGTAGCAATTACACGGACTGGGTCCGTAATTTGAGGATTATCCTCATTGCTGCCTGAAAAATTACGCCTGGAAGCACCGCTGGGTGACAGCCTGCTGCAGAGCTGAGCCGAAGTTGTGAACGTCGGCAAAGCAAAGCTGATGATTACTCAATAGTTCAGTGTGCCATGCTTTACGGCTTAGAACCGGGTCTTCAACGACGTTTTGAACGTCATGGAGCATATGAGATGTTCCAGGAGTTGAAGTTAATATTTCAAGCAAATGCCCGGATTGAGAGATATGAAGTCTCCAATAAGTTCTATAGCTGCAAGATGGAGGAGAATAGTTCATCGGTGAGCACATACTCAAAATGTCCGGGTATAATAATCACTTAATTCAGCTGGGAGTTAATCTTCCGGATGATAGTGTCATTGATGAATTCTCCAATCACGCCACCAAGCTACAAGAGCTTCGTGATGAACTATAATATGCAAGGGATGACTAAAACAATTCCTGAGCTCTTCGCAATGCTAAAAGCCACGGAGGTAGAAATCAAGAAAGAGCATCAAGTGTTGATGGTCAACAAGACCACTAGTTTCAAGAAAAAGGGCAAAGAAAAGAAGAAGGAAACTTCAAAAGAACAGCAAGAAAGTTGCTGATCAAGAGAAGAAACCCAAGTCTGGACCTAAACCCGAAACGAGTGTTTTACCGCAAGCGATGGACCTTCGAAGCGGAACTGCCCCAAGTATTTGGCGGATAAAAAGGATGGCAAGGTGAACAAAGGTATATGTGATATACATGTTATTGATGTGTACCTTACTAGAGCTCGTAGTAGCACTGGTATTTGATCTGGTTCATTGCTAATATTTGCAACTCAAACAGGGACTACGGAATAGAGGAGCACCGGCAAAGGACGAGGTGACGATGCGCGTGGGAAATGGTTCCAAAGTCAATGTGATCGCGGTCGGCACGCTACCTCTACATCTACCTTGGGATTAGTTTTAGACCTAAATAATTGTTATTTGGTGCCAGCGTTGAGCATGAACATTATATCTGGATCTTGTTTGATGCGAGACGGTTATTCATTTAAATCAGAGAATAATGGTTGTTCTATTTATATGAGTAATATCTTTTATGGTCATGCACCCTTGAAGAATGGTCTATTCTTGTTGAATCTCGACAAGTAGTGATACACATATTCATAATGTTGAAGCCAAAAGATGCAGAGTTGATAATGATAGTGCAACTTATTTGTGGCACTGCCGTTTAGGTCATATCGGTGTAAAACGCATGAAGAAACTCCATACTGATGGACTTTTGGAATCACTTGATTATGAATCACTTGGTACTTGCGAACCGTGCCTCATGGGCAAGATGACTAAAACACCGTTCTCGGTTGTATGGAGAGAGCAACAGATTTGTTGGAAATCATACATACTGATGTATGTGGTCCGATGAATGTTGAAGCTCGTGGCGGATATCGTTATTTTCTCACCTTCACAGATGATTTGAGTAGATATGGGTATATCTACTTAATGAAACACAAATCTGAAACATTTGAAAAGTTCAAAGAATTTCAGAGTGAAGTGGAAAATCATCGTAACAAGAAAATAAAGTTTCTACGATCTGATCGTGGAGGAGAATATTTGAGTTACGAGTTTGGTTTACATTTGAAACAATGTGGAATAGTTTAGCAACTCACGCCACCCGAACACCACAGAGAAATGGTGTGTCCGAACGTCAGAATCGTACTTTACTAGATATGGTGCGATCTATGATGTCTATTTCCGATTTACCGCTATCGCTTTGGGGTTATGCTTTAGAGACGGCCGCATTCACGTTAAATAGGACACCGTCAAAATCCGTTGAGACGACGCCTTATGAACTGTGGTTTGGCAAGAAACCAAAGTTGTCGTTTCTTAAAGTTTGGGGCTGCGATGCTTATGTAAAGAAACTTCAACCAGATAAGCTCGAACCCAAATCGGAAAAATGTGTCTTCATAGGATACCCAAAGGAGACTGTTGGGTACACCTTCTATCACAGATCTGAAGGCAAGATTTTCGTTGCTAAATTCGGATCCTTTCTAGAGAAGGAGTTTCTCTCGAAAGAAGTGAGTGGGAGGAAAGTAGAACTTGATGAGATAATCAGTATCTGCTCCCTTATTGGAAAGTAGTTCATCACAAGAAATGGTTCTGTGACAACTACACCAATTAGTGAGGAAACTAATGATGATGATCATGAAGCTTCAGATCAAGTTACTACTGAACTTCGAGGTCAACCAGAGTAAAATCGCACTGAGTGGTACGGTAATCTTATTCGGAAGTCATGTTACTTGACCATGGCGAACCTACAAACTATGAAGAAGCGATGGTGAGCCCAGATTCGCAAAATGGCTGGAAGCCATGAAATCTGAGATGGGATCCATGTATGAGAACAAAGTATGGACTTTGGTTGACTTGCCGATGATCGGCAAGCCATTGAAAATAAATGGATCTTTAAGAAGAAGACTGACGCCGATGGTAATATAACTGTCTACAAAGCTCGACTTGTTGCGAAAGGTTTTCGACAAGTTCAAGGGGTTGACTACGATGAGACTTTCTCACCCGTAGCGATGCTTAAGTCTGTCCGAATCATGTTAGCAATTGCCGATTTTATGATTATGAAATTTGGCAAATGGATGTAAAACTGCATTCTTGAATGGATTTCTAGAAGAAGAGTTGTATATGATGCAACCAGAAGGTTTTGTCGATCCAAAGGGTACTAACAAAGTGTGCAAGCTCCAGCGATCAATTTATGGTGCAGTGCAAGCCTCTCGGAGTTGGAATAAACGCTTTGATAGTGTGATCAAAGCATATGGGTTTATACAGACTTTTGGAGAAGCCTGTATTTACAAGAAAGTGAGTGGGAGCTCAGTAGCATTTCTAATATTATATGTGGACGACATATTATTGATTGGAAATGATATAGAATTTCTGGATAGCATAAAGGATACTTGAATAAAAGTTTTTCAATGAAAGACCTCGGTGAAGCTGCTTACATATTGGGCATCAAGATCTATAGAGATAGATCAAGACGCTTAATTGGACTTTCACAAAGCACATACCTTGATAAAGTTTTGAAAAAGTTCAAAATGGATCAGCAAAGAAAGGTTTTTACCTGTATTACAAGGTGTAAGATTGAGTCAGACTCAATGCCCGACCACAGCAGAAGATAGAGAGAAAATGAAAGATGTTCCCTATGCTTCAGCCATAGGCTCTATCATGTATGCAATGCTGTGTACCAGACCTGACGTATGCTTAGCTGTAAGCTTGGCAGGAAGGTACCAAAGTAATCCAGAGTGGATCATGGACAGCGGTCAAGAACATCCTGAAATACCGAAAAGGACTAAGGATATGTTTCTCGATATGGAGGTGACAAAGAGCTAGTCGTAAATGGTTACGCCGATGCAAGCTTTGACATCGATCCGGACGATTCTAAATCGCAAACCGGATCGTGTTTTTATTAAACGGTGGAGCTGTCGGTTGGTGCAGTTCTAAACAAAGCGCCGTGGCGGGATCTACATGTGAAGCGGAGTACATAGCTGCTTGAAGCAGCAAATGAAGGAGTCTGGATGAAAGAGTTCATTTCGATCTAGGTGTCATACCTAGTGCATCGGGACCGATGAAGATCTTTCGTGACAATATGGTGCAATTGCCTTGGCAAAGGAATCCAGATTTCACAAGAGGACCAAGCATATCAAGAGACGCTTCAATTCCATTGGGACCAAGTCCAAGTGGGAGACATAGAGATTTGCAAAATACATACGGATCTGAATGTTGCAGACCCGTTGACTAAGCCTCTTCCACGAGCAAAACATGATCAGCACCAAGACTCCATGGGTGTTAGAATCATTACTATGTAATCTAGATTATTGACTCTAGTGCAAGTGGGAGATGAAGGAAATATGCCCTAGAGGCAATAATAAAGTTATTATTTATTTCCTTATACCATGATAAATGTTTATTATTCATGCTAGAATTGTATTAACCGGAAACATAATACATGTGTGAATACATAGACAAACAGATAGTCACGAGTATGCCTCTACAAGACTAGCTCATTAATCAAAGATGGTTATGTTTCCTAACCATAGACATGTGTTGTCATTTGATTAATGGGATCACATCATTAGGAGAATGATGTGATTGACATGACCCATTCCGTTAGCTTAGCACTTGATCATTTAGTATGTTGCTAATGCTTTCTTCATGACCCATACATGTTCCTGTAACTATGAGATTATGCAACTCCCGTTTACCGGAGGAACACTTTGGGTACTACCAAACGTCACAATGTAACTGGGTGATTATAAAGGAGTACTACAGGTGTCTCCAAAGGTACTTGTTGGGTTGGCGTATTTCGAGATTAGGTTTTGTCACTCCGATTGTCGGAGAGGTATCTCTAGGCCTTCTCGGTGATACACATCACTTAAGCCTTGCAAGCATTACAACTAATGAGTTAGTTGTGAGATGATGTATTACGGAACGAGTAAAGAGACTTACCAGTAACGAGATTGAACTAGGTATTGGATACCGACGATCGAATCTCGGGTAAGTAACATACCGATGACAAAGGGAACAACGTATGTCGTTATGCGGTTTGACCGATAAAGATCTTCGTAGAATATGTAGGAACCAATATGGGCATCCAGGTTCCGCTATTGGTTATTGACCGAGAATGGTTCTAGGTCATGTCTACATAGTTCTCGAACCCGTAGGGTCCGCACGCTTAACGTTCGATGACAATTCATTATGAGTTTATAAGTATTGATGCACGAAGGTTGTTCGAGTCCGGATGTGATCACGGACATGACGGGAGTCTCGAAATGGTCGAGACATAAAGATTGATATATTGGAAGCCTACATTTGGACATCGGAAGTGTTCCGAGTGAAATCGAATTTATCGAGTACCGGAGGTTACGGAACCCCCGGAACTACATGGGCCATAGTGGGCCTTGGTGGAAAGGAGAAAGGGCCAGCCCTAGGTGGCGCCCCCCCTTCCCTAGTCCTATTAGGACTAGGAAAGGTGGGCCGCCCCCTCTCTCTTTCCCCTCAGGAATCCTAATCCAACTAGGATTGGGGGAATCCTACTCCCGGAGGAGTAGGACTCCTCGCGCGCGCCCTCTTGGCCGGCCAGCCCCTCCCCTTGGCTCCTTTATATATGGGGCAGGGGCACCCTAGAACACACAAGTTGATCTACGGATCGTTCCTTAGCCGTGTGCGGTGCCCCTTCCACCATATTCCACTTGGTCATATCGTCGAGAGCTTAGGCGGCCCCTCGCCGGAGAAATCATATCGTCGCGGAGCTTAGGCGAAGCCCCGCGTCGGTGGAGCATCAACATCGTCACCACGCCATCGTCTCGACGGAACTCATCCCGACACTTTGCTGGATCGGAGTCCGGGATCGTCATCGAGCTGAGCGTGTGCAGAACTCGGAGGTGCCGACGTTCGGTGCTTGGATCGGTCGGATCGTGAAGACGTCGACTACATCAACAGCGTTGTTATAACGCTTCGCTTTCGGTCTCACGAGTGCGTGGACGGACACTCTCCCCTCTCGTTGCTATGCCATCACCATGGTCTTGCGTGATCGTAGGAAAATTTTTGAAATTACTACGTTCCCCAACAATTGTTTCATACTTGAGTAATCTCAAACTTTTTCAACTTTCACGCAATACATGAGCGTGATCCATGGACATAGCACTGTAGGTGGAATAGAATGGTGGTTGTGGAGAAGACAAAAAGGAGAAGATAGTCTCACATCAACTAGGCGTATCAACGGGCTATGGAGATGCCCATCAATAGATATCAATGTGAGTGAGTAGGGATTGCCATGCAACGGATGCACTAGAGCTATAAATATGTAAAAGCTCAACAAAAGAAACTAAGTGGGTGTGCATCCAACTTGCTTGCTCACGAAGACCTAGGGCACTTTTGAGGAAGCCCATCATTGGAATATACAAGCCAAGTTCTATAATGAAAAATTCCCACTAGTATATGAAAGTGACAACATATAAGACTCTCTATCATGAAGATCATGGTGCTAGTTTGAAGCACAAGTGTGGAAAAAGGATAGTAGCATTGTCCCTTCTCTCTTTTTCTCTCATATATATTTTTATTTTATTTTTGTGGGCTTCTTTGGTGTCGGGGAAGCTGATCTGACCCACGAACACCTATGGGACTGGCGGACCGAGCCCCTTTTGGTTCGGCGGGGGGCGGAGGTCGCACGAAGAGCAGATCGAGGCGAAGCACACGAGCAGTTTACCCAGCTTCGGAGCTCTCCGGAGAGATAACACTCCTACTGCTGCATGTCTGCGTGTATTGAGTTCTTGCTAGAGAGCGCTGAGTGCTACAGTACACACCAGCTGCTAACGAGACCTAGCGTAGGAGTTTTCTGCCTTCGAACCCTTCTCTACGTTGCGCATGGGCCTCCTTTTATATGCTCAAGGGGTCTCAGACAGGTGGCAACGTAGACAAGGGTAAAAATGGAAAAGGAATTGCGGTTGGCACAGCTACATGTACAGTGTATCATACCTAACCCTGACGGCAGGGGACAAAGGCATTAAATGCCCGTCTACGTCGCCCAAACAGGCAAACAGGACCGTGTGGGCGCCACCGCTTGCCACGATGGCAATCTTGCCAGCGTCGCTTGCCACCGCGCTCCGCTGGCCGCACAGCCTCTTGCCACGCGCGCTTGGAAAGTTCCCAGGGCGACACGTTAGTGGATGTGCTGGAGCACAGGTACAGATTGGTAGTTTACCGCGGCAAGCGCCTTGCCGCGGTCGTTGTCTTGTCGCATCCGGAAGCTTGTCGCCCACCGAGTCTTGCCGGGACGTGCGGCGCGTCGCGGCAAGTTCCTTGAGATGCCTTGGTTGGCCTTCCCGGCAAGCTCCTCTTGCCGGGGCCTTGTCTCCTAGATGCCTTGGGTGGCCTTCCCGGCAAGCTCCTCTTGTCGGGGCCTTGTCTCCTTGGCTTGAATACTTTGTTCTTGAATGGCTCCAAAGGAACCAAGGAGGACCTTGACGGTCACCCGGCAAGCCTTGCCGCGGGGTGCTGCAACTGCCCGTGCACAAGTTCGGGATACTAGGGTACCCCTACTCTAGTGCACCGGCAGAGCCCCGGCCTGGGCCACATACGGTGCCGAAGCGCTGTTGGGCCAGGCCCAAAACAGGCACGGCACGCGGGTCTGGGTTACGCCAGTAACTCACTCCGGACCCACCACGCCCCCACAGGAACGCACGCACGCCGAATGCGGCGTCGTGGGAGAGATCGTGGGTGGTTTCTTTATTCGAAAGGCGGAATGTCCGCCCCCTCCCCCCTTATAAGCAGGGGAAACAGGGGCAGTTCGCCCATCTCGCCGGTTGCTACTCCAATCTCGAAAATCTCCGCCGCTCCCCCCTTCTTCCCAAGGCTGAAAGAGAGCAGCGCTCCGCCCCCCATCGCCACCAGCCTCACCAACGCCGTCGATCTCCCCCACCACCTCCGCCATGGCTCCGAAAGCCGACAAGGGGAAGGCCGTGAAGTCGGCCGAGGCGCTGCGAAAGGAGCGGGCAATCTCCCCCCCCCCCAGCTCGCCGCGAAGGAGCTGAGGGAGAACTACTACCTCTTCTGGTCGACGGAGACGCGAGCGCATCCGCGCACGAAGGTACTCCCGGCTGCCGCTTCTGAACTGGCCCCAAATGGGTACCCCTTCTTCGCGCTGTTCTTCTACTGCGGGCTCTGCCCGCCTTTCTCTGAATTTTTCTGTGATATCATGAACACCTACGGGTTTCGCCTCCTTGACTTCACCCCCAATGATGTTCTGACCATGGCAGTTTTCGCACATCTCTGCGAAAACTTTGTCGGAGTCTATCCAAACGTAGCTCTTTTCCGCCACTTCTTTATGCCCCGAGTTGAGAGAGGGGAGCCTCTTGCCGGCGGAATCGCTTGGATCTCGAGGATTGGCAAGAAGGAAGCTTATCTGGAGGGAGAGCTCCGCGGCAAGTGGGAGGAATGGAGGGCAGATTGGTGCTGGATTGTCGAGGAGAACCCGCAGCCATTTACCGCCCAGCGCCAAACCCCAATAGTGCGCGGCAACGATTGGAGCAGCGTGGCCCCGGAATACGCTAGGCTGAAGATTTCCGTCACCCGGATCCTACGCCTTAGACTTGCCGGGCTCACCGTAGGCACCGTTGGCGCAGACTTTCTTCGTTGCCGCATCGCCCCCCTGCAGGAGAGGAGGAGACCCGCATGGGAGTTCCAAAATGCGGCGGATATCATGAGGCTGCGCCCGGGCCTCAACTTCAACTTCACTGTCTTCGAACTGGATGCGATGCTCTTGGAACTGTTCAAGCCCGATCCTGACCATCCCGAAATGTTCAGGTTGCCGAGGGGTGTCGTTCCGTTGTGCAACAATTCCTCGCTCGACCGCATCCGTGCAATGATGCCGCTGTGCGATTCGCATGGAATTGTCCCAACCTGGCAAGAGCCTGCAGATGACGTCGTGCGGGAGTTCTTTGACGGCTTGGTAGAAACGCCGGTCCGCTCCGATGAACAGAAGAGGCTCACCCGTGACACCACCGATGATGAGATGCAGCGCATCGCCACCAGGCTGGAAGAGGCGGCAGCAGCCGCTACCGCGGGCAAGTTCGGATTCACCGTGGAGGAGGCAGAGGCAGCAGAGGCGGCAAGCCTTGTCGAGCGAGGGGAGTTTGCCGGCGAGGAGGAGCTTGCCGGCGAGGAGGAGTTTGCCGAGCCTGAAGCTGAGTCGAGCGATCCTGCCGAGGGCGTCTCCTCCCCACCTTCAGACAGCTTGCCGCGAGCGGAGCCCCCAGCTCCACCAAGAAGGCGTCTCCGCAAGTCTGGAGACGTAGCGGGGCGGCAGACGGGCCAACAGCCGCCGCGCCGCGCGACGCGCTCCACCGCGACAAGCACTGTTGCCGCGGGAGCACCTCACGCCGCTGTTGCAACTGGAGCGGGGCCCTCCCGGGCCACCGCTTCTGCTCCCGCCAAGCGGCCAAGGGAACCCACTCCTCCGCCTCGTCGCACCGGAGGTGAGCCGGAATTTGATCTCTCCGCGCTCAGCTCCGACGAGGAAGAAGAAGAGTAAGATTCTTTGCTGTACTTGTAGTTCTTCAATTTGTTGCTTTGTCTTGTATCTGATTTGCTTCACTCTGAACCCATTCCTTTTCAGGACGCTGGCCCAGAGAGCGTCGAAGAGAGCCAAGGCCCCGGTGATTGTCATCGAGGACGAACCCACCGCGACAGCAGGAGGCGCGTCCGAGACCTCCTTGCCGGACCCGGCAACTCTTCCTCAAAGCAGCCCCCAGCGCAGCCCCCATCGTAAATATATGGTTTACTTTCTGCTGTTAGGCGTGCATGGGTGCTCTTTCTTTGCTGATATCTGACTGTTGGTTTGTGTAGGAGCAGAGCAGCCCCGCCAAGAGTGCCCTGAAGCCGCTCCTGACATGCCATTTGCTTCGACTACACCGCCAAGGGAGGATTCCCCGGCAAGGGAGCGTTCTCCGGCAAGAGAGAATTCTCCGGCAAGGGGCAGTTCTCCGGCAAGGGACAGCACCAGCGATCCCCCGGCGGCGGAGACCATGACTGTAGATCCTAGCACAGGTAATCCTCTTGCCTGAAAACTTCCCTTGGGTTCTTCTTCTGATTCTCTTTTTGGATATTTGCTTGACTTTTATTTCTTTTCCGGTCGTCAGATCCATCTGCCACAGAGCCAATGGAGACCGAGGTCGCCGGCGAGGAGGACGGCGCTTGCAACTTGATGACGCCGCTGCCACGAAAAAAGAAGCCGACGCTGATGATCCGCTTGGCGGAGAGGCCGCCAAAGCTGCCGCCGCAGAAGCCTGGCGAGGGTCCGGCGATCGCGACCGACGGCCCCAAGGCCGCGAGGCGCCAGCGCCACGCCGACCGCCGATCCTCCGCCGCTGCTGCAGCGTCAGGCTCCGAAGAGCCCCAGCCCGGCGCCTATCTGAAGGCCGGCGATGGCGTCTTCATCAAGCTCCCCTGGGCGTCGATCTCCAGGGCGCCGGTCGAAGGGGAAACTTTCGATGAAGAGGTGCTCGCCTCCGCTGGGCTGACGCTGGTCGACGCGCCGAGCAGCAGCAGCGACGAGCCTGAGGAGGAGCAGCTGCTGCGGAAGCTGTTGTCGCTCTACCGCGCCCGTCAGGCCAAGCTGGAATCCCGAGAAGCGCTTGTCGCGAAGGCGGGAGCAGACATCGAGAAGCGTGCAGAGGAGCTCTGGGGCCTCCACCAGGAAGCTCTCCGGTCCCTGGCAGAGGAGCGGGAGCAGCTCGTCGAGGAGCGCAAAGCCTTCATCCTCGAGAAGGCTGAAGCTGAAGAGCAACAGCGGCTTGCTGCCGAGAAGCTGTCTGCGCAGGAAGGCGAGTTGGCGCAGCGGAAGGTTATCCTTGACAGCCACGAGGAGGAGCTTGCCGCGCGCGAGCAAACATTTGGCAGGGCTCTCAAGGAAGCAAAGGATGCTGCCGCAGCTGCCGAGGCCGCCAAGAAGGAGCTGGAGACGAAGGTGACGCAGCTGGAGGCCATTCTCAAGGAGAGCGGCGAGGAGCTTGCTGCACTCAAGCGCGAGCGCGAGAAGGACGCCTACACTCTTGGCGAGCTGCAGGGTCGTCTTGCTGAGATGAGCAAGGAGCTTAGCGCCGCCAAGGACTCCAACGCAGATCTTGAGTTGAAGCTGACTACTTTGACTCAGACGCTGGACGGCGCCAGGGAGCAAGAGGTGGCCTTGAAGGAGAAGATCAAGGCCGACAAGGCGCTGCTGGCGAGTGCTGCTGCCGCCCAGAACACTTTTAGGGAGAACGTGGAGCACTGGACCGAGGGTCTTGTGGATGTTGCTGCAGCCATCGACAGGGAGCTGGCGCAGCTGGGAATGGATGATCTCGGGTATTCCTCCGATGAGCACCTCCAACCCAGCGCCAAGCTCAGCTTGTTCTTCAAAGGCGTGGCGACGGCCCTCCAGCGACTCCGGGAAGGGATCCCAAAGCAGCTGGCCGACGAGTCGCGCCAGATCTGCGCGGGAGCTCTTCAAAAGGTGCTGATGAAGGTGGCCTTCCGCAATCCAGGCCTCAACCTCACCAACGTCCTCAAGACCTTGCCGCCGGATGCTGATGTGGAAGCGCTCAAGGCCCTCGTCGCACCCATTGTGGATAGGGTGAGCGGGATCAAGAGGGTTGATGGCGATTGCGTAGATTAGGCCGCCCGTTTTCTCTTTTTCTTACCGCTGCTGGTCATGTTATGAGAACAATCTATTAGAGCTGCGACAAGCTATCTTGTAATATAACTCTATTTCGGGTAGTGATTGCTATGTTATTTCCTTTACTTGATCCCTTCCTTTGTATGTTTTTGCCCTACGCTTTTAGGGAACTTGTCGGTGCAGGCACCTTAGCCGCGAGCGCTGAGTGCGGGACGTCAGCAGCCTGCTGGCGGTGCCGCTTCCGACAAGCAACCTTGTCGCAACTAGTCGCAGCTCACTTAAGTTGTTGAGCGGACTCGAAACAAAGTAAGGGCGCAACTAGCTACGAGTTGGTTCCTCCGCGCACAGGTTTTCCATACAAAGGACGGTCGTTCGAGGAAGATAACTTAAAAAATTTAAAACTGATTGCTCAAACTTTAGCAACTTAGCTTTTCTGTCGTTTGCTTCTCGGTAAGGCGAAACTTCCTCGAGCGACGCTTGGTCCACACCATTATATTCTCCTTTCCCCCCGGCAAACTTGTGGGCGAGGGAACCTTCCTTTCTTTGAGATAGAGAAAGAAGAGAAAATAAAGATATGGAGCCTTACGGCTCGTTATTGCTTACCGGGAGTAGGTGCTGCACAAAGTGTCAGATAACGCATGCAATAAAATGTAGAAAGCATGAATTCGACAAGATGTGCGGAGCACATGAGCTTTACTTATGCACGGGGTCTGCGCCCGGCTTGTACAAAGGATTATATGCAACATCGGCAAGACTTGTACAAAAGGTGATTGCCGGAACAGGTTCCGCAACCGCGCCTCTGAGGTAAAATTACGAAGATGCTCAATGTTCCAGGAGTTGCTCACCGAATGCCATCTTCGGTCTCAAAGCGGACAGCGCCGTGCCTAGTGACTCGTTTCACCCGGTAAGGGCCTTCCCACTTCAAGCGCCAACTTGTTGGAATTATTGGCGGACTGAACGCGCCAAGAACAAGGTCGCCTTCCTCGAGACTTCGCATTAACTTTGCGGCTATGGTAGCGGCGCAAAGCTTGCCGGTATCGACCAGCTCAGATAGTAGCTCAAGACGGTCCTCCTCAAGGAGCAAGGCCATCTTGTCGCAATTGCTCTTGCTCAAGCTCATCATAGGCGAGCACTCGAGGTGACCCAGATACTGAGTTCCGTGGGGAGAACTGCCTCGCTCCATAGACTAGAGCGAAGGTGTCGGCGCTGGCTCGATTTGGCGTCGTCCGATCGACCAAAGAACCACCGCAACTCCTCAATCCAGTTCTTTCCGCACTTGTGCAGCCTGTCGAAAGTTCTGGTCTTGAGCCCGCGCAGCACTTCAAAGATTCGCCTCTCCGCTTGACCGCTGCTTCTCGGATGAGCAATGAAGCGAAGCGCACCTTGGCGCCAAGATCTTGGACATCTTGCATGAAGGTGCGGCTCGTGAACTGCGTGCCGTTGTCGGTGATGATCCTGTTAGGGATCCCAAACGGCAAACAATCGACCAAGAACTTGACTGCCGATTGTGCTGTCACCTTCCTCATCGCTTCCACTTCCGCCACTTTGTGAACTTGTCGATTGCAACGCATAAGTATTCAAAGCCCCGACAGCTCGGGAAAGGGGCCGAGGATGTCGAGCCCCTGCATCGAAAATGGCCAGGATAAAGGGATCATCTGGAGAGCTTGAGCTGGCTAGTGTGTCTGCTTGAATGGAATCGCACGCTTCACACGTGGTTACTTGTGCAGTTGCATCCGGAGGGCTGTCGGCCAAAAGAAACCTTGCCGGAACGCTTTGCGGCAAGTGCTCTTGCGCCAATGTGGTGACCACATATGCCTCCATGTATCTCTCGCCAACAGCTTTTGTCCGCCTTCCCGTGAATACACTTCAATTTCACACCGTTGAGTCTTCTTCATGCAGTGTGTTGTCGACAAACTGGTACATACTTGACTGTCGGGCTACTCTTTCCGCTTCTTCTTGCTCTTCGGAAGCTCTCCTGTCTCAAGGAAATGGACAATCTGCTGTGCCCATCTTTGGAGCTTGTGGCTCGACAACAAGGACTAAAGGCACATCTGCTGCTGCATGGAACATCCGCTTCTCGGCGAGAACCTGCTGCTCAGCCGAGCTTGACGTTCCCGCAAGCTTGCCGGAGCAAAACTTGTCGGGAGCGTCTGCTTCAACGAAACAAACCCTAGGGCTTGCCGGAGCAGACTGCTCCTCAGCACCCTTGGTGTTGATCTTGGGGACCTTCTTGGCGGCGGCTTCGGGGAGCTCTGCCAGAAAATAGTCACCAGAAATCAACTTCCTTTTCTTGCTCTGTCCAATTTATGGTGTTACAGATGGTTGAGTCAGTTTGAGCACAGAGATCCCTGGTTCCACAGGTAACTTAAGTGCGGCGCACTTTGACAGGCCATCGGCAATATCGTTCTGAGCTCTTGGAACATATTCCATCTGTAGGCCGTCAAAGTGCTCTTCTAGCTTTCTCACTTCATCAACGTAAGCTTCCATCAACGGACTCTGACAATTCTTGTTCACTTGGCGGATGACAAGCTGCAAGTCACCCCTGACAATGAGCTTCTTGATCCCAAGGTCTACTGCGATCCTGAGACCGGCAAGCAAACCTTCATACTGCAGTATTGTTTGTTGCTTGCTCCTTGAAAGTGCATCTCGACTACGACTTGAGGTGCTCTCCGGTGGGTGCAACAAGTAGCACGCTTGCACCGGGCGCCTTGCAGCGAGAAGGCACCATCAAGTACATCAGCCACTCTTTGCTTGCCTCCTTGACGGGATGCTCGTTTCGAATTTCTTCATCTTGTGTTGGCGCCCATTCTGCTATGAATTCTGCCAATGCTCGCTTTGGATAGTTGAAGTGCTCTCAAACTTGAGGCCAAAGCTTGACAGTTCCAAAGGCCCACTCGACAATCCTGCCTGTTGCTTCGGATTTTGCAAGATCCTCTTCAGCGGAAAGCGAGTGACGACTGTGATCTCATGTGCTTGAAAGTAATGGCGCAGCTTTCTCGAGGCCATGAGAAGGCCGAAAAGCAATTTCTGCACACTAGAGTACCTTGACCTAGCCCCCTGCAGAAGGGAACTGACAAAGTAAACTGGGCGTTGCATCATCCTTTTATGTATCTTCTCATGCGCCTGCGCGGATCCATCCTTGTCGGGACTAGAGCTTGCCGGTGAAGTCCCTTGCTTGTCGCTGGATGCATCTGTCGTGGTTGCTGGCTCATCATCCGCCTCCCTCTCCGCTACTAACGCAGCACTAACCACTTGATTGGTTGCCGCTATATATAGCAGCAACTTCTCTTGTGGCTTAGGTGCGACAAGTGTTGGAGTGGAGGATGTATCTCTTTAAGTCCTGCAGCACAGCCTCCACTTCCCGAGTCCATTTCATTGACCTGCTTTTTCAATATTTTGAAAATGGCGGGGCGCCAGCAGATCTAGAGATAAACTGCCGAGAGCAGCTACGCAACCGCAAGTCTTCGACATCCTTGACGCGCTTTGGTGCTTCAATCTGCTCAATGGCCTTGATCTTGTCGGGATTGGCTTCATTCCCCGCCGAGACACGAAGAACCCGAGAAGCTTGCGGAGGGGACTCCAAACACACACTTCTCGGGTTAAGCTTAAGGTTGATCTTGCGCAGATTTGCAAAGGTTTCGTTTAAATCTTGAATCGAGTCGCCTTGTCCTTGCTCTTGACCACTATGTCATCCATGTAGGCTTCCACATTTCGTGTATTTGTGGCTCAAAAGCGCCATGGACTACTCTTGCAAATGTTAAACCAGCATTCTTTAAACCGAAAGGCATCCGTACAAAACAAGATGTGCCACATGGGGTGATGAATGCGTCTTCCTCATCCTCTTCGCCATAAAGATCTGATGGTACCTGAGTATGCATCAAGAAATGAAAGCAAGTCACATCCGCCGTGGAGTCAACAATCTGATTGATGCGCGGCAAGGGAAATGGGTCTTTGGGACATGCTTTATTAACATTGGTAAAGTCGATACAAAGCCTCCATTTCCCGTTTGCCTTGCGCACGACTGCAGGATTGGCCAGCCACGTAGGATCGAGCACTCCTCTGACAAGGCCTGCTGCTTCCAATTTCTTGATTTCTTCTGCGATAAATTCTTGGCGCTCCACTGCTTGCTTCCTGACTTTCTGCTTGAAGGGCCGCGCATGAGGACAGACGGCAAGATGGTGCTCGATTACTTTCCTGGGAACACCGGGGATGTCAGACGGTTGCCACGCAAACACGTCGACGTTCGCCAGCAGGAAAGCAATGAGCGCGCTTTCCTATTTAGGGTCGAGAGTGGCACTGATGGTGAAGGTACCACCAGTGCCGTCCTCCTTGGCGGACACCTTCTTGGTCTCTGGTGGAGCTGCCATTGCCTTCTTACACTTGCCGGTGGAGCTCGATGCTGCGTCCTCGACGGTAGCGCAGCACTCCGAAGAGGTGCGCTTGCCGGAGTGGGCATCAGAGCTCTTGCCGGACTTGGTCTTCTTCTTCTCCCCGGGAGCTTCAGCGGTAAGTGACTTGCGATCTGTTGCGGCTGCTGCTTCCCGGTAGATCTTGTCGGCGCAGATAAGAGCATCCTTCTTGTCGCCAGGGACAGAAATGACACTTATCGGGCCTGGCATCTTCAGCATGTTGTATGCATAGTGAGAGGCCGCCATGAACTTGGCGAGTGCTGGACGGCCGAGTATCCCATTGTAAGGCAATGGAAAATCAGCAACGTCAAAAGTGACCCTCTCAGTCCTGAAGTTCAACTCGCTGCCAAACATCACCGGAAACGTGATCTTTCCCTTCGGCTTGCTCCTTCCCGGATTGATTCCTTGGAATGTGCCGGTTTCTTCGAGCTCGCCATCAGGGATCTGGAGTTTCTGGAGTACCGCGGAGGAGATCAGGTTCAAGCCGGCCTCGCCATCAACTAGCATCTTAGTGACCTTGAGGTTGCGGATAGTTGGTGAAACCAACATCGGCAAGCACCCGACCGCAGTTATGCGATCAGGGTGGTCCTCAATATCAAAGATGATAGGCGTGCTGGACCATTTTAGAGGCTTGCGTGACTCGACGGATGGTTCTGCCGCATTGACTTCCCGCATCCATTGCTTGAGTTGGCGGTGTGAAGTATGCAGAGAAGCACCGCCGTCAACGCACAAGACCTCTGTGGCTTTCTGGAACTCCTGCTCATCGGTCTCGTATTCATCCATATCTTCATTGTCGTCGTCATCTTCATCCTTGTCGCGGCCGCGGGGAGGTTTGTCTCCTTGCCGCTGCTTGGCCTTGCCATGGCGGCCCTCCCCGCCGGGCGCTTGCTGGCTCCTCCAGACCTTCCTGGCCTTCTCCTTGTCACGCCGTCAGACTCAGCCTTTTGTTGCTCGGCAAGCTGCTCGACCTTCTTGCAGCTCGAGGTCATGGCCCTTGGTGCGGTGGATCTTGCACTATCGCTTGTTGGTGCCGTCCCGCTTGTCGCCGACGGCACGGCTCGGCAGATTGGTGCTCTGCGGCAACCTCCTTGCCGGAGCTACCAACTTTGGCTTTCTTGGCGCCACCTCCGTTGCCGACTGCTCAACAACTAGCACGTCTTTGCCTTTCTTCTTCTCGTTGTTCCGCCGCCGGTTTTTCTTTCGGGCAGTCTCTTCACTATCGATCCTCCTGCTCCTGTATTCTCTCCGGAGTCTCCTCCTTCCTCAAGACGCGCGACACTTGTCGGCCGGGCATATAGCTCATCGACGTCCCTGATCTTGCACATCGCCATCTCCTCCGTGATCTCGCGATTTTGCACGCTCGGATGAAACGCGCTGATTACCGTGGCAGGTGGACATCTGGGATGTTGTCTTGACGTGGCTGAATCTCTGAATGTACTTGCGCAGGGGCTCTCCTTCCTTCTGGACGAGCAGATGAAGGTCGCTCTCTTGGCCATGAGGCTTGTGGCCGCCTGTAAAGGCGCCGACAAACTGATGGCATAGATCTGTCCAAAGGATATGGAGTTGTCCGGCAAGTGCATGAGCCAGGATCTGATGTTGGGCTTTAGTACCAGTTGAAAGTAGTTGGCAAGGATCTTGTTGTCCTTCCCTCCAGCAGCTTGCACCGCTATGGTATAGATGCTGAGGAACTCCGACGGATGCGTCTTGCCGTCGTACTTCTCTGGTACGTCTGGCTTGAAATTCTTCGTACTGGGCCACTGGACTTGCCGCAGCTCACGAGTGAACGCAGGGCAACCTACCGCGTACGGCAAGTCGCCTGGTTCCCCTGGCGCATGCATGTCTACAGAGGGCCCAGCGCGCTGGTCTGATTGACGTCGCGCTTCTCTTTGGTGCTCGATGCATGTACGAGCGTCTTCTTGCTGTCGTTCATGAAGAACTTGGCGCTGATCGCGACGAGCTCGGGGATCTGATGACGCGGTGGAGTCGCTGTCGAGGTGGATCCGGCGAGTCGGCGATCTTGGCCTTTTGGGTGGTGAGTGCATGGTGGTTGCACCCCCCACCAGTTTCGTCGCCATCAGCTCGTGCTTTGCAGTCCTGCCGCGGCAGCGATGTACTCGGCTGTCGCAGAGTGTCGCCATTGGCGAAGCCGATGAGACTTTGAATGGTGGCCCTCCATTCATCGACCTTGTCTGCCGTTGGAGGGTAATCCAGGAGCAGTTGAGCTCTCGCCAAAGCTTCTGCTGGAGTGGTGGGTGGCAGTGGCGAACGGCGCGAGGAGTGGGATATGCTCGGACTTCTGACTATGTTAGAAGGAGCAGTATCCCATCCTGGCGACCATGCCTCGCTCGCGCCAGCCTGTTGGCGTGCATGCTGGTCTTGAGCATCCCGAGATCCACCAGCTCGACCTTGGTCCAACGAACGTATGGTGCTGTGAATACCATGACGTTGTCGGTCCCGCGGCTCCTGAGATGGGCGCGGTGCATGTACGGACGCCGAGGTCTGCGTAGCCTTGTCCTTGAACTTGGCAGCACCGTGGGCTCCCTCGTCGACGCTCGTTCTTCCGCCAGCGTCTACCCCACCATCCGTTTGCTCCGGTGGCGGTGGGATCGACGTGGACGGAACAGCTGCCTCCGAAGCCTTCTTCTTCGGTGGCATGTCGATGGAGATGATGAAGATCTAGCTCGTGTGAACGCCGGATCAGGTTCACACAACCTCGACGCCCCCTACCTGGCGCGCCAAAGATGTCGGGGAAGCTGATCTGACCCACGAACACCTATGGGACCGGCGGACCGAGCCCCTTTCGTTCAAGCGGGGGCGGAGGTCGCACGAAGAGCAGATCGAGGCGAAGCACACGAGCAGTTTACCCAGCTTCGGAGCTCTCCGGAGAGATAACACTCCTACTGCTGCATGTCTGCGTGTATTGAGTTCTTGCTAGAGAGCGCTGAGTGCTACAGTACACACCAGCTGCTAACGAGACCTAGCATAGGAGTTTTCTGCCTTCGAACCCTTCTCTACGTTGCGCATGGGCCTCCTTTTATATGCTCAAGGGGTCTCCGACAGGTGGCAACGTAGACAAGGGTAAAAATGGAAAAGGAATTGCGGTTGGTACAGCTACCTGTACAGTGTATCATACCTAACCCTGACGGCGGGGACAAAGGCATTAAATGCCCGCTTCACGCCGCCCAAACAGTGCAAACAGGGACCGTCGTGGGCGCCATCGCTTGCCACGATGGCAACCTTGCCAGCGTCGCTTGCCACCGTGCTCCGCTGGCCGCACAGCCTCTTGCCACGCGCGCTTGGAAAGGTCCCAGGGCGACACGTTAGTGGATGTGCTGGAGCGCAGGTACAGATTAGTAGTTTATCATGCAAGCGCTTTGCCGCGGTCGTTGTCTTGTCGCGCCCGAAGCTTGTCGCCCACCGGTCTTGCCGGGACGTCGGTAGCGTCATGACAAGTTCCTTGAGATGCCTTGGTTGGCCTTCCGGCAAGCTCCTCTTGCCGGGCCTTGTCTCCTTGGCTTGAATACTTTGTTCTTGAATGGCTCCAAAGGAACCACGGAGGACCTTGAAGGTCACCGGCAAGCCTTGTCATGCTGGTGTTGATCGCCGTGCACAAGTTCGGGATACTAGGGTACCCCTACTCTAGTGCACCGACATTTGGCCTCTCTTTTTTTTATTTGGGCTTCTTTGGCCTCTTTTATTTTTCATAAAGTCCGGAGTCTCATCCCGACTTATGGGGGAATCATAGTCTCCATCATCCTTTCCTCACTAGGACAATGCTCTAATAATGATGATCATCACACTTTTATTTTTCTTACAACTCAACAATTACAACTCGATACTTAGAACAAAATATGACTCTATATGAATGCCTGCGGTGGTGTACCGGGATATGCAATGAATCAAGAGTGACATGTATGAAAGAATTATGAATGGTGGCTTTGCCACAAATACAATGTCAACTACATGTTCATGCAAAAAGCAATATGACAAAAGTAATATGTGCCATATGAACGGAACGGTGGAAAGTTGCATGGCAATATATCTCGGAATGGCTATGGAAATGCCATGATAGGTAGGTATGGTGGCTGTTTTGAGGAAGGTATATGGTGGGTGTATGATACCGGCGAAAAGTGCACGGTATTAGAGAGTCTAGCAATGGTGGAAGGATGAGAGTGCGTATAATCCATGGACTCAAGATTAATCAAAAGAACTCATGCACTTGTTGCAAATATTTAGAAGTCATCAAAAACCAAAGCGCTAAACGCATACTCCTAGGGGGATAGATTGGTAGGAAAAGACCATCACTCATCCCCGACTGCCACTCATAAGGGCTGGAACTGGATCACTCCACTCCAGAGGCAGGTAAGCTTGCTCCTTGCACTGGCACTGGCTTGCTTCGCCCAGATAGGGCTTCTGTTGGTCTCTCTTTTTCACTATCACTGAAATCCAATAAATAAAATTGTGCTCCGACTTGATCACAAAGCGGTTCACCATATGTGCATGCTACGGGAATCACAAACTTCAACACAAGCATCCCTTAAATTCATAATCACCCCAACTAGCATTGCTTTGATATTATCACCTCCATATCTCAAAACAATTATCAAGCATCAAACTTATCTTAGTATTCAACGCACTCAAAAGAAAGTTTCACATATCTTGAATACCAAGTATATTAACATTAAGCAAATTAACATGCTATTGACAACTCTCAAAATAATCTAAGAGAAGCATGAGAGATCAATAGTTTCTTTAAAACAAATCCACCACCGTGCTCTAAAAGATCTAAGTGAAGCACTAGAGCAAAAATTATTACGCTCAAAAAGGTTTAAGTGAAGCACTATGAGCAAAACTATCAAGCTCAAAAGATATAAGTGAAGCACATAGAGTATTCTAGCAAATTCTAAATCATGTATGGCTCTCTCAAAAGGTTTGTACAGCAAGGATGATTGTTGTAAACTAACAATCAAAGTCACAAATAATACAAGACGCTCCAAGCAAAACACATGACATGTGGTGAATAAAAATATAGCTCCAAGTAAATTACCGATGGAAGTAGACGAAAGAGGGGATGCCTTCCGGGGCATGCCCAAGCTTTGACTTTTTGGTGTCCTTGGATTATCTTGGGGGTGCCATGTGCCTCCCCAAGCTTAGGCTTTTGCCACTCTTTGTTCCATAATCCATCAAAATAATTCACCCAAAACTTGAAAACTTCACAACACAAAACTCAATAGAAATCTCGTGAGCTCCGTTAGTGAAAGAAAACAAAAGACTACTTTAAGGTACTGTAATGAACTCATTCTTTATTTATATTGGTGTTAAACCTACTGTATTCCAACTTCCTTATGGTTTATAAACTAATTTATTAGCCATAGATGCATTGAAATAAGCAAACAACACACGAAAAACAGAATCTGTCAAAAACAGAACAGTCTGTAGCAATCTGTAACTAACGCAAACTTCTGGAACTCTACAAATTCTACCAAAATAGGACGTACTGGAAATTTTGTTTATTGATCAGCAGCAAAAAGAACCAATGCAAAAGCACGTTTCTGTGATTTATTGAATTTTTTCTCGTGAGCGCAAAGTTTCTGTTTTTCAGCAGAATCAAATCAACTATCATCATAGCTCATCCTATAGGTTCTACTTGGCACAAACACTAACTACAACATAAAACCACATATAAACAGAAAGTAGATGGATTATTTATTCCTAAACAGAAGCAAAAACAAAAAACACAAAATAAAATTGGGTTGCCTCCCAACAAGCGCTATCGTTTAACGCCCTTAGCTAGGCATAAAAGCAAGGATAGATCTAACGAGTGCCATAATAATAAGATAGATCTTGAAAACTCATCTCATATTCTATACGTTCGGCAGAAAGCTTCCTTTGAGGCAAGCAAAAGTAATCAAAAGGGAAAAATTTGGTGGGACAAAGGTCCCCAAGATCAATAAAGGGAGGGTTCCTCCTTCGGCCCTTTCATAGTGCACAACTATTTCATCACTAAAAGCATTCTTTTGGCAAAATTTTGTGAGCCTATACTCAAGAGAGTATCCTAGCTCATCGTTTCGAAGAGCAAAATCATTATTAAGTTTGTTAATGCAATCAATCAAGAATTTGGTAGGAACCTTTTTTCTAAGGTTTTCATTAAAAGCGACATAGTCGTCAAGATTGAAAACGTCTAAATTCCTCTTGATCATAAAGGATCGCTTCTATGGGAGGACGACCGGCGCCCACCCTATAAAGTAAAGATTTCTTTGGCTTTCTAATGATAAATCTAAACTCATGAGCCAAAAGATAGTAACAGCGGCTTAATGTAAGAATGCTCAATATTAGAAAATTCTAGAAAAATTCTTTGTATGCAAGGATGCATATGCATAAATTGTCTTTCAAGTTCAACTACAAGAGTAGCGATAGCATACGCAAGACTACTAGTTTTATGAAGGATAGAACAACCCAAAGAAGGTAAAGCACCAGTACAAGTAAAGAAATCTTGAATAACACCTTTGCCAATAATGTTACCACTGCCGATTCGAAATTTTTTAGTATGCAAGATAGGGGGTTCATCGACCGGAGCCTCGGGATTTTCTAAGTTATTATTATTGTCCATATCGACAATAATCTCCCCAGTTTCAGACATAGCGGCAAACAAAAAGGCGAAAGAGGAAGAGAGGATGAGATTGGGAAAGAGAGGGCGAATAAAATGGCAAGGGTGAAGTGGGGGAGAGGAAAACGAGAGGCAAATAATGTAATGCGAGAGATAGGGATTGTGATGGGTACTTGGTATGGTTGACTTCTGTGCAAACTTCCCGGCAACGGCGCCAGAAATTCTTCTTGCTACCTCTTGAGCACTGCGTTGGATTTCCCCGAAGAGGGAAGGATGATGCAGTAAAGTAGCATAAGTATTTCCCTCAGTTTTTGAGAACCAAGGTATCAATCTAGTAGGAGATCACTGAAACGCCCTCGATGCGGCTATATCTCCCACGTGTCGAGGCACGACTTAGAGGCATAACCGCATTGAAAGCAATGTCGCAAGTGAGGTAATCTTCACACAACCCATGTAATACGTAAGGGAAAGAGATACATAGATGGCTTACAATCGCCACTTCACACAATACATGAGTAAAACATTACATCATACAGATACAATCAAGGTCCGACTACGGAACCAAAATAAAAGAAGACTACCCCAAATGCTACACAGATCCCCGATCGTCCCAACTGGCTCCACTATCGATCAGCTGAAACGAAACAACACAATGCACAAAGTCTTCATCGAGCTTCTCCTTGAGCTCGGTGCATCACCGCACGGTTTCATCGGCACCGCAAACTGGTTTTGAAGTATCTCGTGAGTCACGGGACTCAGCAATCTCACACGCGAGATCAAGACTATTTAAGCTTAAAGGTAGGACAGGGTAGTGAGGTGGAGCTGCAGCAAGCGACTAGCATATATGGTGGCTACATACGCAAATGAGAGCGAGAAGAGAAGGCAAAAGCACGGTCGAACAACTATGATCAAGAAGTGATCCTGAAACTACTTACGCCAAACATAACTCCAACATCGTGTTCACTTCCCGGACTACCGAGAAGAGACCATCACGGTTACACACGCCGTTGGTGTATTTTAATTAAGATCAACTTCGGTTTTCTACAACCGACATTAACAAATTCCCATCTGCCACATAACCGCGGGCACGGCTTTGAAAGTTCAAAACCCTGCAGGGTGTCCCAACTTAGCCCATGATAAGCTCTCGCGATCAACGAAGGATATTCTTCTCCCGGAAGACCCGATCAGTCTCGAATCCTGCTACAAGACATTTCACAGCAATAAAACAAGACCAGCAAAGCCGCCGGATGTGCCGACAAATCCTGATAGGAGTCGCACGTACCTCGGTCTCAGGGCACACCGGATAAGTCAAGCTACGAGTAAAACCAACCCTCGAGTTGCCCGAGGTGGCCCCGCAGGCTGCTCGGTTCGGACCAACACTCGAAGGAGCACCGCCCGGGGCTAAATAAAGATGACCCTCGGGCTCCGAAACCCAAGGGAAAAGGGTATAGGTGAGGCAAATGGTAAAACCAATGTTGGGCCTTGCTGGAAAAGTCTTATTCAAAGCGAACTGTCAAGGGGGTCCCATAAATCACCCGACCGCGTTAGGGACGCAAAAATCCGGGAACATAATACCGATATGACGGAAACTAGGGCGGCAAGAGTGGAACAAAACACCAGGCATAAGGCCGAGCCTTCCACCCTTTACCAAGTATATAGATGCGTTAATTAAATAAGATATATTGTGATATCCCAACAAGTAAACATGTTCCAACAAGGAACAACTTTTCCATGTTCCAACAAGGAACAAACTTCATCTTCACCTGCAACTAACAACGCTATAAGAGGGGCTGAGCAAAGCGGTAACATAGCCAAACAACGGTTTGCTAGGAAAGGATGGTTAGAGGCTTGGCATGGCAATATGGGAAGGCATGATAAGCAAGTGGTAGGCATCGTAGCATAGGCATAGCAAAAGAGCGAGCATCTAGCAAGCAAAGATAGAAGTGATTTCGAGGGTATGGTCATCTTGCCTGAAATCCCGCAAGGAAGAAGAACGAATCCATGAAGAAGACAAACGGACGAAGTCGAACGAATCCTCACAACTCCGGAACGAAACCGAAGCTAACGAAAGAAGCAAACCGGAAAGGAGCAAACAACATAGTAAACAACCAACACATAAACATGACATGATGCACAATCAAGTATGATGCATGTCCGGTTTAAAGAGGCATGGCATGGCAATATGCACAAACAATCTACAAGTTAAGTGGAGCTCAATATGCAACGGGTTGCATATTGACAAAACACCACAACAATTATTTAGTTCTCTCCCGATTAGGTACTCAACAAGATTAAATGTTATTAAACATGGCAAGAGGTGAAGCATAATGAAACTATCTATCTAGGCAAGCTTAAATGAGGCCGGAAACAACGAACAACAATTCCGGAAAATCCCCATATGCAAATTATGGATTCGGTACAGATCTGACCTAAAGCATATTTTAGAGTTGTTAAACATGCAAAGTAAAGTGGACCATGTTAATCTAGGCATTTTTCTACCCCATTTACATATATAATTTATTTAAAATGGAGCTACGGTTATTTAGTTATGAAATAAATCATTTTAGCATGGCATTTAAGCAAATTAATGCAAACAACAATTATAAGCATTTAAATGTTGTTATCATGATGCGGATGACATATACAAGTTTTATGCAATATTATGAAAACGTTATCATGAGCATTAAGAAGCCTTATGTCACCGTGGTGGAAGAAAGGGGTGCCACGGCAACGAATCCGAAAATGGTGCCACGGCAACATATCGGTTCCGATAACTCGATTGAGATACCGATGCAAAGGAAAGCGTGACGGAAGCGAGTCATGCAAGATGGTGGGGTGATCCCGGATACCGGGTTCCCACGGAACGGTGGCATGGCAAAAGAGGGGCATCGCAAGGATGATTCGATCACGGCGGTCGTCACGGGTTATACCTTCGGAACGTTCAAACGGGACGGGTCGAGGGAAGTAGAGGGAAGTAGACGTTCACGGGTCGTCGAGGGAAGTAGAGGAAGTAGTCGTTCTCGCGATGATCGCCGAGGGAAGTAGTGGTACACGGCGTAGGGGAAAGTCGTTGTTCACGTTCGATGGTAGTGGTACATCTCGTCATCGGAAGTAGTTGTTCAAGTCCCGTGGATGTTCGGGGTCCACGGGGTCTTCGAGGGTCGACGGTAGTGGAACACGTGTCATCGGGGTACTTGTCGTTTCCGGTTCAGTGGTCGTCGGGTCGTAGTGGTACTTGGCGTATCGTCGGGGCACTTGTCGCATCATCGTGTAGTCGAACTTGGCGGCCTTGAGGAACCCACGGTGTCGGTACTTGGCGTATCCGTACTTGGCGCGTTGTGTAGTTGAACACGAGGTTCCTCGGGGTACCGGTCTCGGCAATCCAGCGGCAGCAGCAATGCGGTGTACAGGGCAACAATTTGAGGAGCTCCCGGCGATGCACAAAAATCCTGCCATGGCAGCCGTGGCTACACGCGCGGACACACGAGCTGGAACAGGGCCGCGTCGGACAAGCCATCGGGCACGAGGCGAAGCAACGGGTGGAGCAGCTTGGGTGCGGGCGTCGGGGCCGCCGGAGTCGACGAACGGGCCGCGGCCATGGCATCGGGCAGCTTCCCGAGGTGGTGCAGGTGGCCCATGGAGAGGTTCAGCAGGGACTCCGGGCTCCTGGTGGTCTCCACCAACGGAGGAGGAGGCAAGGGCGAGGGGAGGAAGTAGGCCGAGGGGAGAAGAGGGAGGAGGGGAGGCGATGGAGATGGCGGAGGAAACCCGCCGAGGCGGCGATGAGGAGGCCACGGGGGTCCGGCCTGGTCTTGTGGAGGAGGAGCGCGACGGGAGGTAGGAGGAGGTATGGGCGCCGAGGAGGGTTGAGGCGCGGCGAGGAAGGACGAGGAAGGGCCGGCTACGAGGTGGCGCAGGGTCGGCGAGATGCTCTGGCGGCGGCGCTAGGAGGAGGGGGCCGACGCGAGGGAAGCAGAGGGGAAGAGATGGAATCGGGGGATCGGGAGGAGGCGTGCGGGCGCTCTCTGGCGGCGCTGGAGAGGAGCGAAGGAGGAGGAGGAGGATCGAGAGAGATGGGCTAGGGTTAGAGGGGGGCGCGGCTCCGCCTGGGCCTTGGGCCGGGAGGCTAGGCCGGCCTGGAGGGAGGCGCTAGGAGGGCCAGGGAGGCCTTGGGCCATAGAGGCCGGCCTGGGCTGGAGGAGAAAGCCAGGGGCCGGCTGGACTGGGCTGGCACCTCTCTCCTCTCTCTCTATAAACTCTTTATTTATAAAAGAAAACCCAATAAAGAGAAGAAAAGAAAGAGAGGGTAGAGGAAGAAGTTGGACATGGGGATAATTTTCCCGGGCTCACAAAAATATGAGGAATTTAACAAAAATGATCCAAGGATTTTTGGTGGAACTCCGGAAAAAGATAGAATAATAAAGGCAAGGTTTGGGAACCAAACTTGAAGTAGAAGGGCATGGGATTTTTGCAAGTGTGTTATGGTGAATTCCAATTAAATGGAATTATTTTTAATATAGCTCCCTAATATCGGGAGGGTATGTTATAAAGAGAAGTCACCCTTCCCTCGATTTAAATGGATCGAAAAATCCATACAATTTATTTAGAAGAGTTGCAAAAATAATGATATGATGGCATGATGAGATGATGCAATGCAAAAACAAAACAAACCACACGACAAAACTGGAAACCCCGAAGGCAATCAAGCTCCGGTCTTGGGCGCCACAACACTCCACCACTACGAGAGGATCTCGTCCCGAGATCTAGGACGGCACCGGAGAAAAACGGGAGAGGAAGAGGTAAAACAAAGTTGCTTCTCCGACAAACGAGTGAAACCAAAGAACCTTGAGAGGTTGAACAAAATGAAAGAAAGAAAAACAACGAAGATGAAGAAAGTTGAAAACACTCTGTAAGAAAAGAGGAACAAGGGATACGACGAGAACCAAGAGGTTAAGTGATAACATAGATACTGAAACCACTCTGGTTAAAACTAGATAGCCAAAGAATAAGATTGATAAAATTTGGGCAGCACTCCGACTAAAAGAAGAAGGAAAAACTTGATAAGATGAAAAGAACTTGAAGAGATGACACAACACTCCGGTTAAATGGACAATGCAAGAAAAAGAACATGATCTTTGCAAAACGAGGTGATGGGTGAAGAGAGCAACATCACAATGCCTCCGGAAACAATGCATGATCGATAGAAAGTTGGAATGAATAGAACGAAGAATGAAACCAACATCTTCCACCATAAATGAATTTGAAAGAGCATCCTTACGAAGTAGTATTGAACGGAGTTGTTTGAAAAACAACAACGGTAAGAATAAGCTTGCAGTGGGCTTATGGAAACAACTCAAAATTATGAGGTGAAATTCTGCCACTAACGAAAAACAAATGATTGGATTAAGATCAACAAGAAGATGAAATCTTATTTCACCGAGAGGACAAATGAAGAACTTGGGTCCTTTATAAGTACCATAAATAGCAACAATCCTTAGGGAAAGCTTTAGGTGAAATATAGCCCAAGACAACTCCAATGAAGAGATTGATGGATTTAAAATACCTCATTCTTGACAACATGTGAATCATGAAACACGAACTCAAATTGTCGAGAATGACATAACACCATCTCAAGAGATAAGGTAGAAAGAATTGCACTTCGAAATGCAAGAAGAAGAATACTTGAACTCCTCAAAACCAAAACATGTGTTGAACACCATGCTTATTTTAGAGTATAGCTTGATGGACCATAACTCCGAGAGAAATCTTGAAGAACAATTGGAGAAATGAAAAGAATCCTTGACGAACCACCATGTAGAGCCTCCATGAAGAACTCCGGTAAGAAAAGATGAACAAATGAAATCACGAATTTTGACGATCCTCCGGAATAAGGAATTGAATTTACTCGATGGAACAAGAATAAGAATTACATTATGCTGATCCTTCACCAATTAAATTGATGACAAGCAATGGATTAGGCATACTACTTATTCCCGTTGAAAAAAAATGATTACAGATAGAGATACAGCGCAAACTTGAGAAGGTATTGATGGAACCACCGGTAGGATTTGGGAAGAACGAATGAATCTATATAATAACGAAGGAAGAGAACTCTTGAACAGACCACCGTAAGAATTGAAAATGAACGAAGAAAAGATAAAGAAACACCGGGAAGAATTGGAAAATGAACGAAGATACTTGAGAGGATTTAGATACAAATGAACGCAGAGATCCCGAGCTGATTAGAGGATATTTCGACGATGCACCGGTGAGATTTGGAAAACAAGAGTTGAACGCTGAGAATGAGGAATTATGACATGATGGCCTACGGAGGAAAGAAATGGAAACAACTCATGAAATGCTCCGGATGGGTGAAAAGAATTCCCACAATCAAAAACAATTATGAGACGATGGCATCAAACTAGAACCACGAATCTTGAAGAGAATGGAGCAAGATTAAATAGAAACTCTTCTTCGGTCTTCAAAATTCGAGAATGACGACGAGAACATCACCAAGAATTACTGAAGCACTCCGGAATGAAAAATTAGAAAGGTTGAACCAACAATGAAAATAATTTGGAAGGTCTTGGAGAAAGACATTTGACTGATGATAACTCATTCTTACGTCAAACTTTGCAATGAATTTGGGAATAACTCCGAAAAATTAGAAGAGTCAGGTAAGATCCTGGAAAAAGACCTGTGGGTTAGGGCCCACTCAAAAGAACCACCGTTGAACAATTGCTTGAAACAGATATTGCACCGGTTGAATTAAATGGCTTGAATGAGATAACAACCTCGAAATAGCTTGAACGGATTAAGAATGGAAACACGAATCTTCTGAGATATTTTCAACACTCCAGAACAAATGAATAGCGAGAAGGTGAATGATTGAGAGATGCACCAGCATGAGAAAGCATTTGAAACGATGAAAAGAATACGATCAACACTGAAAACTTGACTTAAATCCACCGGAGAAGAAAATAAGAATGGAACAAGATAAGGTTAAAGCTTCCTTAGCGTCTTCATGAGAAATCACCGGATAAAGCATTGAAAGAAAAGAATGAAGAAACTTCACTCAATACAAATGGATACTTGATTAAGATATCTGAGTCCTTGAAGAAAAGGGGTGGGAGGGCGGGAAAACAAGGACAACTTGGGTCGGATGAAACGAACACCGTTGAGAAAAAGCTTAGAATTGATCTTGCGAATGTTGGAATGATCGAATCCACTTGAAGAGAAGCACGCCGGTTGAGAAAAGAATTAACATGACAAGCTCAGTGATCAAGAAGGATTAGTAATCACATAGCAATATGCGAACACCATTTGAGGAAAAGGTATGAATTCAACATTTGACTTCGAAGCAACTCGAATACCACAAAACAAAACAAAAACAAAGGATATGGCTTGCAGAATAAGCCGGAACAAACACATGATAGAGATTTACCCAATCCCGTATCATGCATCATCGGAAAGATATTCTAGGAGCTACTTGAATTCCACCTATAAACTCCCAAACTTTCGGTTATGCAATCTGGTGTTGGGGATACAGGGACACAAAATATATCACCCAAACTAACAATACCTAGATCCAATTGTATCCATCCGTCAACACATAACCAAGAAATCCTCGAAATCGTGGTACCTCGACCTTCAAAAACATCCGTTATACAAGTCATGGCAATACTCCCGACTCGCCACAAGATCTTTGGGCTATCAGGTTATCTCACCAACAATCGCACAAAAGAGATTTCGATGTCGGTAAAACTCAGGTATTCCAGAACTGCAACGATAAAATTGTGACGACAACACCTCGGAGCTCAACTCCCGGACACCGCCACAACCCCTAAATGTCGAGGCACCAAGAACAATGTTCTCATCACAAAACCATCGGAACGATTCCAAGATACCCACGTGATCCTAAAAAAATTTTAGTGAAATTTGAGGAGAGGAAAGACAAAACATCTACGTCAGAGACCTCACCAGAGCGATTTAAGGGACCGAGGAGTAAAAAGAATCCTACTCCGATATATATAATCCTAAGACTCAAAACATTTTCCATTCTAGACTCAACAACGCCAACAAACAATCAAGTAGGGGCTCCTAAGTCGGGAAGGCTCGATTACCAACTTGAACGCCTCGATGCGGCTATATCTCCCACGTGTCGAGGCACGACTTAGAGGCATAACCGCATTGAAAGCAATGTCGCAAGTGAGGTAATCTTCACACAACCCATGTAATACGTAAGGGAAAGAGATACATAGATGGCTTACAATCGCCACTTCACACAATACATGAGTAAAACATTACATCATACAGATACAATCAAGGTCCGACTACGGAACCAAAATAAAAGAAGACTACCCCAAATGCTACACAGATCCCCGATCGTCCCAACTGGGCTCCACTACTGATCAGCTGAAACGAAACAACACAATGCACAAAGTCTTCGTCGAGCTTCTCCTTGAGCTCGGGTGCATCACCTGCACGGTTTCATCGGCACCGCAAACTGGTTTTGAAGTATCCGTGAGTCACGGGACTCAGCAATCTCACACCCGCGAGATCAAGACTATTTAAGCTTAAAGGTAGGACAGGTAGTGAGGTGGAGCTGCAGCAAGCGACTCAGCATATATGGTGGCTACATACGCAAATGAGAGCGAGAAGAGAAGGCAAAAGCACGGTCGAACAACTATGATCAAGAAGTGATCCTGAAACTACTTACGCCAAACATAACTCCAACACCGTGTTCACTTCCGGACCGCCGAGAAGAGACCATCACGGTTACACACGCGTTGGTGTATTTTAATTAAGATCAACTTCGGTTTTCTACAACCGACATTAACAAATTCCCATCTGCCACATAACCGCTGGCACGGCTTTCGAAAGTTCAAAACCCTGCAGGGTGTCCCAACTTAGCCCATGATAAGCTCTCGCGATCAACGAAGGATATTCTTCTCCCGGAAGACCCGATCAGTCTCGAATCCGGCCACAAGACATTTCACAGCAATAAAACAAGACCAGCAAAGCCGCCGGATGTGCCGACAAATCCGATAGGAGTCGCACGTACCTCGGTCTCGTGGCACACCGGATAAGTCAAGCTACGAGTAAAACCAACCCTCGAGTTGCCCCGAGGTGGCCCGCAGTTGCTCGGTTCGGACCAACACTCGAAGGAGCACCGCCCGGGGCTAAAATAAAGATGACCCTCGGGCTCCGAAACCCAAGGGAAAAGGGTATAGGTGAGGCAAATGGTAAAACCAATGTTGGGCCTTGCTGGAAAAGTCTTATTCAAAGCGAATCGTCAAGGGGTCCCATAAATCACCCGACCGCGTTAGGGACGCAAAAATCCGGGAACATAATACCGATATGACGGAAACTAGGGCGGCAAGAGTGGAACAAAACACTGTGCATAAGGCCGAGCCTTCCACCCTTTACCAAGTATATAGATGCGTTAATTAAATAAGATATATTGTGATATCCCAACAAGTAAACATGTTCCAACAAGGAACAACTTTTCCATGTTCCAACAAGGAACAAACTTCATCTTCACCGCAACTAACAACGCTATAAGAGGGCTGAGCAAAGCGGTAACATAGCCAAACAACGGTTTGCTAGGAAAGGATGGTTAGAGGCTTGGCATGGCAATATGGGAAGGCATGATAAGCAAGTGGTAGGCATCGTAGCATAGGCATAGCAAAAGAGCGAGCATCTAGCAAGCAAAGATAGAAGTGATTTCGAGGGTATGGTCATCTTGCCTGAAATCCCGCAAGGAAGAAGAACGAATCCATGAAGAAGACAAACGGACGAAGTCGAACGAATCCTCACAACTCCGGAACGAAACCGAAGCTAACGAAAGAAGCAAACCGGAAAGGAGCAAACAACATAGTAAACAACCAACACATAAACATGACATGATGCACAATCAAGTATGATGCATGTCCGGTTTAAAGAGGCATGGCATGGCAATATGCACAAACAATCTACAAGTTAAGTGGAGCTCAATATGCAACGGGTTGCATATTGACAAAACACCACAACAATTATTTAGTTCTCTCCCGATTAGGTACTCAACAAGATTAAATGTTATTAAACATGGCAAGAGGTGAAGCATAATGAAACTATCTATCTAGGCAAGCTTAAATGAGGCCGGAAACAACGAACAACAATTCCGGAAAATCCCCATATGCAAATTATGGATTCGGTACAGATCTGACCTAAAGCATATTTTAGAGTTGTTAAACATGCAAAGTAAAGTGGACCATGTTAATCTAGGCATTTTCTACCCCATTTACATATATAATTTATTTAAAATGGAGCTACGGTTATTTAGTTATGAAATAAATCATTTTAGCATGGCATTTAAGCAAATTAATGCAAACAACAATTATAAGCATTTAAATGTTGTTATCATGATGCGGATGACATATACAAGTTTTATGCAATATTATGAAAACGTTATCATGAGCATTAAGAAGCCTTATGTCACCGTGGTGGAAGAAAGGGGTGCCACGGCAACGAATCCGAAAATGGTGCCACGGCAACATATCGGTTCCGATAACTCGATTGAGATACCGATGCAAAGGAAAGCATGACGGAAGCGAGTCATGCAAGATGGTGGGGTGATCCCGGATACCGGGTTCCCACGGAACGGTGGCATGGCAAAAGAGGGGCATCGCAAGGATGATTCGATCACGGCGGTCGTCACGGGTTATACCTTCGGAACGTTCAAACGGGACGGGTCGAGGGAAGTAGAGGGAAGTAGACGTTCACGGGTCGTCGAGGGAAGTAGAGGAAGTAGTCGTTCTCGCGATGATCGCCGAGGGAAGTAGTGGTACACGGCGTAGGGGAAAGTCGTTGTTCACGTTCGATGGTAGTGGTACATCTCGTCATCGGAAGTAGTTGTTCAAGTCCGTGGATGTTCGGGGTCCACGGGTCTTCGAGGGTCGACGGTAGTGGAACACGGTCATCGGGTACTTGTCGCTTCCGTTCAGTGGTCGCCGGGTCGTAGTGGTACTTGGCGATCGTCGGGCACTTGTCGCATCATCGTAGTCGAACTTGGCGGCCTTGAGGAACCCACGGTGTCGGTACTTGGCGTATCCGTGTACTTGGCGCGTTGGGGTAGTTGAACACGAGGTTCCTCGGGGTACCGGTCTCGGCAATCCAGCGGCAGCAGCAATGCGGTGTACAGGGCAACAATTTGAGGAGCTCCCGGCGATGCACAAAAAATCCTGCCATGGCAGCCGTGGCTACACGCGCGGACACACGAGCTGGAACAGGTCCGCGTCGGACAAGCCATCGGGCACGAGGCGAAGCAACGGGTGGAGCAGCTTGGGTGCGGGCGTCGGGGCCGCCGGAGTCGACGAACGGGCCGCGGCCATGGCATCGGGCAGCTTCCCGAGGTGGTGCAGGTGGCCCATGGAGAGGTTCAGCAGGGACTCCGGGCTCCTGGTGGTCTCCACCAACGGAGGAGGAGGCAAGGGCGAGGGGAGGAAGTAGGCCGAGGGGAGAAGAGGGAGGAGGGGAGGCGATGGAGATGGATTTGAGGAAACCCGCCGGGCGGGCGATGAGGAGGCCACTGGGGTCCGCCTGGTGCGCGGAGGAGCGGCGACGGGAGGTAGGAGGTCGGGTGGCGCCGAGGAGGGTTGAGGCGGCGAGGAAGGACGAGGAAGGGCCGGCTACGAGGTGGCGCAGGGTCGGCGAGATGCTCTGGCGGCGGCGCTAGGAGGAGGGGGCCGACGCGAGGGAAGCAGAGGGGAAGAGATGGAATCGGGGGATCGGGAGGAGGCGTGCGGGCGCTCTCTGGCGGCGCTGGAGAGGAGCGAAGGAGGAGGAGGAGGATCGAGAGAGATGGGCTAGGGTTAGAGGGGGGCGCGGCTCCGCCTGGGCCTTGGGCCGGGAGGCTAGGCCGGCCTGGAGGGAGGCGCTAGGAGGGCCAGGGAGGCCTTGGGCCATAGAGGCCGGCCTGGGCTGGAGGAGAAAGCCAGGGGCCGGCTGGACTGGGCTGGCACCTCTCTCCTCTCTCTCTATAAACTCTTTATTTATAAAGCAGAAAACCCAATAAAGAGAAGAAAAGAAAGAGAGGGTAGAGGAAGAAGTTGGACATGGGGATAATTTTCCCGGGCTCACAAAAATATGAGGAATTTAACAAAAATGATCCAAGGATTTTGGGTGGAACTCCGGAAAAAGATAGAATAATAAAGGCAAGGTTTGGGAACCAAACTTGAAGTAGAAGGGCATGGGATTTTTGCAAGTGTGTTATGGTGAATTCCAATTAAATGGAATTATTTTTAATATAGCTCCCTAATATCGGGAGGGTATGTTATAAAGAGAAGTCACCCTTCCCTCGATTTAAATGGATCGAAAAATCCATACAATTTATTTAGAAGAGTTGCAAAAATAATGATATGATGGCATGATGAGATGATGCAATGCAAAAACAAAACAAACCACACGACAAAACTCGGAAACCCTGGAAGGCAACTGAAGCTCCGGTCTTGGGGCGTCACAATCACGCATGAGTCCCTCGTACCTACACAAAACGATAGCCACTCGCAACCAACGTGATTAGGGGTTGTCAATCCCTTCATGGTCACTTACGAGGGTGAGATCTGATAGAGATGATAAATAATATTTTTGGTATTTTTGATATAGAGATGCAAAGTAAAAAAGTAAAAGGCAAAGTAAAAACAAAGCAAGTAATAAAGTAATGGAGATTGATATGATGAGAATAGACCCCGGTGCCATAGGTTTCACTAGTGGCTTCTCTCAAGAGCATAAGTATTCTACGGTGGGTGAACAAATTACTGTTGAGCAATTGATAGAAAAGCGAATAATTATGAGGTTATCTAGGTATGATCATGTATATAGGCATCACGTCCGAGACAAGTAGATCGAAACGATTCTGCATCTACTACTATTACTCCACTCATCGACCGCTATCTAGCATGCATCTAGAGTATTAAGTTAAAAACAGAGCAACGCCTTAAGCAAGGCGACATGATGTAGAGGGATAAATTCATGCAATATGATAAAACCCCATCTTGTTATCCTCGATGGCAACAATACAATACGTGCCTTGCAACCCTTTCTGTCACTGGGTAAGGACACCGCAAGATTGAACCCAAAGCTAAACACTTCTCCCATTGCAAGAACTACCAATCTAGTTGGCCAAACCAAACGGATAATTCGAACAGACTTGCAACGATAACTCAATCATACATAAAAGAATTCAGAGAAGAATCAAATATTGTTCATAGATAAGTTGGATCATAAACTCACAATTCATCGGTCTCAACAAACACACCGCAAAAAGAAGATTACATCGAATAGATCTCCACAAGAGAGGGGGAGAACATTGTATTGAGATCCAAAAAGAGAGAAGAAGCCATGTAGCTACTAGCTATGGACCCGAAGGTCTAAAGTAAACTACTCACACTTCATCGGAGAGGCTATGGTGTTGATGTAGAAGCCTCCGTGGTAGATGCCCTCTCGTGGAGCTCCTAACAGGCCCCAAGATGGGATCTCATGGATACGTAAAGTTGCGGCGGTGGAATTAGGTTTTGGCTCCGATTTGATCTCGACCGGGCACGTGAGGTATATATAGGAGGAAGGAGTACGCCGGTGGAGCAACAGGGGCCCACGTGGCGGCGCGCCTGGGCGGGCGCCCCACCTCGTGACCTCCTCGATTGTTCCTTGGAGCAGGGTCCAAGTCTCCGGATCACGCTCGTGAGAAAATCACGTTCTCAAGGTTTTATTCCATTTGGACTCCGCTTGATATTCTGCTTTTGAAATATCAAATAGGCAAAAAAACAGCAATTCGGGCTGGGCCTCCGTTAATAGGTTAGTCCCAAAAATAATATAAAAGTGGAAAATAAAGCCCAATATAGTCCAAAACAGTAGATAAAGTAGCATGGAGCAATCAAAAATTATAGATACGTTGGAGATGTATCAGACAGCATGATATTGCATTTCTTTGGGCGCTGTGATTCATCATGAGTGGGCAACCAACATTGTATGCAATGAAGCGGAACCTCAAGAATATGCTTCCTCTTCTATTCTTTAACATGTTCCTCTTTGTTTATTCTGTATTTAGTACCTATAGTATGTTCCTTGTCAGGAAGGGGCGCAGGGACATCTGCAGTCAACAGCTGATAGAGCTAGCCTGTACGTGATCGATAGGCTTTCAATTACAAGCGGCAATACAACACCGTATTTTCAAGCCAGTTCCATTTTCCCGATTTATATATCGTGGTTATGGTGTACCCTCGTTATGTACACTATGATCTGCCTAGTTATCAGGTACTCTTGTTATCATGGTTTGGCAATAAACTCTATACAAAGATATTATGAACCTATCATCCGCCAAAGAATCCTTACTCGAGCCTATTTTTTGTGTACTTGTGCCAGATTATATAAATGCACGCAGCATATTACAAGCACACATGAGCTCTCTCATCGTAATCTAGTGATAGCACACAAGTGTTTACTGGGCGCCCCTATATTAGAATATCATCCGCATTACAAAGATAATCTCACAACTATTTATGTTTTCATGGTTCTCGGATATTATACGCAATTACAGCGAATATCAGAATCCGCGCATCAGAAGAATATTGTGGAACACTGCAATGACTTACAAAATTGGCACCAAGGCATTGAGTGCCATTCTGGAAGCAATGAAACTCGTATGCTCCCCAGCTGTTGATTCTTGTTCAGAATATCATCCTAATGACTATTCTAACCTCGAGGAGTCAAAGGCAGATGGACTGTCCTGTTCACCCATCAAGGTGACTGTTCTAATTTGGCAAGGTTTTATTGATTGCGCGTATCTTGAATGTGTTGTCTTGCATTTCTTCTACTTTGTTGCACCGCCATCTGCTTAGTTTACTCATCATATAACTCGAGATGTCATGCCCATCCATTATAATACATATTCCATATGTCATCATACCATGTTTTTCCACTCAAATGTTGTTCTTGTGCATCAGACATCAAAAAGGAAGAGGGTGATTGCGAACCTCAAGGAGCACCAAAGAAAGTCCTTGAAAATATGGTGGTGCCGAGAAATCGACACCCCACTTATATTGGCTATACAACCAAAGGACACAAAACATAGGACCGACTCAAAGAGACTGCACCCATACTTCATCTTGGCCACACCACTAGCCCCACCACACAGGCCTGCACTCAAAGAAAAGGTATACCGATTTCATTTGCCATAGCACCAGCCGCACCACGTAAAAATCCCACTCCAAAGAAAAAAGTACAACAATTCCACCGCCAAAACCTATCCCAACTGCAGAGACGGCCAATTCCTGCAGATTGGAACCCCATTCCATTTATTCCCTGTTTAAAATACAATGCTTTCAATGTTGTTAGGGACTACGTGCATATATTCCCATCATGGGAAGATTATAGTGAAGACAAACACCATTTTCACATCTTCCTGTCCAACTTACGTGTAAGTGCTATTATTCATGGTTATTATTTTCCTGTTTTCGCTGATCGAACACATCAATGATTTACATTACATTGTTGTAACTAGGCGAGGTCAATCTGGATAGTCATGACGAGCAAAGCTTGCTTGTGCTTTTCAAGGAAGCATTGCAGCAGTATCGATGTTACTGAGGAAATCACACTTTGATGGCAAGTCTATAAACGAATTTCCGGTGAAGTCTCCTGTGCTAAATTTAAAAGACATTGAATGGAAAAAACCTTGTTATGCACTGGTCTCGTTCCCAGGATGAGGTACTGTCTATGAAATCACATAACAATTTGAACTTCTATATTTCCGCATGTGCCTTACGGATCTTTTTTGCAGGAAATCTGCTCGAAGAAGAATTCTAGTTTGGAAAGAACGATAGGATATCGCAAATATGCTGCCCGCTGCTTTGCTATTGTTAGTACCTGTTGTCCTGTATCA
Organism: Aegilops longissima; assembly: GCA_021605205.1. Taxonomy (NCBI): domain Eukaryota; kingdom Viridiplantae; phylum Streptophyta; class Magnoliopsida; order Poales; family Poaceae; genus Aegilops; species Aegilops longissima. The sequence continues at coordinate 101,411,086 of CM038682.1, read as the reverse complement.
TTGTACTTGCATACATACCTGGTTCATTATGTGACAGCAGTATGCATGATAGCTTGCTTATCAATTGTTTGCTCCAAATTATCTGATCTGTATGAATGGTTACATTAGTGTAGAATATATCCAATGCCAATGAAGTTTTTAGCTCTGCATTGTTCTTGTAAGTACATGCTATCCTTTATCAGTGTACTTATATTGACAGGTAGTTGTTCATGTACCATCACTCTGCAGCTTATTTTCCTTTGTCCTCCATTTTCTACACATAATATCTATATTTACTCTTACCATAAGGTTGGTACTAAAGAAGTTTAGCTATGCATTGCTCTTGGTTGTGCCTTTTGCCTGTATCGCTGCACATACATTTATAGCTACTTGGTTATGTAGCATCACTCTTCATCTTATCTTAAATATTCTCCATTTTTTCGTATATTATCATATCTATATTTACTCTTAACAAAATGTAGAATAAAGGCAATGCTTATGAAGAAGATTATGTGCTAAACTTCTTGAATTGCCCCCCATCAGCATGGACAAGGGCTTTATAGAGCCTGTCTTCACTAGTAATGTAAGTTTGTCCTTCTCAAGCCTTCAAACTTTGTTGTGTATATTTGGTTAGGCATGACTGCAACAGCTGTTTATTTTTTGGTGTTTGCATCAAATTGCATGTTTAAAGTTTATTATGTAGTTCATAAACAAAAGTTTGTCCTTCTCAATTTAAGTTTTCAGTTGTACAACCAAGTTCCTTCTTCATACCATGTAAATTAAACTACACAAAGCTAGCGATCTTCTTTTGCACTGCATGTATGCTTCTTTTCTTCATCCGTAATCCAGTGGTGTGGTGAACCTACCCACTACAGCACAATGTCATATTCTGCAATGTCTTAACTATGAACAATGTCATATCATTCTACTATTATTTAAACCGTCTCTTTATTTGCCAATCTGAAATGGGATAAATTGACAGCACACTAACCATTGATACTTATGAGTTCTTGATTTGTAATCCAGTTGTGTCGTGAAGCTGCCAACTCCTTCACAATGTCATTTCCTACCATGTCTTGACCTGAACAATACCATATTGTGTTAATGCAATTTTAAATTGTGTCACTTTATTCGTCAGTAAGAAATGTGATGAATTGTCAGCACCGATACTTTTATGTGCAAAACCTGTCATCCGTCTCGCTTGTTTATCTTTTAGAGTGAGGAAGATATAAGTGTTGAACAAGCGATCTCATCATCTTGCTCAAAGCTTGCGCTGCAGCTCACCAAATAGGCTAACCTTTCTTGAACTCTATTGAAGTGTTGTCGGTTTTGTATATTATTTTGTCGGCGTGTTTATTTGCAATCGGTGGCATCTTTGATGCCCAAAGGTATGTAATATGCCGTAATTTCTTTATTGTATAGTCTAGGTTTTTTCTTATTCACGATGCTGCGGTTATTTTATCAGATATATATCATGTCTTCGCGAAGAACCGCCAAACCGTAAAATTACGGTACATAATCGGGCCGTCATGCAATCACGATGTATGATCCGCATCATGGGCCCTGTCAAACTGGCCCACTAGTAGATTCAGGCCTTTAATAGGTCGAGTAACCCCCGGCCCTCTTTTCGCATGAAAACTCAATGTGCTTTTAGGAGGCTGAGAAGTAGGTTGGGCCTGAAACGTACCGAATAGCTCACGGGCCGGCAGCAGCCCGAAATGGACCGCGGCCCATGATTGTGCGAATCAAATCACGGGCTTTTAACAGGCCAAAGTTGTCTCGATATTTGTTTGGCCCAATCAGATATCAGCTGCGAGCAGGCCGGATGCAAACCGGGCCGTAGTTAGGCCCAACTATATTACAGGCTTTTAACAGGCCGAAATTAATATAGGGCCGAAATGTTAAACGGGCCCTTAACAGGCCGAAACTAATATCAAGACGAATTACTAAATGGGCCATTAGCAAGTGGGCCCAAAAGCATAGTGTCCAGTTAACGGGCCAAATCTGATATGGGCCATAATTGAGCCCAAAGCCTCTTAAAGGGCCGGACCTGATCTGGGCCGTGATTTGGCCCAGAAAGTGGGAGGCTTTAATCGGTCGATCTCATATGGGCCATTATTAGGCTCGAACGTGGCAGGCCATTAATGGACCGGATCAAATATGGGCGAGCATTTGGCCCAAAACATGGCAGCCGCTAATGGGCCGCCTACTAGGGTCCTCAAAATCTTGTGGGCCTACAAATGGGCCGCCCATTATGATCCATGAGAATTTTGTGGGCCTTTACCTAGGTGGCCCATTATGGCACAAAAATCTTGTGGGTTTTTACTGGTCGGCCCATTATGGCCCGCGAAATCTTGTGGGCCTTTAGTTGGGCCATCCATTATGGTCTGCAAAATCTCGTGGGTTTTAGCTGGGCCGCCCATTGTGGTCCGCAAAATCTTGTGGGTTTTAGTTGGGCCGCCCATTTAAACTTGATGGGCGTGCCACGTGTCGACGTATCATAGGTGCCTTCATCCAATGAGTGTATGACATCCGTCCCAACGATGAGCCGACACGTGTTTCCTCCACCAATGATGATTTTACACTTGGAAAATTCCCATTGGTCGGGTTGTTAACGGGTTATCGGATCCAAAACCCGACCCGATAGCTTAACGGCGTTCACATCGTGGATGCCACGTTTCGTCACCCTTGACGTAAAGCACTTCGGGACGCGATTTATCGTCATGGAAGTGGACACTTCCGTGATGATAATTTTGGTAATGTCATGGAACACTTCTATGACAGCACAAGTATGACTATCTTGATTCTGTCATAAAATCGTCATGGATGTACATGCATGACAAAAAACGCGACCTACTGTGACAAACACGTATCATCACGGAAGTGTATTTTGTTTTGTAGTGCCTACTCCTCTCTAATAGGACCTACTACACTCTCTTAGGTAAAATAGTATAAAACAAGATAGGCCCTGACTCTCCATTATGGACAATGAAGATTATCCTGTCTCCAATTCTTGCGCGTCGCACAATGTTGCTTCCAAGTACCTCGCTACGACTGACCATACATTGTTTCCAATCTTTGATTGTCATGTCTTCGTCGGTTTTAGAAATCTGGTATGAACAGCTGTGATGCGTAGGATGACCTGGCCGTAAGCTCATAACATCAAGGCGACCTTTCGGAAACATCAGATGAGGCGCACAATCCTTCGGGATTTTATATTAAAAAACATAGTAATAACTTCATAGTTAGCATTGTAGTTTACTTTTAGAAGAATTTATGCAAAAGATGCATGGATGTTGTAATAGTAAAATATCTTACCATGCCATCTCCATGGATGTTACCATAGTTCAACACATGCACTAGTGGCACGTATTGACCATAATGTGCAGGAGTTTGATTATAGATATTGTAATTCTCAAGATCATTAATAAATGAGATCAGATGATTTTTCTCCTGATAAGTTAATTCTGCGCCATCGGTGTAGTAGGTTCTGTCTACCATCTTCTGCACATTCTTTGAAGAATGAAAATAAGTTGTCAACTATTTCAAAATAAACAATATAAATTACTTAATAACTATGTTTGAGAAACTCACATAGCGGTAGAATTGGAAGCGTATCAACAAGGACCCAAATGTCCATATTGTCTTCCTTGATGTCAGGATCACCAAGATCCATGGTGACAAGCATACCCTCATGGAAATCATATGCCTTGCAAAGTGCTTCCCAATTCGGGAAACCAAAATGGGATATGCTCACAGAATTGTATATATTTACAGGAAAATCAAAACCATGATGGGTCCTTAGGTGACCTATCTTTGTTTCCATATTTTCATGATCTTCAAAATCCATCATCTCCAAGACATAGCGTCTTGCATGGCATGGGATGAGCTAGTCAAATTGTAAAATACGAAAATTACACGTTGAAGAAGAGGAAGTCGAGCTTAATTACAAAAAAAACACTTTGCATCGTTGCGTACCGTTTCAAAATCAAAGGTCTCTTGGAGCTTAATGCTGAAGCGCCGACCTTCTACCAAGTGAGGCCTGTCGCAGAAACCCTGGTTGTTGCCGCACCAGGTGCACTCCGCGAGACTTTCGTCGTCCGAAGACATTTCCTATGTTCATAATTTAAAGATTAAACTTCTAAAATTCAATATATGTACTAGAAAAACGAAATTAGATCATTATTATTCAGCACGAGTTGACTATCGGTCTGTCGAGTCTTTTTTTGAAAACTCTCAGCTCACGTGGTGTATATATTCGACCGTTGGTGATGGTCGCTCCTCCCTTCATCCCCGAGTGCATTAAACCAAAATGTCTAGCACACGGGAACGACGGAGAAGCGACCCCCACGACAATAGTCGACATTCTTCTTCTCTCATATATGGTGGACACACTCTCTCACTGATTTTTTGACCGTCGGTGATGGTCATTACTCCTCTTTTCCCTAGTGCATAACAAAGGTATAGCACAAGGAGAAGTAGGAGAAACGACCCCCACGACAACAGTCGGGATTCTTCCTCTCTCATATATGGTGTAGACTTTATCCCTCACCCATTTTTTGATTGTCATGTATGGAGTCTCGACAGACCTAAAGTCAACCCGAAATGTCGTTTAATTATCTTTCTAGAAAATCCAGGCCACTCGATACTTCCTACATATTCTAGCACAAGCCATGCCAAAGTTCACGGAAAAATCCGGCATGACCTTTGCTAAAAAAGGACATATCGAGCGCCTGAAATTTGTCGAAACAGAAATTAATCAACACTCCGGCAAAACATAGGCCACTCGGAGGTGTTACCTGCAAACATGGCCACTTGGGCAAGCACATATCCTATTTGCATTCAAACTTGATGTTCATTGCATTCAAACTTGATGGTCATTGCATTTCAATGGTTGAAAATATGAACAAAAACATTTCAAAATATCTTATAGGACTCATATTAACATGGAGATTTGGTTGGTCTCACCTCGAGGTCGGAGGGGGTCCGTGACGGGGACGACGGCGACGACGACATGGAGATTTGGCTGCAAAAACAAAATATAATAAAAACATTATTATCCTCATCTTAGGACTTAGTGAAACCCTATAAGCTATCAACCAATCAAATGCATACGCCTTGCATAGTGCTCTCCAATTTGAGCATTCAAAATAGGAGTACTTCTCCAATTTGAGCATTCAATAAGCAAAACTAAATCATAAAATAAATTAGTATTCAAATTAGCATGCATTCAATAAGCAAAACTAAATCATCTCTTGCATCTGTACATCGTCAAGTATTATCACTAATACATCTCGAATAGTATCATACATATAACCTCACTAATACAGCTAAAACCCTAGCGAACGACGGGTATCAGCCCGGGCGGTGGACACCCAAAGAGAAGGAACTATCACAGGATCATAACTCCAGTGAGATCCCTGAAGAACCTGCCAGGTATTGGAGAACCTGCCCTCCAACGCAACCATGCAACGACGGACGTGCTCGTCCTCCTCGCTGACACGGTGACGTACCACATCCACGGGGTCCTCAAGCCTCTGCACCTTCACTGGCCACGTGACCGCCACCAAAGAAGGTTCGGGTCAACGACGGTCTGGTTCTCACTGCTGTGCCTCAAGGGTAGCACGCCCTAGTACCAACCAGTGAGCCGATCCCGACATGGCCCCTCCGATCAAGCAGGCCTCCTCCGCCGAGTCATTTACGAGGATGGGATAAGCATCGCCGACGCCGATGCGGCAATAATTGCTTTAACTAAAAATAAACTAGTTCTATTAATTTTCTTACTAAAATAAACTAGTTCTATAGTAAGATTTTAATTAGATCATCAAATCTCATATACCTAAATTTTCTTACTAAAAATAAACTAGTTCTATTAATTCAACTAGTTCAAATAAACACTTACTATAAATAAAAATAAACTACTTCTTACTAAAAATAAAGTAGTTCTATAGTAAATTTTAATTAGATAATCAAATATCATATACCTAAATTTTCTAACTAAAAATAAACTAGTTCTATTAATTCAACTAGTTCAACTAAGCACTTACTATAAATAAAAATAAACTAATTCTTACTAAAAATAAACTAGTTCAACTAGTTCTATTACTTTTCTTACTAATTCTATTAAACACTTACTACAACACAGTAAAAAAAATTACATTATACAAGAACAGTAAAAAAGAGTTTAGGGTTTACGAGAGAAGGAGGGAGGAGCGGCGGACGGAGGAGGAGGGAGAAGGGGGCGGCCAATGGAGGAGGGAGGATCAGGCGACCGGTGGAGGAGGGAGGAGGGGGCGACCGAAGGAGGAGGGAGGAGGGGGCGGCTGGAGGAGGAGGGGGAGGGGAGGAGGGAGGAGGAGGGAGGAGGGACTACCTCAGTGGAGGAGGAACGGCGGCGGCGGGCGACGACGATCGTCGAGGAACGGAGGCGGCGGGCAACGACGATCGTCGAGGAACGACGGCGGCAGCGGACGATGGGGCGCGGGGAAGAGAGTGAGTGAGAGGGAGAGTGAGGGGGGTCGTCGGTCACGCGGGGACGATAAGGTAGGGTTAGTAGCAGCGCGCGTCTAAGAAAAGCGCTACTACCACGGAGCATAGCAGTAGCGCGGTATCGGGATACGCGCTGCTGCTAAGTGGGGCTATGATACGTCTCCAACGTATCTATAATTTTTTATTGTTCCATGCTATTATATTACCTGTTTTGGATGTTTAATGGGCTTTACTAAGCACTTTTATATTATTTTTGGGACTAACCTATTAACCGGAGGCCCAACCCAAATTGCTATTTTTTTTGCCTATTTCAGTGTTTCGCAGAAAAGGAATATCTGTGACGCCCCCGATTCAATCGTACACTAATCATACACGCAAACGTGTACGATCAAGATCAGGGACTCACGGGAAAATATCACAACACAACTCTAAGAATAAAATAAGTCATACAAGCATCATAATACAAGCCAGGGGCCTCGAGGGCTCGAATACAAGTGCTCGATCATAGACGAGTCAGCGGAAGCAACAATATCTAAGTACAGACATAAGTTAAACAAGTTGCCATAAGATGGCTAGCACAAACGGGATACAGATCGAAGAGGCGCAGCCTCTGCAGGATCCTCCTAACTACTCCCGGTCGCCGTCTGCTGGGCTGCATGTAGTAGTAGGCGCCTCCAGTGTAGTAGTCGTCATCGACGGTGGCGTCTGGCTCCTGGGCTCCATCGTCTGGTTGCAGCAATCGGGTAGAGAAAGGGGAAAAAGGGGGAACAAGGCAACCGTGAGTACTCATCCAAAGTACTCGCAAGCAAGGAACTACACTACATATGCATGGATATATGTGTAAAGGGCCATATCAGTGGACTCAACTACAGAATGCCAGAATAAGAGGGGGATAGCTAATCCTGTCGAAGACTACGCTTCTGGCAGCCTCCGCCTTGCAACATGTAGAAGAGAGTAGGCTGAAGTCCTTCAAGTAGCATCATATAGCATAATCCTACCCGGCGATCCCCTCCTCGTAACCCTGAGAGAGAGAGCGACCACCGGGTTGTATCTGGCACTTGGAAGGGTGTATTTTATTAAGTATCCGGTTCTAGTTGTCATAAGGTCAAGGTACAACTCCAAGTCGCCCTGTTATCAAGATCACGGCTATTGAATAGATTAAACTTCCTGCAGGGTGCACCACATAACCCAACACGCTTGATCCCATTTGGCGGACACACTTTCTCGGTCATGCCCGCCGCTGAAGATCAACACGCCGCAGCCCCACCTAGGCACAACAGAGAGGCCAGACGCCGGTCTAAACCTAAGCGCCACAGGGTCCGGGCCCATCGCCCAATGCACACCTGCACGTTGTGTGGGCGGCCGAAGCAGACCTAGCCTAACAGCGTTCAGTCAATCCGGGCGCGCGGCTTCGATCGACGTCACGAAGTGCCGGTGATACCACCACGTCGGGATACCCATAACTACTCCCACGTAGATGGTTAGTGCGTATAGACCAAATGGCGGACTCGGATCAAATACCAAGATCTCGTTAAGCGTGTTAAGTATCCGCGACGCCGACCAGGCCAGGCCCACCTCTCTCCTATGTGGTCTCAACCTGCCCTGCCGCCGCCACAAAGTGTGATCGCGGGCCGTCGGGAACCCAAGCCCACCTCTACGGGATGGAGCCACCGTCCTTTCAGCCCCATCTCCGAACAGTATCACGAGGTAATGTAATAGTGTAAAGTATATAGTATATGCCCGTGATCACCTCCAAGTGATCACAGCCCAAGAATATAGCATGGCGAGGCGGACAAGAGTGTAGGGTCACTGATTGAACACTAGCATCCTATACTAAGCAAGAGGATAGCGGTAAAGGTAACAACAAAGAGTAGCAAGGACAGGCTATGCAAAAGTATAGGAATAATCGAAAGCAGTAACATGCTACACTACTCTAATGCAAGCAGTATAGAGAAGAGTAGGCGATATCTGGTGATCAAAGGGGGGGCTTGCCTGGTTGCTCTGGCAAGTAGGGGTCCTCAACTCCGTAGTCGAACTAGGCAGCAGCAGCGTCGGTCTCGGTGTCTAGCGGAAGAAGAGGGGGGAGAAACAATGAATACAATGCAAACAGATGCATAAAGATGCATGACAAGACAAGTGATGGTGCTAGGGGGTGCCCAATCGCGGTAGTAGGTGATACCGACGAATGGGGAAAGCATCCGGGAAAGTATTCCCGGTGTTTCACGTTTTCGGACAGGCGGAACGGAGGGGGAAAGTTGCATGTTTGCTATGCTAGGGATGTGTGGCGGACGAACGGGCTGCATATCCGGATTCGTCTCGTCGTTCTGAGCAACTTTCATGTACAAAGTTTTTCCATCCGAGCTACGGTTTATTTCTTATGATTTTTTTCAAGTTTAAATGATTTCTTGGATTCTTTCTAATTCGAAATAAAAACAATGAATACCTTTTGTACACAACAACACCTACCCATAATGTATGACCAGTGGGGCCAGGGGCTGGGTTGACTCAGTCAACAATTGACTGGTCAACCAATGAATAGTACAAGTGGGGCCTACTTGACATTGAAACAGACTTTCAATTAGGCTCTTTTTTTTAAGAAATAAGATAGGCCCACATGACATAGACCACATCTAGACCAAGTCAATCAATTTAGTCAACATAGGGGGATTATTAGCACTAACGAAGATTAGTTTCTAATCTCAACAGGGGCCGACCCAGGTGGTAGTGGCCTAGGCGGCCACACACACACACACACGAACACACACCACACACACACGGCGCATACACACACTGCCATGGAGGAGAGCAACCGTACCTAGCTAGCAAGCATCAGGTAACAGCAGCAGTAGTGATTAGGAGCAGAGAAGCGTGAGCAGCGGTGGTAAGCCGAGCAGCTGCGAGGGGCACAAGAAGAATAAAGACGAGCTGCAGCTGCAAGCTGAATCAACGCAGCAACAACGGCGATGGCGGAGCGGGGACCGCGGTGGCTGCAGGTGCCCCGGACGCTGCCCGGCGGCGGCGGCGGCCAGCGCTGCAGGCAGCAGAAGCCCGTGGGTCAGCAGCGAAGTGCTGCGGGGTGAGCAAGACATCGCGCATCCAACGGTGCTCTTTGGATCGGCGGGACGACTTAAGGTGGCAAGGACGACGGTGGCGGCGTCCGAAGCAAGAACTCGAGGGGGCGGTGCTAGGAGCACACACGCAAAGCACCGAAGGGCTAGGCAGCTCCCACGCGATGCTAGAAGCACCGTCGTGTGCTTGCCTGAACAGGAGAAGCACTACAGCAGCGGCAACAAGCACGACGGCGACAACGAACTACGGCAAGTGTGGCGCGGCGGCTAGAGATAGCAAATCGAAGGGGAGGCAGAGGGGAAAGGCACAGGGCTCACCAAGGAGTGCACGGAGGCTCGTTGAGAGCTTAGGAGCGCAGAACAGCGACGGGATCGATGGAGAACGGTGGCGGCCGAAGGAGGAAGAAGACTCGATCCTGGCGATGTAGCGCGAGGGGACTCGAACTGATGGCCGTAGATGAAGTAGATGAAGTAGACGAGGCATACGGAGCTCCTTGGCATAAAATTGTGGCAAACAGTGGCCGGTGGCCACGGGATCGACGAAGATGACGACCACCACGAGCTCGGCCTTGTTCAAGTCGTCGAATTCGAGCGAGGGGGAGGGAATTTGGTGGCTAGGGTTGCAGAGGGAGAGGGAGGTGCAGCCTTATCCACCCGAGGGAGCAGCGGGATGGCCGACAGTAGCGACATCCACGGCTTGGACGGCGTCTGAGCATTGCCAGCGCCATGGCCTCCCTGTTCTGTTCAAGTGGTAGGAGAAAAGCCCACTAGTGGGCTGGGCCTTCTGTAGTACTAGGCTTTTAGGTGAACAGTGTAAGGCTTTAACTCTTCTTCTCTTTTATTTTTTTTTCTCTGTTTAGTTTTTCTACACTGCTTTGCATTAAGTAGAGCCACCAATGTATTTTGTAAAATATGAAACTTGCGGATCAAATACTAGGCATTATTTAGTATTGCCACAAAAGGTTTGGTGAGCATTTGAATTCATTTGGATTTTGTATAAATGAAAATGGATTAATGGGGCTGTTTTGGTCACTATTTTAATTATTTTAGGGTATTCAAGTACTTCTTAAAATGTTGATTTCTCCACCATTAATACTTAGGATTTATTTGTCACATTTAGCACATTTTAGTTTTAAATATTTGAAGACATTTGTTGTTTGCTTGATTTTTTTTAAATTTGAATTCGAACCGGTTTCGAACTAACGCGAGATTAGTAACAGTAATCAGGGTGATATGGCATCATTAGCAAAGGCTCACTGTAGCTTAAATATCCGAGCGTCACAATTCTCCTCCACTACAAGAAATCTCGTCCCGAGATTTAAGAGGTTGTGTGGGGGGGGGGAGTTCTGGTTACGAAATTCTAACGAGTCTTCTCGGTCTTGGATGCTCTTCTTGAAGAGGTCGATCCATTACGTTGATGTCTTCATTTCTTTGCTTCAGGTCATCATGATGAAGTCGACATCCTTCCTTCGGGAGCTCCATCGTACTTACGAAAGGGTATGAAGGGAAAACTCTATAAGGTCGGATTCTAACAAGATCGAGCATCAGACGGTTAACTTATGGGAAGAAGCATAAGTATCTCTCAAATTGAAACTTAAGAAGATATCGAGAGCAAAGTAAGAAGGTACCATGAGAAGTTTCAAACGGATAGGCAATCGTTCGATGCCTAATCGGAAGGTGAATGGGTTTGAGGGCAACGAGAATAAGTATTGCATCTGATACCAGAATATATCACTAGGAAGGTGACCCGTCAATTACATTCATAGCCAGGCTCAAGAAATAACTTTGTAGACCGGGATATACAAAAGAGTCAGGTTTGATCCTGTGGAACTTTTGGTTATGGGCTCACCATGTGGGTTAAAAGTAGGAAGGGTGTGATCATGCAAGCAAGGCATGTCAGAGGGCAGCCTGTCAGTTATGTCGGCAACAACGTCGGTACCAAGGGTGAGGGACGAAGAGAACCATTCTCCTGCTCGTTGAAATGAGGCGGACCAATAGGCAAAGTTCTCATCCATCGGTGGTTACCGGAATGTCATCAACAATAGTAACAGGGTCTTGCTGACAGAATTGTACACCGAGGTGTTTACATAAGCAGGAAATTATTACTGCTTAGATCATATAGATCACCAGTAAGGTTAAACAAAACAATGGAAAGGAAAAGGTGATCATCAGATGAATAGAACAATGGAAGGGAAAATGTGTTTAAACACATATTTCAGGGATATATCCTTCCCAAGGACAAGCGGAGCATGATATCCATGACAGGATATGATGTAGAAAACCCTTTAGGTGAGGGGAGAGAAATTTTCATGACATTATCCATACAGCGGTGTTTGGATAATTGAGCAAGAAACGTTTAGCATTGGGCTTCAAATGTTCTTGTTGAAACATCGGAGTACCATAGACATGCTTCGAGATAGCATTGACATGGTCTTCGAGCAAAGGTCGGACTTTGGATACACAAGCATCCATCAGGAACAGCTTATAGAATAAGCCTTACTATTTCCTAATGGAAGAATGGCTACCCTTGCTAAAAAGGGAACTATAACAATAGGGCCTCCGGCCAGGGGTGCTGGGCATGGCATCACCTTACCGGGTCATATAAAGGCCAATGTTATATCTCATGGAAATATGTTCCAACCGTCATATCTGGCCGAGATTCAGATCTGATTGGTGTTAAGATAACTCAGACTCGGGATGCCTGAGAAGAAAGGTGCAACACAAATTGTCGAGATGTCAGCATAAGATTCTCGGGAATTGAACTATGGAAGCGAGTTCCGAAACAAGAGTTCATCATTAAATCAAGGAGAGGACAAGGAGGTGACTGAGGGACTCAGCGACAATTCATCAAAATTTCCGACAAGATGGATTTCCACAATTATGTGAACAAGGAGATAACATTTGTCGGATCAAATGGTATAATGATGTATGCTCGAGGAAAACATACACAATTAAACATTGGTTGAAAGGTGCGCCCGAAATATGGGTTGGGTTGCACGACCAATGTCAGATTGGTGATTCAATAATCAATAGTCTAAGAATAAACGGCCGACCATTAACTTCACAGAAATAGGGTTGCTAGAAGTGCGGAATCCAAACATCACCGTTCACTTATTGGTACCCCAGTTGGAATCAACACGAGGACCAAGAAAGAATGGTGATAGTGAGAAGTATCACTATACCAAGAATTCTTAAGAGGTGGTGAAATTCCCATGACATTCTTGACATAAAAGGTGGTAATACTCCAAGGTAAAGAAGAACAATGCTGGGTAGCAAGGAACTCAAGGTATAACACAAAACATGAGCAAGTTTGCCTCGCAGGGAAGGCAATAATGTTGGCAAGGATAACACAAATCAACGAGGGGAAAGGAAGGTATTTGTCATCATGAGTTCAGATGATATCCTAGAAGAGCTCAGAACGGTCATGATGATCATGACACATTTGTCGAGAGATTCCATGAAGATGTAATCAATCAGCGACGACATTAAGTCAAAGGAATGAGGTAGCGGAAGGTTATTGGAACCATGGGTAGGACACAAACTTGAAATCAGGATTGTTGTTCAAGGCGAACTGATATGACGAGGAGGATCGACGTAAGCTTAGCTCATCGTCGAAAATTTTGGTGCTCCGGGAAGAAGGACCAGGTAGCACACTTAAAATTTAGCACGATAGGGACATAGTCGATCAGGCTAGGAATGACATGATCAGGTACAAACTCGTACTTAAAGAAGATTACTAAGAGTTGTTGAACCGTAGTGCGGACTCGGTTCAGTTATCGATGTCTTTGAGTGTTTAATAACTCAGAGCCCGTGAAAAATTGGAATCAGTGGGAAGGTAGTACTTGATGAACTCATAAAAAGTTATGCAGTTCCATGATAATCTCGAGATACCAGGGGGCAATACTCGATGACAGATCAAAGTAGAGGTTGGACTAGGGCATTGCTCTGCAGAAGACAAGTGCTTAAACTTGCACGAGAAATGGTATTTAAAGGAGAACATGGCCGGAACCACGGTTGCAAAAAGGCTAGATCCCAGATATAAGATGGGCTTATACCAAAGGAATAATTAATTTAAGAGAAGCTTTAATGATAAGATCTACATCGTGTCCATGGGCATGAACACAAGTTCAAGGTCGACTCCCACTTCTCCAATGTATAACCTTCCATTCACTTCTCGCTTTGATAAAGGCATTAGTGTTGAAAGTTTTACCTGGTGAAATACCAGATGAGTATGACTCGTGAAAACTTCCGAGTTCACAAATATAAAGTAAGGCATAGGTTCAACCCGTCAGGGTATCATGGAAACATATACCACAAGCTTCAATAGTAAATACCACCAGCTCGGAAGCAGATCATGGTTGGTCAATCAGAGGGTAGGATTTACCAATGGAGAAAGAACTTCCAAAGTGATTGAATATGAAGGAAGATGTCAGATGAAATCCAACAATGGATCGGGCGATCCGCAACGGAGCTGATGTGAGTATCGGTACTCAATCAGAGGAAGAAAGAATGCACGGGCATCATAATATAGAACATCTGAATAATTAGATGCTTAGATAACAAAGGAATTATGATTTCCAAAACAAAGGATCAGAAGCATACGCTCTGATCAAGGATGGATAAGTTCAATACTTAGGGGCACAATCGACGACAATTAGTTTGGTCGAGAACCAGCTCATGTTCAAAATGACGTCTGAGCCGGAAAGATAATTTAGAAGGGTTGATAGATGATTGTGTGCATTCGCACACATGTTGAATCAATAGGATCAAAATGACGGTGTCAAAAGATACTAGCGAATATTGCCAGATATATGGGAAGCATCCATAATGCGAGTAGACAAGTATTTGCAGAGCAATAAAGCTGCTAAGGATTTTCGGAGGATTGAATAGTATTTCAAAGACTTTTGTGAAACACCTGAACAACTGGGGATGAGCGGATACTCGGAAAGTGCGAGAAATTACTCTTAGGGGTATTCAGGTGGCAAGGAACTGCAAGGCAGTAGGCACAAAATATTCTCAGGGTATCTTGTAATAACAAGATCGACTAGGTATAAAGTAAGAACGATAGGTGTAAATATTTATCCATAGGGAATTGCAGAAGCAATGGGCACAAGGTCTCGAGAGAATATCGGAAGGTATCTTCAGAATCCTTCGATGCACCAAGTAATCATCCGGACTGAAGAGGCTCTCCGGGAGAAAGTATTATCGAGAACCTAGAGTCAGAGTTAGTAAAAATCGTTTAACCCGAGTAGAAGAGAGTTCAGAGTCCCAGAGTAAACATCGAGGAGTAAAAGATCCCAATACCACCCAATGGCGACGTGGGCCCATGGGCCGCACAGCCATGTTAGTAAAAGTTTTGTAAAGTCTAGACTCGACTTCGGCCAAGGAGTTGGAAGGGGGATTCCTACAGGCAGTCGGCTCTGATACCAACTTGTGACGCCCCCGATTCAATCGTACACTAATCATACACGCATAAGCGTGTACGATCAAGATCGAGGACTCACGGAAAATATCACAACACAACTCTAAGAATAAAATAAGTCATACAAGCATCATAATACAAGCGAGGGCCTCGAGGGCTCGAATACAAGTGCTCGATCATAGACGAGTCAGCGGAAGCAACAATATCTGAGTACGACATAAGTTAAACAAGTTGCCATAAGATGGCTAGCACAAACCGGGATCTGATCGAAGAGGCGCAGTCCTCCTACAGGATCCTCCTAACTACTCCTGGTCGCCGTCCATGGGCTGCATGTAGTAGTAGGCGCCTCCATGTAGTAGTCATCATCGACGGTGGCGTCGGCTCCTGGGCTCCATCGTGCAGTTGCGAGAATCGGGTAGAGAAAGGGAAAAGGGGGAACAAGGCAACCGTGAGTACTCATCCAAAGTACTCGCAAGCAAGGAGCTACACTACATATGCATGGATATATGTGTAAAGGGCCATATCAGTGGACTGAACTGCAGAATGCCAGAATAAGAGGGGGATAGCTAATCCTGTCGAAGACTACGCTTCTGGCAGCCTCCGCCTTGCAACATGTAGAAGAGAGTAGGCTGAAGTCCTCCAAGTAGCATCATATAGCATAATCCTACCCGGTGATCCCCTCCTCGTAACCCTGAGAGAGAGCGATCACCGGGTTGTATCTGGCACTTGGAAGGGTGTATTTTATTAAGTATCCGGTTCTAGTTGTCATAAGGTCAAGGTACAACTCCAAGTCGTCCTGTTACCGAAGATCACGGCTATTCGAATAGATTAAACTTCCCTGCAGGGGTGCACCACATAACCCAACACGCTTGATCCCATTTGTCCGGACACACTTTCTGGGTCATGCCCGCCGCGGAAGATCAACACGCCGCAGCCCCACCTAGGCACTGTGAGAGGCCAAGACGCCGGTCTAAACCTAAGCGCCAGGGTGCAGGCCCATCGCCCAATGCACACTGCACGTTGCGTGGGCGGTCGGAAGCAAACCTAGCCTAACAGCGTTCGATCCAATCCGCGCGCGCGCTCGATTCGCCGACGCGTCACGAAGTGCCGGTGATACCACGACGTCGGGATACCCATAACTACTCCCACGTAGATGGTTAGTGCGTATAGACCAAATGGCCGACTCGGATCAAATACCAAGATCTCGTTAAGCGTGTTAAGTATTCGCGACGCCGACCAGGCCAGGCCCACCTCTCTCCTAGGTGGTCTCAACCTACCCTGCCGCCGCCACAAAGTAACGATCGGGGCCGTCGGGAACCCAGGCCCACCTCTACGGGATGGAGCCACCGTCCTTTCAGCCCCATCTCCGAACAATATCACGGTAATGTAATAGTGTAAAGTATATAGTATATGCCCGTGATCACCTCCCAAGTGATCACAGCCCGATAGTATAGCATGGCGACGGACAAGAGTGTAGGGTCACCGATGGAACACTAGCATCCTATACTAAGCGATAGGATAGCGGTAAAGGTAACAACAAGAGTAGCAAGGACGAGCTATGCAGAAGTATAGGAATAACTGAAAGCAGTAACATGCTACACTACTCTGATGCAAGCAGTATAGAGAAGAGTAGGCGATATCTGGTGATCAAAGGGGGGGCTTGCCTGGTTGCTCTGGCAAGTAGGGGTCCTCAACTCCGTAGTCGAACTAGGCAGCAGCAGCGTCGGTCTCGGTGTCTAGCGGAAGAAGAGGGGGGAGAAACAATGAATACAATGCAAACATATGCATAAAGATGCATGACAAGACAAGTAACGGTGCTAGGGGGTGCCCAATCGCGGTAGTAGGTGATACCGACGAATGGGGAAAACATCCGGGAAAGTATTCCCGGTGTTTCACGTTTTCGGACAGGCGGAACGGAGGGGGAAAGTTGCATGTTTGCTATGCTAGGGATGTGTGGCGGACGAACGGGCTGCATATCCGGATTCGTCTCGTCGTTCTGAGCAACTTTCATGTACAAAGTTTTTCCATCCGAGCTACGGTTTATTTCTTATGATTTTTTTCAAGTTTAAATGATTTCTTGGATTCTTTCTAATTCGAAATAAAAACAATGAATACCTTTTGTACACAACAACACCTACCCATAATGTATGACCAGTGGGGCCAGGGGCTGGGTTGACTCAGTCAACAATTGACTGGTCAACCAATGAATAGTACAAGTGGGGCCTACTTGACATTGAAACAGACTTTCAATTAGGCTCTTTTTTTAAGAAATAAGATAGGCCCACATGACATAGACCACATCTAGACCAAGTCAATCAATTTAGTCAACATAGGGGGATTATTAGTCAATCAATTTAGTCAATCTAATCTCAACAGGGGCCGACCCAGGTGGTAGTGGCCTAGGCGGCCACACACACACACGAACACACACCACACACACACGGCGCATACACACACTGCCATGGAGGAGAGCAACCGTACCTAGCTAGCAAGCATCAGGTAACAGCAGCAGTAGTGATTAGGAGCAGTAGAAGCGTAGAGCAGCAGTGGTAAGCCGAGCAGCTGCAGCGGCACAGCAGCAACAGCACGAGCTGCAGCTGCAAGCTGAATCAACGCAGCAGCAACGACAGTAGGCGGAGCAGGGACCGCAGGCGGCTGCAGGGTGCCCCCTGGACGCGGCCCGGGCGAGCGGCGGCCAGCGCCGGCGCGCGCGCAGAAGCCCGTGGGTCAGCAGCGAGTGCGGCCAGGGGCGAGCAAGACATCGCGCATCCAACGGTGCTACTGGATCAGGCGGGGACGACTTAAGGTGACGGCAACGACGACGGTGAGCGGCGTCCGAAGCAAGAACTCGAGGGGGCGGTGCTAGGAGCACGCACGCAAAGCACCGAAGGGCTAGGCAGCTCCCACGCGATGCTAGAAGCACCGTGGTGTGCTTGCCTGAACCGGAGAAGCACTACAGCAGCGGCAACAAGCACGACGGCGACAACGAACTACGGCAAGTGTGGCGCGGCGGCTAGAGATAGCAAATCGAAGGGGAGGTAGAGGGGAAAGGCAGAGGGCTAACCAAGGAGCGCACGGAGGCTCGTTGAGAGCTTAGGAGCGCAGAACAGCGACGGGATCGATGGAGAACGGTGGCGGCCGAAGGAGGAAGAAGACTCGATCCTGGCGATGTAGCGCGAGGGGACTCGAACTGATGGCCGTAGATGAAGTAGACGAGGCATACGGAGCTCCTTGGCATAAAATTGTGGCAAACAGTGGCCGGTGGCCACGGGATCGACGAAGATGACGACCACCACGAGCTCGGCCTTGTTCAAGTCGTCGAATTCGAGCGAGGGGGAGGGGGATTTGGGGGCTAGGGTTGCAGAGGGAGAGGGAGGTGCAGCCTTATCCACCCAGGGAGCCGCGGGATGGCCGACAGCGCGACATCCACGGCGTGGACGGCGTGCGAGCATTGCCAGCGCCATGGCCTCCCTGTTCTGTTCAAGTGGTAGGAGAAAAGCCCACTAGTGGGCTGGGCCTTCTGTAGTACTAGGCTTTTAGGTGAACAGTGTAAGGCTTTAACTCTTCTTCTCTTTTATTTTTTTTTCTCTGTTTAGTTTTTCTACACTGCTTTGCATTAAGTAGAGCCACCAATATATTTTGTAAAATATGAAACTTGCCAGATCAAATACTAGGCATTATTTAGTATTGCCACAAAAAGGTTTGGTGAGCATTTGAATTCATTTGGATTTTGTATAAATGAAAATGGATTAATGGGGCTGCTTTGGTCACTGTTTTAATTATTTTAGGGTATTCAAATACTTCTAAAATTGTTGGTTGCTCCACCATTAATACTTAGGATTTATTTGTCACATTTAGAACATTTTAGTTTTAAATATTTGAAGACATTTGTTGTTTGCTTGATTTTTTTAAATTTAAATCCGAACCGGTTTCGAACTAACGCGAGATTAGTAACAGTAATCGGGGTGATGTGGCATCATTAGCAAAGGCTCACTGTAGCTTAAATATCCGGGCGTCACAATATCAAACGGAGTCCAAACGGAATGAAACCTTCGGGAGAGTTACTTTTGGAACAAACGCAATCCAGGAGACTTGGAGTGGACGTCAAGAAAGAAACAAGGCGGGCACGAGGCAGGGAGGCACGCCCCAGGGGGGTGGGCATGCCCCCCACCCTCTGGGCCCCTCGTGGCTCCCCTGACCGACTTCCTTCGCCTATATATACTCTTATACCCTGGAAACATCCAAGAGCACCATGAAACCTTATTTCCCCCGTCGCAACCCTCTGTACCCGTGAGATCCCATCTTGGGGCCTTTTCCGGCGCTCCGCCGAAGGGGGAATCAATCATGGAGGGCTTCTACATCAACACCATAGCCTCTCCGATGAAGTGTGAGTAGTTTACCACAAACCTTCGGGTCCATAGCTATTAGCTAGATGGCTTCTTCTCTTTTTTTGGATCTCAATACAAAATTCTTCTCGATCTTCTTGGAGATCTATTCGATGTAATTCTTTTTGCGGTGTGTTTGTCGAGACCCGATGAATTGTGGGTTTATGATTAAGATTATCTATGAAAAATATTTCAATCTCCTCTGAATTATTTTATGATTGGTTATCTTTGCAAGTCTCTTCGAATTATCAGTTTTGTTTGGCCTACTAGATTGATCTTTCTTGCAATGGGAGAAGTGCTTAGCTTTGGGTTCAATCTTGCGGTGTCCTTTCCCAGTGACAGCAGGGCAGCAAGGCACGTATTGTATTGTTGCCATCGAGCATAAAAAGATGGGGTTTATATCATATTGCTTGAGTTTATCCCTCTACATCATATCATCTTGCCTAATGTGTTGCTTTATTCTTATGAACTTAATACTCTAGATGCTTGCTGGATAGCGGTCGATGTGTGGAGTAATAGTAGTAGATGCAGAATCGTTTTGATCTACTTATCCCGGACGTGATGCCTATATACATGATCATGCCTAGATATTCTCATAACTATGCACTTTTCTATCAATTGCTCGACAGTAATTTGTTCACCCACCATAATTATTATGTTATCTTAAGAGAAGCCACTAGTGAAACCTATGGCCCCCGGGTCTATTTTCCATCATATAAGTTTCCGATCTATTTTATTTTGCAATCTTTACTTTCCAATATATATCATAAAAATACCAAAAATATTTATCTTATTATCTCTATCAGATCTCACTTTTGCAAGTGGCCGTGAAGGGATTGACAACCCCTTTATCTCGTTGGTTGCAAGGTTCTTATTTGTTTGTGTAGGTATGAAGGATTTGCGTGTAGCCTCCTACTGGATTGATACATTGGTTCTCAAAAACTGAGGGAAATACTTACGCTACTTTGCTGCATCACCCTTTCCTCTTCAAGGGAAAACCAACGCATGCTCAAGAGGTAGCAAGAAGGATTTCTGGCACCATTGCTGGGGAGGTCTACGCACAAGTCAAGACATACCAAGTACCCATCACAAACACGTATCTCTCGCATTACATTATTTTCCATTTGCCTCTCGTTTTCCTCTCCCCCACTTCACCCTTGCCGTTTTATTCGCCCTCTTTTTCCCATTAGCCTCTTTACCGTTTGCCTTTCCTTCGCCATGGCCGAATCGAAAAGGGCTAAGGGTTCTCTCCTGGGTTTTAGTACTTTGGATAGTCCCTCTGTCCTCTCTAAGATCATAAATAATGATGATATGGAAAGACCTACCAGGGTTATCAATGAGAGTTTGAATAATTTTGATGAAGATGATTCCGGAATTTTTTGTTATTTACTTGATGAGTCTTTAAAAGATGCTTGGGATATGTTATTAAGGATCCGAGCTAGCTATGTGCCACAATATCATATTGAGATATACCTTTAAAGCTTTTATGTTGGCTTACCCTCTTCGTTCAAGCAAGTTTTAGATTCTATTTTTGAAGAAGGTTTTATTGAGGGGGATGCTATAGATACCTATGAAAAAAATGAAAACTTTATTTGGGCACCCCATGAGTGAGAAGGTTGAATCCACCTCTCTTTTATGCTTCTATCAAAACAAGATTATCAAAGAGATGAAGGCTAGCTTAGATGCAAATTTGCGTAGCGTGCCTAATCTTTCTTCCACCATTAATGGCAATGTGCTTTCCCAAAATAGAAGGATAAATGCTATAGATAAGAAATTTTCTCTTTTCTTTCCCAATACCAAAGATGGCAATACCTAGACCTATTCTCGCTTTTATGCCTAGCTAGGGGCGTTAAACGATAGCGCTTGTTGGGAGGCAACCCAATTTTATTTTTGTTCTTTACTTTTTTCTCCTATTTAGTATTAAATAATTCATCTAGCCTCCGGTTAGATGTGGTTTTATGTTTTAATTAGTGTTTGTGCCAAGTAGAACCTATAGGGTCATCTTGGGTGATAGTTAATTTCATCTTGCTGAAAAACAGAAACTTTTTCACGCACGAGAATAATTTTATTAAATCGCACAAACGTGATTTTCAGTTGATTCTTTTTGAAGAAGATTAATAGACAAATTTCCTAGGACTTCCTATTTTTGTAGAATTTTTAGAGTTCCTTAAGTATTAGAAAGTTACAGATTACTACAAACTGTTCTGTTTTTGACAGATTCTGTTTTTCGTGTGTTGTTTGCTTGTTTTGATGAATCTATGGCTAGTATCGGGGGGTATGAACCATAGAGAAGTTGGAACACAGTAGGTTTAACACCAATATAAATAATTAATGAGTTAATTACATTAACTTAAAGTGGTGGTTTGCTTTCTTGCACTAACGGCGCTCATGAGATTTTCTGTTGAGTTTTGTGTTGTGAAGTTTTCAAGTTTTGGGTAAAGATTTGATGGATTATGGAATAAGGAGTGGCAAGAGCCTAAGCTTGGGGATGCCCAAGGCACCCCAAGGTAAAATTCAAGGACAACCAAAGGCCTAAGCTTGCAACTTGCGAGTACATTCCACGTACTCATCTGCACCTATCATGTGCAGATCTCGACAGATTAAAAGGCAATAGGGTTACGGTCTACACTCAATGAGCTCAATGGCGTTGATGGAGCCCTAACTTAGCGACTACGTATTATTCTGTTGTATTATGTGCCAGCATTGAGCTGAGCTAATGGTATATATTTGCTTAATTCTGGATTTATCGTTGTAGTAAAATGATGTATGTTTTATTGATATCCATTCTTGTTACTGTGTGTGCTAGCTATGATCCAGGGATAGCACAGTAAGCACAGAGACTTGGATTTTACCAAATAGAAAATGGTTTAGAAATAGGAAGACCTTGATAGGAACAACTTATATTTTCAATAGCACCGACAAGTATTCTCGTATCCTCTTCTTTTCTTTACTAAGCTCTCATCTGCTCTCAAAAAACTTAGATGACCAACCTCCGAGACTCCAATGACTTTGACAATGATATTTGGTATGGATTTTCAAGACCTAAAGGTTACTTCATGGAATTGATGCTAAGCGAAGGAGTCTTCGGTAGTTTACATCCAAGAGGTTGAAGAAGAACTCAGGACACTCAAGACTAAGATGGATATGAAGAAGCTGAAGATTACCACTACCAAGGAATATCATACTAGAATCCAAGCCCACCATGAGAGTTGAGTGCGATTAGTGTGCCCGACCATGCCAACTCATGTGGATGAAGGTACCATAGGAATTGTTTGTTTGAAATCTATGAGTGAATTTGGAGTTTTATTGGAGTTCTTCGCCATTGATTTGATGTTGTTGTCATTTGAATTGTGCGATTTAAGATTTTGCGTTATTAGGATACGAACTCTGCAGGTTTGTATTATTTATTCAACCATGAGAGGTGCAAGTTACAGATGATTAACCAAAGACCTTCATACGGGTGAAACGTCACGCACGAAAGACTTTCAAGAACTTAAGAAACAAAGACTTTGTGATGAAACCGTAGTAAACGAGCCTATTATAATCGTTAGAAAATGATGAGATATGAGTTGTTCAATGATTGATTGTATGTGTATTATTCCTCCTTGCCATCTAAAACTATACTTCCTCTCTGACCAGACCTTAAACCCCATAGATGGACAGAATTAACTTGAAACCACAAATAAAAATGGAGTGAGAATAAAATGACTTTCTCAAAATATGGTGGAATAATATTTTATGTGAAGTTCTTTGAATTTTAGTTCCATCTGAACTTGGATCTTAATTGGAGTTTTAGCGCCACTTAAATATTTTCAAATTATTCAAACAAAAATTTAGTGAGAGGAGATAACATGACTTCTCCAATGATATATTTGGAAATATTTAATATCGTACAATTATCCTTTTGTGAACTTGCAAACCTCAAAATTGATTTTTTTTAGTAAATCAATTATGTCCATAAAGCAGTAATAGTAGTTTGTGCACATAACTTATTTTATTAAATTCTGAAAACTAATTTTATTGGACTCTAAATAATATTGACATTAATTTAGACATTTTTATTGTTTGTTTTTTTAAGTAAAAAAAATTGTGCACGTACTTATGTACGAAATTATATTTCAATCCTAATTCCTAAATCTCACACAGGCGCGAGGCAACAGCACAGGGGAACTCCTATGCGCCGCTTATTGCGGCAAGTAGTCACAGTTTCGCATAGGAGACGACTCGCCTGGGCCGGCCCACTAGCTAACCTCCGCAGAATGAAAAATCAGAAAAATAAAAGCGCGCTAGCATGGAATCGAACCCGCGAGCTGCTATAGATAAGCACCGCACGCAAGCCACTGCGACACGCTAGTTAATATGAAAAAAATGCAGCGCCAGCCTTAAAGAACCTGAGCGAGTCCATAGCCAATGTACCAACAGAGGTTTATTGCATACAATTACATATTAAAACTTCTATTAAAATTTCAAGCGTAAAAAAGGATTTTTGTTTTTGGAAACGCGACATTATTTGGGAACTGAATAGAAACTAAAAACAAGTAGGGAAAAAATTGAATACGAGAATAATTTCTAAATTATGAACTACTTTTAAATAAACATAAAACATCTTTTCCAAAACAAGTAACAAAACTGAAAAGGTGATAATGTTTTCAAAACTAAGCTATTTTCAAAAAACTCGAGCATTTTTTGAATTTGTGACATAATTCCGAAAACAAGAACATTTTTAAAATTTGTGAAAAAATTTTCAAAACTGTAGCTTTTTGGAAAATGTGAACAAATTTGGACAACAAGAACATTTTTGAAATACCAAATACTTTAATACTGAACAAAAATTAAACATGCGAACACATTTTGAATTTGTGAACAAATTTTCAAAAATGAACATTTTTTGAATATGTGAACAAATTTTGAAAACGAAAATATGTTTTGAATTCAAGAACAAATTTGCAAAATGGGAATGATTTTTTTACATTTCCAGAAAATTTTTGAATTTTTGAACAAAATTTGGAAACAAGAACATTTTTACGGAATTCCCAAACATTTTTTTTAATTTGCGAACAATTTTTTAAAGCGGGAACATGTTTTGTACCGCCGAACATTTTTTAAAATTTGTGAACAAAATTTGAAACTGAACAATTTTGAAACTCAAAAACAAAAATGTGCATATTTTTTTGAAATGTGCGAACAATTTATTTAAAACAGGAACATGTTTTGAACCACCGAACATTTTTTGAAATTGTGAACAAAATTTTGAAACCGAACAATTTCAAAACTACTAAAAAAAATGAAAACGTGCACATTTTCGGAATTTTCCGAAAAACTATGACATTTTCGAAAAATCAGGGACATTTTTTTGAAATCATGAACATTTTTATCTAAACATGATTTTTTTTGGAAATTATGAATAATTTGTTCAAAACACATTTTTTCAGAAAATTCAGAAAACATGAATATTGTTTGAGTATGTGAACAAAATTGAAAAGGCTGGAACTTTTTTGAAATTACAGAACATTTTCAAATTTATGAAACAAAATTTAGAAATGAGAACATTTTCAAATTTATGAAACAAAATTTAGAAATGAGAACATTTTTTCAAATTCCTCGAACATATTTTGAGTTTGCGAACAAATTATCAAAAACATGATTTCTTTTCAAATTAGTGAACACATTTACTGAAAAATTCCAAATAGAAAAGAAAACCAAAAAAAGGCAAATACGATTCTGAACAATTTTGTTAACACAAAATATTTTTTAAAAATTCCGAACATTTTTTGATAAAGGCATACAGTTTTTGAATTTATGAACAAAATTTGAAAACACGAACATTTTTGTAAAAGCGCGAACATTTTTTGAGAGAGAAAACATAAACTTGAAAAACAAAAACGAAAAAGAAACAGAAATAGAAAAAGAAAGGAAAATAAAAAACCGGTTCAGGAACCTTCTAGAAGGTTCCCAAAACCGGAAAAAAAACCAGCTGGGAACCTCTAGAAGGTTCCCGAAACCGGGAGTGCCTGAACGGTTAAACGGGCCGGCCCGTTGCGTCGCTGCTCGGTTGCTCGCCTGTGCGAAGCGCCGGCAGTTTGACGCAAGGAGCGGCAAATAGGATATTCCACAGCACAGCACAACCCACCTTGTTTTATTTTCCTTGACTTTCCCTTTGGGCCAATATCTTCCACGAAGGCCCATATCTTTTCAGCCCAACTGATGGCCATCTTCTTCCTCCTCTCACCATGGACGCATGTACGTCGATCCCTCCCCTCCTCTCCCTCTCCCTACCCATTAACCCCCAGAACCGGTTCCCCTCTCGTCCCTCGACCCCTCCCCTCCATTAGTGCGCCCTAATTTCCCCCTAATGGCCATTAGAAGCACAAGTAACAGCCGCCATTAACACCCATGAAACCGATGACGCTCCGCTTGATTCTGACCTCCCCTGACCCTATAAGTATCACCCAGAGGAGTACCTAGACATCCTCACACCCCTCCCCTAAAAGCCCTCACCAATTCCTTCTCCTCTGTGAGTAACTCCTCGCCGAAGTTGAGATCCGCTGCAGCGACCGGCAAACCTCGCGACGCCTCCGGTGAGTCTCTCGCGACTCCTTTTTCTTCCTCTGGATGTTGCACCTCCTTGCGGACCTCACTGAAGTCTTAGCTCCTTCAAATACGCAGCCGGAATGCACCATCCGCAAGTACGCTACCTACCGGAGTTCGGTGCAACTCCGGCGACCTCCCATATCCACCACAGAACAAGGCCGAGGCCGGAACCTTGCCAAATGGACTTCCCTCGAGTTGCTCTACGTTTTTCATACAGTCGTTGACACCGGAGACTTCTCTTCTCCAACTCCGGCGATACTCCGGCGACATAGCCGCCAAACTCCGGTGAGCATCCAACACCTTTCTGTTTCTAAGTACAAAACGGTATCCTCCAATAGCAGCGCGACATGTGGCAAATTAATTTTATTCCCGTAATTCATTTCAGATTTTTATCCAAACTTCGAAATATCGTATCTCTGAAACCGTATGTCCGATTTTAACAAATAAGACATCCCCGGATTGGTTTTATTATAAAAATTTAAAATTTCACTTTTGAGCAATCTAAAATTTAGTTTTAATTTAAATGGTAATTTGAGTAATTTTGCTAGATCTATTAATCGGTAATTCATAAGAAAATGTTTCTTATACCAAAATTGATCCTTGAGACCATGCCTTTCTGTTAGAACTTATTTTATATTTTTTATCATGTTTTGTTACTGTTTTAGCTCCAACCCCTTACATTTGACCCTCTTTAGTCAAAAGTTAATATCTTCGTCCAATTAGATTATATTCTTGGTTAAACCTGCTTAGAAGACCACAAGAAACCTATCTGGTCATATGTTCTACCTCAAAAATTTGGAGTTAATCAATTGTTAATTCTTATCTTCTAAACTCATGACCTTCAATACCCATAGTCGGCCATAAGTCTAATATTCTAAATAGTTTTTTTTATGAAATTTTTGTTATCAAATCTTGTCTCTCAATCGCTCTATGTATTGACACCATGATCTTCACTTAACCCATTTGACCCACCCTAGAATAAAATCTATGCCATATTCCATCCAAAGAAACTCGATCTTATCCCAACCATACCATGACTCAATAATTATCATATGGATGTATTTATATCGTGAATCTGTATCTTTTATTTGGATCTTCATTCAGATTTTATTGTATGTTGAATTATTTTCTTGTATCGTTAGATATATCGTAAGGTGAAGGAGAGACGACTTGGAGTAGAGTATATCAACTTCAAGAATCAGGCAAGTTGCAAATTGATCATGCTTCGACCTATATTTTCATATTATGCATAATCCTTTGAATTTTAATGCTATGCATGTTTTACAAAAGTTCTACAAAGTATTACTACTAGCTAGAGTCATAGGTTCAAAACTTGCAACCACGCTTGGCCACGCTTGCACAAAATGGGTGGGATGAAAACCAAAATTGTTTTGAACCTTTAAACTTGCCTCTTTAGGGGCAACGTTTTGTGAAAACTATTGAAAAACAAAGCTATATATTATTTTATCTTCTACTCCCTGGACGGAATGGTATTGACGGGAGCGTCTACAAGTGATTGCGCCCATCGGGGTCTTGCAGTGAATGCGCCCGACTGGGGTCTTGCACACAGGTTTTTGGTGGGGACTGTCGTCCAGGGGACTGAGATCTTTCAAGTACAATTTGATGTAGCTTTCAGTACAACCACATGCCACTATGGGATCTGGCTTAGCTTAGTACAGACAAGAAACCCTACCACAAGACCGCCATCAGAGAGAGGCCTTCGTGCCGAAGTTGCGGGTGGCTTGGCGGTATAGGGGGTTGTTACGGAAAGGCTTCGTCACAGTCTCCTCCTAGTCGTACACCCAAGTGTGTCACGATAAACGGGGTTGGTTGTGTCATGTGGGGAACGTGTACGACCTCTGTAGAGGGTTAAAACTAATCGATTAGCCGTGCCCCCGGTTATGGGCAATTTTGAGCAACTGAAGACTTGGATTGAAGAAGAATCTCCCCTCTCTTTTCTAAAAGTCTGTTTTAAGGGTTAAAGTTGAGGAATGAGAACAGTGAATGTGTTTCACTTCAACCTTACGTATGTTTTAAACTATTTTGGAGAATGAGCACTGGTGCGTATATCCAAGTGTCTCACTTCTATCTTTTATAGTAAAAACTATTTTTATTTCAAAAGAAGTTTACAAAATTTAGTATAGGAGAAAATTGGCTTTATGCAAAGGAAACTTTCACCAATACTTACCCTGCATGTATAATTTGTTATACCTTTCTTTGCAACTTGCGAGTACATTCCACGTACTCATCTGCACCTGTCATGCGCAGATCTCGACAAATTAAGAGACAATAGGGTTACGGTCTACACTCAATGAGCCCAATGGCGTTGATGGAGCCCTAACTTAGCGACTACATATTATTTTGCTGTATTATGTGCCAGCATTGAGCTGAGTTAATGGTATGTATTTACTTAATTCTGGATTTATCGTTGCAGCAAAATGATGTATGTTTTATTGATATCCATTCTTGTTACTGTGTGTGCTAGCAATGATCCAGGGATAGCACAGTAAGCACAGAGACTTGGATTTTACCAAATCCGGGTCGTGACAATTTGAGTCTTTGCTTTTTAGTTTACCACAATCATCCTTGCTATACACACCTTTTGGGAGAGACACACACGAATTGGAATTTATTAGAATACTCTATGTGCTTCACTTATATCTTTTGAGCTAGATAATTTTGCTCTAGTGCTTCACTTATATCTTTTTAGAGCACGGCGGTGGTTTTGTTTTGTAGAAATTATTGATCTCTCATGCTTCACTTATATTATTTTGAGAGTCTTTTAGAACAACATGGTATTTGCTTTGGTTATAAAATTAGTCCTAATATGATGGGCATCCAAGATAGGTATAATAAAAACTATCATATAAAGTGCATTGAACACTATGAATACTTGATAATTGTTTTGAGATATAAAGGTGGTAATGTTAGAGTCATGCTAGTTGGGTAATTACGAAATTGAGAAATACTCGTGTTAAGGTTGGCAAGTCTCGTAGCATGCACGTATGGTAAACGTTGTGTGACAAATTTGAAGCATGGGGTGTTCTTTGATTGCTTTCCTTATGAGTGGAGGTCGGGATCGCGCGATGGTTAACTCCTACAAACCCTTCCCCTAGGAGCATGCGTAGTAGTACTTTGCTTCGAGGGCTAATAAACTTTTGTAATAAGTATATGAGTTCTTTATAACTAATGTGAGTCCATGGATTATACACACTCTTACCCTTCCATCATTGCTAGCCTCTACGGTACCGTGCATTGCCCTTTCTCACCTTGAGAGTTGGTGCAAACTTCGCCGGTGCATCCAAACCCCGTCATACGATACGCTCTATCGCACATAAACCTTCTTATATCTTCCTCAAAACAGCCATCATACCTACCTATTATGGCATTTCCATAGCCATTTGATACGTCTCCAACGTATCTATAATTTTTTATTGTTCCATGCTATTATATTACCCGTTTTGGATGTTTATGGGCTTTACTATACACTTTTATATCATTTTTTAGACTATCTTCTTTTTTGTCTTCTCCACAACCACCATCCTATTCCACATATAGTGTTATGTCCATGGCTCATGCTCATGTATTGCGTGAAGATTGAAAAAGTATGAGAATACTAAAATATGAAACAATTGCTTGGCTAAAACCGAGGTTATGCATGATTTAAATATTTTGTGTGATGAAGATAGAGCATAGCCAGACTATATGATTTTGTAGGGATAACTTTCTATGTCCATGTTATTTTGAGAAGACATGATTACTTTGTTAGTATGCTTGAAGTATTAGTACTTTATGTCAATATTAAACTTTTATCTTGAATCATTTGGATCTGAACATTCATGCCACAGTAAAGAAAATTACATTGAGGAATATTCTAGGTAGCATTCCACATCAAAAATTCTGTTTTTATCATTTACCTACTCGAGGACGAGCAGAAATTAAGCTTGGGGATGCTTGATACGTCTCCAACATATCTATAATTTTTTATTGTTCCATGCTATTATATTACCCATTTTGGTTGTTTATGGGCTTTACTATACACTTTTATATCATTTTTGGGACTAACCTATTAACCGGAGGCCCAATCCAAATTGTTGTTTTTTATGCCTATTTCATTGTTTCGCAGAAAAGGAATATCAAACGGAGTCCAAACGGAATGAAACCTTAGGGAGAGTTATTTTTGGAACAGACGCAAGGAGACTTGGAGTGGACGTCAAGAAATAAACGAGGCGGCCACAAGGCAGGGAGGCGCGCCCCCCACCCTCGTGGGCCTCTCGTGGCTCCCCTGACCGACTTCCTTTGCCTATATATACTCTTATACCCTGAAAACATCCAAGAGCACCACGAAACCTTATTTCCACCGCCGCAACCTTCTGTACCCGTGAGATCCCATCTTGGGGCCTTTTCTGGCGCTCCGCCGGAGGGGGAATCGATCATGGAGGGCTTCTACATCAACACCATAGCCTCTCCGATGAAGTGTGAGTAGTTTACCACAGACCTTCGGGTCCATAGTTATTAGCTAGATGGCTTCTTCTCTCTCTTTGGATCTTAATACAAAGTTCTCCTCGATCTTCTTGGAGATCTATTCGATGTAATTCTTTTTGCGGTGTGTTTGTCGAGATCCGATCAACTGTGGGTTTATGATCAAGATTATCTATGAACAATATTTGAATCTCCTCTAAATTCTTTTATGTATGATTGGTTATCTTTGCAAGTCTCTTCAAATTATCAGTTTGGTTTGGCCTACTAGATTGATCTTTCTTGCAACGGGAGAAGTGCTTAGCTTTGGGTTCAATCTTGCGGTGTCCTTTCCCAATGACAGCAGGGGCAGCAAGGCACATATTGTATTGTTGCTATCGAGGATAAAAAGATGGGGTTTATATCATATTGCTTGAGTTTATCCCTCTACATCATGTCATCTTGCCTAATGCGTTACTCTGTTCTTATGAACTTAATACTCTAGATGCATGCTGGATAGCGGTCGATGTGTGGAGTAATAGTAGTAGATGCAGAATCGTTTCGATCTACTTGTCGCGGACATGATGCCTATATACATGATCATGCCTGGATACTCTCATAACTATGCACTTTTCTATCAATTGCTCGACAGTAATTTGTTCACCCACCGTAATACTTATGCTATCTTGAGAGAAGCCACTAGTGAAACCTATGGCCCCCGGGTCTATTTTCCATCATATAATTTTCGATCTACTTTATTTTGCAATCTTTACTTTCCAATCTATATCATAAAAATACTAAAAATATTTATCTTATTATTATCTCTATCAGATCTCACTTTCGCAAGTGCCCATGAAGGGATTGACAACCCTTTTATCGCGTTGGTTGCGAGGTTCTTGTTTGTTTGTGTAGGTACGAGGGACTTGCGTGTAGCCTCCTACTAGATTGATACCTTGGTTCTCGAAAACTGAGGGAAATACTTACGCTACTTTGTTGCATCGCTCTTTCCTCTTCAAGGGAAAACCAACGCAGTGCTCAAGAGGTAGCACCATTCCGAGATATATTGCCATGCAACTTTCCACCGTTCTGTTTATTATGACACGCTCCATCATTGTCATATTGCTTTTGCATGATCATGTAGTGATATCGTATTTGTGGCAAAGCCACCTTTATAATTCTTTCATACATGTCGCTCTTGATTCATTGCATATCACGGTACACCGCTGGAGGCATTCACATAGAGTCATATTTTGTCCTAAGTATTGAGTTGTAAATAAATAGAAGTGTGATGATCTTCATTATTAGAGCATTGTCCCATGTGAGGAAAGGATGATGGAAGCAATGATTCCCCACAAGTCGGGATGAGACTCCGGACTTTATGAAAAATAAAAGAGGCCAAAGAAGCCCAAATAAAAAAAGAAAGAAAAAAAGAAAAAAATGAGAGAAAAAGAGAGAAGGGACAATGTTACTATCCTTTTTCCACACTTGTGCTTCAAAATAGCACCATTATCTTCATGATAGAGAGTCTCCTATGTTGTCACTTTCATATACTAGTGAGAATTTTTCATTATAGAACTTGGCTTGTATATTCCAATGATGGGCTTCCTCAAAATTCCCTAGGTCTTCGTGAGCAAGCAAGTTGGATGCACACCCACTTAATTTCTTTTGATGAGCTTTCATACATTTATAGCTCTACTGCATCCGTTGCATGGCAATCCCTACTCCTCATATTGACATCAATTGATGGGCATCTCCATAGCCCGTTGATTAGCCGTGTCAATGTGAGACTTTATCCTTTTTTGTCTTCTCACATAATCCATATCATCATACTCTACTCCACTCATAGTGCTATATCCATGGCTTACGCTCATGTATTGCGTGAGGGTTGAAAAAAGCTGAAGCGCGTTAAAAAGTATGAACCAATTGCTTGGCTGAAACCGGGGTTGTGCATGATGGGAGCATTTTGTGTGACGAAAATGAAGCATGGCCAAACTATATGATTTTGTAGGGATAAGCTTTCTTTGGCTATGTTATTTTGATAAGACATGATTACTTTGTTAGTATGCTTGAAGTATTACTATTTTTATGTCAATATTAAACTTTTATCGTGAATATTTTGGATCTGAACATTCATGCCACAATAAAGAAAATTACATTGAGAAATATGCTAGGTAGCATTCCACATCAAAAATTCTGTTTTTATCATTTACCTACTCAAGGACGAGCATTAATTAAGCTTGGGGATGCTTGATACGTCTCCAACGTATTTATAATTTTTTATTGTTCTATGCTATTATATTACCTGTTTTGGATGTTTAATGGGCTTTACTAAGCACTTTTATATTATTTTTGGGACTAACCTATTAACCGGAGGCCCAGCCCAAATTGCCGTTTTTTGCCTATTTTAGTGTTTCGCAGAAAAGGAATATCAAACGGAGTCCAAACGGAATGAAACCTTTGGGAGAGTTATTTTTGGAACAAACGCAATCCAGGAGACTTGGAGTGGATGTCAAGAAAGAAACGAGGCGGCCACGAGGCAGGGAGGCGCGCCCCCCACCCTCGTGGGCCCCTCGTGGCTCCCCTGACCGACTTCCTTTGCCTATATATACTCTTATACCCCGAAAACATCCAAGAGCACCACGAAACCTTATTTCCACCGCCGCAACCTTCTGTACCCGTGAGATCCCATCTTGGGGCCTTTTCCGGCGCTCCGCCGGAGGGGGAATCGATCATGGAGGGCTTCTACATCAACACCATAGCCTCTCCGATGAAGTGTGAGTAGTTTACCACAGACCTTCGGGTCCATAGTTATCAGCTAGATGACTTCTTCTCTCTCTTTGGATCTCAATATAAAGTTCTTCTCGATCTTCTTGGAGATCTATTCGATGTAATTCTTTTTGCGGTGTGTTTGTCGAGATCCGATGAATTGTGGGTTTATGATCAAGATTATCTATGAACAATATTTGAATGTCCTCTAAATTCTTTTATGTATGATTGATTATCTTTGCAAGTCTCTTCGAATTATCAGTTTTGTTTGGCCTACTAGATTGATCTTTCTTGCAATGGGAGAAGTGCTTAGCTTTGGGTTCAATCTTGCGGTGTCCTTTCCCAGTGACAGCAGGGGCAGCAAAGCACGTATTGTATTGTTGCCATCGAGGATAAAAAGATGGGGTTTATATCATATTGCTTGAGTTTATCCCTCTACATCATGTCATCTTGCCTAATGCGTTACTCTGTTCTTATGAACCTAATACTCTAGATGCATGCTGGATAGCGGTCGATGTGTGGAGTAATAGTAGTAGATGCAGAATCGTTTCGATCTACTTTTCGCGGACGTGATGCCTATATACATGATCATGCCTAGATACTCTCATAACGATGCACTTTTCTATCAATTGCTCGACATTAATTTGTTCACCCACCATAACACTTATGTTATCTTGAGAGAAGCCACTAGTGAAACCTATGGCCCCCGGGTCGATGTGTGGAGTAATAGTAGTAGATGCAGAATCGTTTCGATCTACTTTTCGCGGACGTGATGCCTATATACATGATCATGCCTAGATACTCTCATAACTATGCACTTTTCTATCAATTGCTCGACATTAATTTGTTCACCCACCGTAATACTTATGATATCTTGAGAGAAGCCACTAGTGAAACCTATGGCCCCCGGGTCTATTTTCCATCATATAAGTTTCCGATCTACTTTATTTTGTAATCTTTACTTTCCAATCTATATCATAAAAATACCGAAAATATTTATCTTATTATTATCTCTATCAGATCTCACTTTCGTAAGTGGCCGTGAAGGGATTGACAACCCCTTTATCGCGTTGGTTGCGAGGTTCTTGTTTGTTTGTGTAGGTACGAGTGACTTGTGTGTAGCCTCCTACTGGATTGATACCTTGGTTCTCAAAAACTGAGGGAAATACTTACGCTACTTTGCTGCATCACCCTTTCCTCTTCAAGGGAAAACCAACGCAGTGCTCAAGAGGTAGCAAGAAGGATTTCTGGTGCTGTTGCCGGGGAGGTCTTCGCACAAGTCAAGACATACCAAGTACCCATCACAAACTCTTCTCCCTCGCATTTCATTATTTGCCATTTGCCTCTCGTTTTCCTCTCCCCCACTTCACCTTTGCCTTTTCTTCGCCCTTCTTTCGTTCGATCTTATGTTTGCTTGTGTCTCCATGTGCCTTCTATGTGCTTGCATCTTTGCTTGCAAAAAATCTATTGATATGGATCCACTTAAAGTGTTTTACTTGGATCATCTTCGATCCTTATGTGCTCGTGCTGAAACCCAACTAGTTTAGTTGAGGGAAGATCTTTAGATGAGCATGCTCATTTTGTGCATCATCGTGTGTCTCAAAAAGGGGTACTCTTATGGGATCAAATAAACCGTTTGTTGTGTTATGCTTGGAATCTTTGTGAAATTTATGATTTTACTTGTTGCTCTAAGAACCCTAAAAAACACCTTCCCTACCTATGTGAGTTTAATGATAATGAAATCTTATCTTCTTATGCAAAGCGTGTTTATAGTTACTATGATATCGAACAAATTGAAGAATTTGTTGCTTTTAAGGGTGCTTATGAAGTTGCTTATTTGATTGAAATGTATGATATTACTCTCTACGAATCTGAAAATTTTGACATACTTAAATATTGCTATGAAAACTATGCTCATAATGTCTATGTCAAAGAATTTCTTGAAAGAATGACCATTGCTTTGGAAGAAAATAATGATATGCATGAACCTATAGATAATTATGATTCCCATGATTTGATTGAAATATCCCTTGATGAACATGATGGTTTCTATTCTTGTGGCCATGATGCCAATATTTATGAAGATGAATTTGCTATAGTTCCTTATGTTAACAATGAGATCGTTGCTATTGCACCCATACTTGATAGTTCCCTTGATGAAAAGCATGATTGCAATGATGTTATAAATTCTCTTGATGTCAATTGTATGCAAGACCCTAAGCTTGGGGATGCTAGTTTCGCTATGTCTACTACTTGTTGCAATGATCATGATTGGGGTGATTCTTCTTATGATCTTGAAATTTATTTAAGCCCCATGATGAATATGAGATTGATAATAGAGTTTTAGATATTATTGAAAGTGGGTATGGAAGAGTGTCAACTTTAGATCCCACATATTTGGAGAATGTTCAATCTTATGAAATTTTTGATAAAAGTGAGTTTGGAGAGGTCATGACTTTAATTAATGTTAATCCCACAATTTTGGAAGAGTATCAACTTTGCATGCGTGTGGATCGTGTTGAGAATATTTTATGTGATAGCTATTTTGTTAAATTTTCTTATGATCCCACATCTAATTATTATGAGAGAGGAGAATATGGTTGTAGAAATTTTCATGTTATTAAATTACCTCTCGTTATGTTGAGATTGCTAATGTTCCTTTTCGTTTCCTTGCATATGCTAGTTTTTACTTGCTATGACAATTTGTTTTTCTATAAGATGCCCATGCATAGGAAGTATGTTAAACTTAGATGTGTTTATCACATGTTATGATGCTCTTTTTGTGCTTTAATTCTTGTCTTTGATGTGAGCATCATTAAAATTATCAATGCCTAGCTAAAAGGCTTTACAGAAAAGCGCTTGTTGGGAGACAACCCAATATTTTTCCTTGTTGTTATTCAATAAATAATTCATCTAGCTTCTGTTTAGATGTGGTTTTATGTTTTAATTAGTGTTTGTGCCAAGTAGAACCTATAGGATCATCTTGGGTGATAGTTAATTTCATCTTGCTGAAAAACAGAAACTTTTGCGCGCACGAGAATAATTTTAATAAATCACAGAAACGTGCTTTTTAGTTTATTCTTTTTGAAGAAGATCAATAGACAAATTGCCTAAGACTTCCTATTTTGGTAGGATTTTTAGAGTTCCAGAAGTATTCGAAAGTTACAGGTTGCTACAGACTGTTCTGTTTTTGACAGATTCCGTTTTTCGTGTGTTGTTTGCTTATTTTGATGAATCTATGACTAGTATCGGGGGGTATGAACCATAGAGAAGTTGGAATACAGTAGGTTTAACACCACTATAAATAAAGAATGATTTCATTATAGTACCTTAAAGTGGTGGTTTGCTTTCTTGCACTAACGGAGCTCATGAGATTTTCTGTTGAGTTTTCTGTTGTGAAGTTTTCAAGTTTTGGGTGAAGATTTGATGGACTATGGAATAAGGAATGGCAAGACCCTAAGCTTGGGGATGCCCAAGGCACCCCAAGGTAAATTTAAGGACAACCAAAAGCCTAAGCTTGGGGATGCCCTAGGGCATCCCCTCTTTCATCTTCGTCCATCGGTAACTTTACTTGAAGCT
The DNA here is from genome assembly GCA_021605205.1 of Aegilops longissima. NCBI lineage: Eukaryota > Viridiplantae > Streptophyta > Magnoliopsida > Poales > Poaceae > Aegilops > Aegilops longissima. The sequence continues at coordinate 101,374,349 of CM038682.1, read as the reverse complement.
ATATTTTTATTCACCACATGTATGTGTTTTGCTTGGAGCGTCTTGTATGATATAAGTCTTTGCTTTTTAGTTTACCACAATCATACTTGCTGTACACACCTTTTGGGAGAGACACACATGAATCGGAATTTATTAGAATACTCTATGTGCTTCACTTATATCTTTTGAGCTAGACAATTTTGCTCTAGTGCTTCACTTATATCTTTTTAGAGCATGGCGGTGGTTTTATTTTGTAGAAATTATCGATCTCTCATGCTTCACTTATATTATTTTGAGAGTCTTTTAGAACAGCGTGGTATTTGCTTTGGTTATAAAATTAGTCCTAATATGATGGGCATCCAAGTTGGGTATAATAAAAACTATCATATAGAGTGCATTTAATGCTATCAATTGGATGCTTGATGATTGTTTTGAGATATGAGGATGGTAATATTAGAGTCATGCTAGTTGGGTAGTTGTGAATTTGAGGAATACTTGTGTTAAAAGTTTGTGATTCCCGTAGCATGCACGTATGGTGAACCGTTATGTGATGAAGTTGGAGCATGATTTATTTATTGATTGTCTTCCTTATGTGCGGAGGTCGGGATCGCGCGATGGTTAACTCCTACCAACCCTTCCCCTAGGAGCATGCGTGTAGTACTTTGTTTTGATAACTTGTAGATTTTTTCAATAAGTATATGAGTTCAGCATGCGAGGTTCTTATTTGTTTGTGTAGGTACGAGGGATTTGCGTGTAGCCTCCTACTGGATTGATACCTTGGTTCTAAAAAACTGAGGGAAATACTTACGCTACTTTGCTGCGTCACCCTTTCCTCTTCAAGGCAAAACCAACACATGCTTAAGAGGTAGCAGGCTAGCCATATGCGCTCAGTTCAAACTTAGCAGCAGCGCGTTTTGCTAAAATGCGCTGATGCTAAAAGGATAGCAGTAGCGCGTCTTACTGACACGCGCTACCTAGCAGCAGCGCCTCATTTTATCCAGCGCTACTGCTAAGATTCTATTTATAAGATTTTCCCTAGTAGTGGGACTAGGGTCTGTCACACCTCCAAGACCCTTAGAGCCAATGTGGGCAAGGAGGATCAGCGATTGCGCTGGTTAGAGGGGCGAAAACCCTAGCCACCTTTAGGCGTGGAGGAGGAGAGAGGGGGGGACTATTTATGAGTAATACTATACAAGTTAAAGGAAATTGGAACATATGGCAGTCCACCAATTGGACTTTGATAGGCAGGTTGACATTACTGGCAAAATTTAAATAAGTCTCATATGACAGTGCTTATCTGCAATCTCCTTGTACGATTTTGTTCTACAACCTATTGAATTTCTTCTATGTCATGAACATTGATTAAATCTTAGATAGTTTAACGGATTTGAACAAGAACTTTGCTTGGTCTCCCCCCCTCCCCTAGAAATGTTTACGGTTTTCAATGCAATTAAAGGTGACGATTAGAAGGTGCCCCTTCGAAAAAAAGGAGAATATGGTTTTTTTCATCAAATCAATTTATTCAATACATTTGATCTGCAAACTAATATGATACTCCCTTCATCCCAAAACAAGTAATAAGTTGCACTAAATCAGCGACACTTATTTTATCATAAATTATACTAAATCAGCGACACTTATTTTGAGACGGAGGGAGTAGCCTTTTTACGTAACTTTAAGATTTGCGCAAACTTTTAAACGGTGCATTGAAGCAAAACTTTAATCGTGCATTGTACGTACACAATTACTAGTGGCACAAATAACGCATTTTGTATGATTGATAGGTGGGTCAAATCAATAGTTGTCAAACGTACTGTTCAATTATTTTGCATCGGCGTTGTCGGGTGATCTCATTCTATGGTCGTTGGACCGCTCCGTCGCCACAGGAAGTAATTAATAATCTCCACCCGTCCTCTCCTACTTCCGTTCAGCGGCTCTTGCAGCTCGCTCACCTTCAAATCTCCTTAAAAAATCGCCGATTTGCAGGGGAGGGGGGCAAGAAATGGGGATGAAATGCCACGTCGTCGCGGTGCTGGGCGTGGCCTGCACTGTGGCCGCCGCCGTCGCCGCCGACAGGGGGCTGTCGTTCGCCGGCGCCGTGGCGCCGCCGGAGGAAGCGAGCTACCTGCGCAAGCTGGCCTGCTCCCTGTGGCAGAGTGACGGAACCACCTACCACCACGTGTGGCCGGTAATAACTGAAGCCTTTCTTCTGTGTTGATTTCGAGCTAGAGCTTGTGCAGAAACACATATCAACAAATTAAGCTGTTTAAATCCAGTCTTCAGGAAATTTACATGTAGGCTAGTTAAAATTGAGCTGACTCTTTTGATGGTTCTGTTCTGACCCATTCTGCACTTCATTTGTATGCATGAGTCGCAGTTAACTGAGATGAGTTGCTAATTTGGTGCTTCTTATCTGCACCTTTCTATGTAGCCCATGAAATTTGGGTGGAAAATCGTGTTGGGGTCATTCATTGGATTCTTCGGGGCAGCGTTTGGCAGCATCGGCGGCGTAGGTGGCGGTGGGATCTTCGTGCCGATGCTGACCCTGATCATTGGCTTTGATCCCAAGTCGTCTGCGGCGATGTCCAAATGTGAGGATTCAGTTCATCTTCATGCTAGTATTATTTTTCTTCTTATCTACTTCCTCCGTCCGGAAATAGTTGTCATCAAAATGAACAGAAGGGGATGTATCTAGACATATTTTAGTTTTAGATACGTCCCCTTTTATCCATTTTGATGACAAGTATTTTCGGACGGAGGGAGTATCTATGTATTCTTCTTCTTGGTTTTTATTCAGACTGTATTATTTGCAATGAAGCCGAACATATCTTACTGAGGAATATGGTGGAAATATCTCAGTCATTTGTTTCTCTTCGTTTGCTATACATGGATTTATACATGCATACATGGGCCACTTAGGCTAAAACACTGATTTTGCGCATTATTTTTGCTATAACCAGCTTGTAATTAAAAATAGTTGCATGTTCTTGTTTTCGACGCTATAAACAGAAAAAGTTCAAAAAATAATTTTGCCCTAAAGCGTTCTACTCCCTTCGTTTCTAAATATAAGTCTTGTTAGAGATTTCAATATGGACTACATACGAAGCAATTCTGAGAATTGATAGTGTACTCTGCAACAGGTATGATTATGGGCGCTGCCGTGTCAACCGTGTACTGTAACCTCAAGCTGAAGCACCCTACTTTGGACATGCCAGTGATAGACTATGATCTAGCGCTGCTCATACAGCCCATGCTGATGCTAGGGGTCAGCATTGGGGTTATCTGCAATGTGATATTCCCTGACTGGCTTGTCACAGTCCTCTTAATCATTCTCTTCATAGGTGCTCGGACATTGCCCTGAAACTGCATCAACCGTTAATCCTAAATTATCATAGTAGCTGACGTCAGAATGATTTCTCGATTTAATTTCAGTTACTTCAACTAAAGCTTTTCTGAAGGCTGTCGAAACATGGAAGAAAGAGACGATAATCATAACGGTAATGTTCTTGTTTTTCTGGATACCTGTATTTTCAGTTTTACATCACATCAGGGATGCTGATAAGTGATAATCCCTTTCATTTGGTTATTCGTTCAGGAGACAGCAAAACAATCAGAGCAAACAAGTAAGTGAGCAATAAATCGAATTATCCATCATTTATGAAGCGTGAAAAATTGCTTACATTTTCTGCGGGATCTAATGCCACAGCTATCTGCAGACGAACAACAGGAGTACATGCCGCTCTCTGAAGGACTTGACGCCGCATCTCAGTCTGAAATTCTGTCAGATCATGATCGAAATGAAACCCCATCTGACGAAGCGGTGAAATAAAAACCAATGAACATTACATTGCCTGGCCTTAGAAAGCAATCATCTTAAGGACTCATAAGACTAGAGCTGGTCTGATACTGCAGGTATCCATTTGGAAGAATGTTTACTGGAAGGAGGTTGGCCTTCTTGCCTTCGTTTGGGTAGCATTCCTTGCGCTTCAGGTCACTAAGGTGTGAAACTCAACTGCAATTTGAAACTATAATAACATGAATTCCAGTAAAATTATCAAGTACTTTTAAGTTTTCAATGATCAGCTGCTTTACTAAATATCAGTTGTTCCCTTTTACAATACCAAGCTGTGCACTTGTGTGTTCAGTTTCCCTGTTCCCTATGGTATCCATAATTGTATTCAGTAATCTAGTTCAGGTTGCACAGAAAGATATTCTAAATGGAAAACTACTACTCCCTTCGTTCCGAAATACTCCCTCCGTTCCTAAATATTTGTCTTTCTAGCCATCTCAAATGGACTACAACATACAGATGTATGTAGACATGTTTTAGAGTGTAGATTCATTCATTTTGCTTCGTATGTAGTCACTTGTTGAAATCTCTAGAAAGACAATTATTTGGGAACGGAGGGAGTATTTGTCTTTCTAGACATTTCAAATGGACTACAACATACGGATGTATGTAGACATATTTTAGAGTGTAGATTCACTCATTTTGCTTCGTATGTAGTCACTTGTTGAAATCTCTAGAAAGAAAAAATATTTGGGAACGGAGGGAGTACATGCAACCCATGTTATTAAAAAAAAATAGATGTTGTATATGAAATTACATCCGGAGAAATGGTAATATTGACAGTAACAACTGGCTTATGCTAATTCTTCATGTTTGCAGAACTACATGGCAACTTGCTCCATCTGGTACTGGGTTCTGAACTTACTCCAGGTACTGTACTGACTGTACCGATTTTCTTCAGCTGGGTATTGAACTATAGCGCATACAAAATGGATCCGTAAGTCATTTACATGTTGGATATGTGCGCAGATCCCTGTGTCTGTTGGGGTGGCCATGTACGAGGCAGTAGGTTTGGTGCAGGGGAGGAGGGTGATATCATCAAAGAGGAATGAGCAGAACAGCCTGAAAGCTCATCAGCTACTGGTGTACTGCTTCTTGGGCGTCACCGCTGGTGTCGTCGCCGGTCTGCTCGGCGTCGGTGGGGGATCCATCATGGGGCCTCTCTTCTTGGAGCTCGGTGTTCCTCCGCAAGTAAATCGATCTTTGTTTGCTCATGTTAAGAACTTAATGTTTCGATCATGGTTTCTACTATCTATTTATTGCACATTCGACCTGTTTGCATTCCGTTGACGCCGCCAGGTCGCAAGTGCTACCGCCACCTTCACGATGATGTTCTCATCTTCCATGTCCGTCATAGAGTATTACCTCCTGAACCGGTTCCCTGTGCCATATGGTACTGCCTCTGTTTCTCTGATATATCCTCCCATGATTATCTAGCACTTGTTACTTATTCTCTGAAATGAAACCTGTGCAGCTGTCTACTTGACCATCCTGGCGTTTTTTGCTGCGATCGTCGGCCAGAGGGTTGTAAGGAAGCTAATTGATCTGCTAGGGCGGGCATCGATCATCGTCTTCATACTGTCCTTCATGATCTTCATCAGCGCGCTCTCTCTAGGTACCAGGTTTCCCTCCCCTCACTCTCAGTGCAAGTGGTGCAACCATCGCATGGTTTCAAACCGAACATCAGGCCCTGAAATTTTTGTGTAGGTGGAGTCGGCATCTCCAACACGATCCACAAGATCGCGCGGCATGAGTACATGGGATTCGAGAACATCTGCAAATACGAGGCGTAGGAAGCCGTAGCCTGTGGGCGTGCATGAACAGCGTGATGTATTGTGCAGTATCAGTGGACTTTGGAAATGTCAAGGTGACCAAAGGCTTGGAGCTCAGGATTCCATTGGGTGGTTTAACAAGGTGAACAAGGCTTGGAGTATTCCAAAGTCCATGTAAATTGCAAATTGTAAGAGCTAAACTGTAAATTGTTACAATTAAATAATTTACAGTTTAATCTTGCCCCCTTCTCCCTTCTCTGCATTGCTCTTTTTTTTTAATGAAATCACTCAATTTCCTTTTGTGTAGACTGCAGAGCAACCATTCTTTAGTGCAGTCCAAACCTCCATTTTTGGAAATCAAAAAAACAATTTTGCGATAAATACATACAACAGGGGATCATACAAGCATCAAGATAGCTTATGTGTTTCTATGGTGAAGGGAATGATTTCTCAGGTGAAACGTCATTTCCAGTAAGTTAGCATTTATTTTTATTGTGATTGCTATGTCTAAAATATCATGAAGTTAAACACCCTTTGTAACATTTCCAGTTTACTACTCCCGCCGTCCGGAAATACTTGTCATCAAAATTAATAAAAGGGGATGTATCTAGATGTATATTAGTTGAGGCTTGCTTGGTACCCCCCCCCCCCAGCATAACGTATAAGGGCATTTTGGTCATACGGTGCTTAACGTATCCCGCGCCGTATGCGGCGTGCCCATACAGGTATAGCCAAGCGCACGACTCGAGCCGATACAGGCGGCTCGCATGTACCCCCTCCCGTCGCGTGAAAAAAAAAAGACCCACGACCTAGCATTGATCACGTTGCCCATTCCAACGTCGCCCCGCCCGTTCGCCGCCCTTCCCCGCCGATCGCTGCCTTTCCCCGCGGTTCTAGCCGCGATCACGCTGACATTTCCAACGTCCCCTCGTCCGGCCGATCGCCGCCTTTCCCCCTGTCCGGCCGATCGCCGCCTTTCCCCGCCGATCGTCGAGCATTCTCCTGTCTTCAACTGGGATCTGGCCGCCGCGGACGTTGTTGGAGTCGCCGCCGTACGCGATCTGGCCTTGGTGCAGGTCGTCGCGGTGACGTGGCCTACGCGGACGTCGTCGCCGTCCGCATCAACCTCTCCAGGAACATCCTTGCCGTCTGCTGCGAAGCCAGCGTCTAGGTTTGTCATCTAAGCCGTCTTGTTTGTAAAAAAAAATTGTAGCTGCAAATAATTATCTACAATCACTTTTTTGTTATGAACTATTCATCGGTATGTCTGCAGTACATTTAATTTGATTTTAAATTAATAGATCATTTTTTATTTTAAATGTTGCAGTGTTCATTGTGAGGTCATTCAATGGATAAAGAAACTAGATTTACGGATGCGTTCTTGGACACGAGTGAGTGGTATGGTAGTGATAGTGTCGATTGTACGAATGGTAATGAAAGTAAAAATGATGATGATAGCAGCGACAATGTATCATGGTCGTCGTACGATAATTTACCTGAGGATGATTTTCAAAAGAAGGAGGAGGGTGCTTGTAGTGAAAACGTAAGTGACGTGTACATTCATTTCGTCGGACAAAGAACGATATGGGTACTTACATGTGCATATGATTTTTTTATGTGCAGGAGGATATTGACGTCTGCAACGAGGAAAATCATGGTGTTGAATTTTTCGCAGATAACATAAGTCAGGTACGGTCCAAACTTGTAGATGTCATACAATAATAAAAACTTCTTAATAACAACTTACACTTGCTTATGATTGAAAACTTGTAGGCTAACTTCGATGATTGGAGTGGTGAAGATGGCTATGAGCATGAGGATGCAGCTAATATGGACATTGAGGAGCCTGAAATCCAGCAACATGCGCTGGAGACACAGTTGAAGGTTATGGGTATGACTTTTACATCACAATGGGAGCCTTACACGTTCTACAATAAGTACGCCAAAGACCGTGGATTCAGTATCAAAAAAGATAAGGTGAAATGAGGAAAAGGTCTTTCAACCACAATTCGGTATAGGCGGTACATTTGCTCGAGGGCAGGAAAACGAATGAGTCAATTTTTAAACCCGGAGGGCCGTACCCGCAGGCTAAGACCTGAGACTCGTTGTGAGTGAGGCGCACATTTAGTTGTGAAGTTGGACAGAGGACGTGGAGTTTGGTTCGTGGCAGCTTTTATGGATGACGTTTCATGCATGCCACCTCGTACCACCTATGCAACCGGCACTGATCGGATATGAAGGAGGTCAGCTCCGTACTGCGTTTTCTTGTTTGACTCAGCCGGTGGACCCCAAACTTTTTCTACACGCACGCATCACCAGGTCCATCATGGCTGCAAGTTTTCATGATTTTTCAACACCGTACGAATTTCTGATGATTTTCCTCATGAAACGCACCGAAAACACTGACCGGGCGTGATGCAACGTGCGTTTGGTGTCCCAATTTGTTCAAATCTTGCATGGGGCCCTAAGATGGACATGCCCACTGCCTCCCAAAATTGGGTGACGTTTCATGCATGCCACCTTGTACCACCTATGCAACCGGCACTGATCATGCCACCTCGTACCACCTATGCAACCGGCACTGATCGGATATGAAGGAGGTCAGCTCCGTACTGCGTTTTCTTGTTTGACTCAGCCGGTGGACCCCAAACTTTTTCTACACGCACGCATCACCAGGTCCATCATGCCTGCAAGTTTTCATGATTTTTCGACACCGTACGAATTTCTGGTGATTTTCCCCATGAAACGCACCGAAAACACTGACCGGGCGTGATGCAACGTGCGTTTGGTGTCCCAGTTTGTTCAAATCTTGCATGGGGTCCTAAGATGGACATGCCCACTGCCTCCCAAAATTGGGTGACGTTTCATGCATGCCACTTTGTACCACCTATGCAACCGGCACTGATCGGATATGAAGGAGGTCAGCTCCGTACTGTGTTTTCTTGTCTGACTCAGCCGGTGGACCCCAAACTTTTTCTACACGCATGCATCACCAGGTCCATCATGCCTGCAAGTTTTCATGATTTTTTGACACCATACAAATTTCTGGTGATTTCCCCGTGAAACGCACCGAAAACACTGACCGGGCATGACGCAACGTGCATTTGGTGTCCGAATTCGTTTAAATCTTGCATGGGGCCCTAAGATGGGCATGCCCACTGCCTCCCAAAATTGGGTGACGTTTCATGCATGCCACCTCGTACCACCTATGCAACCGGCACTGATCGGATATGAAGGAGGTCAGCTCCTTACTACGTTTTCTTGTCTGACTCAGCCGGTGGACCCCAAACTTTTTCTACACGCACGCATCACCAGGTCGATCATGCTTGCAAGTTTTCATGATTTTTCGACACCATACGAATTTCTGGTGATTTTCCCTGTGAAACGCACCGAAAACACTGATCGGGCGTGACGCAACGTGTGTTTGATGTCCGAATTCGTTCAAATCTTGCGTGGGTCCCTAAGATGGGCATGCCCACTGCCTCCCAAAATTGGGTGACGTTTCATGCATGCCACCTCGTACCACCTATGCAACCGGCACTGATCGGATATGAAGGAGGTCAGCTCCATACTGCGTTTTCTTGTCTGACTCGGCCGGTGGACCCCAAACTTTTTCTACACGCACGCATCACCAGGTACATCATGCGTGCAAGTTTTTCATGATTTTTCGACACCGTACGAATTTCTGGTGATTTTCCCCGTGAAACGCACCGAAAACACTGACCGGGCGTGACGCAACGTGCGTTTGGTGTCCGAATTCGTTCAAATCTTGTGTGGGGCCCTAAGATGGGCATGCCTACTGCCTCCCAAAATTGGTGACGTTTCATGCATGCCACCTCGTACCACCTATGCAACCGGCACTGACCGGATATGAAGTAGATTAGCTCCGTACTGCGTTTTCTTGTCTGACTCAGCCGGTGGACCCCAAACTTTTTCTACACGCACGCATCACCAGGTCCATCATGCCTGCAAGTTTTCATGATTTTTTGACACCGTACGAATTTCTGGTGATTTTCCCCGTGAAACGTGATACGTCTCCAACGTATCTATAATTTTTGATTGTTCCATGCTATTATATTACCCCTTTTGGATGTTTATGGGCTTTATTTTACACATTTATATCATTTTTGGGACTAACCTACTAACCGGAGGCCCAGCCCATATTGCTGTTTTTTTTTGCCTATTTCAGTATTTCGAAGAAAAGGAATATCAAACGTAGTCCAAATGGAATGAAACCTTCGGGAGCGTGATTTTTGGAACGAACGTGATCCGGAGAGCTTGGAGTGCAAGTCAAGAAGCTCCCGAGGGACCCACGAGATAGGGGGCCGCCCCCCCCCCTGTAGGGCGCGCCCCCTGTCTCGTGGGCCCCTCGGGCGACCACCGACGTACTTCTTCCTTCTATATATACTTACGTACCCCGAAAACATCCAGGAGCACCACGAAACACAATTTCCACCGCCGTAACCTTCTGTATCCGCGAGATCCCATCTTGGAGCCTTCGCCGGCACTCTGCCGGAGGGGGAATCGACCACGGAGGGCTTCTACATCAACACCCTTGCCCCTCCAATGAGTTGTGAGTAGTTTACCACAGACCTACGGGTCCATAGTTATTAGCTAGATGGCTTCTTCTCTCTTTTTGGATCTCGATACAATTTTCTCCCCCTCTCTTGTGGAGATCTATTCGATGTAATCTCTTTTTGCGGTGTGTTTGTCGAGATCCGATGAATTGTGGGTTTATGATCAGATTTATCTATGGATATTAATTGAATCTTCTCTGAATTCTTTTATGTATGATTGAGTTATCTTTGCAAGTCTCTTCGAATTATCAGTTTGGTTTGGCCTACTAGATTGATCTTTCTTGCCATGGGAGGAGTGCTTAGCTTTGGGTTCAATCTTGTGGTGTTCTTACCCAGTGACAGAAAGGGTTGCAAGACACGTATTGTATTGTTGCCATCGAGGATAACAAGATGGGGTTTATATCATATTGCATGAGTTTATCCCTCTATATCATGTTAGCTTGGTTAATGCGTTACTCTGTTCTTATGAACTTAATACTCTAGATGCAGGCAGGAGTCGGTCGATGTGTGGAGTAATAGTAGTAGATGCAGGCAGGAGTTGGTCTACTTGTTATGGACGTGATGCCTAGATAATCTCATAACTATGCGCTTTTCTATCAATTGCTCGACAGTAATTTGTTCACCCACCGTAATACTTATGCTATCTTGAGAGAAGTCTCTAGTGAAACCTATGGCCGCCGGGTCTATCTCTTATCATATTTGCTTTCAATCTACTTTATTTGCATCGTTACTTTTTGCATCTATATTATAAAATACCAAAAATATATTTATCTTATCATACTATCTCTATCAGATCTCACTTTCGCAAGTGGCCGTGAAGGGATTGACAACCCCTTTATTGCGTTGGTTGCGAGTTCTCAGTTTGTTTATGTAGGTGCGTGGGACTTTTGAGGAGCCTCCTACTGGATTGATACCTTATTTCTCAAAACTAAGGGAAATACTTACGCTACACTTGCTGCATCACCCTCTCCTCTTCGGGGAAAACCAACGCTAGCTCAAGACGTAGCAAGAAGGATTTCTGGCGCCGTTGCCGGGGAGGTCTTCGCTCAAGTCAAGACATACCAAGTACCCATCACAAACCCATCTCCCTCGCATTTACATTATTTGCCATTTGCCTCTCGATTTCCTCTCCCCCACTTCACCCTTGCCGTTTTATTCGCCCTCTCTTTCCCAATCTCCTCCTCTCTTTTCGCTTGCCTCTTTTGTTTGCTCGTTTACCTTGTCGTCATGGCTAGTTCAGTTTTTATCCCTTCGTCTCCCGACTTTGAAGTTATCCACTTCAAACAAAGACAAGGTGAAAATTTAAAAGATGCTTGGTTTAGGATGTTAGAATCTTATCGTAGTTGTGCCCTAGAAGGAGATTTCAAGATTTTAATTCGCAATTTTTACATTGGGTTAACCTTACCCCACAAATAACTCCTTGATGTTGCTGCAGAAGGGGAATTTATTGAGATTGATCCTAGTTCCGCTTATGAAATTTTAGAGGGGATAGTAGGAATACTTCCCTGACAAGAAAGATCATCTTTATGTCTTGAAGGAACCCAAATTTTAGAGAAACTTCTTGAATTGCAAAAACTGGTTAAACCTTTTAAGAATATTGTTGCAAGTATCAACCGCATGAATAATTTGATCACACTTTACAATAAGCGGTTGGATGCCTTAGATCTTAGGATCTCTGAGCATGAAGGGAAATGCAAAGAGCCTCCCGGACTTGAGCATAACCCCATTAAAAAGACGAGTGCCAATTTCCTAAGCTAGATCTATCTTCGCTTTTATGCCTAGCTAGGGGCGTTAAACGATAGCGCTAGTTGGGAGGCAACCCAATTTTCTTTATGTTCTTTGTTTTTGTTCCTGTTTAGTAATAAATTTTGTTTTTACTTTATGTTTAGATGTGTTTTCATGTTTTATTTAGTGTTTGTGCCAAGTAGAACCTATAGAATAAACTATGATGATAGTAGATTTGATTCTGCTGAAAAACAGAAACTTTGCGCTCACGAGAAAAAATTCAATAAATCACAGAAACGAGATTTTTCACTGATTCTTTTTGCTGCTGATCAATAAACAAATTGTACAGTACTTCCTATTTTGGTAGGATTTTTAGAGTTTAATAAGTTTGCGTTAGTTACAAATTGCTACAGACTGTTCTCTTTTTGACAGATTCTGTTTTTCATGTGTTGTTTGCTTATTTCAATGCATCTATGGCTAGTAAATTAGTTTATAAACCATAAGGAAGTTGGAATACAGTAGGTTTAACACCAAAATAAATAAAGAATGAGTTCATTGCAGTACCTTATGTGGTGGTTTTGTTTTCTTTCACTAACGGAGCTTATAAGATTTCCTGTTGAGTTTTGTGTTGTGAAGTTTTCAAGTTTTGGGTAAAGCTTTTATGGACTATGGAACAAAGGGTGGCAAGAGCCTAAGCTTGGGGATGCCCAAGGCACCCCAAGATATTCAATAATAGCCAAAAGCCTAAGCTTGGGGATGCCCCGGGAAGGCATCCCCTCTTTCGTCTTCGTTCATTGGTAACTTTACTTGGAGCTATATTTTTATTTGCCACATGATATGTGTTTTGCTTGGAGCGTCATGTATTATATTAGTCTTTGCTTCTTAGTTTACCACAATCATCCTTGCTGTACATACCTTTTGGCAGAAGCCTATTTGATTAGAATTTGCTAGAATACTCTATGTGCTTCACTTATTTTTTTGAGCTTGATAGTTTTTGCTCTAGTGCTTCACTTATATCTTTTAGAGCACGGTGGTGTCTTAATTTTTATAGAAATTGCTAGTCTCTCATGCTTCACTTATATTATTTTGAGAGTCTCTTAGAACAGCATGGTATTTGCTATGGTTACAAAGTTGGTCCTAGAATGATGAGCATCCAAGTTGGGTATAATAAAAACTATCATAGAAAAAGAATTGGATGCTATGATCAACTTGATGCTTGATAATTGTTTTGAGATATAAAGGTAGTAATGTTAGGGTCATGCTAGTGGGTAATTATGAAATTGAGAAATACTTTTGTTGAAGTTGGCAAGTCTCGTAGCATGCACGTATGGTAAAAGTTGTGTGACAAATTTGTTGCATGAGGTGCTCTTTTGAGTGTCTTCCTTATGAGTGGCAGTCGGGGACGAGCGATGGAATTTTTCCTACCAATCTATCCCTCTTGGGGCATGCGTAGTAGTACTTTGCTTCCAAGGCTAAGTAGACTTTTGCAATAAGTATATGAGTTCTTTTTTGACTAATGCGAGTCCGTGGACATATGCACACTTATCCTTCCACTTTGCTAGCTTTTCTTATTACCCCGCAACTTTCACCGGTAGCATGAACCCTTTATTTACCTTCCTCAAAACAGCCACCATACCTACCTATTATGGTATTTCCATAGCCATTCCGAAATATGGTGACATGCAACTTTCCACCATTCCGTTTATTATGACACGTTTCATCATTGTCATAATGCTCTTTTGCATGATCATGTAGTGGACATCGTATTTGTGGCAACGCCACCTTCATAATCTTCATACATGTCGCTCTTGATTCATTGCATATCCCGGTACACCGCCGGAGACATTCATATAGAGTCATATCTTGTTCTAGCTTTGAGTTGTAATTCTTGAGTTGTAAATCCATATAAGTGTGATGATCTTCATTATTAGAGCATTGTCCTAGTGAGGAAAGGATGATGAAGACTATGATTCCAAGTCGGGATGAGGCTTCGGACTTTATAAAAATAAAAGAGGCCAAAGAAGCCCACCAAAAAGAAAAAAAAAGAAAGAAAAAAAGAAAGAAAGAAAAGAAAAAAAATGAGAGAAAAAGAGAGAAGGGACAATTGCTACTATCTCTTTTTCCACACTTGTGCTTCAAAATAGCACCATGATCTTCATGATAGAGAGTCTCATATGTTGTCACTTTCATATACTAGTGGGAATTTTTCATTATAGAACTTGGCTTGTATATTCCAATGATGGGCTTCCTCAAAGTGCCCTAGGTCTTCATGAGCAAGCAAGTTGGATGCACACCCACTTAGTTTCTTTTGTTGAGCTTTCATATATTTATAGCTCTAGTGCATACGTTGCATGGCAATCCCTACTCACTCACATTGATATCCATTGATGGGCATCTCCATAGCCCGTTGATACGCCTAGTTGATGTGAGACTATCTTCTCCCACTTTTTGTCCTCACAACCACCACCATTCACCATCATAGTGCTATGTCCATGGCTTGCGCTCATGTATTGCGTAAGAGTTGAAAAAACTGAAGCGCGTTAAAAAGTATGAAACAATTGCTCGGCTCGTCATCGGGGTTGTACATGATGGGAGTATTTTGTGTAATGAAAATGAAGCATGGCCTAACTATATGACTTTGCAGGGATAAGCTTTCTTTGGCTATGTTATTTTGATAGGACATGATTATTTGTTAGTATGCTTTGAAGCATTATTATTTTTATGTTTTATAAGCTTTTATTTTGAATCATTTGGATCTAAACATTCATGTCACAATAAAGAAAATTACATTGAGAATTATGCTAGGTAGCATTCCACATCAAAAATTTCTTTTTATCATTTACCTACTCGAGGACGAGCATGAATTAAGCTTGGGGATGCTTGATACGTCTCCAACGTATCTATAATTTTTTATTGTTCCATGCTATTATATTACCCCTTTTGGATGTTTATGGGCTTTATTTTACACATTTATATCATTTTTGGTACTAACCTACTAACCGGAGGCCCAGCCCATATTGCTGTTTTTTTTGCCTATTTCAGTATTTCGCAGAAAAGGAATATCAAACGTAGTCCAAACGGAATGAAACCTTCGGGAGCGTGATTTTTGGAACGAACGTGATCCGGAGAGCTTGGAGTGCAAGTCAAGAAGCTCCCGAGGCCCCACGAGATAGGGGCGCCCCCCAGAGGGCGCCCCTGTCTCGTGGGCCCCTCGGGCGACCACCGACGTACTTCTTCCTTCTATATATACTTACGTACCCCGAAAACATCCAGGAGCACCACGAAACACAATTTCCACCGCCGTAACCTTCTGTATCCGCGAGATCCCATCTTGGAGCCTTCGTCGGCACTCTGCCAGAGGGGGAATCGACCACGGAGGGCTTCTACATCAACACCCTTGCCCCTCCAATGAGTTGTGAGTAGTTTACCACAGACCTACGGGTCCATAGTTATTAGCTAGATGGCTTCTTCTCTCTTTTTGGATCTCAATACAATGTTCTCCCCCTCTCTTGTGGAGATCTATTCGATGTAATCTCTTTTTGTGGTGTGTTTGTCGAGATCCGATGAATTGTGGGTATATGATCAGATTTATCTATGGATATTAACTGAATCTTCTCTGAATTCTTTTATGTATGATTGAGTTATCTTTGCAAGTCTCTTCGAATTATCAGTTTGGTTTGGCCTACTAGATTGATCTTTCTTGCCATGGGAGAAGTGCTTAGCTTTGGGTTCAATCTTGTGGTGTTCTTACCCAGTGACAGAAAGGGTTGCAAGACACGTATTGTATTGTTGCCATCGAGGATAACAAGATGGGGTTTATATCATATTGCATGAGTTTATCCCTCTATATCATGTCATCTTGGTTAATGCGTTACTCTGTTCTTATGAACTTAATACTCTAGATGCAGGCAGGAGTCGGTCGATGTGTGGACTGATAGTAGTAGATGCAGGCAGGAGTTGGTCTACTTGTTATGGACGTGATGCCTAGATAATCTCATAACTATGCGCTTTTCTATCAATTGCTCGACAGTAATTTGTTCACCCACCGTAATACTTATGCTATCTTGAGAGAAGTCTCTAGTGAAACCTATGGCCGCCGGGTCTATCTCTTATCATATTTGCTTTCAATCTACTTTATTTGCATCTTTACTTTTTGCATCTATATTATAAAATACCAAAAATATATTTATCTTATCATACTATCTCTATCAGATCTCACTATCGCAAGTGGCCGTGAAGGGATTGACAACCCCTTTATTGCGTTGGTTGCGAGTTCTCAGTTTGTTTGTGTAGGTGCGTGGGACTTTTGAGGAGCCTCCTACTGGATTGATACCTTATTTCTCAAAACTGAGGGAAATACTTACGCTACACTTGCTGCATCACCCTCTCCTCTTCGGGGAAAACCAACGCTAGCTCAAGACGTAGCAAGAAGGATTTCTGGCGCCGTTGCCGGGGAGGTCTTCGCTCAAGTCAAGACATACCAAGTACCCATCACAAACCCATCTCCCTCGCATTTACATTATTTGCCATTTGCCTCTCGTTTTCCTCTCCCCCACTTCACCCTTGCCGTTTTATTCGCCCTCTCTTTCCCAATCTCCTCCTCTCTTTTCGCTTGCCTCTTCTGTTTGCTCGTCGTCATGGCTAGTTCAGTTTTTATCCCTTCGTCTCCCGACTTTGAAGTTATCCACTTCAAACAAAGACAAGGTGAAAATTTAAAAGATGCTTGGTTTAGGATGTTAGAATCTTATCGTAGTTGTGCCCTAGAAGGAGATTTCAAGATTTTAATTCGCAATTTTTACATTGGGTTAGCCTTACCCCACAAATAACTCCTTGATGTTGCCGCAGAAGGGGAATTTATTGAGATTGATCCTAGTTCCGCTTATGAAATTTTAGAGGGGATAGTAGGAATACTTCCCTGACAAGAAAGATCATCTTTATGTCTTGAAGGAACCCAAATTTTAGAGAAACTTCTTGAATTGCAAAAACTGGTTAAACCTTTTAAGAATATTGTTGCAAGTATCAACCGCATGAATAATTTGATCACACTTTACAATAAGCGGTTGGATGCCTTAGATCTTAGGATCTCTGAGCATGAAGGGAAATGCAAAGAGCCTCCCGGACTTGAGCATAACCCCATTAAAAAGACGAGTGCCAATTTCCTAAGCTAGATCTATCTTCGCTTTTATGTCTAGCTAGGGGCGTTAAACGATAGCGCTAGTTGGGAGGCAACCCAATTTTCTTTATGTTCTTTGTTTTTGTTCCTGTTTAGTAATAAATTTTGTTTTTACTTTATGTTTAGATGTGTTTTCATGTTTTATTTAGTGTTTGTGCCAAGTAGAACCTATAGAATAAACTATGATGATAGTTGATTTGATTCTGCTGAAAAACAGAAACTTTGCGCTCACGAGAAAAAATTCAATAAATCACAGAAACGAGATTTTCACTGATTCTTTTGCTGCTGATCAATAAACAAATTGTACAGTACTTCCTATTTTGGTAGGATTTTAGAGTTTAATAAGTTTGCGTTAGTTACAAATTGCTACAGACTGTTCTCTTTTTGACAGATTCTGTTTTTCATGTGTTGTTTGCTTATTTCAATGCATCTATGGCTAGTAAATTAGTTTATAAACCATAAGGAAGTTGGAATACAGTAGGTTTAACACCAAAATAAATAAAGAATGAGTTCATTGCAGTACCTTATGTGGTGGTTTTGTTTTCTTTCACTAACGGAGCTTATAAGATTTCCTGTTGAGTTTTGTGTTGTGAAGTTTTCAAGTTTTGGGTAAAGCTTTTATGGACTATGGAACAAAGGGTGGCAAGAGCCTAAGCTTGGGGATGCCCAAGGCACCCCAAGATATTCAATAATAGCCAAAAGCCTAAGCTTGGGGATGCCCCGGGAAGGCATCCCCTCTTTCGTCTTCGTTCATTGGTAACTTTACTTGGAGCTATATTTTTATTTGCCACATGATATGTGTTTTGCTTGAAGCGTCATGTATTATATTAGTCTTTGCTTCTTAGTTTACCACAATCATCCTTGTTGTACATACCTTTTGGCAGAAGCCTATTTGATTAGAATTTGCTAGAATACTCTATGTGCTTCACTTATTTTTTTGAGCTTGATAGTTTTTGCTCTAGTGCTTCACTTATATCTTTTAGAGCACGGTGGTGTCTTAATTTTTATAGAAATTGCTAGTCTCTCATGCTTCACTTATATTATTTTGAGAGTCTCTTAGAACAGCATGGTATTTGCTATGGTTACAAAGTTGGTCCTAGAATGATGAGCATCCAAGTTGGGTATAATAAAAACTATCATAGAAAAAGAATTGGATGCTATGATCAACTTGATGCTTGATAATTGTTTTGAGATATAAAGGTAGTAATGTTAGGGTCATGCTAGTGGGTAATTATGAAATTGAGAAATACTTTTGTTGAAGTTGGCAAGTCTCGTAGCATGCACGTATGGTAAAAGTTGTGTGACAAATTTGTTGCATGAGGTGCTCTTTTGAGTGTCTTCCTTATGAGTGGCAGTCGGGGACGAGCGATGGAATTTTTCCTACCAATCTATCCCTCTTGGGGCATGCGTAGTAGTACTTTGCTTCCAAGGCTAAGTAGACTTTTGCAATAAGTATATGAGTTCTTTTTTGACTAATGCGAGTCCGTGGACATATGCACACTTATCCTTCCACTTTGCTAGCTTTTCTTATTACCCGCAACTTTCACGGTAGCATGAACCCTTTATTTACCTTCCTCAAAACAGCCACCATACCTACCTATTATGGTATTTCCATAGCCATTCCGAAATATGGTGACATGCAACTTTCCACCATTCCGTTTATTATGACACGTTTCATCATTGTCATAATGCTCTTTTGCATGATCATGTAGTGGACATCGTATTTGTGGCAAAGCCACCTTCATAATCTTCATACATGTCGCTCTTGATTCATTGCATATCCCGGTACACCGCCGGAGACATTCATATAGAGTCATATCTTGTTCTAGCTTTGAGTTGTAATTCTTGAGTTGTAAATCCATATAAGTGTGATGATCTTCATTATTAGAGCATTGTCCTAGTGAGAAAAGGATGATGAAGACTATGATTCCCCCACAAGTCGGGATGAGGCTTCGGACTTTATAAAAATAAAAGAGGCCAAAGAAGCCCACCAAAAAGAAAAAAAAAGAAAAAAAAAAGAAAGAAAGAAAAGAAAAAAAATGAGAGAAAAAGAGAGAAGGGACAATTGCTACTATCTCTTTTTCCACACTTGTGCTTCAAAATAGCAACATGATCTTCATGATAGAGAGTCTCATATGTTGTCACTTTCATATACTAGTGGGTTTCATTATAGAACTTGGCTTGTATATTCCAATGATGGGCTTCCTCAAAGTGCCCTAGGTCTTCATGAGCAAGCAAGTTGGATGCACACCCACTTAGTTTCTTTTGTTGAGCTTTCATATATTTATAGCTCTAGTGCATACGTTGCATGGCAATCCCTACTCACTCACATTGATATCCATTGATGGGCATCTCCATAGCCCGTTGATACGCCTAGTTGATGTGAGACTATCTTCTCCCACTTTTTGTCCTCACAACCACCACCATTCACCATCATAGTGCTATGTCCATGGCTTGCGCTCATGTATTGCGTAAGAGTTGAAAAAACTGAAGCGCGTTAAAAAGTATGAAACAATTGCTCGGCTCGTCATCGGGGTTGTACATGATGGGAGTATTTTGTGTAATGAAAATGAAGCATGGCCTAACTATATGACTTTGCAGGGATAAGCTTTCTTTGGCTATGTTATTTTGATAGGACATGATTATTTGTTAGTATGCTTTGAAGCATTATTATTTTTATGTTTTATAAGCTTTTATTTTGAATCATTTGGATCTAAACATTCATGTCACAATAAAGAAAATTACATTGAGAATTATGCTAGGTAGCATTCCACATCAAAAATTTCTTTTTATCATTTACCTACTCGAGGACGAGCATGAATTAAGCTTGGGGATGCTTGATACGTCTCCAACGTATCTATAATTTTTTATTGTTCCATGCTATTATATTACCCCTTTTGGATGTTTATGGACTTTATTTTACACATTTATATCATTTTTGGGACTAACCTACTAACCGGAGGCCCAGCCCATATTGCTGTTTTTGCCTATTTCAGTATTTCAAGAAAAGGAATATCAAACGGAGTCCAAACGGAATGAAACCTTCGAAGCGTGATTTTTGGAGCGAACGTGATCCGGAGAGCTTGGAGTGCAAGTCAAGAAGCTCCGAGGCCCCACGAGATAGGGTGCGCGCCCCCACAGTAGGCGCGCCCTGTCTCGTGGGCCCTCGGCCACCACCGACGTACTTCTTTCTCCTATATATACTTACGTACCCCAAAAACATCCAGGAGCACCACGAAACACAATTTCCACCGCCGTAACCTTCTGTATCCGCGAGATCCCATCTTGGAGCCTTCGCCGGCACTCTGCCGGAGGGGGAATCGACCACGGAGGGCTTCTACATCAACACCCTTGCCCCTCCAATGAGTTGTGAGTAGTTTACCACAAACCTATGGGTCCATAGTTCTAGATGGCTTCTCCTCTCTTTTTGGATCTCAATACAATTTTCTCCCCCTCTCTTGTGGAGATCTATTCAATGTAATCACTTTTTGCGGTGTGTTTGTCGAGATCCGATGAATTGTGGGTTTATGATCAGATTTATCTATGGATATTAATTGAATCTTCTCTGAATTCTTTTATGTATGATTGAGTTATCTTTGCAAGTCTCTTCGAATTATCAGTTTGGTTTGGCCTACTAGATTGATCTTTCTTGCCATGGGAGAAGTGCTTAGCTTTGGGTTCAATCTTGCGGTGTTCTTACTCAGTGACAGAAAGGGTTGCAAGACACGTATTGTATTGTTGCCATCAAGGATAACAAGATGGGGTTTATATCATACTAGATCGTCGATGGCGCGCGTTGCCGCGCCCGTCCATTTTGACAATAGAATGATAGAAATTTGCGTAAATATATATGGCATTTGATCATAACTTCACTCATAAGCTCATAAATTAAACTATAATGGCAAGCATTGCCACACGCCCGTCCATCTATGGAATAGAAGAAAAAGGTGTATACCAAATGAACTCTTCTATAGAAGAATAAGTCAAACTAATACACATCACTAAAAACATTCCAATGGATTGTATCTATCTGATCGCTATATAACTATTAATAGAAGGATCCTCGGGGTGAACCGATTCAACCTGTATTCCAGAAATTGAAAAATACAAAATTACAAGATGTCTGAGCTGTATCAGAATTATTATAAATAAAAAAAGGGATTTAAGATTCTTACCTTGTTAGATAGTGTACACATTTCATCAAGTAGGTGGCAATAGTGTTAATCCATAATGTTCAAATAAATATTTCCTCACATCAGAAGACACCACATGAAAGGCATCATGGAATGAGATTTCTAATTGCATCCGTACAAGCACATCCATATTGGATTGCTGGCCATGTCTATTCCAAATAACATTATTGTCATGCATACCAAACTAACTCTAAAGCACATTAGCATAACATAAAAGTAACCAACCTTGCAGATAGATTGGATGAAGAAGATAGGTAAAGGCTTCAGCTAACTGCTGAAGGGGCATGGAAGAGAAGGCTAGAAAGAAACGGAGGTGAAAAATGTATCGAGGATTCTAGAGGAAAAATGAGAGAACAGAGGACTAACATATCTCCACTCATGGAAATTGTTGCAGGAGGGCGCTAGAACTGCTCAGGATGCTTTGTACAGTATACACACCTGCTCATTCTCATTTTTATAGAACATTATATGTATGTTGGAAAAGATGTAAAGAAGTATCTTAAATAAGATATAAACAATGCACATGCATAGCGCAGTTGCTTAACCCAAAACTTATACATTCAAAAAACACTTTCAAGTGGATAAGCTTTTAACGGACACCTATTCATATTACGACATCTTCTATTTACTTTTCTCGTGAAAATAGCAGTCTCGAGTATAATAAGCTAGCTTATCCTTACTTGAATGATTCACATCATAGGCAGACTTGAGTGTCACAGCTCCTTAATCTCCTGAAATTGACCAGAATAAAAGGAATGGAACAACCAAAAGCATGGACATGTAAATCACCGTCAACTTTGGGAAATGCTTGTTATACGGAGTATTTTAGATTCAGTCTACCATGTAAGGGGAAGTGGCAGCTTCCTTTATGAATACGATCAAATTGTTAGTTACCATCTATTTACTTTGAGGAAATATATCTATCTCAAGTTTAGAAGGAACATCAGTATTTGACAAAATGCCAGAATGGTTGCTTTGTGATACGATGATTCTAAATTTCTAACAGGCTAAGGGGTTGTGTGGTGTGTCTTGGGTCCGTGCAGAACTTCATACAGAATTACCTACCATACACACATCTATCTGACACCTGAAGAATCCATAAAGTGTAAAGAACTCCAGTACTTTTGAAAGGCTTCCACTCTATCCTGAAAAAAGTTACTACTACATTAGAATATACAAACACGTATTTGAGTTGAATTGATGTTTTTTTTAATGGGAAAATGGTGATGAATTCTCAGTTGTTTATTATCAATATTAGTAAAATCTCCATGTTCTCACAAGGTATCTTGGCAGATAGCTGCTTTTCAATTAGGAATCAACAAACTGTTGCAGACAGAAGGATTGGGCCTCATACTTGGGAAAATCCTCGACCAGATCGGAAACCGGTATGCGTGAAAGCCCAAGTTTCTGCATCATGTCCACATCTTAACACCTCAAAAGACCTGTATCAAGCATCAGAATTCATAAGGGAACACCCAAAAACACGGCAACCAGGATGCTTGTATATTATGCATGTCTTGTACCTATGATATTCATCATACAGACGGTGCCATTTCCAGGAATGATCCTTGTTGTCCCAACAAGAAGTATGATGGCATGTATTATCCATTGATTTTCTCCTTTTTCCTATTTGATTTTTAGCATGTACGTAATACATTCCGTTCACCTGTTAAGGCTTTCTTGTTGTTTTTTCATCATCCAGTGTGGCTGGGTTCAGCAAAAACTATGGAATCCTTCCGATGTTATCATAGCTCTTCCCAACAAAATAATAATAATTGTTGGAAAAAAGAAAACACATATGGGATGCTAATATGCTATAGAAAATGCACATAATAGAAGAAGGGAAACCTGATCGCGTCTCAAGACATTTTTCATCTCTTCTTTGTAACAATCAAAGTTAGTACATATGCAGGAGTTGGTAGTAGAATTGATCAATGCTAATTGCTTTTTTTTTTCAATCCATGTAAAACTATTGAGAATATGCGATCATGAACAAAAGAATCAATCTACGTACCTTTGGGTGCAAACTTAGTGAAGAAGTCAACTTCTTCTAGTCTCTTCTAGCGTCGTTCCTCTCGAGGATACCTCGAGCCATTTTCTTCGCAAGTCAAAGCAGCAGAAGTGGAAAGATAGGGAGGCATCCGCCCGCTCCAACCCATGTGCGCTGCCGCTAAAACGAGTTATGAGAATACGTTGGCACAATTCTTTCACTGGCTATCATCTCCATCTATGTAACACCATCACAATTTCTTAACCGGAAGACATCCGAGCCGCCACAATGTAGTGAAAGTAAGGTGATATTACATGGAACTGGCATACCAGAAGTTAAGTTCTCGCTTTCCACCTGGTACACGGACGCACAGGTTCCCAACGCGATTCCTTCGGGAAGCCTTGCAAGCAAACCACGCAGCCTCCGAACAGTGACGGCGCCGGTGACGCGTGACTGAGGCAGTGAGGCCGAGCCCCATATAGCCGTGCACCACCATCTGGAGGCGACCGGTGTCGTTGCCGCGCATGGGAACGTGTCTGCGGGAGGCGAACTCCAAGGGTGTGGATAGGGTGGGGTTGGGGGAGGGGTGGGGAGGCGGCGGCGGCGGGATCTTCTCGAGGAGTCACCGGTCGCGCGAGGGAGAGAACGAGAGGTCGGGGGAGAGGAACGACTCGGCTCTTGGCTGCCCTTCGATGTCTTTTTTTTATCCCATCGCTGCACGGGCCGTCGGCCCAATCAACCACAGATGTCCGATTTTCCCACCGGAGTAGCTGCCCTCAGGACAGTCGGCCCACTCGCGTGAAGTTAGCTAACCACACAGAAATCCAACGGCCGAAAGTGTGTGGGATGCTCAATCAAACGGCCTGAAACGTTGAATGCGTGAGAGGGCTGGGAGGAGGCTCAGTTTTACTGTCCTTAATTGCATGAGTTTATCCCTCTACATCATGTCATCTTGGTTAATGCGTTACTCTATTCTTATGAACTTAATACTCTAGATGCAGGCAGGAGTCGATCAATGTGTGGAGTAATAGTAGTAGATGCAGGCAGGAGTCGGTCTACTTGTTATGGACGTGATGCCTATATACATGATCATGCCTAGATAATCTCATAACTATGCGCTTTTCTATCAATTGCTCGACAGTAATTTATTCACCCACCACAATACTTATGCTATCTTGAGAGAAGCCTCTAGTGAAATCTATGGTCCCCGGTTCTATCTCTTATCATATTTGCTTTCAATCTACTTTATTTGCATCTTTACTTTTTGCATCTATATTATAAAATACCAACAATATATTTATCTTATCATACTATCTCTATCAGATCTCACTTTCGCAAGTGGCCGTGAAGGGATTGACAACCCCTTTATTGCGTTGGTTGCGAGTTCTCAGTTTGTTTGTGTAGGTGCGTGGGACTTTTGAGGAGCCTCCTACTGGATTGATCCATTGATTCTCAAAACTGAGGGAAATACTTACGCTACACTTGCTGCATCACCCTCTCCTCTTCGGGGAAAACCTACACTAGCTCAAGACGTGCCAAAACGCACCGAAAACACTGACCGGGCGTGACGCAACATGCGTTTGGTGTCTGAATTCGTTCAAAACTTGCGTGGGGCCCTAAGATGGGCATGCCCACTGGCTCCTAAAATTAGGTGACGTTTTATGCATGCCGCCTCGTACCACCTATGCAACCGGCACTGATCAGATATGAAGAAGGTCAGCTCCGTACTGCGTTTTCTTGTCTTACTCAGTCGGTGGACCCCAAATTTTTTCTACATGCACGCATCACCAGGTCCATCATGCCTGTAAGTTTTCATGATTTTTCGACACCGTATGAATTTCTGGTGATTTTCCCTGTGGAATGCACCGAAAACACTGACCGGACCGATATTTTAATATAACTACTTAATAAACTGAAAAATGTTAGACATTACCGAAAAACTCATAACAAATTTATAACAAAAAATCATTATTTTCACCTATAAATTATAAATAAAATACTCATTATTCTTACTTATAAATTATAACAAAAAACACTTTACTATTATGAAAACAACTTTAGCCATTAATGCAAAACACATAACTCTTTACAATTATAAAAAACTAAAAAACTTAATATTATTTTAAAAAATCTAATTAACAATTCTATTTTAAGTGTTGTTTAACCATTAATTAAATTACATAAATATAAAAAATGTAATAATTATTAATCTACAAAAATACATGAACAATATATTTGCGGGACGGCGCGCGTTAATATTATTTTTGAAACAAAAAACAAAAAAAAACCTCCACAGCGCGCGCTGGCCGGCCCAATGACTGTGCACGACGGCGCTTTTGGCTCGGCCCGTTCACTATGCGGCGGTGTGGGGGCAGCGTCGGCGGGGGTTAGGACTAAAGTTTAGTCCCACCTCGCCCGCCGAACAACGCCGGGACCTCCTTATATACCTGCATCCCACCTCCCTTTCGAACTCCTTTGATTCCCGCCCCATCCCGCCACTGCCCCGTTTGACTGTCCTGTAGGCCGTATCTGGGCCGAAAGGCCGGCCCTTTCGCCGCCTAACTAGATCGGGCCGGACCGATTACGCCCAGTAGCGGCCTGCAAGGATGGTTGGGCTATTTTTTTTCTTCATTTTTTTCCTCCAATGAGTCACGCCGCTTCTTTAGTCCCACCTCGCGCGTCGAGAAATGCCAGGACCGGCTTATATAGCCGAGTTTGTGCTCTTTGTTAGATAAAATAGCTAATACTAAAGAGACGTAACTTTACCTAGCTGCCCGGGCGCCCGGGCCCGGGCAGCTAGGTAAAGTCAAATCACTTTATTAACTAGCTATCTTATTTTTTTTTATCATTTTGTCCCTCCGTGCACTTTTTATCAAATAATATTCTATATTCAATATTGTTTCTTTATAATTATGGAATATTTTTTAAATGATAACAAAATGCATATTAAATATTGTTTTCTTTATAATTATGGAATATTCTATATTCAATATTGTTTCTTTACAATTATAGAATATCTTATTTTTGAACTTTGCACATTACTGTTCTAAACTTTTCATATACTAGATGATATCCCGCATGTTGTTGCAGGGATATCTTGCAACATATTTCAATATGATTTGTTGTATGAAACATGAATATTTGAAGTAATAAGACAAAATGCTAAAACTAAAAATACATATAATTTATTATGTTTGAGTACTATATAGTTGTGAAAGTGTTTATTAAATACAAATAGCATAGTAGAATGAAAATCTCATGTAGGTTTGCATGCTTAGAGGAGTCTTTTTTCCATGCATGCTTGCATGTACAGAGACATATGGTAGTGGGGGTGGGCTTTTTATTATGCATGTTGTGTGATGATGTGGCATGCTTGCATGTTGAGAGAAATAGTTAGTGGGGACTAGCTATTTAGATATAGAAGATGTACAATTATTAAGGGTGTTTTCCAAATTATTTTTTAATAAACTCAAAAATGTTAGCCATTAAAGAAAAGTTCATAAACAATTGTAACAAAAAACTTATTATTTTTACGTATAAATTCTTAAAAAACTCAATTTTCTTAGTTATACATTATAACAAAAAACTCATTAATATTATAACACTTAAAAATTGAATAATAAGCATTACATAAATATTAAAAATCTAATTAACAATTCATTTTTAAGTGTTGTTTAACCATTAAGTAAATTACATAAATATAAAAAAATTAATTACTTAACTACACAAATACATGAACAGTATATTTGTGGGACGGCGCGCGTTAAAATTATTTTTGAAATAAAAAACAATTCTCCACAGCGCGCGTTGGCCGGCCCAATGACCGTGCACGACGGCGCTTCTGGCCTAACCCATTCACTGTGCGGCGGTGCGGGGGCAGCGTCGGCGGGGGCCAGGACTAAAGTTTAGTTCCACCTCGCCCGCCGAACGACGCCGCGACCACCTTATATACGTGACTCCCACATCACTTTCGAACTCCTCTGATTCCCGCCCCGCCCCGCCGCTGACCCGTTTGACTGTACTGCAGGCCGTAGCTGGGCCGAAAGGCCGGCCCTTTTGCCGCCTGGCTTGATCGGGCTGGACCGATTATGCGCAGTAGCGGCCTGCAAGTATTGTTGGGCCTTTTTTTGCCTCGCTATTTTTTTTTCTTCTATGAGCCACGGCGCGGGGGGAGGTGGGAGCGGTGCTTGTTTAGTCCCACCTCGCGGGCCGAGGGACGCCACGACCTGCTTATATACCTGCGTTCGTCCACTTTGCTATATGAGACAGTTAGTAATATTTTGAATTGACTTTGCATTGCTAGTGGCGGCGCTGCCGTACTGTCCGGCAGTGCAAGCTTGGCTTACACTGCCCGGGGAGTCCGGCAGAGCTGCCAGTTGCAGTGTAAACTCAAATCACATCATTACTATCTATCTTATTTTTTATCGTTTGCCACACTACACAAATTTACTATCATCTCGTCCGAAAATGAGTTTTTTTTTACATCCTTCAAATGAGTGTGGGGATGGCCATACAAACTCACTTGCAAAATTTGAGGTCATTCTGAATATGTCGAAAAATTGACCTCCTTCTCCGGAGACCGTTCGGGTAGGAGCGAAGGCCCCATCCAAAAGGAGTTTTTTTTGACATCCTTAAAATGAACCCAATTTTTTTTTCATAGTGTTCCACCATCATCATTAGGATGCATGACAAGTTTCGGGGCCTTATGCCACTTAATGAATTTTCTATAATTTTTTCGGTGAAAACACCACATAGCACACCCCGGACGTGACGCAATATGTTTTTTGTGTCCATGCATGACAAGTTCTCCGGAGGCCGTTCGGGTATGAGCGAAGGCCTCATGCATGCGTTTTGCGACTGTTTTTTCTACAATTTTTGTGTCGCTTATCGTCTCGTAACGTTCAAATGCATGTTTTGTTGGGGAACGTAGCAGAAATTCAAAATTTTCTTACGTGTCACCAAGATCTATCTATGGAGAAACTAGCAACGAGGGGAAGGAGAGTGCATCTACATACCCTTGTAGATCGCTAAGCGGAAGCGTTCAAGAGAACGGGGTTGAAGGAGTCGTACTCGTCGTGATCCAAATCACCGGAGATCCTAGTGCGAGCAGACGGCACCTCCGCGCTCAACACACGTACAGCCGGTGACGTCTCCCATGCCTTGATCCAGCAAGGAGAGAGGAGAGGTTGAGGAAGACTCCGTCCAGCAGCAGCACAACGGCGTGGTGGTGGTGGAGGAGCGTGGCAATCCTGCAGGCTTCGCCAAGCACCATGAGAGAGGAGAAGGAGAGAGATAGGGCTGCGCCTGGAGAGGTGAAAACTCATGTGTTGGGAAGCCCCTAGACCTCAAGTATATATAGGGGAGGGGAGGGGGCTGCGCCCCCTTTAGGGTTCCCTCCCCAGGGGTGGCGGCAGCCCCAGATCCCATCTGGGTGGCGGCCAGAGGGGGAGAGAGGGGAGGCGCACCTGGGGTGGGCCTTAGGGCTCATCTGCCCTAGGGTTTGCCCCCTCCCACTCTTCCCTGCGCCTTGGGCCCTTGTGGGGGGCGCACCAGCCCACCTGGGGCTGGTCCCCTCCCACACTTGGCCCATGCAGCCCTCCGGGGATGGTGGCCCCACTTGGTGGACCCCCGGGACCCTCCCGGTGGTCCCGGTACATTACCGATAAAACCCGAACCTTTTCCGGTGACCAAAACAGGACTTCCCATATATAAATCTTTACCTCCGGACCATTCCGGAACTCCTCGCGACGTCTGGGATCTCATCCGGGACTCCGAACAACATTCGGTAACCACATACAAACTTCCTTTATAACCCTAGTGTCATCGAACCTTAAGTGTGTAGACCCTACGGGTTCGGGAACCATGCAGACATGACCGAGACGTTCTCCGGCCAATAACCAACAGCGGGATCTGGATACCCATGTTGGCTCCCACATGTTCCACGATGATCTCATCGGATGAACCACGATGTTAAGGATTCAATCAATCTCGTATTCAATTCCCTTTGTCTAGCGGTATTATACTTGCCCGAGATTCGATCATCGGTATCCCGATACCTTGTTCAATCTCGTTACCGGCAAGTCTCTTTACTCGTTCCGTAACACATCATCCCGTGATCAAACCCTTGGTCACATTGTGCACATTATGATGATGTCCTACCGAGTGGGCCCAGAGATACCTCTCCGTAACACGGAGTGACAAATCCATCTCGATTCGTGCCAACCCAATGACACTTTCGGAGATACCTGTAGTGCACCTTTATAGCCACCCGATTCGTTGTGACGTTTGGTACACCCAAAGCATTCCTACGGCATCCGGAGTTGCACAATCTCATGGTCTAAGGAAATGATACTTGACATTAGAAAAGCTTTAGCATACGAACTACGATCTTTGTGCTAGGCTTAGGATTGGGTCTTGTCCATCACATCGTTCTCCAAATGATGTGATCCCGTTATCAACGACATCCAATGTCCATGGTCAGGAAATCGTAACCATCTATTGATCAACGAGCTAGTCAACTAGAGGCTTACTAGGGACATGGTGTTGTTTATGTACCCACACATGTATCTGAGTTTCCTATCAATACAATTATAGCATGGGTAATAAACGATTATCATGAACAAGGAAATATAATAATAACTAATTTATTATTGCCTCTAGGGCATATTTCCAACAGTCTCCCACTTGCACTAGAGTCAATAATCTAGTTCACATCGCCATGTGACTAACATCCAAAGAGTTTACTAGTGTCACTAAACTAGTTCACATCATCATGTGATTAAGACTCAATGAGTTCTGGGGTTTGATCATGTTTTGCTTGTGAGAGAGGTTTTAGTCAACGGGTCTGCAACATTCAGATCCGTATGTACTTCGCAAATCTCTAGGTCATATTGTAAATGCTGCTTCCACGCTTCACTTGGAGCTACTCCAAATGGTTGCTCCACTATACGTATCCGGTTTGCTACTCAGAGTCATTCGGATAGGTGTTAAAGCTTGCATCGACGTAACCCTTTACGCCGAACTCTTTATCACCTCCATAATCGAGAAACATGTCCTTATTTACTCCAAGGATAATTTTGACCGCTGTCCAATGATCCATTCCTAGATCATTCTTGTACCCTTGAGTGACTCATGGCGTAGACACACTTCGGTCGGTACACAGCATAGCATACTATAGAGCCTACGTCGAAGCATAGGGGACGACCTTCGTCCTTTCTCTCTCTTCTACCGTGGTCGAGCTTTAACTCTTAACTTCATACCTTACAACTCAGGCAAGAACTCCTTCTTTGACTGATCCATCTTGAACACCTTCAAGATTATGTCAAGGTATCTGATCATTTGAAAGTACCATTTAGCATTTTTGATCTATCCTCATAGATCTTGATGCTCAATGTTCTAGTAGCTTAATCCAGGTTTTCCATTGAAAAAAAAACTTTTCAAACAACCCTATATGCTTTCTAGAAATTCTACATCATTTCTGATCAACAATATGTCTACAACATATGCTCATCAGAAATTCTATAGTGCTCCCACTCACTTCTTTGGAAATACAAGTTTCTCATAAACTTTGTATAGACCCAAAATCTTTGATCATCTTATCAAAGCGCATACTCCAACTCCGAGATGGTTACTCCGGTCCTTAGAAGGATCATTGGAGCCAAGATACCTTTTAGCATCCTTAGGATCGACAAAACTTTCGATTGTATCACATACAACCTTTCCTTACGAAGACCGGTAAGGAAACTCGTTTTGACATCCATCTGCCAGATTTCATAAATGTAGCTAATGCTAACATGATTCCGACGGACTTAAGCATCGCTACGGATGAGAAAATCTCATCGTAGTCAATTCCTTGAACTTTGTGAAAAACTCTTCGCCACAAGTCGATCTTCATAGATGGTGACATCACCGTCCACGTCCGTCTTCTTCTTAAAGATCCATTTATCTCAATGGCTTGCCTATCGGGCAAGTCCACCAAAGTCCATGCTTTGTTCTGATACATGGATCCTATCTCGAATTTCATGGGTTCTAACCATTTGTCGGAATATGGGCCCACCATCGCTTCTCCATAGCTCGTAGGTTCATTGTTGTCTAGCAACATGACCTTCAAGACAGGATTACTGTACCACTCAAGTAGTACGCATCCTTGTCACCCCACGAGGTACAGTAGTGACTTGATCCGAAACTTCATGATCATTATCATAAGCTTCTACTTCAATTGGTGTAGGCACCACAGAACAACTTCACGTGCCTGCTGCACACTAGTTGAAGTGATGGTTCAATAACCTCATCAAGTCTCCACCATCCTCCCACTCAATTCTTTCGAGGGAAACTTTTCCTCGAGAAAGGACTCGTTTCTAGAAACAATTACTTTTGCTTCCGGATCTTGAGATGGGAGGTATACCCAACTGTTTTGGGTGTCCTATGAAGATGCATTTTATCCGCTTTGGGTTCGAGCTTATCAACCTGAAACTTTTTCACATAAGCGTCGCAGCCCCAAACCTTCTGAAAGCGACAACTTAGGTTTCTCCAAACCATAGTTCAAACGGTGTCGTCTCAACGGAATTCCGTGGTGCCCTATTAAAGTGAGTGCGTAATGCCTAACCCATGAACGATAGTGGTAATTTGACAAGAGACATCATGGTACGCACCATATTCAATAGGGTGCAACTGTGATGTTCGGACACACCATCACACTATGGTGTTCCAGGCGGTATTAATTGTGAAACAATTTCCACAATGTCTTAATTGCGTGCCAAAGCTCGTAACTCAGATACTCATCTCTATGATCATATCATAGACATTTTATCCTCTTGTCACGATGATCTTCAACTTCACTCTGAAATTACTTGAACCATTCAATAATTCAGACTTGTGTTTCATCAAGTAAATATACTCAACATCTACTCGAATCATCTGTGAATTAAGAACATAACGATATTCACTGCATGCCTCAGCACTCATTGGACTGCACACATGTGTTACTTCCAACAAGTTGCTATCTTGTTCCACCTTACTGAAAACGAGGCTTTTCATTCATCTTGCCCGTGTGGTATAATTTGCATATCTCAAGTGATTCAAAATCAAGTGAGTCCAACGGTCCATTTGCATGGAGTTTCTTCATGCATATACACCAATAGACATGGTTCGCATGTCTCAAACTTTTCAAAAACGAGTGAGTCCAAAGATCCATCAACATGGAGCTTCTTCATGCGTTCTATACCAATATGACTCAAATGGCAGTGCCACAAATAGGTGGTACTATCATTACTATCTTATATCTTTTGGCATGAAAATGTGTATCACTACGATCGAGATTCAGTAAACCATTCCTTTAGGTGCAAGACCATTGAAGGTATTATTCAAATAAACAGAGTAACCATTATTCTCCTTAAATGAATAACCATATTGTGACAAACATGATCCAATCATGTCTATGCTCAACCAAATAACAATTATTTAGGTCTAACACCAATCTCGATGGTAGAGGGAGTATGCGATGCTTGATCACATCAAGCTTGGAAACACTTCAACACATATCGTCATCTCACCTTTAGCTAGTCTCCGTTTCTTCCGTAGCTTTTATTTGAGTTACTAACACTTAGCAACCGAACGGTATCTAATACCCTGGTGCTACTGGGAGTACTAGTAAAGTACAGATTAACATAATGTATATCCAATATACTTCTATCGACCTTGCCATCCTTCTCATCTACCAAGTATCTAGGGTAATTCTGCTCCAGTGGTTGTTCCCCTTATTACCGAAGCACTTAGTCTCGGGTTTGGGTTCAATCTTGGGTTTCTTCACTAGAGCAGCAGCTGATTTGCCGTTTCATGAAGTATCCCTTCTTGCCCTTGCCCTTTTCGAAACTAGTGGTTTTACCAACCATCAACAATTGATGCTCCTTCTTGATTTCTACTTTCGCGGTGTCAAACATCGCGAATAACTCAAGGATCATCATATCTATCCCTGATATGTTATAGTTCATCACGAAGCTCTAGCAGCTTGGTGGCAATGACTTTGGAGAAACATCACTATCTCATCTGGAAGATCAACTCCCACTCGATTCAAGTGATTGTTGCACTCAGACAATCTGAGCACAAGCTCAACGATTGAGATTTTCTCCCTTAGTTTGCAGGCTAAGAAAATCGTCGAAGGTCTTATACCTCTTGACGTGGGCACGAGCCTGAAATCCCAATTTCAGCCCTCAAAACATCTCATATGTTCCGCGACGTTTCGAAAAACATCTTTGGTGCCTCAACTCTAAACCGTTTAACTGAACTATCACGTAGTTATCAAAACGTGTATGTCCGATGTTCACAACATCCACAGACGACGTTTGGGGTTCAGCACACTGAGCGGTGCATTAAGGACATAAGCTTTTGTCCGCATAATCGCTACTGTCAACTTTCAACTATATTTTCTCTAGGAACATATCTAAACAGTGGAACTAAAGCGCGAGCTTACGACATAATTTGCGAAGATCTTTTGACTATGTTCAGGATAATAAAGTTCATCTCATGAACTCCCACTCAGATAGACATCCCTCTAGTCATCTAAGTGATTACATGATCCGAGTCAACTAGGCCATGTCCGATCATCACGTGAGACGGACTAGTCATCATCGGTGAACATCTTCATGTTGATCGTATCCTCCATATGACTCATGCTCGACCTTTCGGTCTCTTGTGTTCCGAGGCCATGTCTGTACATGCTAGGCTCGTCAAGTTAACCTAAGTGTTTGGCGTGTGTAAATCTGGCTTACACCGTTGTATGTGAGCGTAAGAATCTATCACACCGATCATCACGTGGTGCTTCAAACGACGAACTTCGCAAGCGGTGCACAGTTAGGGGAACACTTTCTTGAAATTTTAATAAGGGATCATCTTATTTACTACCGTCGTTCTAAGCAAATAAGATGTATAAACATGATAAACATCACATGCAATCAAACAGTGACATGATATGGCCAATATCATTTTGCTCCTTTTGATCTCCATCTTCGGGGCTCCATGATCATC
The DNA here is from genome assembly GCA_021605205.1 of Aegilops longissima. Classification (NCBI taxonomy): domain Eukaryota; kingdom Viridiplantae; phylum Streptophyta; class Magnoliopsida; order Poales; family Poaceae; genus Aegilops; species Aegilops longissima. Next base: position 101,340,068 of record CM038682.1, on the reverse strand, counting down.
ATCGTCACCGGCATGACACCATGATCTCCATCATCATGATCTCCATCATCGTGTCTCCATGAAGTTGTCTCGCCAACTCATTACTTCTACTACTATGGCTACCGGTTAGCAATAAAGTAAAGTAATTACATGGCGTTGTTCAATGACACGCAGGTCATACAATAAATTAAGACAACTCCTATGGCTCCTGCCGGTTGTCATACTCATCGACATGCAAGTCGTGATTCCTATTACAAGAACATGATCAATCTCATACATCACATATCATTCATCACATTCTTCTTGGCCATATCACATCACATAGCATACCCCGCAAAAACAAGTTAGGCGTCCTCTAATTGTTGTTTGCATGTTTTACGTGGCTGCTATGGGTTTCTAGCAAGAACGTTTCTTACCTACGCAAAACCACAACGTGATATGCCAATTGCTATTTACCCTTCATAAGGACCCTTTTCATCGAATCCGTTCCGACTAAAGTGGGGAGGCGGCACCGCTAGCCACCTTATGCACCAAGTGCATGTCGATCGGTGGAACACATCTCACGTAAGTGTACGTGTAAGGTCGGTCCGGGCCGCTTCATCCCACAATGCCGTCGAAACAAGATTGGACTAGTAACGGTAAGCATATTGAACATCATCAACGCCCACAACTACTTTGTGTTCTACTCGTGCAAAGAATCTACGCAATAGACCTAGCTCATGATGCCACTGTTGGGGAACGTAGCAGAAATTCAAAATTTTCTTACGTGTCACCAAGATCTATCTATGGAGAAACTAGCAACGAAGGGAAGGAGAGTGCATCTACATACCCTTGTAGATCGCTAAGCGGAAGCGTTCAAGAGAACGGGGTTGAAGGAGTCGTACTCGTCGTGATCCAAATCACCGGAGATCCTAGTGCCGAACAGACGGCACCTCCACGTTCAACACACGTACAGCCCGGTGACGTCTCCCATGCCTTGATCCAGCAAGGAGAGAGGGAGAGGTTGAGGAAGACTCCGTCCAGCAGCAGCACAACGGCGTGGTGGTGGAGGATCGTGGCAATCCTGCAGGGCTTCGCCAAGCACCGCGGGAGAGGAGAAGGGAGAGAGATAGGGTTGCGCCTGGAGAGGTGAAAACTCATGTGTTGGGCAGCCCCTAGACCTCAAGTATATATAGGGGAGGGGAGGGGGCTGCGCCCCCTTTAGGGTTCCCTCCCCAGGGGTGGCGGCAGCCCCAGATCCCATCTGGTGGTGGCGGCGAGGGGAGAGAGGGAGGCGACTGGGGTGGGCCTTAGGGCCCATCTGCCCTAGGGTTTGCCCTCCCACTCTTCCTCGCCTTGGGCCCTTGTGGGCGCACCAGCCCACTGGGACTGGTCCCTCCCACACTTGGCCCATGCAGCCCTCCGGGATGGTGGCCCCACTTGGTGGACCCAGGACCCTCCCGTGGTCCCAGTACATTACCGATAAAACCGAACCTTTTCCGGTGACCAAAACAGGACTTCCCATATATAAATCTTTACCTCCGGACCATTACGGAACTCCTCGTGACGTCCGGGATCTCATCCGGACTCGAACAACATTCGTAACCACATACAAACTTCCTTTATAACCCTAGCGTCATCGAACCTTATGTGTAGACCCTACGGGTTCGGGAACCATCTTGAGACATGACCGAGGCGTTCTCCGCCAATAACCAACAGCGGGATCTGGATACCCATGTTGGCTCCCACATGTTCCACAATGATCTCATCGGATGAACCACGATGTCAAGGATTCAATCAATCCCGTATTCAATTCCCTTTGTCTAGCGGTATTATACTTGCCCGACATTCGATCATCGGTATCCCGATACCTTGTTCAATCTCGTTACCGGCAAGTCTCTTTACTCGTTCCGTAACACATCATCCCGTGATCAACCCCTTGGTCACATTGTGCACATTATGATGATGTCCTACCGAGTGGGCCTAGAGATATCGCTCCGTTACACGGAGTGACAAATCCCAGTCTAGATTCATGCCAACCCAACGGACACTTTCGGAGATACCTGTAGTGCACCTTTATAGCCACCCAGTTACGTTGTGACGTTTGGTACACCCAAAGCATTCCTACGGCATCCGGGAGTTGCACAATCTCATGGTCTAAGGAAATGATACATGACATTAGAAAAGCTTTAGCATACGAACTACGATCTTTGTGCTAGGCTTAGGATTGGGTCTTGTCCATCACATCGTTCTCCAAATGATGTGATCCCGTTATCAACGACATCCAATGTCCATGGTCAGGAAACCGTAACCATCTGTTGATCAACGAGCTAGTCAACTAGAGGCTTACTAGGGACATGGTGTTGTTTATGTACCCACACATGTATCTGAGTTTCCTATCAATACAATTATAGCATGGGTAATAAACGATTATCATGAACAAGGAAATATAATAATAACTAATTTATTATTGCCTCTAGGGCATATTTCCAACATGTTTCTGTTTTTTTTTTTGAAGTTTTATTGCATGACTAACATCAAATTAAACATACGGATATTTTTTTTCCAGATAAACCATTCCGAGTTCATTCATAATTCAAGATATTTTACATAACCCTAAACATAACCTGAGCACTGCTCTTACATAACTTGGACCGAAATTTAAATCTAAACCCTAAAACTAGACTACTCGTCGTCGCTGGCGCCGGTGAGGTCGACGACCGGCGCCATACCGCCGGCCTCTCCTTCACCGTCGTCGTCGTCGTCGTCGCTAAAGTCCCACCAGTTGTCTTCCTGCGCCTGCTGCTCCTGCACCGCCGCTATGGCCGCCAGCCGATCTCGTTCCTCACGAGTGGCCGCCGCCGTCGCCTCCTCTGCCGACCGGGCCAGCACCGCAAGTAGCCCCGGCGTGTCGTCGGGGTCTCCATCTTGCGCGAGGGCGGCCTGCGCCAGCGGGATCTCAACCAGCGCCGGGGCACGGGCGCCTGCTATGCCGGGGCCGTTGGGGCGGCTGGAGGTGGGCCGTGGCGGCGACGACCAAGGGAAGTGCCGGCCTCGCCGGTAATGTCCCAGACAGGGAGGCCGGCCGCCGCGGCCCTGAACGAGCCGATGACGACGTCAAAGTTCTTCCCGCGCCAGAACCTGCGGCGGGCCCTCCGGTTGTACCGGCCGCCAGGGAAGGCGCGGAGCTGCTCCCTCGTCGTCGTCGGGCCCATGGTGGGGATGCCGTCTGCGCCGATCCGCCATGGCCCCGGCACCTTGGCTGCCAGCGGCACCAATAGGCGGTACCAGGCCAGTCCTCCGTGTCGTCGATGGTGAGGCTCAGCGGCCAGACGCTGCCCAGCCACGCACCCTCGTCGGAGTCGCTGGAAGACATCGCCGACGTGGAGAGGAAGATGTAGATGGGTGGGCGAGGGGAGATGGGCGGGCAAGGGAGATGGCACGACGTAGAGAGGGGCTGGCGCGACCTTTTATAGACCGCAGGGAAGGGAGATGGGCGGGCGAGCCGTCAGTGGCGCGCACCATGAGGGGGAAGGCGGGCGGGTGGAGGGCTGGCCCGGGGCGAGCTATAGGTGGCGCACGCCACGAGGGAGAGGTGGGCGGCCCGGCGCGGGCGAATGGCGGCACGCGCGGCAACGGTGGCGTGGGAAGGCGCGAGGACGGCAGGCGCAGCATCGGTGGCGTCTGAAGCGGCGCGGCAATGATGCCGTGGGAAGGCGCGAGGACGACAGCGCGACAAAGCGAGGCATCGGTGGCGTCTGGCGGGCGGGCGCGATCGCCGCAGCGGCGGCAACCGAAGCGGTCGTGACGGCTGCCGCCCGAGGCGGAAGGTGGCGGCAAGCGCCCGTCGCCGCCGCGCGAGCGATGAAGGGCGCGGACTACGAGGTAGCAAGTGTCTGCTGCAGGAGATCGGCGCGGCGATCGGCGCGCATGCACGCGCGCAATTATCGCAAGCGATTAATCGCACGACGACAATCCGCCGCCACGCGCACACGTCCACGCGCCCACCGGTCAACGCCGACTTTTTAAAATACAACACGCCGCCACGCATCGACATCTGGGCCCATGGATGCTAACTGCTCGTCTCGGCTCGCGTCCTCACGGCTGCCAAGCGGCTCGGCTCGTCCCGCAGCCCCATATACACAGGCACGCGGGGGTATCGGCGTGGACGCGCGGGGGGTTAATTTTTTTACATAAGACGATCGTGCCCCTGACAGCGAAGGGGTATGGGCGAATCTCAGCCCTTGATGTGTTTAAGGGGGTGTACCGAAGCAGAAGTGATATTAGTTGTAGATACATCTCTTTTTATCCATTTTGATGACAAGTATTTTTAGATGGAGGAAGTACTAAACAATCTTGTTTAACTTTTTCAGGGGATTGAACATCAATAAATGAAAAACTCAATTATTTATGGATCCGAAGACGACGGGGTGCTGACCATGCCAGGCCAGACCTGGGTGAAAGCCCATGGGCTTGACCTGGAAGGGGGCATGTCAGGGTCAGGTGGTGCCTCTCTAGGAGAGGTCCTATGTGTAGCATTTTGCGTCAAATTGCCGCCGAAACGCACAGGGGGCACCACTGAGTGGGCTGGCCCATTAGCGGCACTGTAGCCAGCGAGCAACGTGCTGTTGCAAAAAATTGAGCGTCCCCGCGGGGGATCGACCTCGCGACTATGGCTGCTTTATGCCTGTAGCTAGCCACTCGAGCTAATGGCGCGTTCATGAATGCTCTGCACCGCAAAATAATAAAAGAACTCCAGGGAGGGGCTGATCAAACATGTGCTGCAACGACACAAACAAGGCAATGTAGGGGTATTTTTAGAACCTCCAAATCTTTCTTTTAAAAGCGTGAACATTTTTTTAAAACACAAAAAAAATTAGAATTCCAAACATTTTTGAAAAAAAAAGGAACCACAAAAGTATTTTGAATTTGTGAAATTTTTTTTGAAAAAAGGGACATTTTTTAAATTATGAACAAAATTTGAAAGCCCGAACAATTTCTGAATTTGTGAACAAAGTTTGAAAACAAGAACATTTTTCGAAATTGTGAACAAACTTTTTATGGGAACATTTTTTAATTTCTAAACAAATTTTGAAAGCCCGAACATTATTTGAAACTCCGCGAACAAATTTTGAAAATAAGAACAAAGTTCATCAATTATGAAAAAAAAATTATGGGAACATTTTTGAAATTCTGAACAAATTTTGAAAGTCCAAACATTATTTGCAATTCCACGAACAATTTTTGAATTTGTGATCAAATTTTGAAAATGAGAACATTTTTTGAAATTATGAACAAAATTTTGAAACCACAAGATATTCTGAATTTTTTTGAAAGAACAATTTTGTGAGTTTGTAAAAAATTTCACAATGAGAACATATTTTTAAATCTGAACAATTTTCGAAATTTTCAAACTAGTTCGAAAATAAAATTTAACTTGAAAAATAAAAATAGAAAAAACAAAAATGAAAATGTTCAGAAATTCGTGAACATTGGTTTGAAAAAATGATTAGAAAAGACGCGATCAATTTTGAAATTTCTGAACAAAATTTGAAAACAGAAATATTTTGAAAATAAGGAACTGTTTTGAATTTAGGAAAAAAATATTGAAAACAAAAACATTTTTCAAAATTTGAATTTTTATTTAATCTTGAACATTTCTGAAAAAAAAATAAAAAAAGAAAACGGCAAAAATGAAAAAAAATGAAAAACAAAAACCTGACCACAAAGAAAAATAAAAAAGAAAGAAAAAACAAAAAACCGGTTCGGGGAACCTTCTAGAAGGTTCCCAAAACCTTATGGGGTAGTGCCAACGCGATCTACTCACATGGGCCCGACCCAATCGCGTCCGTTCGCAGCTCGCCTGTGCGTTTGTCCGGCAACTTGCCGCAACGGGCGGCAAATAAGAAAATCCCCTCTCTAAGGCATTTCTTATACGGCGCTTAAAGCAATTCTGCCAACTGGCGCATACCCCCCTACGAGCTGGGTCGGCCCATCTTTTTTTTCCTTTCTCTGTCAAATTCCAAAAGAACACGTGATCTACCAATTCATAGAGAAACACACTAACCACTACAACAACACAACAAACCTGATAGGTTACTTCCCCCCTTTTGGGAAGCTTCCTAAACTGTTTTTTTCCAGTTCGCTGGTCAGTTTCTAGGCGATTTTTATTGTTTTTTTCTTTTCTATTTCTTTTTCCTTTTTCTCGTTTCTTGTTCTTTTTTGTTTTCCTAAATTCATGAACACTTTTTCCAAAATCCATGAACAATTTTTCAAAATCGTTGAATTATTTTCAAATTCGTGACTTTTATAAAAAGCGATATTTTATTTCGAAAATTGATGAACCTTTTCAAATTTGTGATTTTTTCTTGAAATTCATAAAAAATCAAAATCGATGATTTTTTCTAAAAACTTGATGAATTTCTCGATTTGTGAATTTTTACTCAAAATCAATGAACTTTTTCTGAAATTTGCGATTTTTTCAAAAAAAATGAACTTTCTAATAATTGACGAACTTTTTTCAAAATTTTGGAATGTTTTTTTTCAAATTGTGAAATGTTCTAAAGTTTGTGAACCTTTTTGAAATTTCATGAACTCTTTTGAATTCAGGAATTTTTATGATTTTGCAAAATATTCTGGATTTTTTGTTTTTTTTTAACTCAACGGTTCATCGGTCAACAAGCGGACTGGTCGAACCAGGTGCATGCTCAGCTGCTCGCTTGCTCGTGCGTGAAGCCTGCCTTGGCCGGCCTACGAATGCTTACGCGTGAGCGCTGGTTGCTTTACGGGCGCAGCAAGCACTGTACAAGAGGTCCCCCTCTCTATCTCTAGAGCGTCACAAGCCCCCAAATTTGTTGTCGCAGTCCTTTGACCCCAGATCACGTATATCTTTTTCTTTGAAAAAAATATATATCCTATTTGGCACGAAGGTCCCCAAATAGCTACCTGACGCGTAGCCCATTCCGTACACACGTATTATGTTTCGTCAGGCCCATGTTGGCTTTTATCCAACCGGTTTTGTGAAGGTTCTAGATCCTTCCCTGAACCGGCTTATTTCTTTTTCATTTGGAATTTCCTCTTCTTTTTAATATTACTATTTTTATTTTTTCTTGATTTCCTTTTATCTTTTCCATTTAAATTTTATTTCTCCGTTCTCGATTTTCCTTTTTCCTTTTTCCGTTTTCATGTTCGTTTTTTACTTCTTTTTCTCTTTTTTCTTTCCATTACTTTTCATTTGCGATTATATTTTAAATTCGTCAATACTTCTGTGGAACCATGAACATTTTTGGAAGTCATGAACATTTTTACAGTTTGTGAACACTTTTTTAAAGCCATGAATATTTTTTGAAATTCTGAACAGTTACCGAATTCATAAATATTTTATGAAATTGTGATGTTTTTTTCGAATTAGCAAACATTTTACCAAATTCATTATTTTTGCAGACATTATGAACATGTTTTTAAATTCACGAACATTTTTGAAATTTTTGGATGAATTTTTCAAATTCGTGAACACTTTTTTGTGTTAAATGAAACATTTTTCGAATTCAGAAAATTTCATGAATCTGAGAAACTTTTTTTGAATCTATGAACTTTTTTTCAAACTAGGGAACAATTTTTTGAATTCGCAAACATTTTTCTAATTTCTGGAACATGTTTAAATTCGTGATTTTTCTCATTAGCAAACATTATTTGATCTCTAACACTTTTTATAGTCCTTTTTTGAATATGCGAACCTTTTCTTAGGAAGCTGCACATATTTTTTTAACTCATGAACGTTTTTGAATTCACGAACATTTTTTGAGTTCATGAATCTTTTTTGAATCAGTTAAATTTTTTGAACGAATGAAAAATTTTCATTCATGAAAATTGTTGCTATTTTGAAAACATTAATAGTTTTAAAGCTGAACATTGTTTATAAATGCATGAACTTTTTGAATTCATGAATTTTTTTATAAATACATGAAATATTTTTGAATTCATGATCACTATTTAGTATGCAACATTTTTTTAAATGACGAACATTTTGGTTTCAAAATCATGAACATTATTTGAATTCTCAGACATTGTTTTAAAATCTTGAATTTTTCTGAATATGCGGACTTTTTAAAAAATCAAGAACGTTTTCTGAATCTGTGACCATATTATGATTGCTTGATAAAAAATTTGAAAATATATCGTAATTTTTTTCGAATTCTCTAATTATTTTAATGTTGAATAAAACAAAAACAGAACGAAAAGAGAAAAAAATAGAAAAATAGGGGGTGAACCGCCTCCCGGACATGGGCAGCCCAAAAAGGGCGCGGGGCGAAGAGAGATTGCGTGTTGGCTGATGTCTACTACGCAACCTTCTTTTTGTAGACGTTGTTGGGCCTCCAAATGCGGAGGTTTGTAAGACTGTACCAAATTTCCCTCAACTGGGTGACTTAAGGTTTATCAATCCGTGGGAGACGTAGGATGAAGACAATCTCTCTGAAAGAACCCTACAACCAAATAACAAAGAGTCTCTTGTGTCCCCAGCATACCCAATACAATGGTAAATTGTATAGGTGCACTAGTTCGGCGAAGAGATGGTGATACAAGTGCAATATGGATGATAGATATAGGTTTTTTGTAATCTGAAATTATAAAAACAGCAAGTTAACAAGTAGTAAAAGTGAGTAAAAACAGTATTGCAATGCTTCGAAACAAGGCCTAGGGTTCATACTTTCACTAGTGCAAGTTCTCTCAACAATGATAACATAATTAGATCATATAACAATCCCTCAACATGCAACAAATAGTCACTCCAAAGTTACTAATAGCGGAGAACAAACGAAGAGATTATTGTAGGGTACGAAACCACCTCAAAGTTATTTTCTCCGATCAATCCATTGGGCTATTCCTATAAGTGTCACAAACAGCCCTAGAGTTCATAGTAAAATTAAGACCTTAAGACACACATCAAACAAAATCCTGTTGTCACCTAGATACTCTAATGTCACCTCAAGCATCCGTGGGTATGATTATATGATATGCATCACACAATCTCAGATTTATCTATTCAAACCAACACAAAGAATTTCAAAGAGTGCCCCAAAATTTCTACCGGAGAATCAAGACGAAAACGTGTGCCAACTGTAAGTGCATCTAGTGCCACCCCTAGTTGGTTTTGGAGTATTGACGACAAACCTGGTTGAGGGACTAATGTGTTCGTGAGAATTGCAGGATAAAACAGTAATAGTCCCTCATTGATTCGGTTTACCTACCGGAGATGACCCCTAAAAATGTGTGAAGACATTGAAGACAATGGTGGTATGTGAAGCTAATCACGTTGAAGACTATGACATGAGAAGACAACGTCTGAAGACTATGGAGCACGAAGACTTAGTTGTTTCGTTGTTTCTTTTCTTCTTTGTTCAGTCACAGGAACCACCGCACTGTTAAGTGGGGTCCAAGTGAACAAAGTCAGAGTGACTGATGTGATGCTCAACCAAATCCTATGTCTTCGAGCGAAGACAATGAGAGAAAATCTTATCCAGAGTCAGATGAGTCAGCTTTACTTGTAGCCCAAGTCAAGCTGCCGCGTGTGTTTGAAATCTGACCATTGAGACACGTGCCAGTTCCTTAGTGACCTAGGGTCATTTCGGACAAATCAGGTCGGGTTGCCCAGTGGCTATAAATAGCCCACCCCCTACACCATAAATTGGTGGCTGCTCAGAGTTAGTATACGGCTTTTGTCGTTTGAGAGCAACCCACCTCCGAAGCTTTTGAGAGAGAATCCTTGCGAGGACAAAGCCCAAACCACCCAGAGCCCAAAGAGTGTTTGGCATCACCGAAGTATTTCTGTCTGCGTGATCTGAAGACTTATTTCACTTGAGGACTGTGAATCCTCCAGCCGGTTAGGCGTCACGTTCTGAGCATCCAAGAGTGATTGTGGATTGCCGGTGAACGAAGTCTGTGAAGGTTTGGGAGTCTACCTTGAAGACTTACCAGAGTGATTGGGCGGGGACTGAGAGTCCTTAGCTCAAGGGGAATAAGGTGAAGACGCGGTCTTCTGAGTTAAATCTCAGCCTCCCTAACCAGACGTACAGTTGTCACAGCAATTGGAACTGGTCGAACAAACCCCTGTCCTCCTGAAGCTATTGGTTCTATCTCTCACTTCTCCTTACTTACAGTTTGTCTTCATGAAGTCATTGCCTGCTTGCACTATCTGTTTGACTTCACTGTGTGACTACTTGTCCTGATTGGCTTCCTACTATTTTGCATCCTGATCTTTACTACCTGGCTGCTAATAGTCTTTGTGCTTTAACTTCATTGAATACTTGACTATGGCTTGCTTAGTGTAGTCTACCTTCCGCTGCATACGAATAGTGTCGTTTCTACTGTTTGTCTTCGAAACTCCCATGTTTTGAAGACTTTCATAAAAATCGCCTATTCACCCCCCTCTAGTCGATAGCTATCCCTTTCAATTGGTATCAGAGCAAGGTTCTCCCTTGTTCTGTGTGATTCGGTTTAACCACCTGGAGTTTTAGCGATGTCGACTGCAGGGATAATCAAAGTCTCCGCTGCGTGCCCCATCTTCGATGGCACTGAATATGCCTACTGGAAGAATAGGATGCGCATGCACCTTGAAGCCATTGATGTCGATCTGTGGTATGTCGTCAAGAATAGCGTTCCCAAGACTGGTGAAGGTGTCACCCCTGTTGATGTCAAGAAGTTCATTCAACTGGACTCTACAACCAAGAACATCATCTGTGGTCATCTGACCAAAGGGCAGTATGGCCATGTGAGCGCTCTGGAAACGTCGAAGCTAGTCTGGGACTGGCTCCCCAAAGTCAATGAAGGCGTCTCAACTCAGCGAGATCAACGAATCAGTACTCTCCGCAACCTCTTCATCCGCTTCAAGAGACAAGACAATGAGAATGTCCATCTCACATTTGATCGCCTCACTGATATCACAAATGAGCTCCAAGCACTCGGTGCAACTGACATTACGAAGCATGAAATAGTGAAGACACTGCTGAGATCTCTTGACAGCTCATTTGACACCCGAGCCCTGATGATACAAGAACGTGATTTCAAGACACTCGATCCGTCAGACATACTTGAGAGGATCAACACACATGAGTACCAGCTATCTGAGAAACGAGATATCTATGGCCCCAACTATGGCCGAACTCATGATTTGAAGGCAAAGGCTGCCGCTTCCTCATATGAAGAAGAATCTAACTGCAGTTCCGGTGATCCTGAAGACATTGGAAAGGAGCTTGTTATGCTTGTAAAGAAGTTCCAGAAATTCACTAAGAAGAAAAGCTTCAGAAAATCTTCACGATCCAGCTCAAGGAATGATGAAGCTTCCACCCATGACAGCAAGAAAAGAACCTGTCACAAGTGCAAGAAACCTGGACACTACATCTATGAATGTCCATAGTGGGACAATGAGAAGAAGAAAAAGAAGAGCAAAGAATATGATTCTGATGACAAGAAGAAGAAGAAATCCTCAAAGTCTTCTTCCAAATCTTCTTCCAAGTCTTCATCACACAAGAAGAGCTCATCAGGCAAGGCACGTGCTTTTGTTGGCAAGGAGATGGATTCAGAGGAGGAGTCTGCTTCTGAGGAGGCGGTGGTGGAGTCTGAGGAGGAGTCCAACTCTGGTGTCGCAAGTCTGGCTCTAGCTACAGCTTACGTCGCCAAGTCCATCTTAAACACTAAAGACAATGGCTCCATCACTAACACTGATGACGAGAACAACTCGGCTCCCACCTACTGCTTCATGGCACGTGGTGCCAAGGCTACGACACCTCGTGCTTCAGAATGGATTATGGATAGTGGATGCACCAATCACATGACTGGCGATCAAAGTCTTCTGATGGATTCAACTCTACGTCCATCAGATAAGAGTCACATTACATTTGCTGACACTGGTAAAAGCAAGGTATTAGGTCTAGGTAGAGTCGCAATATCAAGGGATTAGCACATGGATAAAGTGATGCTTGTTGAATCCCTTGTTTCAACTTAATGTCTTTCTCAATGCTTTGTGACTTAAACATGATTGTGCTATTTGGAAAATATCGCTGCCTTGTACTGATGGAATCTGACAAGTCTCTAGTCTTCGAAGGGTATCGAAAAGATGATCTGTATATGGTAGATTTCTCAACAGGACCGCAGATGGCCGTATGTCTTCTAGCAAAAGCTTCAGAATGCTGGCTTTGGCATCAAAGGCTAGGGCATGCTGGCATGAGGAACTTGCACACTCTCGCTAAGAAGAAGCAGTACAAAAAAAAGACACATCCGTGACATTTTGGGCCGAACGAAACTTTTTTCTGTCATACTTATGACACTTCTATGACGATAATTGTGACAAAACCCGGTATCATCATAGATGTGGTGGGCTCCTACTTCTATGACAAAAAATCATGACAGAAAATGGGCTTTTCTTCCTGGGCGGGCCGGAGACGCAGATGCATGACATTCTTTGGGCCGTCCATGACGGAAAAAACCGTGGTAGAAGCGAGGGCGAGGAAAATTTTGGGGAGTTCCCGGTTACAGTGGGTGGTCGGGGTCCGAGCGATGCACGTTTCTCTCGTACACGTACGTGCGTGTGTGCTAGGCGTTGGCTCTAACTGAACCCGAGCGAGGCGTTGGGCTCTAACTGAACCCGAGCGATTGCACTTTAGGCTACGCGTTACTGAACCCGAGCGATCGATCGATGATCGTTAATCGAACCCGATCGAGCGATTCTTCATCATCGCCGCTAATCAAGCCGATCGATCTGCCTCTCTGGATGAACAGTGAGCGGTGTGAGTGGATGAACAGGACCCGTGGTGTTGCCTCTGGATGAACAGGACCCCGATCGATCGAGCCGGTTGGGGCTGGATGAACAGGACCCCTTGGAGGGCTGGATGAACAGGACGACCCGTGGAGGGCTGGATGAACAGTAGATGGTGGAGGGTGGATAAACAGTAGCCCGTGGAGGGGTGGTTGAATAGGAGCCCGTGGAGAGGGGTGGTTGAACAGTAGCTGGTGGAGTAGCGGCGGTGGAGGCTGGATGAGCAGGAGCCCGTGGATGAGCGATCGCGGTGGAGGCCGGAGGAGGTCGACGGTGGATGAGCGAGCCCGTGGAGGCTGGAGGAGGTCGACGGTGGAGATGAAGCAGATCTCGTGGAGTCTGTTTGCTGCACGCCACACCCTCCCGATGAACAGGACCCCGTTTGACCGTGGCGCCCAACACAAGTCCGTTTCGTCCATTTTGCGGTACGCCACATCCCTCCCGATCAACAGGACCCCCGTTTTGACCATAGGAGGTCCGTTTCCTCCGTTTTGATGCACGCCAAACCCTCCCGATGAACAGGATCCCGTTTCAAAGCGTGGCGGTCGAACACAAGGCCGTTTCCTGCATTCTGCGATACGCCAGCCTCGCTTCCATCGCTGTTCCGTCCAAGCCCTCCGATGAACACGACGGCGCATTCCGTTCGACCCGGCGGTTGGCTCCCCATGAACACGACGACGGCGCTGTTTCTCCGTTTCGACCCAGCCATGTACACAAGCCCTGGCCGTGACGATGCGCGAGTAAGCGTTCGAGACCCGCCCGTATGTGCGTGCGTGGCCATATTTTCTTTCTTGCACCTCGGCGGCTGTGCGACGTGTACATGCTACGTCGCGGCGCCTCTACTACGACACGCGCGGCGCCTCTACTACAACACGCGCGCCTCTACATCCACCAAGTATGTACGTACCGTTCGCGACGAATGACAACACTCGCATGCTTCGACCAGGTGGGTCCCGACCGCCGAGCACTTCCTTGCGTGCGAAGATGTAGTGGTGGGTCCCAGCAGTCCGGGGATGAATCGTTTTTGGACGCACTTCCTTGCGTGCGAAGATGTAGCTAGTGGGTCCCAGCAATGAGGGCGAATCGTTTTTTGCCCGGACGCACTTCCTTGCGTGCGAAGATGTAGCTGGTGGGTCCCAGCGGTCGGGGAGAAGCGTTTTCTTCGCGAAATCGGTGGCCCGTCTAATGGGTCCCTGCTGTCAGGTGGAGGTATCATTATTTTCTGCGTAATAAGGAGGCACTTCCTTGCTGCGGCCATGGACCCAGCTCTCAGCCTCTCCACGTACAGTCCATGTCCGATGGAAGTCGTTCCTGGACCATGTTGACCACGCCGTGCCGAGAGCACCAGGGCGATGGACGACGGCGAGGCCTAGGAAGGGGACGATGCGAAGCCGGGGAAGATGCGGCAGTGGATGCCCACGCGGAGAGGATTATGAGGGTCCACTGGTCCGGCTGTGGTGTGAGGCTGCCGTCGCCGCAGAATAACAGGGGGTGTGGGTGAGTAGAGGGATGGCCTGGCCAGCGGTGGGAGTAGTAGGATGCGGTGAGGCCTCCGCGGCATCACAGCCGGCCACGGGAGGCAGGAGCATGCGGCACGACCGGCGCTGCTTTGGGCGGCTGGAGCAAGAAGACCAGAGGTTGAAGAAGCACTACGGCCGTTGGATGGACATCGTACGGTCTGTCGATCTAAAATCGTGCATATTGACTAAGTTGACAAAGCCCTCTGTCCCCGTCAACTTAGTAGGCCCACTATACTGTGTCCCAGCTAGCAAGGGGGTATTCATTTTTTTTGTGCGTAATAAGGAGGCACTTCCTTGCGTGCGAAGATATAGCTGGTGGGTCCTAGCTGTCAGCGGCGGTAACGTTTTTTTCGTGAAATACAGAGGCCCTTTTGGTGGGTCCCAGATGTCAGGTGAAGGAATCATTATTTTGCGCGTAATAAGGAGGTATTTCCTTACGTGCGGTCATGGACCCAGTTGTCAGCCTCTCCACGTACAGTCTACTTCAGATGCATGTCGGTCGTTGACCACGTTGACCACGCCACGCCGAGAGCGCCAGGGCGGTGGACGACGGCGAGGCCTAGGATGGGAACGACACGGAGCCAGGGAAGACTCGGCAGTTGTTTCCCACGCGGAGGGGAGTACGACTATACGAGGGTTTACTGGTTCGTCTGCCGTCGCGGAGAATAACAGCAGTGTGGTGAGTAGAGGATGGCTAGCCCAGCGATGGGAGTACGATGGGGCGGTGAGGCTGCGTGGTGGCAGCACCCGG
Organism: Aegilops longissima; assembly: GCA_021605205.1. Taxonomy (NCBI): domain Eukaryota; kingdom Viridiplantae; phylum Streptophyta; class Magnoliopsida; order Poales; family Poaceae; genus Aegilops; species Aegilops longissima. The sequence continues at coordinate 101,325,028 of CM038682.1, read as the reverse complement.
CCCATGAGGAGGAGGGAGCAGCAGTCGGCCGGCGCTTGTTTGAGTAATTTGGAGCAGAAGAGCAGAGATTGAAGAAGCACGACGGCCATTGGATGGACATCCAACAGTCACTGCTTGTGCGTCAACCTTCTTTTAGGAAAGTCTCAAATCTGTGGAAAACAACATACAGCCCATCTGCCATTATTTTAAATAATTTACAGCCCATTTGCTAATTCTTACGGGTTTTTTGGAGCCCATATTCTTTTTGTTAGCATTACAGCCCATATTGTGGCCATGGTTAAAAAATTATACGAAATTTTGCATATGTCGGTGCGGTCTGAACTGTTTTTAATCCCGAAATTTCGAGTCACATTCAGACTGATTTTAAAAATAAATGTATATCAATATAAAATCCAATAAATTGTCCATGCATAAAAATCAATGCAATTTAAAATCTCAAAATGAAAAAAGATATTTGAAACTAATTGCCGGTTTGATGTGTTTTAAAAATGTACAACCCATTTCTCATTACTGATAGGCCATTTTCTCGGCCAGCCGAATGAAGCTCAACCTCGTCTTGAAAGAAGATTTGCAGCCCAACAGGCCTGATAAAGCGACTTACTTGACAAATCACAAAAAACTGGGCTAGCCATTTTCAGAAAGAAAGAAAAACTACTGGGCTGGTCTGTGGTAAACATAAAAGAAAAGGCTGTCTAGACAGGCCAGAGTGTCCCGCACAACCCAGTTGACACCCTGCTTTCGTCCCAAAAACAAATTACATAAATGCCACTCCAATTATGGCGATTCATAAAAATGCCACTGCAATTTCCAAACTTTGAAAAATGCAACTGCAATTTTTGCAAACTTTGAAAAACGCCAGTGCAATTTGCAAACTTTGAAAAACGCCACTCCAAACTTCGAAAAATGCCACTAGAAATGGCATGAAATGGCATTTTTCAAAGTTTGAAATTGCAGTGGCATTTCTCGGAAACACCAGATTTGGAGTGGCATTTATCAAATTAACCCAAAACAAAAATAATGGCGAGCTTTGGGTCCCTGGTGTCACCGCTCGTTGTGCAATTCTCTCATTTATTGACTACGTTGACAATGGCATGGGACCCAGATGTCAGAAATTCACTAGGAGGAGCCATTTTTTTATTGGCTTGAAATAAGGAGGCACTTGCTTGCGTCTTGCCATGACCTTGGCGGGTCCTGCTGTCATCCTCTCCACGTACAATCATCTCCGATTGTGTGCGTGTCAACTTGGTAGGCCCACAAGTCAGCACTGTAAACCCGTGGAGGACAAATACAACCCATTTAAAAAATAACAGCCCATTCCATACATTCAAACAGAAAGTTCAACATTGAGCAAAAGTAACAGTCCGATCCACATATAGAGCACTGAACTTCCACGTTGACAACCATCATAGCCAAGTTAACTATCTACTCCCACTAATACTCTAGTAGCGTACAAGTACTAACTTACTCTTAGCTAACTAGACGATGCCGGCCGCCATCTGTAGTACATGCTAAACGCTGGCACCGGCGTCCTGCGCCTCGCCTTGGACTTGCAAGAGGTGCGATAGGGCGCGTTGCTTTCGCTGCTGTTAGCCTTTCCATGCCGGCGTGGTCCACCGAAGCTTCGGCTTCCAAGCGGGAAACCCACTTGGCGAGCTGGTAGTAAAAATCAGCGTCGCAAATGCGTGCGTGCCCGACAGCCTCCAGGGCTATTTGCCGGGCGCCGGCCTCAACGTAGTCGGCCCGATTCTGGGCGCTCGCTCGTGACTCGAGGCGTCGGTGCGCTGCTGCTCCATGTCCCGCTGGCGGCGCAAATCAGCGATACGCTGCTCCTCTGCCAGGCGGTCGCGCTCCAACAACTCCTGCTCCTCCGCCAAGCGGTCGTGCTCGAACAACTCCTCGATCTCTGCATTGCCATCTAAAGACAGATAGAATGCCTCCTCCCTCCGTCTGCCTTCCGGTGAAAAACTGAACACTAGTTCCGGTGGTGACCGCCTCCGGCGTCGCCTACCGTGGACGGGCGGGGGCAAGGCGGACGTGGCGAGCAACGCCGGGCCGGTGGGGGCTTATGAGGATATGGCGAGTTGGGTCACGGTGCCACCAGAGAAGGCCGGGAAACAATACTTATAGGCGGAAGGTAGCGCGACAGTCATCGGAATTCAATGCATAATGGCTTAGCGCGCCAGCTTGCCGTGGAAAACTAGAGAAACTGAAATTATGACTGTGCCGTCCCGTCCCGTCTGGGGCGCACGCGGGCATGGCGGTCAAACGAGTGCACTCGAATCATCTCCCACCTTGTAAATAATGATTCCACGGTTTTAAAAATCCCGCAACAATTAAAGCGCATCTTTTTTCGCATCAGTTAGCTGCCTTAATTACGGCCGGCTGCATGCAGGCACTCAGAATCGCTCGCAGCTAGTACGCGGAGCAGCATGCAACGCGTCGCAGCCGAGGGCACACATGCATCCACTTAAATCGCTGGAATTAATTAGGCTTAAACTTTTGCATGCCGTTAATTATTGCCATGCCTTGGTGTTGCTGCTTTGCTCACGGGACTAATAAACCCGGACGGAGGGAGTACCTTGGTTGGTGAGAGGTTTGAATTAAGCCCTGCAAACCGGAAAGGAGGTACTAGTACGTGCATGATCCGCTATTTATTCGTGTAGGATCAAGTAGGTCGTTTCTTGAATTGAGCCCTGCAAACCGGAAATGAGGTAGTACATGCGTGATCCGCTATTTATCCATGTAGGATCGAGTAGGTAGGATAATGTAGCTTGTCATTTTCTTCAGAGGTAGGCATTTTTATTCAAAAAACTGCCATTTCGGATCTTGCATCGCAAATAAAACTGCCAGGAGCGCATTAGTAGGCTAGCTAGTGATCGATCAGTAACTTGTAAACACTGAGCGAACAGAAATAAGTAACTGTTAATGCATCTCAATGATTCACAGATCATATACAAATATGTAGCTCCAAAAGCAAAGATCAGCCACTTCGGATCTTGTGTCGCAACTAAAACTAACTAGTACGATTCCCATACATAAGATCAACATGTTAATGCATCTCAATGATTCACATATCATACAAATATTAGCTCCAAAAGCAAAGATCTAGAAAAACATCTGTTCTTCCTACTAACATGGATGCTTCTCTTGGCCAACATTCAGTACAGACTGAAAGACAAATTTGTTTGTGAAGCCTACAATTCCTCTTGCAAATGTAAGTGGTTTCACCAACAGCTGGAACCATGAGAACGAGCCACACATGATGGAGGAACATCCACTGCAATATGATTTGATGTTCTCTCGATCACACCGCGAGACTATTTTTGCAATACAAACTTTAACTTAGGCAAAATGATGCCCATTGTATAATCAGACCAAAGCAATGAAGCACCTAGTGTTGGCCAATAAATAGTACAGTACTACTTTTCTGCAGTCCATGAAGTGACTATCCAATCTTTCTGTGTCTATTTTCAAATGGCACTGCATGTATTGACTATACTATTCTCTTGTGCAGTTCAACCAAAATTGCGGACACTTTGTTTGTTTGCCAAATAGCAATGGGCAGACATCTCTGTCTACACAAACAAGCATCTAGTAAACATATACCACACCATGTATTTTCGGTTTAAACATGTCTCTTAAGCTTAGCATCTGTCATGTTCTGCACTGGACAATCTGATACAGTTATGTTTTGCCCTGGACAATTTCATACTGAATTGATTTGCTGGTTCAGAGCAGAAATATAGCGCCTATTCTTCATCAGACCAAGGATATCCATGTTCGCAGTGATGGAAGAGGTGAAATCGATACAACCGAAATTGAGCATCCAATCATTGAATCATGTCCTGCACCTCCAATGTAGGTCCACCCTGCCAATAAATTCACATGCAAACCACTAGTATTACTATCTAATGACAATATAAAAAGAGTAGCAAGATAGTAGCAAACCATGTACCTTCGTAATGAACAACTCATAGTGCCACCAATTGGATAGAAAGGTTTGGAAAAAAACATGCTCCTAATGTTGAACCAATTGGACTTTTTGTGCAGTTCCACTAAAATCGAGCATCCCTATTTGCATAGATATTGAAAGTGTGATTACTATGAAAGTGGCACTAGTTTAAGCATAGACTCACAAATATAAGCATTGCAATTTATTAATTAATGGGAAAAGGTAGCAAGATTGTTTCTAACCACCTGTTTGAAGGAATAAATAAAGCAACAACGGCTGATGTCAGGAAGGCATACATAGTTTTTTTTGAAAAATTGAGCCATTCCTGACCTTTCCTCTTCTTTTAAGCATATTTTGTGCAGTTCAACTAAAATAAAATGCCATCACCGCCTTGATAATTCAGTGACACTGTACAAAAGGAAATGACTTAACATTACATCATGATGTCAGGTATGTAGTCGACAGGCATTAGAGACAAACATGCAGACCTCCTCCGATAAGATAATGAACATCAATTTTAACAAAGGTGTGACTAGCTTTACTGGGATAATTTGAGTGAACTCTACACCCTCTGTTCCTTAATATAAGACATTTTCGCGGTTCAATTTAAAGTACCCAAACGTCCAGTATTTAGAAAAACATTTAGTATTTTTCTTGAGCACATATCTGGGAAAGCTTGCCACACTTTATTTATGTCCATACGCTAATGCAACACCATTCGAATACTACAAATATGCACTAACCCAGTGGCTAGTGCAACAGTAGAGTAGTTAGTTTATTACAGGGTACAGTACAATGGTTTTACTGAACATATTTCAATAAACTCTAGCATTGGAATATTTCTATAAGAATTAACAATACAAAATGTAAAGGTAACAAGTTTCAGCATTGGTATACTAGCTGTGCATGAGCATTAAACCAAATACAAAAGTCTGAAGGTAACTAGCATTATAACTAATGACAGAATAAAAAAATTGCAAACCATGTACCTCCAAGGTAAATATCATTTCGAACTCGGGGGGACCTAAAAAATTGCTATCTCAATCTTGATAATCGATCAAACATAAAAACTTGATCGAACGAATCAAGAGAACAACCGGAGGAGGAGGTGCCCACTCTTGACCTTTCCTCTTGTCTTCATAATTTTTTGTGCAGTTTAACCAAAATAAAATGACATCAGCGCCTTGGCATTTTGGTGACACTGTACAAAAAAATTAACTTATCTCATAAAAGTAAGGTATGTAATCTATAAGCATTAACAGTGTAAAAATCTGAAGGTAGTAACAAGTTTCATCATTGGTATACTGGTTGTGCAACAACATTAGAATGCCTTAGCTGAAAAATCTTTAATACATCCACAATCAACAGCTAACCCTGAAATAATCCAGTGACATTAAATGACATTGCTTAAATTTATCGGTGGCATTAGGTGAGAGCGGCATTAGTTAAATGTGGCATCACTTTAGCAGTAGCATTGCTTGACTTGACTGCTGGCGTTATACTAACAACAACAAAAGTGGCAATAAGAGCATGGGAGGCCCATTCGGACAGTGGGCGCACCAGTACAATGTACCTCCACGGACGCAGAGTGCCGAGCGGGGTATGGTTGCCCAGAGCAACAAATATCTAGGCAGCATATGTGGATTACGTCCCATTTTTGTTCTCTTTAGCCACCTTTTTCCTATGTGAGGACAACAAATCGATCGACCTGGTCATTCTCTATTGCGTTGTCATGCCTTTCTACCCTTCTTCAACCAAGAGACACGAGACTCGTTCCTTAGCTACTGATTTTCCCCTTTTCAACCTAGATGCAGGTTCGACGCCTACTCTCTTGGACAGTACAGTCTCCTTCCTTTCCTTATTCAACCTGGACATGGATTAGATCGCATGAAGTAGGGTTTCCTTTAATAGTGCAAATTATGGTTTTAAATGCTGTGTGGCCAGCAGAGCGAGAGGATAGCAAATTGGGAAGATGGTGGAGTGGAAAAAGATCCACATGCAACGACGTGGCAGATGGGGCAATAGAACAAGGGTATGGTTCAAAAAGAGGTAGCATACCTGAGGGTCGGCGGGAAGTGGCTTCGCTCGTGGTCGTCGTCCTCCGCACACACTACATCATCGAGCTTGGGGACGGAGGCCATCCCGCGCGCTAGGTCTGAGAGGACGGCCTTGCCGTCAGTGCGTGACCTCGCTCGCCGACGACGAGTGCGTCAACGCTACACGTCCTTTTCTTCCCCGGCGGAGCTGTGACCACCGGTGAGGAGGGAGAGAGAGGCCATCTTTTTTAGATCTGAAGAGAGGGTGGTAGTGTGAGAAGTAAGTGGGCAGCCCTTAGCAAGAAAGCGTTGAAGCTCCAGCCTATATATCTTTTTTATACTACTAGTACTGGAGGTGGAGTAGTGGTAGAGTAGTTTATATTTTCTCTGCATACAGTACCAGTTAGTCATGCTTCAAAACTGAACGGCACGCCATTAAAAAAATAAAGGTCGATAACTAATGCGGCACCTCGGGCCAACGCGGCCAGATCGCATTTTGCACGAGAAATTACACACCATGTTTCGTTGACATGTGGTCCCGTTCCAACATATGAGTGAGACGACGGCGAGTCCTTTTCTACTAGTATTTCCGAACGGACTTTTAGGCCGGTGCGCCTCTTCGTGAACCGTGGCAAACTGGCAATCGTCCACTGACTCTTCTCCTTTCCCTCTCGATTTGGAACTGTTGTCGCACGCTCTTCCTCTCCCTCCTCCATTTTCCTTTAGCCCTTCACCCTTCCTTCTGCCATTGTTCGATCGTCTTCTCCATGGAGGGAACAGGCCGGAAACGACCCCGTTATTCTTGCCCCGATCTGAAAGATGACGTGGTGGAGGAACTCATTGATCGGTGCGACGTCATCACCTCGGCTAGCATGGAAGGTTCGTTCAAGACCATTCTCGACTCAACTAATAACATCATTACAAGGAACCCAAGAGTAGGAGCGGTTTGATCTCCCCTATCTTCTTCGCCGTGACCCTGATGACTGGCGCGGGGACGACGGAGGCCTCGCCTTGTGCAAGTTGATGCCGCTTGATAATGATACGTATGATGTTAAGATGCCATCGCTTGAGGGTAAGGCTTGGACAGGCGCAAATGGAGATTGGGTTGTTTACATTGGGTCCAACTGCGAGTGGGAACTTGTGAATGTGTACACTCGTGACCGGGTTCCACTTCCAAAAGTCTCAGCAGACTGCCCAGAGGTTGAGCACACCGGTATTGTACGCACATTGAAATACAATCATGGTGACTGTCTTCTACGGAAGATAGCAATTTGTCGAGTTCCCAACCGCTCTTGGAATTACAACAACTATGAAGTTGTTGCTATCTTCGACAAGCTTGTTGCCGTCCTTCGAGGTTCGACTGAATGGATATTGCTCAAAAATCAGTTTCTGTACACGGATGAGTACTGTGATGCAATTCAATACGAGGGCCTTGTGTTTGCTGCCATCACTCGTGGCATTGTTTTTGCATGGAATCCTTATGCTTTCGGTACGTTTGTCTTCCACCGTAATTATAGTTGTTTCATCCACATGCATGCGGGTTAGCAAGTTTCCCTTTACTAACTAACCTTCTTCTTGTGTTTCGAAGGTCCTGTGAACATTCCACCACCTATACTTGAAAAATTTTATAACCAAGGGGGAGATGACGATGGTGATGATCACGAGCATGAGGACGAGCAACGCCCATATACTCTGTGGCGCCTGGCAACTAATTCCGATGGATCACCTCTTCTTGTGTGTCTACAACCCACTGATGATGTTACTACTAAGGAAGCAGGTGTAGTCTCCCATGGTCGCACTCTCCGGACCTATTCCAACACCTGTTGCATGGTATTCGGGATGGATACTAGTGTGCTAGCGCCAACTCCTTCTCCCTGGTATAGAATTGATAGTCTTGGAGAAAACTCGCTCTTCCTTGGACAAAACTATCCAATGATGGTGAAAGGCGATCCAACTGCTGTTGACACAACATTACTACCATTTATGAGAAGCAACTGTGTCTATACCTCGGACATTTGGGTGGTTCCCTACCGGCATCGATATACTAGGCCGCTTCAGCCTGGATGATCAGTCCTGCGTTGGTCTCGAGATCGACAATGGATGGCCCGTCCCAGAGAATCACTTGTGGTTCAAAGCAAGCGTTTCCAACGCCGAGGAATGGTTGAGTTGAAGTTCATTTCATTGCTTGTTATTTGTTGTGTGATGAAAACTTTAGTATTTATAATGTATCCTTGTTGTCAATATGGGTTGATGACCTGTTGTATGTAATAAAATGATATGCCTGTGATAAACTTACTAAATTTATGAATGGCTTTCGAGTCGCTTCTGTGAGTGAGTGGTGCGACGAGGCAATTTTTTTCCAAATACATAATTGTACGTGCATTGCAACAGGTTATCGGATGAGGCCAATCAACAATAGTAGTACACTATTTGTACTAGCTTCACATGCTTCGCGCGTCGGGCGGGTGTTTTTACTGTAGCATTATGTTATTGTATTCGTTGTATGTAACCAGCACCTCAAATCCTCGATACTAGTACTATATAGTAAGTAGTAGGAGTAGTAGGGTGGCATGGGACAGAACAAGCATTCACGTCCAGGAGTACGGCACACGCCACCAGCACGACATCCATCTGAGACAATATTATTTCTTGGAGTCCGTGCTAGAGCAATCTCTTCAACCTCGTCGTTTCTCTAACTTCAGCCATCGCACGGCGGGCGAGGTGGGGGTTTGCCGATAGTAGGTTTCCTCAACTGCAGTCCCACTTGTAAGGCCAACTCCAACACACGACCCCAAAGGGACCTCCATTTTGCACGAACTCCAATAATAATTTTGACTAGAAAAGCAATACCAACGCACGAACTCCTGTAAGTTGGATTAGTGCCTTCTCGATGCATTCATTGTTGATCTGCGGAGGCTCGATCTTGCGTGCTTCTTTCTTCTTCGAGTGTAAAGAAGTAGACGTTTCTTCCTCGCATCCTAGTCTCATGTCTAGCCTCTAGTAGGAGTATCAACAAGTGCACTAGTCTCATCTCTAGCCTCTATGCTAGCTAAAAGTGCTAGAACATCTACTAAATTGCGCTCTATCAATATATCGATGTACTCTTCTTCCCAATACCAAAACTTGCATCCATTCTACTCCCTCCGTTCCACAATACATGCCTTCTATTTGTCAAAATATAGATGTATCTAGACATGTTTTAGTATATAGGTACATCCATTTTTGGACAAATGGAAGTCAAGTATTTTGGAACGGAGGGAGTACACAATAAATTTTTTAAGTTAGCACAACTAGTCTAATCCGAGAGCACAACCGAAGATTTGGTCGGGTTCTTCCTCATTTTGCCGACACGTGGGACATCCAGCATCCAGGTCATGTCATGCAAGAAAATAGAGTGGTAGTTGAAGCCACGTGATGTGCATCTTGGGTTAAACTGTAAATAGAATCTTACTACTCTTGAGTAATTCCAAAAGCGGTCACTGAAGATCTTTATTGGATTTGTTTTTCATCACCAGCACGTCGAGGTGAAAGATGTGCAGGTTCAGTGGGTCCTCTTGCGTTTTCACTGACATGTGGGACCGCATGTGAGCAAACAGACGATGGGCTCCGCGCGTCCGCTGGCTGGCTGAGAAGAGAGATAGAGGAGGGCTGAGCACGAACTCCAGGAAATTTGTTCTACGTACCTTGATATAGGATTGATAACCCACAAGTATATGGGGATCGCAACAGTTTTCGAGGGTAGAGTATTCAAGCCAAATTTGATGATTCGACACAAGGGGAGCCAAAGAATATTCTCAAGTATTAATAGTTGAGTTGTCAATTCAACCACACCTAGAAACTTAGTATCTGCAGCAAGGTGTTTAGTAGCAAAGTAATATGATAGTGGTGGTAACGGTAACAAAAGTAAAGACATCAAAAGTAATGTTTTGGTATTTTGTAGTGATTGTAACAGTAACAACGGAAAAGTAAATAAGCGAGAACCAGTATATGGAAAACTCGTAGGCACCGGACCAGTGATGGATAATTATGCTGGATGTGGTTCGTCATGTAACAGTTATGACATAGGGTGACACAGAACTAGCTCCAGTTCATCAATGTAATGTAGGCATGTATTTCGAATATAGTCATACATGCTTATGGAAAATAACTTGCATGCCATCTTTTGTCCTACCCTCCCGTGGCAGCGGGGTCCTATTGGAAACTAAGGGATATTAAGGCCTCCTTTTAATAGAGAACCGGAACAAAGCATTAGCACATAGTGAATACATGAACTCCTCAAACTATGGTCATCACCGGGAGTGGTTCTGATTATTGTCACTTCAGGGTTGACGGATCATAACACATAGTAGGTGACTATAGACTTGCAAGATAGGATCAAGAACTCAAATATATTCATGAAAACATAATAGGTTCATATCTGAAATCATGGCACTCGGGCCCTAGTGACAAGCATTAAGCATAGCAAAGTCATAGCAACATCAATCTCAGAACATAGTGGATACTAGGGATCAAACCCTAACAAAACTAACTCGATTACATGATAAATCTCATCCAACCCATCACCGTCCAGCAAGCCTACGATGTAATTACTCACGCACGGCGGTGAGCATCATGAAATTGGTGATGGAGGATGGTTGATGATGACGACGGTGACGAATCCCCTCTCCGAGCCCCGAGCGGACTCAGATCAGCCTCCCAGAGAGATTAGGGCTTGGCGGTGGCTCCGTATCGTAAAACGCGATGATTTCTTCTCTCTGATTATTTTATCCCCGAAGGCCAATATATGGAGTTGGAGTTGGCGTCGGAGGGTCACCAGGGGGCCCACGAGGTAGGGGGGCGCGCCCAGGGGGGGGGGGCCCACCCTCGTGGACAGGGTGTGGGCCCCCTGGTCTTCTTCTTTGGCGAGGATTTTTTATTAATTATCCTAAGATATTCCGTGGAGTTTCAGGTCGTTCCGAGAACTTTTATTTTCTGCACAAAAACAACACCATGGCAATTCTGCTGAAAACAACGTCAGTCCGGGTTAGTTCCATTCAAATCACACAAGTTAGAGGCCAAAACAAGGGCAAAAGTGTTTGGAAAAGTAGATACGACGAAGACGTATCAACTCCCCCAAGCTTAAACCCTTGCTTGTCCTCAAGCAATTCAGTTGACAAACTAAAAGAGAAAAAGAAAAACTTTTACAAACTCTGTTTGCTCTTGTTGTTGTAAACATGAAAAGCCAGCATTCAAGTTTCAGCAAATATTATGAACTAACCATACTCACAATACACACAAAGGTCTCACAATTACTCATATCAATGGCATAATCAGCTAGCGAGCTATAATAACAAAACTCGGATGACAACACTTTCTCAAAATAATCATAACATGATATAACAGAATGGTATCTCGCTAGCCCTTTCTGAGACCGCAAAACATAAATGCAGAGCACCTTCAAAGATCAAGGACTGACTAAACATTATAATTCATGGTAAAAGAAATCCAGTCTAGTCATACCCAATATAAACCAATAATAATGAATGCAAACGACAGTGTGCTCTCCAGCGGGTGCTTTTTAATAAGAAGGGTGATGACTCAACATAAAAGTAAATAGATAGGCCCTTCGCAGAGGGAAGCAGGGATTTGTAGAGGTGCCAGAGCTCGGTTTTTAAAATAGAGATTGAATAACATTTTGAGCGGCATACTTTTGCTGTCGACGCAACAACTATGAGATGATGATATCTTCCATGCTAAACAAATTATAGGCGGTTCCCAAACAGAATGGTAAAGTTTATACTCCCCTCCTCCACAAGCATCAATCCATGGCTTGCTCGAAACAACGAGTGCCTCCAACATTCAACGGGTCCCAAGGGGAGTTTTGTTTGCAATTATTTTGATTTAGTTTGCATAAAGCATGGGACTGGGCATCCCGGTGACCAGCCATTTTCTCGTGAATGACGAGCGGAGTCCACTCCTCTTGAGAATAACCACCTAACATGGAAGATAAGGACAGCCCTAGTTGAAACATGAGCTGCTCGAGTATACAAAACAGAATTTCATTTGAAGGTTTGGAGGTTGGCACATACAAATTTACTTGGAACGACAGGTAAATACCGCATATAGGAAGGTATAGTGGACTCATATGGAACAACTTTGGGGTTTAAGGAGTTTGGATGCACAAGCAGTATTCCCGCTTAGTATAGGTGAAGGCTAGCAAAAGATTGGGAAGCGACCAACTGAGAGAGCGACAACAGTCATAAACATGCATTAAAATTAATGCACACCGAATACAAGCATGAGTAGAATATGATCCACCATGAACATAAATGTCATGAAGGCTATGTTGATTTGATTCAACTACATGCGTGAACATGTGCCAAGTCTAGTCACTCAATTCATTTAAAGGAGGATACCATCCCATCATACCACATCATGATTATTCTAATAGCATGTTGGCACGCAATGTAAACCATTATAACTCATAGCTAATCAAGCATGGCACAAGCAACTATAATCTCTAAATGTCATTGCAAATATGCTTACTTCATAATAGCTAACTCAGGAACAATGAATCATCATATTTACAAAAAACAAGAGAGGTCGAGTTCATACCAGCTTTTCTCATCCCAATAAGTCCATCATATATCATCATTATTGCCTTTCACTTGCATGACCGAACGAAGTGTATAATAATAAGAGTGCACGTGCATTGGACTAAGCTGGAATCTGCAAGCATTCAATAAACAGGAGAAGACAAGTAATATGGGCTCCAAGTTAAATAAACAGTCATGCATATAAGAGCCATTTCAACAATTTAATCATGGTCTTCTACTACTGACCCCCAAAGAAAAGAAAATAAATAAAACTATTTACACGGGAAAGCTCCCAACAAGCAAAAGAAGAACGGGAAATATTTTTGGGTTTTCCTTTTTAATTACTACAGCAAAGAAATAAACTACTACTAATTTTTTTTTGTTTTTCTAAAGGTTTATTAAACAAACAAGAAGAAAGCAGGAAAAAGAAAATAAACTAGCATGGATATTACAGTGAAAGAGTATGAACACCGACATCTAGCAATGAGTGTGTGTGAACATGAATGTAATGTCGGTGGGAAATACGTACTCCCCCAAGCTTAGGCTTTTGGCCTAAGTTGGTTTATTGCCAGGGATGGCCTGGCGGATACCCATAAGTGAAGCTGGGTTCATACTGTGACGCAGCGGCTATCGCCTCCTGAGCTGCAGCGTAGCGTCGAGCTGCCTCCGCTCTTTTTCTCGTACTCATCTGCCTCTTCTCTGGTAATAATATATCTTCCCTTTGTCTAAAAATCAAAGAAGGCAGGAGCAGGAAGAGCAATATGGACTACACGACGTTTGTTAAAGATTAGTCGATACTGGAGAGGTGGCTCTGTCCTCTCAACAAACTGGTGGGAAACCATAGAATTAAAATCTAAATACGAAGGGGGTAACTCCATATCACCCTCACGAATATCTATCTCAAGAAAATTAGCTAAGCGGGTTGCATAAATTCTTCCAAAGAAATCTCCGTTATGTCTATTCTGATGCAACCTCCGAGCTACGATGGCTCCCATATGATAGGATTGGTCTCCCAATACAGCACTTCTGAGAATGCTGAGATCAGGGGCACATAAGTGACATACTTTATCCTTAGCATTAATGCATCTACCTATAAAGAGAGTAAAATAGTGTATAGCAGGGAAATGAATGCTCCCTAAAGTGGCTTGTGTTATATCTCTAGATTCCCCCACAGTTATTTTAGCAAGAAAGTCTCTATATTCAGATTTAGGGGGATCCCTGACACTACCCCATGAAGGAAGCTTGCAAGCAGAAGTGAAATCCTCTAAGTCCATGGTATAAGATTTGTCATAAAGGTCAAACATGACTGAAGGAGAATTACGCGAAGATGAAAACTCAAACCTCCTCACAAATGAACTTGTGAGATCATGATATTGGGGGCATTTGTCAGCTTCAAAGTCCTCATGACCGGCGTTGCGCAAATACGCGCTAAATTCTTCTTTGATTCCCACTTGATTCATAAAATTTTCCGAAGGCCATTCACAGGGCCTAACAGGAGCATCTCTTGGTGGTTCCTCGCCAGCATCACGTATTGCAAGCCTGGGACCTTGCTTCCTTGAAGGGCCACCTTGGAACATCCTCCTAAACATATTGTCTCCTCTGAAAAATTTCTGAATTTTTTTTAGTAACTTCATATAAAAGTGAACCAACATCAATAAAATTGATAGCAACAACTCCTACAAGTGCCTAGAGCCTTTATAAAGCATTGGAACTACTTGGAACCACATAAATTTGACATGCAAGCTCAAGAACATGGTCACCTATGCAGCACAAATTTGCAACGAATAAAGCACTAGAACAAAAACTAATTGGACCAATGGAGGGGTCACATACCAAGGAACAATCTCCCCAAGCAGCTTTGCGAGAAGTGCTTTGAGCAAGGAGATCGAAAATCACAGCAACGGGGGTTGGAACTCGTGCTTGAGTTGGTTTTTTGTGTTTGTGTGAGGCAGAGGAAGAAGATGGGTGCAGGAATAAGTGGAGGAGGGCCACCATGGGCCCACGAGGCAGGGGGGCGCGCCCAGGGGGGCAGGGCGCGCCCTCCACCCTGTGGCCAGGTGGCAACTCCCCCCGCGGTGATTTTTGCACATAAAATTCTCAAATATTCCCGAAAAAATCATATTAAATTGGCACGGTATTCTGAGGACTTTTATTTTCGGGATATTTTTGTATTGCACGGATAAGTCAGGAAGCAGATACAAAAATACTATTTTACTTTATTTCTACTAAATAACAGGAAATATAAAGAGGGTACAGAAGGTTGTGCTTCTAGTTTCATCCATCTCATGTTCATCAAAATGAATCCACTAACAAGGTTGATCAAGTCTTGCTAACAAACTCATTCTGATTAACATGGAACCGGAGAAATTTTGAATAGCACTATGTTACCTCAACGGGGATATGGACATCCCCAATAATAAGAATATCATACTTTTTCTTGACAGTAGGGAGAGGAAATTCAAAACCTCCAAATATAATCGATGGAACTTTTCCAATAGAGTTGATGCTGTGGACCTGAGGTTGTTTCCTCGGAAAGTGTACCGTGTGCTCATTGCCATTAACATGAAAAGTAACATTGCCTTTGTTGCAATCAATAACAGCCCCTGCAGTATTAAGGAAAGGTTTTCCATGAATAATAGACATACTATCATCCTCAGGAATATCAAGAATAACAAAGTCCGTTAAAATAGTAACGTTTGCAACCACAACAGGGACATCCTCACAAATACCGACAGGTATAGCAGTTGATTTATCAGCCATTTGCAAAGATATTTCAGTAGGTGTCAACTTGTTCAAGTCCAGTCTACGATATAAAGAGAGAGGCATAACACTAACACCGGCTCCAAGATCACACAAAGCAGTTTTAACATAATTTCTCTTAATGGAGCATGGTATAGTAGGTACTCCGGGATCTCCAAGTTTCTTTGGGATTCCACCCTTAAAAGTATAATTAGCAAGCATGGTGGAAATTTCAGCTTCAGGTATCTTTCTTTTATTAGTAATAATATCCTTCATATACTTAGAGTAAGGATTTGTTTTGAGCACATCAGTTAATCGCATACGCAAAAAGATAGGTCTAATCATTTTAGCAAAGTGCTCAAAATCCTCATCATCCTTTTTCTTGGATGGTTTCGGAGGAAAAGGCATGGGTTTTTGAACCCATGGTTCCCTTTCTTTACCATGTTTCCTAGCAATGAAGTCTCTTTTATCATAACGTTGATTCCTTGATTGTGGGTTATCAAGATCAACAGCAGGTTCAACTTCTACATCATTATCATTACTAGGTTGAGCATCAACATGAACATTATCATTAACATTATCACTAGGTTCATGTTCATCACCTGATTGTGTTTCAGCATCAGAAATAGAAATATCATTTGGATTCTCAAGTGTTTCAGCAATAGGCTCACTAGAAGTTTGCAAAGTCCTATCATTTTTCTTTTTCTTCTTTTTAGAAGAACTAGGTACATCAATATCATTTCTCTGAGAATCTTGCTCGATTCTCTTAGGGTGGCCTTCAGGATACAAAGGTTCCTGAGTCATTCTACCGGTTCTAGTAGCCACTCTAACATCATAATCATTTTTCTTACTATTCATTTCATCAAGCACTTCCTTTTGAGCTTTAAGTACTTGTTCTACTTGAGTGGTAACCATAGAAGCATGTTTGCTAACAAGTTTAAGTTCACCTCTAATATCCGCCATATAATCACCCAAGCGTTTAATCATATAGGCATCTTGTTTTAATTGTCTACCAAAATAAGCATTAAAGTCATCTTGCTTAAACATAAAGTTATCAAACTCATCCAAGCACTGACTAGCAATTCTAGTAGGAGGGACTTCAGCTTTATCATATCTATAGAGAGAATTTACCTTTACTACCTGTGTCGGGATATCAGGAGGTTCTTCAGTAAATAAGTAATTGAGATCATATACTTCTTCAACAGGCGGTAAATTAAGACCGTGTATTTCTTCAATAGGAGGTAAATTCTTAACATCTTCAGCTTTAATACCTTTTTCTTTCATAGATTTCTTTGCCTCTTGCATATCTTCAGGACTGGGAAATAGAACACCTCTCTTCTTCGGAGTTGGTTTAGGAATAGGCTCAATAATTGGCTCAGAAGCTGGCTCAAGAGCTGGCTCGGGGGGTGCCCAATTATTTTCATTTGTCAACATATTTTTCAATAGAATTTCAGCTTCATCCGGTGTTTTTTCCCTGAAAAGAGAACCAGCACAACTATCCAGGTAATCTCTGGAAGCATCGGTTAGTCCATTATAAAAGATATCAAGTATTTCAGGTTTCTTAAGAGGATGATCAGGCAAAGCATTAAGTAACTTGAGAAGCCTCCCTCAAGCTTGTGGGAGACTCTCTTCTTCAATTTGCACGAAGTTATATATTTCCCTCAAGGCTGCTTGTTTCTTATGAGCAGGGAAATATTTAGCAAAGAAGTAATAAATCATATCCCGGGGACTTTGCACACAACCAGGATCAAGAGAACTAAACCATATCTTAGCATCACCCTTTAATGAGAACGGAAATATTTTGAGTAAATAAAGGTAGCGCGATCTCTCATTATTAGTAAACGGGGCAGCTATATCATTTAACTTAGTAAGATGTGCCACAACAGTTTCAGATTCATAGCCATAAAAAGGATCAGATTCAACCAAATTAATTATATCTGGATCAACAGAAAAATCATAATAATCCTTATCGGGAACGCAAATAGGTGAAGTAGCAAAAGCAGGGTCGGGTCTCATCCTATCTCTAAGAGATTCTTTACTCCATTTAACTAGCAACCTCTTAAGTTCATATCTATCCTGGCAAGCAAAAATAGCTGCAGAAGATTCTGCATCAAAAAGATAACCTTCAGGAATAGGAGGCATATTTTCATCATCACTCTCATCATTGTATTCAGGTGCAATAATTTCTCTTTCTCTAGACCTAGCAATTTGCTCATCAAGAAACTCACCAAGGGGCACGGTAGTATCAAGCGTAGAAGTGGTTTCATCGTAAGTATCACGCATAGCAGAAGTGGCATCATCAATAACATGCGACATATCAGAATTCATAGCAGTAGCAGGTTTAGGTGTCGCAAGCTTACTTATAACAGAAGGAGAATCTAGTGCAAGGCTAGATGGCAGTTCCTTACCTCCCCTCGTAGTTGAGGGCAAAATCTTGGTCTTAGCGTCTTTCAAGTTCTTCATAGTGTCCAGCAGATATAAATCCCAAGTGACTCAAAGAATAGAGCTATGCTCACCGGCAACAGCGCCAGACAAAGGTCTTGATAACCCACAAGTATAGGGGATCGCAACAGTTTTCGATGGTAGAGTATTGAACCCAAATTTGTTGATTCGACACAAGGGGAGCCAAAGAATATTCTCAAGTATTAGCAGCTGAGTTATCAATTTAACCACACCTGGAAACTTAGTATCTGCAGCAAGGTGTTTAGTAGCAAAGTAATATGATAGTGGTGGTAACGGTAACAAAAGTAAAGACAACAAAAGTAAAGACAACAAAAGTAATGTTTTGGTATTTTGTAGTGATTGTAACAGTAACAACGGAAAAGTAAATAAGCGAGAACCAGTATATGGAAAACTCGTAGGCACCGGATCAGTGATGGATAATTATGCCGGATGTGGTTCGTCATGTAATAGTTATGACATAGGGTGACACAGAACTAGCTCCAGTTCATCAATGTAATGTAGGCATGTATTCCGAATATAGTCATACGTGCTTATGGAAAAGAACTTGCATTACATATTTTATCCTACCCTCCCGTGGCAGCGGGGTCCTATTGGATACTAAGGGATATTAAGGCCTCCTTTTAATAGAGAACCGGAACAAAGCATTAGCACATAGTGAATACATGAACTCCTCAAACTATGGTCATCACCGGGAGTGGTTCCGATTATTGTCACTTCGGGGTTGCCAGATCATAACACATAGTAGGTGACTATAGACTTGCAAGATAGGATCAAGAACTCACATATATTCATGAAAACATAATAGGTTCAGATCTGAAATCATGGCACTCGGGCCCTAGTGACAAGCATTAAGCATAGCAAAGTCATAGCAACATCAATCTCAGAACAAAGTGGATACTAGGGATCAAACCCGAAAAAAACTAACTCGATTACATGATAAATCTCATCCAACCCATCACCGTCCAGCAAGCCTACGATGGAATTACTCACGCACGGCGGTGAGCATCATGAAATGGTGATGGAGGATGGTTGATGATGACAACGGTGACGAATCCCCCTCTCCGGAGCCCCGAACAGACTCAAGATCAGCCCTCCCGAGAGAGATTAGGGCTTGGCGGCGGCTCCGTATCGTAAAACGCGATGATTTCTTCTCTTTGATTTTTTTCTCCCCGAAGGCCAATATATGGAGTTGGAGTTGGCGTCGGAGGGTCACCAGGGGGCCCATGAGGTAGGGGGGCGCGCCCAGGGGGGGCGCCCCCCACCCTCGTGGACAGGGTGTGGGCCCCCTGGTCTTCTTCTTTGGCGAGGATTTTTTACTAATTATCCTAAGATATTCTGTGGAGTTTCAAGTCGTTTCGAGAACTTTTATTTTCTGCACAAAAACAACACCATGGCAATTCTGCTGAAAACAGCGTCAATCCGGGTTAGTTCCATTCAAATCACACAAGTTAGAGTCCAAAACAAGGGCAAAAGTGTTTGGAAAAGTAGATACGACGGAGACGTATCAAGGCTCGATATAGTGGGGTGGCATGGGCCATAACTAGCATTCACGTCTAGTAGTACGGCACACGCCACCCACACGAGTCCCATCCAACACCAATTTTCTTGGAGTCCGTGCTACAACCATCTCTTCTCCCTCCTATTTTCTCAGCCATCGCGCGGTGGGCGGGGTGGGGGTTTGCCGATAGTCGGTTTGCTCAACTGCGGTCCCACTTGTAAGTGAAAATGCAACACCACACACATTCCTCCTTGAGAGGCGTGCCAGACCAACCGTGTGGGGGTGCGACGCGAACACGGCAGGCTTTTCCTTTTGAACTCGTAACTTGTAAAATTTGGTTCTGCTCCATGGCGCGACCGATAGATAGAAAATAACGATTTTGCCTAGAGTAATGAGAAGTTTGGTTCTGGTGCCGTTCATGCATGGAGTACGTACGAAAATTATGAAGTTGATGTGGAAGGTAAGATAATTACTAGTAGTACCATATACTACTACATGGATTTGACGGAAAGATAAAAATACATACGGATCCATCAACGACATCCTCACGCCCTAGTGCGCCGGGTCACCAACCAACGTGTGAGGAGCAACGGTGTTGGCGGCGAGCTCAACGTGCTTCTGAACAATGCCGTCCAAGGTTGCCCTGCGGTCCAAGAAGGCCAGCATCCTATCGTCTTCCTCTTGCATGTAGTAGTCCTTGTGGACGATTTGCGCGTGAGACGTGGTGATTATGTCGATGGTGTCTTGCTGCGCCGGGAGGCAGCTGCTGTGGCCAGCGACCTCGAGGTGGACATTCTCAAAAGCGACGGCGGCAGTCGCAGGCCACCAAAGGCGCCAAGAGGTTGTCACCATAGTGGCCGTTGAGGGTGGCGGGCATCGCAGAGCCTGGGCGCGTCGGCTGGAGGCGTACGTCAAAGTCGTCCGCGAGCTTCTTGATGACGGTGAAATTGTCGAGGAAACCGACGAGGACCTCATCGAACAAGGAGACGAAGCTGTCGTCCAAGCGGCCCCTCGCCCTGGCGGCTGATACGTCTCCAGCGTATCTATAATTTATGAAGCATTCATGCTATATTACTATGTGTTTTGAATGATTATGGGCTTTATTTTCCACTTTTATATTATTTTTGGGACTAACCTATTAACCGGAGGCCCAGCCCCGATTTGCTGTTTTATGCCTATTTCAGTGTTTCGAGGAAAAGGAATATCAGATGGAGTCAAAACGGGACGAAATCAATTGGAGAAGTTATTTTTGGAAGGAAAGCCACCCGATGGACTTGGAGTGCACGTCAGGAGATACGGGAGGTGCTCACGAGGGTGGGGGGCGCGCCCTCCCCCCTGGGCGCGCCCCCTGCCTCGTGGGGCCCCCGTAGCTCCACCGACGTACCCCCTGCACCCATATATACTCACGTACCCTAAAACTCTAGAACATAACCTAGATCGGGAGTTCCGCTGCCGCAAGCCTCCAGAGCCACCAAAAACCAATCGGGACCCTGTTCCGGCACCCTGCCGGAGGGGGATCCCATCACCGGAGGCCATCTTCATCATCCCGGCGCTATTCATGACGAGGAGGGAGTAGTTCACCCTCGGGGCTAAGGGTATGTACCGGTAGCTATGTGTTTGATCTCTCTCTCTCTCTCTCGTGTTCTCTCTCGTGTTCCCTCTATGGCACGATCTTGATGTATCCCGAGCTTTGCTATTGTAGTTGGATCTTATGATGTTTCCCCCCCTCTACTCTCTTGTGATGAATTGAGTTTCCCTTTGAAGTTATCTTATCGGATTGAGTCTTTTATGAGAACACTTGATGTATGTCTTGCCGTGCTTATCTGTGGTGACAATGGGATTTCACGTGCCACTTGATGTATGTTTTGGTGACCAACTTGTGGGTTCCACCCATGAATCTATGCATAGGGGTTGGCACACGTTCTTGACTCTCCGGCAGTAGCTTTGGGGCAATCTTTGAAGTACTTTTATGTTGGTTGGATGAATCTGAGATTGTGTGACGCATATCGTATAATCATGCCCACGGATACTTGAGGTGACAATGGAGTATCTAGGTGATATTAGGGTTTTGGTTGATTTGTGTCTTAAGGTGTTATTCTAGTATGAACTCTATGAAGGATTGAGCGGAAAGAATAGCTTCATGTTATTTTACTACGAACTCTTGAATAGATAGATCCGAAAGAATAACTTTGAGGTGGTTTCGTACCCTACCATAATCTCTATGTTTGTTCTCCGCTATTAGTGGCTTTGGAGTGACTCTTTGTTGCATGTTGAGGGCTTGTTATATGATCTATCTATGTTATTATTGTTGAGAGAACTTGCACTAGTGAAAGTATGAACCCTAGACCTTGTTTTCTATCATTGCAATACCGTTTACGCTCACTTTTATTGCTTGCTACCTTGCTGTTTTTATTATTTCAGATTACAAATACCTTTATCTACTATCTATTTTGCACTTGTATCTCCATCTCTTTGCCGAACTAGTGCACCTATACAATTTGCCATTGTATTGGGTGTGTTAGGGACACAAGAAGTTTTTGTTATTTGGTTGCAGGGTTGTTTGAGAGAGACCATCTTCATCCTACGCCTCCTACGGATTGATAAACCTTAGGTCATCCACCCGAGGGAAATTTGCTACTGTCCTACAAACCTGTGCACTTGCAGGCCCAACAACGTCTACAAGAAGAAGGTTGTGTAGTAGACGCCAAGCTCTTTTCTGGCGCCGTTGCCGGGGAGGCCAGGTAAAGGGTACTCACACTCCATCACTAAGCTCTTCTTTGGTGCGATGAGTGCTTGAAGGTATATCTTTAGATCTTGCAATCGAATCTTTTTGTTTATTGTTTTAGCACTAGTTTAGTTTATAAAAGAAAACTACAAAAAAATGGAGTTAAGTTTGTCTCATACGCTTCATCTTTTTAATATCTTTCGTGAGTATGATGGAAAAGAAAATTGTGCTCAAGTACTAGAAGAAGAATTACATAGAATTCTTGGCATAAAATATGTGAAAGATGAGCATGATTGCAATGTTGTTAGTATGAATTCCTTGAATATCCATGATGCTAATGATATGCTAAACCACAAGCTTGGGGAAGCTATGTTTGATGAAGATGATATTTTTTGTCCCCCAAGCTTTGATGAGAAAATTTACTATGATGAAAGCATGCCTCCTATCTATGATGATTATTGTGATGACACGTATGCTTTAAAGAATAATGATAACCATGAAACGTGTCATCTTGATCTTAATTTTCAATCACATGATAGTTATTTTGTTGAGTTTGCTCCCACTACTATCCCGAATGAGAAGAATTTTGCTTATGTGGAGAGTAGTAAAAATTCTATGCTTGTAGATCATGAAAAGAATGCTTTAGGTGCTGGTTATATTGTTGAATTCATTCATGATGCTACTGAAAATTATTATGAGAGAGGAACATATTCTTGTAGGAATTGCAATAATACCAAGTTTCCTCTCTATGTGCTTCAAGTTTTGAATTTATGCTTGTGTTACCTTCCTATGCTAGTTGATTATTGTTCCCATAAGTTGTTTGCTCACAAAATCCCTAGGCATAGGAAGTGGGTTAGACTTAAATGTGCTAGTCATATGCTTCATGATGCTCCCGTTATGTTTCAATTCTTATCTTTTACGTGAGCATCATTGTCATCATCATGCCTAGCTAGAAAGGCATTAAAGAAAAGCGCTTGTTGGGAGACAACCCAATATTTATCCTTACTGTTTTTGTGTGTCCACATGATTATGCTACTGTAGTAAGCATGTTTTATAGCTTTTGTTTCAATAAAGTGCCAAGTAGAACCTTTGGGAAGACTTGGGTGAAGTTTATATGATCTTGCTGTTAAAAACAGAAACTTTAGCGCTCACGAGATTAGCTGCCATTTTTTACTGGAGAGTGCTTTTAGGTTGATTCTTTTTTCATATGATTAATAGACAAATTACTCAGGTCCAGAAATTTATTTCATAATTTTTGGGTTTCCAGAAGTATACGTTTGATACAGATTACTACAGACTGTTCTGTTCTTGACAGATTCTGTTTTCTATGTGTTGTTTGCTTATTTTGATGCATCTATGGCTAGTATTAAGTGGTATGAACCATAGAGATGTTATAATACAGTAGATATTACACCAATATGAATTTAGAATGAGTTCATTACAGTACCTAAGTGGTGGTTTTATTTTCTTATACTAACGGAGCTTACGAGTTTTGTTTTGAGTTTTGTGTGGTTGAAGTTTTCAAGTTTTGGGTAAAGATTCGATGGACTATGGAATAAGGAGTGGCAAGAGCCTAAGCTTGGGGATGCCCAAGGCACCCCAAGGCAAAATTCAAGGACAACCAAGCAACTAAGCTTGGGGATTCCCCGGATGGCATCCCCTCTTTCGTCTTCGTCTATCGGTAACTTTACTTGGAGCTATATTTTTATTCGCCACATGATATGTGTTTTGCTTGGAGCGTCATTTTCTTTTGACAGTTTTTGCTTGCTGTTAGTTAGAATAATGTTTTGCATCTTTAGTTTCAATAAAAAAGTCAAGGATAGCCTTTGCCATGCTTATTTTGCTAGTTTGCATGTTGCTGTTTGAAAACAGAAAGTTTACCACTGTTACAAAAATTCCCTAGAAAAGTCAGAGAAAGGTATAACGTTGAATCTTTTTGCATATTAAGCTCTGATAAATTTATTACAGTGGGAATTTTAGTTAATAATTTTTGGAGTCATGTAAGTATTGATACTCTTGCATTCTTTACAGACTGTACTGTTTTGGCAGATTGCTGTTATGGTTGCATTGTTTGCATATGTTTGCTTGTTTAATGATTCTATTTGATGATAGGAGTATTAAATATGCAGAGGCATTTAGTATTCAGTGTTGAATAATAATTTTAGTGATTTGTTACAGTAGAAGATGATAAGGTTTTGCATTGGTTTATACTAACCTATCTCACGAGTTCTTGTTGAGTTTGTTGTGAATGAAGCTTTTGATAAAAAGAAGAGAAACCATGATATGAGAGAATTGAGGAGACATAAAATCTCAAGATTGGGGATGCCCAAGGCACCCCAAGATAATATTTCAAGAAGTCTCAAGCATCTAAGCTTGGGGATGCCCCATAGGCATCCCACCTTTCTTCGTCGGCAATCATCGGTTAGTTTCGGTTGAGCCTAAGTTTTTGCTTCTTCACATGAGTTGTGCTATACTTGAATGTCATTTTATTTTGTTTTGATTGCTGATTGAATACAATACCAAGATCTTAAATTCTTTTATGAGAGAGAGTCTTCACATAGTTACATAATTATTTAGCTACTCATTGATCTTCACTTATATCTTTTTAGAGTAGTTTTTCATTTACTCGTGTGCTTCACTTTTATCCTATGAGTAAATGGTTGAATGAGTTGAATGTCATAAATCTGAAACTATATATGTTTCATTTGCTTATCCCATGGGGAGTAATGACTTCACATCTAAGAAGTAGAGGTTGTAAATTTATTGACGGTTAGCAAGCATCGTATTAGTCATTTGAACAATTCATGAAAGAATATCGAAGGAAGAGAGATTTCACATATAAATATATTATCATAGACATCTTTTATAATTGTGAGCACTCATTAAGTATGACATGCTAAAGAGTTGATATTGGACAAGTAAGACAACGTAATAGGTTATGTTTTCTCGCATCTCAGTTAAAGTATGTTGTCATGGATCATTCAAACATGTTGAGCTTGCCTTTCTCCCCTTGCTAGCCTAAATATCTGTACTAAGCGGGAATACTGCTTGTGCATCCAAATTCCTTGAACCAAGTTTTTGCCATGAGTGTCCACCATACCTACCTATATGCGGTATTTACCTGCCGTTCCAAGTAAATTTGCATGTGCCAAACTCTAAACCTTCAAATTATAATCTGTTTTGTATGCCCGAATTGCTCATGTAGCAACTAGGGGCTGTCAGTGTCTTCCATGCTAGGTGGGTTATTCTCAATAGGAGTGGACTCCGCTCCTCATTCACGAGAAAGTGGCGGTAACCGGGATGCCCAGTCCCATGATCAAGAAGATCAAAATCAAATCAAAATAATTAAACAAAACTCCCCCAGGATTGTTGTTAGTTGGAGGCACTCGTTGTATCGAGCAAGCCATGGATTGATGCTTGTTGGTGGTTGGGGGAGTAAAAACTTTTACCATTCTGTTTGGGAACCGCCTATAATGTTTGTAGTATGGAAGATATTGGGAACTCTTGGTTGTTATGTTGACAATGAGATCATACCTCTCAAAATTATTTATCTCTATTTTAAAAATCGAGCTCTGGCACCTCTGCAAATCCCTGCTTCCCTCTGCGAAGGGCCTATCTTTTACTTTATGCATGAGTCAAGGTGATCTTCACCTTTCCCTTTTTCATTTTATCCTTTGGCAAGCACTTTGTGTTAGGGTGATCCTGATATATATATCCAATTGGATGTACGTTAGCATGAACTATTATTGTTGACATCACCCAAAGGTGAATACGTTTGGAGGCAACATTATAAGCCCCAATCTTTCTCTGTGTCTGATTAAAACTTCATAACCAAAACTATTGCATGAGTGTTAGCAATTGTAGAAGACTATGTGATAGTTGAGTATGTGGAGTTTGCTATTTCTGAAAATAAGATGAATTGCAATTGTTTTGATGACTAAGAATGAAGTTTGCTAGTTTTCGAGAAAGTTTATGGTCTATGCTTTGACATGTGAATTGCTTGTTACTAGTTCGTGAAAAGTTTTATGAGATGAACTACTGTTATGACATATTATCATGCTAGAAAAGGTGATTGAAATTATCATTGATCAAACTTGTGCACCTCTGGCATTCACACTTCATAAATTCTTTCTTTTATCATTTACCTACTCAAGGACGAGTAGGAATTAAGCTTGGGGATGCTGATACGTCTCCAACGTATCTATAATTTATGAAGCATTCATGCTAAATTACTATGTGTTTTGAATGATTATGGGCTTTATTTTCCACTTTTATATTATTTTTGGGACTAACCTATTAACCGGAGGCCCAGCCCAGATTTGCTGTTTTATGCCTATTTCAGTGTTTCGAGGAAAAGGAATATCAGACGGAGTCAAAACGGGACGAAATCAACTGGAGAAGTTATTTTTGGAAGGAAAGCCACCCGATGGACTTGGAGTGCACGTCAGGAGATACGTGAGGTGCTCACGAGGGTGGGGGGGGCGCCCCCTGCCTCGTGGGGCCCCCGTAGCTCCACCGACGTACCCCCTGCACCCATATATACTCACGTACCCTAAAACTCCAGAACAGAACCTAGATCGGGAGTTCCGCCGCCGCAAGCCTCCAGAGCCACCAAAAACCAATCGGGACCCTGTTCCGGCACCCTGCCAGAGAGGGATCCCATCACCGGAGGCCATCTTCATCATCCCAGCGCTATCCATGATGAGGAGGGAGTAGTTCACCCTCGGGGCTGAGGGTATGTACCAGTAGCTACGTGTTTGATCTCTCTCTCTCTCTCGTGTTCCCTCTATGGCACGATCTTGATGTATCCCGAGCTTTGCTATTGTACTTGGATCTTATGATGTTTCTCCCCCTCTACTCTCTTGTGATGAATTGAGTTTCCCCTTTGAAGTTATCTTATCGGATTGAGTCTTTTATGAGAACACTTGATGTATGTCTTGCCGTGCTTATCTGTGGTGACAATGGTATTTCACGTGCCACTTGATGTATGTTTTGGTGACCAACTTGCGGGTTCCACCCATGAACCTATGCATAGGGGTTGGCACACGTTCTTGACTCTCCGGTAGTAGCTTTGGGGCACTCTTTGAAGTACTTTTATGTTGGTTGGATGAATCTGAGATTGTGTGACGCATATCGTATAATCATGCCCACGGATACTTGAGGTGACAATGGAGTATCTAGGTGACATTAGGGTTTTGGTTGATTTGTGTCTTAAGGTGTTATTCTAGTATGAACTCTATGAAGGATTGAGCGGAAATAATAGCTTCATGTTATTTTACTACGAACTCTTGAATAGATAGATCTGAAAGAATAACTTTGAGGTGGTTTCGTACCCTACCATGATCTCTACGTTTGTTCTCCGCTATTAGTGGCTTTGGAGTGACTCTTTGTTGCATGTTGAGGGCTTGTTATATGATCTATCTATGTTATTATTGTTGAGAGAACTTGCACTAGTGAAAGTATGAACCCTAGACCTTGTTTCCTATCATTGCAATACCGTTTACACTCACTTTTATCGCTTGCTACCTTGCTGTTTTTATTATTTCAGATTACAAATACCTTTATCTACTATCTATTTTGCACTTGTATCTCCATCTCTTCGCCGAACTAGTGCACCTATACAATTTGCCATTGTATTGGGTGTGTTGGGGACACAAGAGACTTTTTGTTATTTGGTTGCAGGGTTGTTTGAGAGAGACCATCTTCATCCTACGCCTCCTACGGATTGATAAACCTTAGGTCATCCACTTGAGGGAAATTTGCTCTGTCCTACAAACCTGCACTTGCAGGCCCAACAACGCCTACAAGAAGAAGGTTGTGTAGTAGACGCCGCCGCCTCAAGCAATACCGGAGACGTTCCTCGGTGGGGGCGCGGGCATGCTAGGACCATCTTCACAGCCGGCTGATGCTCGCGCTCATCGCCTCCATGGGTCTATCTTAGCTTCTAGTCAACGGATCTTGCTATTCGAGTGATCACTCTTGCCCTTGGTTAGCGTGCGTAGGTGCATAGAATTTCATACTACTCATCGGCTCTCTACTGCACCTGCCTTTGGCTGTATGATAGGTGGGCCAGCCACCCCTTGGGCCCACATGTCATTCACCCAAAGGCAGTTGCAGTAAGGCAATGAAGCCGCGTCCCCCTCCATGCCGGTGCAGTATAGTCATCTCACCGGACCTCTAGTTGGGGCCAAATGAGAGAAGTTTGATTTTTACTGGTTTATTGGTCCCCTTTGCACTTTGCGCCAAGTTTTGACCTTTGATTTAACTAATAAAATGTTAATGCATGTAAACAAAAATGTTGTGTAAGTCACCTTACGAAAACCAAATAATCCCAAAACACTTAGGCAGGGTGCATTAACTCCCTCATTGTTTCTTATTTCGTGACATATCAACCAATGAGAGATGTGGGCCGTGC
This sequence comes from Aegilops longissima, assembly GCA_021605205.1. NCBI lineage: Eukaryota > Viridiplantae > Streptophyta > Magnoliopsida > Poales > Poaceae > Aegilops > Aegilops longissima. The sequence continues at coordinate 101,296,625 of CM038682.1, read as the reverse complement.
ATGGTTTCAATGACTTGAGACTACCCAACATGACATGAGTGCTTAGTTCATTGCATGTAATCCTATTACTCTAGTTAGCAAAAAGACATTAAGTTCTCTCGCCGATAGGAAAAAACACCATGTATTTATTTACAGATGGAGTAGTACATTTTTTGTGACATGCATTACTAGATATTGCTAGTCAAATACTAAAATCCAGATGGACGTGGTAGTACTCCTAAATCCAGACGGTGGTGCTACTAGTACTAGTAGCAGTACTACCAATGTAGTAGGAGTACTAGCACTGTACTACCCGTTGGTCAAATTATTACATGCTTCTCCTCACAGTGAAGTGACAAGAGCCTGCGGCGGAGATGACACCTGAGTATAGGCGCCGTGTTCGGCATACCATAGTCAGCCTCACTGTCTGCAGTCACTATCATCATGGCTGTAGAGCTAGCCTGCTTACAACTAGCCCTGTTCGACATAATTTCCCGTGCGTAGATGCCCGTGCATTGCACGGAACACCGAGATTGGGGGTGGACGGCGCGAGCAGCGGCCATCACGCCAGATTTTTCCACAGCCTTCTAGATGTGGTGGGGAGGAGATAAGGCTGATTGTGAGAGACAAGGAGTTGTTTGTAAATAGGGAACAAGTGCGGGCATCTTTTTACAAAAATGGAGAAGCTTGGTTTGTATGCGTCAGATCTAGATCCGACGGCTATTGGTGAAAGATGGGAGGCACAACATCATCACCAACTCAGGACCTGTTTGATTCGCAGGATTTTGAAAACGCAGGAATAGGACACGACAATATTACAAGTTTCAAACTGATATTACAAATGTTAGGAGTAATGCTGCACCTACGAAGAGGGAATTACTAGGAACTTTATGAACTTTTGTTACTTTAGGTGGATGCAGCATTATCGTACAAACTAAAATCCACCACCTTGACAAGTCACTAATGGGCAAATAAGTTTTCGAGTCTCTGGCCACTTGATGTTTCAAAAACAAATTCATCTTCTGCGGAGACTTTGTCATTTAGGCTTAGACGTTTGCAGTGATCAGCACACTATTCATTGTTGTGCCATAGAACGCCAAACCTCATTACCTTGAGCACACTTGCCTCCAGAACAAAGAACCTGGCCAATTTAATCTCAGATGTGCTGCCTCGGTAGTCGATCAAATCAATTTCTGTAAGATGGAGATCAAGGCATTCGATGAGATTGTTATAGTGCAACACATTTTTAACTTTCGGGTCTTTTTTTTATCTGCAAAAGAAGAGAACATATTAGAGCAGCTGGCTGTATAAGATTGCCGTGTCATCAAGAGGTACCAATATCATTCGCTCATACGATAGGATTGGTTGGCTAGTGATATTTTTTCACTCTCTCTCTCTCTCTCTCTCTCTCTCTCTCTCTCTGTTTCCTCTCATTTAACTAGGAGCACGTGAAGAGCTTGGGCATTTGTTGCCTTCCACTATGTGGCCGATGCCATATTTCGCAAAAGTATGCCACATAATACGATCGATGTCAAATCAAAGATTTTGGCACCGCCTCGCGATGTGAGAGAGTTGGCACCGCTGTGCACAGCACCCACATATATAAACAAATCAATCAAACCAACTACACCAGCCTCTCACTCTCCCAAACAAGTGTTTTTTATTGCCTCAGTCCTCTCTCTCTCCCACGCAGTGTTTTTTCATTGCGTGATTTAATTTGGCACCGGAGGGAAGTACGTGATCCAGATTGGGGCACCAGGTGAGCAATGGAGGGGCATCGATGCTAAATGCATCACAAGTGATTTTGGCACGTGTTTTGGCCTACATAGCCCACTTTTGTAATACTACCTCGTATTTAGTATAAAATTTTGACCATAGATTTACCTAAGAAAATGCCAATGCATGTCACTAAAAATTACACAATTTGAAATTATGTTCAAATACGAATCCAACGATATAGTTCTTAGTGACATGCATTAACATTTTGTCAGTTAAATCTATGGTCAAATTTTGATACTACAAAATTGGAAGAGTAAACCAGGACGGAGGTAGTACTTGCTCTTAGGGTAACCATAGAGTTACTGGAGTAGTCTAAGTTACTTTCCACTATGACTAGCCTAGGCTACTATAGTAGTACAACATAAAAACGATGCAGGTGATCACGTGAGAAAAAATACTAAAAACATTTCTTTTGGTGCAGTGCGTAGATGCAGTTTTGAACACTACACTTGTCATCGTAATTTGGGAAAATTACGAAAAAAATTGAGCTACGTTGTGATTACCGTTTACTTATAGAAAAGAAGTTTCACCTTGATGAGTAGCTTCGCCGTGCACGGAAAGCATGTAAGGAATCCAACAACTTGATCCAGATTGGGGCCGATAGATTTTAGTGCCAAGATCTTCACTGTGCGCATGGACTGGGTCAAGCTTGTGGGAATCATTTTCTGGAAGACGGTCATAAATACATCAAGAAGAAATTTAAAAATGTGAATTTCAAGAAAACGAAGAAGAAGATGAGTGCTGTACCTGAACAATTATGGATCCAATAAAGAGTTCGGAGAATTTGGCAGACGAGTACACCAACGCTGTCAATTTCGGCGCGTCAATGACCCTGATTTTTGTTGGACCTTCTAGATCTGATACAAGCAATCTCTCAAGGAAAGGCGCATTCTCAATGACCATAACGTGGAACAGCTGGAGTGATCTCTTCCCAATTGATGTCTTGTTGCGGGGCCAGCAAGACACATAAATCCATTGGAGATTAGTTGAGGTGATGTGGAGGCTAATGAACCCGTGGATCTGCTCAAGACGAAGGTACTCGATCGCAATACAACTGCAGAGCAGATGCTCCATAGCCTTCTTCGAGATGACAATGTCGAAGTGGTCGAGCTGCTTGAGTTGAGGGAGAATAAGGGCGGGCGCGACATTAATCCGGGGAAGATAGCAGGAGCTGAAGCTGGCGCGGCACAGCGTTGGCGTGAGGCGGAGCGCGGAGGGCGGCAGAGAGCGACATCGTCCAGCTTCAAATCTGAGCTCCTCGAGCTGATCTAGGGCGGGGAATAAGAACCATTCGTTGAACTTAGGTTGGACCTTGCAGTTGGTACTGAACATGCGGATGTCAAGGCGTCTGGCTGGCCCAGGGTGCAATGAAAGGATCTTGGAGACTGCGGCCATGTGTTTGCAATCCCCGTCGCAGAGGCAGCTATCGACGGTGAGGTTGAGAGGGACGCAGCGCCAGAGAGGGGCGCCACCGCCGGGAGAGCAGGGCGGTCCGCACGGCATATTTGGTGGGGAGGAGGCTGATGATGACGAGTAGCATGTCGTCAGGGAGGCTGCCGATGAAGTCCAGGCTCGCTGGATGCGGTTTAGGCTCGAGCCACCTCCGCTTGTTGGTTGCCTCGCCGTCCATCTCAACCGGCGGCGACGCCGGTGTACACGTGTGCTGGTGTGTGTTGTGTACTGGGTGTGTGTGAGTGCGTCCTTCTGTGCATGCCACCGGGCAGTGGTGAATTGTGCGTGACTGTGTCCTTCACGCGCAAGAAGTGTGTCCTCAATGTGCCCTGAATTTACTAGCGAGCGGGGTGCTACCCCGAGTGGTTTCAACTTTGTTTACTTCACCGCGTGTCAGATGGGACTCTTGTTTACTTATTTTCACCCACTGCCACATGGGACAGCACACGAAGATACAGAACACGAGCTGACAAGGCAGCATGTGAATTGGTTGACCGGTCAACTAAACAATATACGGAGCTATACGCTCGCACAGTGAGCATATAATCCGTCGGTATAGAGAGTTCGAGTGAGAGGGAAGGCCCGTGAGAGATAGCAGCGAAGAGAGAGAAAGAGCTACTCCCTCTGTTCGATAATGTAGTTCCAACATTTTTTTAAAAGTCAAACTTTTGAAACTTTGACCAAGTTTACAAAGAAATTACTTATATCTACAATACCAAAGATAAATGATAGTATGAAGTAAGTACATGTTGTGATGAATCTAATGATCGTTCCAGATGTAAATGTTTTTCTCCACATATACCTGGTCAAACTTTTCTGAGGTTTGACTTTTCAAAACATCCATATGCTTATGGATGTGGCAGAGTCCCTAACTAGCGAGAGAGAGAGAGAGAGAGAGAGAGAAAGAGTGAGTGAAAAAAGTGTGTGTGTGCGTGTGTGAAAGAGACATGGACAACACACAATAAAAGTAGAGAAAAAGCGTGCGTGTCTTATGCAAACATATCACACATGCATCTTCGACAACGGAGGCAAGGTGAGGAGATAGCGTGTGGTTGTTTGGAACCGAGAGAGCAAGACCCCTAGCACGTGGCCAAGAGGGGTCTGACAAACAAGGGAGAGAGGTCGAGAGAGACGTACGGAGAAAATGCAGACATGGGGAGGAGAGAGTGTATGTTTTTCATAGAGAGATCCCTTGGAGATTGTGATGGGACTACATGGGTGGGAGATCGAGTGACAAGGTGTGTGCGCGATAGAAGATGCCTCGAGAGATATCGAGATAGACGTATGGATGGAAGGAGACAATACGTGTGTTCCTGATGGCTAGTAAGAGATAATCATACTTAGGAGGTGGGGGTGATTGTGCCTATGATGGAGTGAGGGATTATGGTACTTAGGGGGGTGTGTGTTACACGGAGAGAGAACAAGGGCGGAGAGTGTTGGATGGGTCTATATGTATAGCGCGAGCGAGACATGTGTATGTGTGAACCAGGGTGCGTCCTGAGCATCTTTTGCTTGGCCTAGGGTTGTGGCTGGATTTCATGCACGATTGTTTGGTTTCTACCCTATGAAAAAGAAAGCCCGCCTGGCCTGGGTTCCCTTGCACTTTAATTAGCCTGGCTGGACTCCAGACACTGCAAGTAGCTGTTGGGGAACGTTGCATAAAATAAAAAATTTCCTACGTTCACCAAGATCAATCTATGAGTTCATCTAACAACGAGAGAGAGAGATGCATCTACATACCCTTGTAGATCGCGTGCGGAAGCGTTCAAGAGAACGGGGTTGAGGGAGTCGTTCTCGTCGTGATCCAAATCACCGGAGATCCTAGCGCCGAACGGACGGCACCTCCACGTTCAACACACGTACGGTCAGCGTGACATCTCCTCCTTCTTGATCCAGCAAGAGGGGAAGGAGAGGTTGATGAAGATCCAGCAGCACGACGGCGTGGTGGTGGATGCAGAGCCGGCAGGCTTCGCCAAGCAACCACGGGAGGGAGAGGTGTAGCAGGAGGGAGGGAGGCGCCAGGGTATTGGGTGCGGCTGCCCTCCCACCCCCCCTCTTTATATAGGGACTGGGCGCCGGCCCTAGAGATGGGATCTCTAGGGGGGCGGCGGCCAAGGGGGGTGGAGTGCCCCAAGGCAGTGGAGGCGCCTCCCTAGGGTTCCCAACCCTAGGCGCAGAGGGGCCTGGGAGTGGACCAGCCCACTAGGGGCTGGTTCCTCCCACTTCAGCCCACGGGCCCTCCGGATAGGTGGCCCCACCGGTGGACCTCGGGACCCTTCCGGTGGTCCGGTACAATACCGTGACCCCAAACTCTCCCGATGGTCAAACTGCACTTCCTATATATAATTCTTTACCTCCGGACCATTCCGAACTCCTCGTGACGTCCGGGATCTCATCCGGACTCAACAACTTTCGGTTTGCTGCATACTCATATTCATACAACCCTAGCGTCACCGAACCTTAAGTGTGTAGACCCTACGGGTTCGGGAGACATGTAGACATGATCGAGACGGCTCTCCGGTCAATAACCAACAGCGGGATCTGGATATCCATGTTGGCTCCCACATACTCCTCGATGATCTCATCGGATGAACCACGATGTCGAGGATTTAAGCAACCCCGTATACAATTCCCTTTGTCAATTGGTATGTTACTTGCCCGAGATTCGATCGTCGGTATCCCAATACCTCGTTCAATCTCATTACCGGCAAGTCACTTTACTTGTACCGTAATGCATGATCCCGTGACCAGACACTTGGTCACTTTGAGCTCATTATGATGATGCATTACCGAAAGTGGGCCCAGAGATACCTCTCCGTCATACGGAGTGACAAATCCAGCCTCGATCCGTGTCAACCCAAGACACTTTCGGAGATACCCGTAGTGCACCTTTATAGTCACCCGATTACGTTGTGACGCTTGGTACACCCAAAGCACTCCTACGGTATCCGTGAGTTACACGATCTCATGGTCTAAGGAAAAGATACTTGACATTGGAAAAGCTCTAGCAAACGAACTACACGATCTTTGTGTTATGCTTAGGATTGGGTCTTGTCCATCACATCATTCTCCTAATGATGTGATCCCGTTATCAATGACATCCAATGTCCATAGTCAGGAAACCATGACTATCTGTTGATCAACGAGCTAGTCAACTAGAGGCTCACTAGGGACATGTTGTGGTCTAAGTATTCACACGTGTATTACGATTTCCGGATAATACAATTATAGCATGAATAAAAGACAATTATCATGAACAAGGAAATATAATAATAATCCTTTTATTATGCCTCTAGGGCATATTTCCAGTAGTAGCCTGGCCCAGGCGACCGATTTCAAACGCCTGGCCGTGCCTGGTCGTGCGGCCACGAGGCTAACAGCAACATGGATGGATATTATCATTAAATAATTGCTGCATGGATTGATTGATGGGACGTTGATGCTTTGCTCGGCCTGCATGAACCAAACGCTTCAGCACCACACTAGCCTGGCCAGGCAGAAATATTTTACATCTCACGTCCACACCAGGCAGTACTGGCCATCAAGGCATGAGGGTCAGTTCATGAACCAAACTGACCAATAAAGTTTGAGAGAGATTGAGGAGCCCCGATAAGGATGAGTGGTACGTCAGATAGCTGAGAGGGGGAAAGAGATATTCCATCGCACGATAATGCAGTGCATGTAAATTTTTTAGAAGTCAAACTTTGGAAACTTTGATCAGGTTTACGCAAATGTTATTTATATCTACAATACCAAAGATACATCATACAAAACTACATCTCATAGTGAATCTAATGGTATATGTTTGCCGTACTAGATGTAATTGTTTTTCTCCGCGTACATGGTCAAACTTTGTGATGTTTGACTTTTCAATAAATCTATATGCTATGGACCGAGGATAGTGCCTAAGTTGAGACAGATCAAGTGCATGTGAAGGAGAATGAGTAAGTGTGCAAAAAGAGTATGTGTGTGAAAGAGAAAGTGACAACAAACGATAAATTAGAGAGAGTGTGTGTTTTTTCGTTTCTTATGCGAACATATCACGCATGCATCTCCGAGATAGAAAAGCGAGGCGAGGAGATACACGAAGATAGCTAGTGTGTGATTGTTTGCAACGGAGAGAGACACCCCTGTAGCACATTTCCAATAGAGGTCTGGCCAACAACGAACAAAGGTCAAGAGGGACACATGGAGGACATGGACGCATGGGGAGGGAGAGAGGGTGTGTTTGTGATAGAGAGATCCCCTCGAGATCGTGAGGGGACTATATGGGTGGGAGATCGAGGGAGGTGCGTGCGCGATAGAAAGATGCCCCGAGAGAAATCGAGATATACCATGCACATGTTTGTGATGGAGACTAAGATTAGCTAGTCATATACATGTAGGGGGAACTGCGTGTGCCTACAATTGAGTGAGAGACCACCATACTTGGCTAGCTAGGCATGAGATTGTGTGTGTGCGTGTGAGATGGAGAGAGAACTAGGGAGAGATATAGAGTTTTAGATGGGCCTATATAGTGTGAGTGAGATATGCATGTGTATGTGTGACCCAGGTGGATGGAGAGTTTGAGAGAGGGGGGGGGGGGGAAGAGCTCCGAGACGATCGAGTGGTGCGTGAGAGAGTTAAGGGCAAAGAGCCAAGGAATTTGTGTGCGTACGATGAGTGCACCCAAGATATCTAGCTTGGACTAGCTAGAGTATCATCCATAGTGTGCGAGAGAGACCTACAGATGGTGTACATATGCATGCGAACTAGAAAGACCCCCCCCCCACACACACACACACAGAGAGAGAGAGAGAGAGAGATGGAGAGACAGGGAGAGGGACCAACAAAGTTTTTGTGTCAGATTCGTGCGACAGAATTGAAGATTGTCAGCGAGAGAGAGAGAGAGAACAGGAGTCCAGGAGAGGGGGAGGTCGCGTTTTATGCATCAAAGACTGATATAAACCATGTTTCGATATAAACTTGCATTCAAATATTTAAATTGGAGAACATGTTGTCTGCAATCCACACATGAACGGATATATGCGTATATCAAACAAGTTCATTAAGTTAACTTTCAACATGTTCATGTAGTACTATAATACTGTACAACATCCTACTCGATTGAGGTGTTCAATTTTGGATTTAGTTCACTATTTTGACCTAGTGAACGAGCTATTTCATTGAATCGAGATATTTCATTTTGGGTTTGATACTCGTTTTTGAGTGGGTCAACTATTTGTCATATAGTAAATCGCTAGCAACGAGCATGTAAAAACACATTACTCCCGAGCATCATCTCTCCATCTAAAAAAGAAGTGCCAAGCTAATATTTCAAAATTTGATTCGAATGGACTTGGTAAGGTAGACGTGGATGCTCATTCTCCCAAAATTTGAACGAACCGTTAAACATCCTCTCTGCTCGGTGGAATTCACCCGAGCAAATAAATGGGAGACGCGAAATTACCGTCCTATGTGGGACACGCATCAATTGGCCCGTTGTACATCGAGGGTAGGTTCGTAACTTCATCCAAGCGCGCCTTCTCCTCGACCGAAATGACATGTGTCGAATAATTCATAAACTATGGTCGGCAAAACACGCTCTCCTCGCCCGAAATCGCTCGCGCCCACTATAGTTCAGAACACGCCCTCCTCGCCCGAAATCGCTCCCGCCCACTATTTGGGGAGAAGCAAAGTTACTCTACTATCCCCGACCCTTAGTACACAGACCCAAGCCGAGAAGCCTAATGGCAAGGGTAGAACTGTAACTACCCCTCACATTTCAGACAAATGTATCTGTAAGAGATGGTTCCACTCCCCTCCCAATTCCCCCCCCCCCATTCATACCTCGTGGGCACCAAATCACCTTCTCCCCGGGAAGCTCCCTTCTCCTGAGCTGCGAAACCTCAGCCCCACCTCCATGGCGCCCCACCGCACCAATTTTACAACCGCCCTCCTCCCTAATGCCGGGGACGCCGTCCATTTGCCATCGTGCATTGGGCCATGTGCCTCTTACTCCGTGCTGCTGGTGCTGCCTCGACGACGGCCGCGTGAACCGTACCGGAGCTGATTCACCCCCGCCGTTGTTCACGGTGCTGGAGAGGCTCCAACTTCGGATCCGTCCAGAGTCCTGGCGCTGCTTCCCCGTAGCCGTCGACCGTCGCGACATCGTTGTTTCCCTGCAGCCGGTCGCCACCGCAATCGTGCCGGCCTCACCGACTCGGCAGCTGGACCTGCCTACTTCACCATGCCACCAGATAGGTCGCATCCTCATCTCAAATCACTTTATTTAGGCGTCAGTTGTCTGAATTTTTATTCTGGGCCAATCGATTCCCAATGGGAAGCAGCACCCCTCGAGGCGGCGGAGCTCCTAGGCTGCCGGTTGGCTGGTGTCTAACGTAAGGGTGCGGGGCCACAAGTTTGTCGTGGAAGCAGCGCTTAGATGGCCATCTTTTAGAGTTGCGTGGGTTGAAGGTACTGCCGCCGTCGGATCTGGATGACGGGGAGTCTTTGTGGATTGGACGGGGGTAGCGCAACCACGGCAGTGCGGTGGGGCGAGGAGCGGGGTTTTGGCCGGGGCCACGGACGGCGGAGGCAGGCTACTCGGCCATTGGTTGCTGGCTCTTCGGGGAAGATTCCGAACAGTGTCAGCCGGGAGGCACAAGACGGCCATCAAGCCATCCGGCGTAGATCGGACAGTACCAAAATAAATAAAATCGTGTGACCCCAATTTAGTCTTCCTCAACAGACATGTGACCACTCTCGTACCTTGTTGTTGATCTCTTAGTGTATTTCTTCAGATCAAAGAGATATGTCGTTCTTAACATTATGCGTTATCTGCATCTTCAGACACACCGTCTTCCGACTCACAACAGCTGCTCCAACAAGGGAAGCATACACCAGAAGGGAGCTATAGTCCCCACTCAACAGTTCCTGCATCGAATGCGCTGTGTTCGACATGGACAACCACAACAACTGCAGGGCCATCGACAAGTCAGACATGATGCTCACTCCTATGGATGGCAGCATGATAGGTTGTACCTCATCTTACTTGTGTGCAACATTTATGGCTTTGCTATTCATCTAAGCATGGAAAATAGATCATCACATTTCACCGTATATTCATGCTGATCTCTTACGGGTCTTGTTCAGGAGTTAACGTTGTTCCATAGTTCAGCTAAGATACTTGTTCTTTAGGTAACGTTGTTCCATAGTTATCATCCATCAGCCAATGCTATCCCACAGGCTGGTGATTATAGTATTATACCACATCTAGTATTACCTATGTTGTTCTTTAATACTTTTGTATGCCATCTAGTTAATCTCGAGTACAAACGATACATATTCTGTAGCTTTCATCCTGTTCTCCTTTAGTTTATGAGACCTGTTGCTGCTAGTTAACCCCGGTCCTACTATTTATGTCGTCTCCTACAGGCACTCGTTACATAAATCTAACTACTAGTTGTCTTCCATGCATGTCAGATATAATTGCACACACTGATATATCCACAAGAACCTCACAGAGCAATGTAAAGGCCAATAAACTTGATGTCAATGATACCCAATATGATGGAACATGTAAAGGCAGTTCTTCAGAAGACTTGCAGAAAGATGATGAATCCTCTTCACCCCACAAGGTCCTTGCTCTAACTTGGCCTGTGATATGGGTACAACATGCATATAATGTCATGGAGTGTATCTACTCTGTTGCAATGCCATGTGCTTAGCATGCTGATCATGCATGTAAATATGTCATGCCTTCCTGTTTTTCAGTACCTATTCCATTCATGATAACATGTTTCCAAATTCAAGTGCTGTCATTCTACTCTATCGCAATGCCATCTGCTTAATTTGGACATCATACTTCTGAATATCTTATGCATTGTTATTCATCAGTATGTACTTCATCTGTCTACCATACCATGTTTTTTTACATTGAAGTGATGTTCTAGTGCTTTGTTGCATTGCCATCTTAGTTTCCCAATCATACACGTATATGTTGCCTTAGTTATTTCTGTGCGTATTCCGCTAGCATACAGTTTTACATTCAACTAGTGTTTTTTTTGCTGTGTTGTCCTGTCGTATCCCTAGCTCTTACACCATACTCCCTCCGTCCGGATTACATGTTGCCGAAATGGATAAAAAAGGATGTATCTAGAACTGAAATACGCCTAGACCCATCCATTTTTTCCGGATGGAGGGAATACATGTCAATATGTCATGCCTTTCTATTCTTCAAGACCTATTCCATCTCTCTGTTGTAGCATGTTTTATAATTAAAGCACCATTCTTCTATACAAGGCATGCAAGGGAAGACGACTATGTTAGAATCAAGGGTTACAAACAAGGCCTTTGCAAAAGATCCAAAGGCCAGGAGATAATAAACCAACTCCAGTTTTTATAGATACTGCTCCAAAGATAGAGAAACCCAACTCCACCGATAATAAGCAGATTCCAGTACAAAGAACTAGTCCGCCCAATCCAGCAAAAATATGTCAACTCCATTCTATTAAGCGTGCAGCGTATCCTTGCATCATGAAATTTTATAGCATGTTGATCATATTTTCTACATGTTTCTTACCCATCTCTCTTTTATAAAATAAGCTTAACAAATCGAAAAATTTCTGCAATGGTATCGTTTATGAGGAAAGATTCTTGCAGGAATTCCCTGTGCTCCAATGTAGATGTAAGTACTTGTTGTATATCACTATTTTTACATCAGCATGTATTTTGTTAATTGGCGTGAATCCAACCTTTATCTGATCTAAATTTAGTTGTAGCAAAATGTATGATTAAAGGCCACAATGTTGATTTTTGTAAGGAAAACTGCTGGTAGTTTTGCATCCTAAGCTGCATGAGTGTACTATCTCATATCAGTGGGTTTGAATACTTTGGTTCTGCAGTGGGTTTTCAGTGTTTTTTACTGTGTTGTCCTGTCGTATCCCTAGCTCTTACATCATACTCCCTTCGTCCGGATTACATGTCGTAGAAATGGATAAAACTGGATGTATCTAGAACTGAAATACGCCTAGACCCATCAATTTATTTTCGGATGGAGGGAATACATGTCAATATGTCATGCCTTTCTATTCTTCAGTACCTATTCCATCTCTGCTGTAGCATGTTTTATAACTGAATCTATATAAGGCATGCAAGGGGAAGACGGCTATGTTAGAATCTGAAGGGTTACAAACCAGGTCTTTGCAAAAGATCCAAACGCCGGGAGATAATAAACTAACTCCATTTTTCATAGATACTGCTCCAGCACAGAGAAACCCAACTCCCCCTGATAATAAGTAGATTCCAGTGGCCAAAAAACTAGTCCGCTCCTGTCCAGCAAAAGAATGTCAACTCCATTCTAAGAAGCGTGTGCGTATCCTTGCATCATGAAATTTTATAGCATTCTGATCATATTTTCTACATGTTTCTTACCCATCTCTCTTTTAGAAAATAAGGTTAAATGATAGAAGACTTCCTCCATTGGGATCGTATTCGAGGAAAATATCTTCCGGGAATTCTCTGTGCTCCAATGCTGATGTAAGTACCTGTTGTATATCACTATATTTTTACATCAACATGTATTTTGTTAATCTGCGTGAATCTAACCTTTATCTGATCTAAAATTAGTTGTAGCAAAATGTTAAAAGCGCCAATGGTGATTTTTGTAAGGAAAATTGCCTGGCAGTTTTGCATACTGAGCTGCATGAGTGTACTATCTCATATCACGCACATTACTGAATTGTAGTGCTTCTCTGGTTGCCCATTCATTCATTGTGTCAATGTTGCTTTCGTATTACCTTACGGCTGATGATAGCTATGCCATATTGTGTTAATTTGGTGTAGGCTAGTTGCCCAAATGTTCGTTGTGTCAATGTTGCTTTCCTATTATCCGACTTGGCCAATGATAGCAATGCTAGTGTGTTAATTTTGTGCAAAGCATCAAGATAAGAAGACAAACTCGAAAACAGCAAGGCAACCCCATTGTTTCTTTCCAAGTAAATCTAGGCCAGGTAATATGGCAATAACTCATGATTAATCTATTTGGTTCCCGCCCTAATTTATGTTATGATGCAAGTGGTGAGACACTCTCCACTATCAATAATACAAGCCCGCCAAAATTGCCATCGAATCTGTTCATTATCCTCATCTCAATGCAATGGAATAAATGTATGTTTGTGAACCAATTAATGGCTAAAGCAATGATGGAAATGGTGGATGAATCAGAGGTGCAGAGTCATGCGACACAACAACTGATCAATGTTTTCAGAGACAGTGTAGCAAAGCAGCAAGAACTTGCCCACATGCTTATGGGCGCCATCTGTGCTGAGGTTGCAGATTGTGACGTTGTAGATGGTTAGGTTCTGCTCATTTATTTGCACTAGCATCAATCTTTGATTGCCCAGTGGATGTAATTTCCTGTAATATATGCTGGATGTGCAACGTTATTCCCTGTATGCCGTACCTTTGCTTGATCGGTTTTGGTCCTGTGCATAATTTCTCGTCGTAATGGGCTCAAATTATCTAATTTGGCCTAAAGACATGTACGAACTTTAATGGGCCCATTAAGTTAATGGGCCGTTACTAGGCCGGAAGTTAATGGTCGGCCTGCCTCTTACCTCTCGGGTCGTTAACAGGCCGACATCGAAGCAGGCAACAGGTGGACCCAATTTATTTCACGGGCCGTTAACAAGCCGTTACTAAGTTTGGGCAACATATGGCCCAACTATACTGTAGGCCTTTAGCAGGCCGAAAGAGACAACGGGCTTGTACTGGACCATGAAGAGCATGGGCCGCTAAGAGGCCGAAAGTCAGGTCGTACTGTAAATGGCCCAACTGTGTTTGTTGGGGAACGTTGCAGAAAATAAATTTTTTTCTACGCTTCACCAAGATCAATCTATGAGTTCATCTAGCAATGAGAGAGAGAGGAGTGCATCTACATACCCTTGTAGATCGCGAGCGGAAGCGTTCAAGAGAACAGGGTTGAGGGAGTCGTACTCGTCGTGATCCAAATCACCGATGATCCTAGTGCTGAACGGACAGCACCTCCACGTTCAACACATGTACGGTTGGGGAAGACGTCTCCTCCTTCTTGATCCAGCAAGGGGGAAGGAGAGGTTGATGGAGATCCAGCAGCACGACGGTGTGGTGGTGGATGCAGCAGCGATCTCGGCAGGGCTTCGCCAAGCTCTACGAGAGGGAGAGGTGTAGCAGAGGGAGAGGGAGGCACCAAGAGCATGGGTGCGGCTTCCCTCCCTCCCCACTCTTTATATAGGCCCCCTAGGGGGGGGGGGCGCCGGCCCTAGGAGATGCAATCTCCAAGGGGGGCGGCGGCCAAGGGGGTGGCTTGCCCCCCAAGCCAGGTGGAGGCGCCCCCACCCCTAGGGTTCCCAACCCTAGGCGCAGGGGGGCCAAGGGGGGGGGGCGCACCAGGCCACCAGGGGCTGGTTCCCCTCCCACTTTAGCCCATGGGGCCCTCCGGGATAGGTGGCCCCACCCGGTGGACCCCCGGGACCCTTCCGGTGGTCCCGGCACAATACCGGTGACTCCTGATGGTCGAAACCTGACTTCCTATATATAATTCTTCACCTCCGGACCATTCCAGAACTCCTCGTGACGTCCGGAATCTCATCCGGGACTCCGAACAACTTTCGTGTTACTGCATACTAATATCTCTACAACCCTAGCGTCACCGAACCTTAAGTGTGTAGACCCTACGGGTTCGGGAGACACGCAGACATGACCGAGACAACTCTCCGGTCAATAACCAACAGCGGGATCTGGATACCCATGTTGGCTCCCACATGCTCCTCGATGATCTCATCGGATGAACCACGATGTTGAGGGTTCAAGTAACCCCGTATACAATTCCCTATGTCAATCGGTACGTTACTTGCCCGAGATTCGATCGTTGGTATCCCAATACCTCGTTCAATCTCGTTACTGGCAAGTCACTTTACTCTTACCGTAATGCATGATCCCGTGACCAAACACTTGGTCACTTTGAGCTCATTATGATGATGCATTACTGAGTGGGCCCAGAGATACCTCTCCGTCATACGGGGTGACAAATCCCAGTCTCGATCCGTGTCAACCCAACAGACACTTTCAGGGATACCGGTAGTGCACCTTTATAGTCACCCAGTTACGTTGTGACGTTTGGTACACCCAAAGCACTCCTACGGTATCCGGGAGTTACACGATCTCATGGTCTAAGGAAAAGATACTTGACATTGGAAAAGCTCTAGCAAACGAACTACACGATCTTGTGCTATGCTTAGGATTGGGTCTTGTCCATCACATCATTCTCCTAATGATGTGATCCCGTTATCAACGACATCCAATGTCCATAGTCAGGAAACCATGACTATCTGTCGATCAACGAGCTAGTCAACTGGAGGTTTACTAGGGACATGTTGTGGTCTATGTATTCACACATGTATTACGATTTTTGGATAACACAATTATAGCATGAATAAAAGACAATTATCATGAACAAGGAAATATAATAATAATCATTTTATTATTGCCTCTAGGGCATATTTCCAACAGTCTCCCACTTGCACTAGAGTCAATAATCTAGTTACATTGTGATGAATCGAACACCCATAGAGTTTTGGTGTTGATCATGTTTTGCTCGCGGAAGAGGTTTAGTCAACGGATCTGCGACATTCAGATCCGTATGCACTTTGCAAATATCTATGTTTCCATCTTGAACATTTTCACGAATGGAGCTGAAGCGACGCTTGATGTGCCTGGTCTTCTTGTGAAACCTGGGCTCCTTGGCAAGGGCAATAGCTCCAGTGTTGTCACAGAAGAGGGTGATTGGCCCCGACGCATTGGGTATGACTCCTAGGTTGGTGATGAACTCCTTCATCCAGATTGCTTCATGCGATGCCTCTGAGGCTGCCATGTACTCCGCTTCACATGTAGACCCCGCCACGATGCTCTGCTTGCAACTGCACCAGCTTACTGCCCCTCCATTCAAAATATACACGTATCCGGTTTGTGACTTAGAGTCATCCAGATCTGTGTCGAAGCTAGCGTCGACGTAACCCTTTACGACGAGCTCTTCGTTACCTCCATAAACGAGAAACATGTCCTTAGTCCTTTTCAGGTACTTCAGGATATTCTTGACCGCTGTCCAGTGTTCCTTGCCGGGATTACTTTGGTACCTTCCTACCAAACTTACGGCAAGGTTTACATCAGGTTTGTTGCACAGCATGGCATACATAATAGACCCTATGGCTGAGGCATAGGGGATGACACTCATCTCTTCTATATCTTCTACCGTGGTCGGGCATTGTGCCGAGCTCAATCTCACACCTTGCAATACAGGCAAGAACCCTTTCTTGGACTGATCCATATTGAACTTCTTCAATATCTTATCAAGGTATGTGCTTTGTGAAAGACCTATGGGGGCGTCTCGATCTATCCCTACAGATCTTGATGCCTAATATGTAAGCAGCTTCTCCAAGGTCCTTCATTGAAAAACACTGGTTCAAGTAGGCCTTAATGCTGTCCAAAAGTTCTATATCATTTCCCATCAAAAGTATGTCATCTACATATAATATGAGAAATGCTACAGAGCTCCCACTCACTTTCTTGTAAACGCAGTCTTCTCCATAAGTCTGCATAAACCCAAACACTTTGATCATCTCATCAAAGCGAATGTTACAACTCCGAGATGCTTGCACCAGCCCATAAATGGATCGCTGGAGCTTGCATACCTTGTTAGCATTCTCGGGATCGACAAAACCTTCCGGCTGCATCATATACAGTTCTTCCTTAAGATAGCCGTTAAGGAATGCCGTTTTTACGTCCATTTGCCATATCTCATAATCATAGTATGCGGCAATTGCTAACATGATTCGGACGGACTTCAGCTTCGCTATGGGAGAGAAAGTCTCATCGTAGTCAACCCCTTGAACTTGTCGATAACCCTTAGCAACAAGTCAAGCTTTATAGATGGTAACATTACCATCCGCGTCCGTCTTCTTCTTAAAGATCTATTTGTTTTCTATCACTCGCCGATCACCGGCCAAGTCTGTCAAAGTCCACACTTTGTTTTCATACATGGATCCTATCTCGGATTGCATGGCTTCAAGCCATTTGTTGGAATCTGGGCCCGCCATCGCTTCTTCATAGTTCGAAGGTTCACCGTTGTCTAACAACATGATTTCCAGGACAGGGTTGCTATACCACTCTGGTGTGGAACTTGTCCTTGTGGACCTACGAAGTTCAGTAGCAACTTGATCCAGTTGGTGTAGGAACCACAGGAACATCTTCCTGAGCTGGTCTACTTTCCGGTTCAAGAGGTAGTACTTCATCGAGTTCTACTTTCCTCCCACTTACTTCTTTCGAGAGAAACTCTTTCTACAGAAAGGACCCGTTCTTGGCAACAAAGATCTTGCCTTCGGATCTAAGGTAGAAGGTATACCCAATGGTTTCCTTAGGGTATCCTATGAAGACGCATTTTTCCGACATGGATTCGAGCTTTTCTGGTTGAAGTTTCTTGACATAAGCATCGCATCCCCAAACTTTTAGAAACGATAGCTTAGGTTTCTTCCCAAACCATAATTCATACAGTGTCGTCTCAACGGATTTAGACAGTGCCCTATTTAAAGTGAATGTAGCTGTCTCTAGAGCGTATCCCCAAAATGATAGCGATAAATCGGTAAGAGACATCATAGATCGCACCATATCCAATAAAGTGCGACACGACGCTCGGACACACCGTTACTACTGAGGTGTTCCAGCGGCGTGAGTTGTGAAACAATTCCACATTTCCTTAAGTGCGTACCAAATTCGTGACTTAAATATTCTCCTCCACGATCTGATCGTAAAAACTTTATTTTTCGTCACGTTGATTCTCTACCTCATTCTGAAATTCCTTGAACTTTTCAAAGGTCTCAGACTTGTGTTTCATTAAGTAGACATACCCATATCTACTTAAGTCATCGGAGAGTGAGAACATAACGATAGCCACCATGAGCCTCAACGCTCATTGGACCGCACACATCAGTATGTATAATTTCCAATAAGTTGGTTGCTCGCTCCATTGTTCCAGAGAATGGAGTCTTGGTCATTTTGCCCATGAGGCATGGTTCGCATGTGTCAAATGATTCATAATCGAGAGACTCTAAAAGTCCATCAGCATGGAGCTTCTTCATGCGCTTGACACCGATGTGACCAAGGCTGCAGTGCCATAAGTATGTGGGACTATCGTTATCAACCTTACATCTTTTGGTATTCACACTATGAATATGTGTAACATTACGTTCGAGATTCATTAAGAATAAACCATTGACCAGTGGGGCATGACCATAAAACATATCTCTCATATAAATAGAACAACCATTATTCTCAGATTTAAATGAGTAGCCATCTCGCATTAAACGATATCCAGATACAATGTTCATGCTCAAAGCTGGCACTAAATAACAATTATTGAGGTTTAAAACTAATCCCGTAGGTAAATGTAGAGGTAGCGTGCCGACAGCGATCACATCGACTTTGGAACCATTCCCGACGCGCATCGTCACCTCGTCCTTCGCCAGTCTCCGCTTATTCCGCAGCTCCTGCTTTGAGTTACAAATATGAGCAACGGCACCGGTATCAAATACCCAGGAGATACTACGAGTACCTGTAAGGTACACATCAATTAAATGTATATCACATATACCTTTAGTGTTGCTGGCCTTCTTGTCTACTAAGTATTTGGGGCAGTTCCGCTTCCAGTGACCCTTCCCTTTGCAATAAAAGCACTCAGTCTCAGGCTTGGGTCCATTCTTTGACTTCTTTCCGGCAACTGGCTTACCGGGCGAGGCAACTTCCTTGCCGTCCTTCTTGAAGTTCTTCTTACCCTTGCCTTTCTTGAACTTAGTGGTTTTATTGACCATCAACACTTGATGTTCCTTTTTTTATTTCCACCTCCGCTGACTTCAGCATTGAAAATACTTCAGGAATAGTTTTCACCATCCCCTGCATATTGTAGTTCATCACAAAGCTCTTGTAGCTAGGTGGGAGCGACTGAAGGATTCTGTCAATGACCGCCTCGTCCGGGAGGTTAATGTCCACTGGGACAAGCGGTTGTGCAACCGGACATTTTGAGTATGTGCTCACCGATGTAACTATTTTCCTCCATCTTACAACTATAGAACTTGTCGGAGACTTCATATCTCTCGACCGGGAATGAGCTTGGAAAACCATTTTCAGCTCCTCGAACATCTCATATGCTCCGTGTTGCTCAAAATGCTTTTGGAGCCCGGTTCTAAGCTATAAAGCATGCCGCACCGAACGAGGGAGTAATCATCAAGACGTGATCGCCAAGCATTCATAACGCCTTGGTTATCGGGATGGGTGCTTCACCTAGCGGTCCTTCTAGGACATATGCTTTCTTGGCAGCTATGAGGATGATCCTCGGTTCGGACCCGATCCGTATAGTTGCTGCCATCATCTTTCAGCTTGGTTTTCTCTAGGAACGCGTTGAAGTTGAGGTTGACATGAGCGTTGGCCATTTGATCTACAAGACATTTTTGCAAAGGTTTTTAGACTAAGTTCTTGATAATTAAGTTCATCTAATCAAATTATTTAATGAACTCCCACTCAGATTAGACGTCCCTCTAGTCATCTAAGTGATACATGATCCGAGTCGACTAGGACGTGTCTGATCATCACGTGAGACGGACTAGTCATCATCGGTGAACATCTCCATGTTGATCGTATCTTCCATACGACTCATGTTCAACCTTTTGGTCTCTGTGTTCCGAGGCCATGTCTGTACATGCTAGGCTCGTCAAGTTAACCTAAGTGTTTTGCATGTGTAAATCTGTCTTACACCCATTGTATGTGAACATTAGAATCTATCACACCCGATCATCACGTGGTGCTTCGAAACAACGAACTTTCGCAACGGCGCACAGTTAGGGGGAACACTTTCTTGAAATTATTATGAGGGATCATCTTATTTACTATCGTTGTTCTAAGTAAACAAGATGCAAAAACATGATAAATATCACATGCAATCAAATAGTGACATGATATGGCCAATATCATATAGCTCCTTTGATCTCCATCTTCGGGGCTCCATGATCATCTTGGTCACCGGCATGACACCATGATCTCCATCATCGTGTCTCCATGAAGTTGCTCGCCAACTATTACTTCTACTACTATGGCTAACGGTTTAGCAATAAAGTAAAGTAATTACATGGCGTTTAATCATTGACACGCAAGTCATACAATAATTAAGACAACTCCTATGGCTCCTGCCTGTTGTCATACTCATCGACATGCAAGTCATGATTCCTATTACAAGAACATGATCTCATACATCACATATATATCATTCATCACAACTTTTGGCCATATCACATCACAGAGCATATGCTGCAAAAACAAGTTAGACGTCCTCTAATTGTTGTTGCATGTTTTACGTGGCTGCAATAGGGTTCTAGCAAGAATATTTTCTTACCTACGTAAAAGCCACAACGTGATATGCCAACTTCTATTTACCCTTCATAAGGACACTTTCATCGAATCCGCTCCAACTAAAGTGGGAGAGACAGACACCCGCTAGCCACCTTATGCAACTAGTGCATGTCAGTCGGTGGAACCTGTCTCACATAAGCGTACGTGTAAGGTCGGTCCGGGCCACTTCATCCCACGATACCGCTGAAGCAAAATAAGACTAGTAGTGGCAAGAAAGTTGACAACATCTACGCCCACAACAAATTTGTGTTCTACTCGTGCAAAGAGAACTACGCATAGATCTAGCTCATGATGCCACTGTTGGGGAACGTTGCAGAAAATAAAAAAATTCTACGCTTCACCAAGATCAATCTATGAGTTCATCTAGCAATGAAAGAGAGGAGTGCATCTACATACCCTTGTAGATCGTGAGCAGAAGCGTTCAAGAGAACGGGATTGAGGGAGTCGTACTCGTCGTGATCCAAATCACCGATGATCCTAGTGCTGAACGGACAGCACCTCCGCGTTCAACACACGTACGGTTGGGGAAGACGTCTCCTCCTTCTTGATCCAGCAAGGGGAAAGGAGAGGTTGATGGAGATCCAGAAGACGACGGTGTGGTGGTGGATGCAGCAGCGATCTCGGCAGGCTTCGCCAAGCTCTACGAGAGGGAGAGGTGTAGCAGAGGAGAGGGAGGCGCCAAGAGCATGGGCACGGCTACCCTCCTCCCCCTCTTTATATAGGCCCCTAGGGGGCGCCGCCCTAGGAGATGCAATCTCCAAGGGGGGCGGCCAAGGGGTGGCTTGCCCCCAATCCGGTGGAGGCGCCCCACCCCTAGGGTTCCCAACCCTAGGCGCAGGGGGGTTGGGGGGGCACCAGCCCACCAGGCTGGTTCCTCCCACTTCAGCCCATGGGGCCCTCCGAGATAGTTGGCCCCACCGGTGGACCCGGGACCCTTCGAGTGGTCCAGACAATACCAAATGACCCTGAAACTTTCCGATGGCCGAAACCTGACTTCCTATATATAATTCTTCACCTCCGGACCATTCCGGAACACCTCGTGACGTCCGGGATCTCATCTAGGACTCCGAACAACTTTCGGGTTACTGCGTACTAATATCTCTACAACCCTAGCGTCACCGAACCTTAAGTGTGTAGACCCTACGGGTTCGGGAGACACGCAGACATGACCGAGACGACTCTCCGGTCAATAACCAACAGCGGGATCTGGATATCCATGTTGGCTCCCACATGCTCCTCGATGATCTCATCGGATGAACCACGATGTCGAGGATTCAAGTAACCCCGTATACAATTCCCTTTGTCAATCGGTACGTTACTTGCCCGAGATTCGATCGTTGGTATCCCAATACCTCGCTCAATCTCAAGCATCGCAAGTCACTTTACTCGCACCATAATGCATGATCCCATGACCAAACACTTGGTCACTTTGAGCTCATTATGATGATGCATTACCGAGTGGGCCCACAGATACCTCTCCGTCATACGGGGTGACAAATCCCAGTCTCGATCCGTGTCAACCCAACATACACTTTCAGGGATACCTATAGTGCACCTTTATAGTCACCCAGTTACGTTGTGACGTTTGGTACACCCAAATCACTCCTAGGGTATTCGGGAGTTACACGATCTCATGGTCTAAGAAAAAGATACTTGACATTGGAAAAGCTCTAGCAAACGAATTACACGATCTTGTGCTGTGCTTCGGATTGGGTCTTGTCTATCACATCATTCTCCTAATGATGTGATCACGTTATCAACGACATCCAATGTCCATAGTCAGGAAACCATGACTATCTGTCGATCAACGAGCTAGTCAACTAGAGGCTTACTAGGGACATGTTGTGGTCTATGTATTCACACATGTATTACGATTTCCGGATAACACAATTATAGCATGAATAAAAGAAAATTATCATGAACAAGGAAATATAATAATAATCATTTTATTATTGCCTCTAGGGCATATTTCCAACAGTGTTGTGGGCCTTTAGCAGGCCGAAAGAGAAACCGGGCTGGTATTGGACCATGAAGGGCGTGGGCCGTTAAAAGGCCAAAACTAAGGTCCGACTACAAATGGCCCAAATCATTAATTGTCCGTTAATAGGCCAAAAGGCACACAGGGTCGGGAATTGGCCCAACACTTAAATGGGTCGCTAAAAGGCCGAAACTCAGGTCCGACTACAAATGGCCCAACTGATTTATGGGCCGTCAACAGGCTGAAAGTGACACCGGGCTAGAAATTGGCCCAACACTTAAATGGGCCGCTAAAAGGCCGAAACTCAGGTCCAACTACAAATGGCCCATAAGATTTATGGGCCGTCAACAGGCTGAAAGACACACCGGGCCGGAAATTAGCCCAACATTTAAATGGTTCGCTAAATAGCCGAAAGATGTACATCCTGAAAATTGGCCCATCCATTGAATGGGCCGTTAACAGGCCGGAATCTCATCGGGCTGATATTGAGCCCAAATATATAGCGGGCTGTTAACGGGCTCGAACTGACGATGGGCTGCAATGGTGTCAAATCTTTAACGGGCCATTGACGGGCCGAATTGGCACATCTCGTATGGGCCGTGGTCTTAAATGGACCTGACACAAGTAGGCCTTATATGGGCCGGCCTGCTAATTTTCACTGGGTCGGCCTTTTTCACCAGAATGGGCCACTTTTGGGTCGTGCCACGTGTCGACCTATCATAGGTGCCTCCTGTCCAATGAGTGGATGGCATCTGTCCCAACGGTGAGGCAACACGTGTTTCCTGCGGCCAATGATGATTTTACACGTGGAAAATCCCCATTGGTCCGGCTGTTAACGGTTATCGGATCCAAAACCGACCCGATAGCTTAACGGCGCTCCATTACGGTGGATGCCACGTGTCGGTCACCCTTGACGAAAAGCACTTCGTGACGCGCGATTTATCGTCATGGAAGTGGACACTTCGTGATGATAATTTTGGTAATGTCATGGAACACTTTTACGACAAAGACGGTATGACTATCTTGATTACGTCATAAAATCGCCATGGATGTACATGCATGATGAAAACGTGACCTACTGTGACAAACACGTATCATCACGGAAGTGTATTTTTTTTTGTAGTGAAGCATGTCGTGGGCATCGAAGGCATCAAGTTCAAGAAGGATCATCTGTGTGGTGCCTACGAAACTGGAAAGATGACAAGAGCCAAGCATCCCTCGAAGACAATCATGACTACATCTCAACCCTTCGAGCTGCTGCACATGGACTTATTTGGACCTATTCACTACTCTACTCTCAATGCTACTGCTTGCCTCTATGGCTTCGTCATTGTTGATGATTACTCTCGATATACTTGGGTGCATATAATCCTCTACAAGACTGAAGTGCAGGATGTCTTCAGACGCTTTGCCAACCGTGCCTTGACGAACTGTGGTGTCAAGATCAGGCACATCAGAAGCGACAACAGCACTGAGTTCAAGAACACTAGTCTCGATCTCTACCTGGATACCATGGGTATCACTCATGAGTTCTCTCCTTCTTACACACCTCAGCAGAATAGCATCGCGGAGCGCAAGAACGGAACTCTTATTGAGATGGCCCGGACGATGCTTGATGAGTACAAGACCCCACGGAAGTTCTGGCCTGAAGCCATTGGCACTGCATGCCACGTCATCAACCGTGTTTATCTTCATATGCTTCTGAAGAAAACCTCCTATGAGCTCCTAACTGGTAAGAAGCCAAACGTAAGTTACCTTAGAGTATTCGGTGCTAAGTGCTGGATCAAGGATCCACATCACACTTCAAAATTTGCACCGAAAGCACATGAAGGTTTTATGCTTGGTTACGGAAAGGATTCGCACTCCTACAGAGTCTTCAACCTCTTTCACTATAAAGTGGTTGAAACTATGGATGTGCGGTTCGATGAGACTAACGGCTCGCAAAGAGAGCACCTTCCAAATGTGCTAGATGAATTACCCCCTAGTGAGTCAATAAAGCAAATGGGAACTGGAGAGATCATACCCTCTGAGAATCAGACTGAAGAAGAACTGATCATTTCTGGATCCACTCAACCTGAAGACAATGCTCAACCTGAAGATAATCCCCCAAATGATGACATTGATCAGAATGAGCAAAATCTTCGCCATGTTCCTCCTCGTGTTGCAAATGAAGTATAGATTGAGAAGATAATCGACAACCTCAATGCACCTGGTCCACTCACTCGTTCAAGAGCTATACAAACAACAACACAACTAACCAATTTCTGTGGGCATTTTGCATTCATCTCAATCTCAGAACCCAAGAAAGTCGCTGAAGCCTTCATGGAACCTGAATGGATTGAAGCTATGCAAGAAGAGCTTCAACAGTTCGAGTTGAACGAAGTGTGGGAACTGGTCAAACGTCCCAATCCCCGGAAGCACAATATCATTGGCACCATCTGGATATATCGCAACAAGCAAGATGAGCATGGTCAAGTAGTCAGAAACAAAGCTCGTCTCGTTGCACAAGGTTACACTCAAGTGGAAGGAATTGACTTCGATGAAACATTTGCTCCGGTGGCAAGGCTTGAAGCCATTCGCATACTGCTTGCCTATGCAAATCATCACAACATCCTTCTGTATCAAATGGATGTGAAGAGTGATTTTCTCAATGGAAAGATAGAATAAGAAGTATATGTTGCACAACCTCCTGGCTTTGAAGATCCAAAACATATTGATATGGTGTACAAGCTCAACAAGGCACTATATGGCCTCAAACAAGCCCCTCGTGCTTGGTATGACACGCTCAAAGACTTCCTGAAGAGCAAAGGCTTCAAACCTGGTTCACTAGATCCTACTCTCTTCACGGAGACATATGATAGTGAACTGTTTGTGGGCCAAATCTATGTGGATGACATTATCTTCGGCTGCACCAACAAGAAATACAGTGATGTGTTTGGTCACATGATGCAAGAGCAATATCAGATGTCCATGATGGGAGAACTGAAGTTCTTTCTGGGTCTCCAAATCCGTCAGCAACGCAACGACATCTTCATCTCTCAAGAAAAATATCTCAAAGATTGCCTGAAGAAGTTTGGAATGCAAGACTGCAAGGGTTACACGATGCCAATGCCAACCAAAAGTCATCTGGGTCCCGACACCAATGGTAAAGAGTTCGATCAAAAGGTATATCGCTCCATGATTGGTTCTTTGCTTTATTTATGTGCATCTAGGCCAGATATAATGCTTAGTGTTTGCATGTGTGCCCGATTCCAAGCAGCACCAAAGGAATCGCATCACTTAGTTGTGAAGCGAATTCTTCGACATTTGGCTTACACCCCAACACTAGGATTATGGTATCCAAAGGGCTCAGAGTTTGATCTAGTTGGATTCTCAAATGCTAATTATGCTGGTGACAAGGTTGATCGCAAGTCCACATCAGGCACATGTCACTTTCTGGGACGATCACTTGTTTGTTGGTCTTCAAAGAAGCAGAACTGTGTATCTCTCTCCACTGCTAAATCCGAATACATTGCTGCTGGATCTTGCTGTGCTCAGCTTCTTTGGATGAAGCAAACTCTCAAGGACTATGGTATTCACCTGAAGAATGTGCCACTCTACTGCGACAATGAGAGTGCCATCAAGATTGCCAACAACCCACTTCAGCACTCGAAGACAAAGCACATTGAGATTCGTCATCACTTTCTCAGAGATCATGTCATGAAGGAAGATATTGATATCATTCACATCAACACTGAAGAGCAATTGGCTGATATCTTCACAAAGCCCTTGGATAAGAAAAGGTTTTGCAAGTTGCGGTGTGAGCTAAATATCTTGGAATCCTCAAATGTCTTGTGAATTGGACACACATCCTAACACTTATGCATTTTGATGACTTAGATGTGCAACACACGAAGTGACGTATATCTTCAATCAATGAAGACATACACTCTAAGTGTGAATACATTAATGCGGAATTTGACTTTGGAACACCACGATAATTGTGCGCCGTGTCTGGGTCTAATACTTCCTATACGGTGGGTAACGCCACCACCAAACTTTTGTTTGAAGTGTTACCCTTGGCGTTATGTTTGCAAAGTCTTCGAAATTGATTTATCTTCATTTGGTAGTATACTTATGTTCTGTCCTCTACAGCATTCACTTATAGCTATGGTTTTGTGTTGAATCTTTTGATCTAAGTGAATGTGATCGGATCCTAACCAATCTATGCTTCTACCTCAACTCTATCTGTACAAATAATATGCATTCTATTGAAAACTGTCGATTGTCTTCACTGAGACCTTGTCAGCTGACGTCAATCTGACAAACATTTATATCCTTTTTAATGCTCTATCTTTATTGCCTGAAATCCGAAGAATTCGGAACGACCACCCCGACAATCCAGGCATGCGTGGGAACATGGAACAACTACCAAGGTGTTGCATGCTTGCCACGTGTCCTTCAGATGTGAATCGCCAGGGGCACCTGCGTAATTGTGTTGTGCGGTCCCTTTCCTTATAAATACGCATCCCATCACAGTCAAAAATCCTTCTTCCACCTCGCCACCTCTCGCAAACCCTAGCGCCACCGCTAGCTCTCGACGACGCCGGCGACGAAGCACTTAGCTACCGCGACTTCTCCGAAGCCGTCCTCACGCCGGCCGTGGATCTCATCTTCTCCGCCGCTGCCGTAGGTGTCTTCCATCACCAAGTTAGGGCACGGGAGATTGAACTGCTCAGCCTCCAACTTTGCTCCGTCTAGCAGTTCTTCTTGTGGTAATTAAAACTCACTTTTTACCGTATTTTCGATCTGGTAGATTCATCCTTCTCTACCAAAAGCAGTTTCTAGATCTCCAAAGTTGAATCCATCCCTTTCTGTATCTCATACTATGCCTAGTCTGTTCACTTATGCTACTCTACAAGTTAGATTCCTCACTTTTACCTATTCTTGGATTCGTACAAATCTGGAACCGACTCACAACAAATAAGTGAATGTCTTCGCGTTATGAGGTCAATGTCTTCAAACTAATTTATCTTCAAAATCTTCTGAGAATGCATATGACCTCTTCCCCTTCCCTCGCACCTCTAATGTTGTCACAGGTACATGTCCGTGGGAGAATACCTTGGTTCTCATAGTCTGCATTCATTTGCAGAATTCTTACAAAGTCACATAAATTCTCCTGAAGCCAGTTCTTGTCTGACCAGCCGTAAGAAGCCTTTGCAAGTTCTGAAGCCTTTCCGGTTAAGCTTCATGGGTACTGAGAAATCAGCTAGAAAGGGTGGCAGGCAGCATCGTGGGAATACCTCCAAGGATTTGCCACAAGATCTGCATGAGCTGTACAAAACTGACCCTGAAGAAACCTATGGTGAACGCAAGAATCGAATCCAATGGATTCGAAGATATTGGGCTGAAGAATGGTTCAAATAAAGATTTGTCACGGCTGAGTACACCGAGAAGAATGCTATGAAACCTCCCTGGGGAGATATCTTGTACAAAAACCTTCAACCCCGGTCTCATTCTGAAGCCATTCAACAAGGATTCTATCCTTGTATGGTACGCAACCCAGAACCAGAAAATGCTGACCCCTCTTCTCTGTTGTGGTGTCGTGATGAAAATCTGTTCAAACGCAACTTCCAGTTTGCTAAAGATTCTGCCGTGAAGAACAAGAAGGCCTTTGGACTTGACTTCAATCCTGGTCCTTCTGCTCCTCGGAAAGATGGCACCTATGAAGCCAATGAAAACAGAATCGGCCCCTTCCACAACTTCGAAGGCCTCCTCTCACACATTGCCGTTCAAGGTGCAAATGTGGATCACTCTGCTGATGAAGCAGATTCTGATGATGCTCCAGCTCCTCCTAAGCCGCAGAAGCAAAAGAAATCTAAGGCTTCAAAACCTACTGCTGCACCAAAGGCTTCACGAGTGAAGCCACTTGCAACTGCTCCTCCTGCACCGAGTTACTCTGAAGATCAATCTCGGGTCTCCAAACGGAAAGAGAAGTCTCAGAAGAAAACTGTTCAAAGGCCCAGTCAAGCACTGACACCAGCTTTCGTTCTAAGAAACTAATCTGAAGCCATTGATCTATCTTCGGATGATGAGTTTGGTAACAATCCTCTGTAGTAGCTGATCAAGAGCAAGCAAGAGGCGGAGATCTTCAATGATCTACCCCTCTTCGACGTAAACATTCTGGATAACTTCATTGATGAGTGGTTTGACAACCCCAATATCAGCTTTGATGATCTTCAGTTCCCGATATGCATCAGCGTCGCCTTTCAAGTCGCCATTGCTCCTGAGCTGGCTCTGGCTCAACGCATTGTTGAACTGAAGAACAAAATTGATTTTGAGAAAGAACAGTTCAAGAAGCATGTGTCCAAGCTCAGAGTGGCTGATGTTCAAAACTTCAAGGTGATGCTGCATGACCTAAAGGAGGCGTTTCGCAAGAAGCGCGATGAAGCCAAAGGTTCAAGAGAGCGCATGAAGAATCTTGCTGCCAAGTGTGTTCAAGCTTACAATGAAGCTGAAAAGCGCAAGGCACTTGGGCGACCAGGCATTAACCCCAAGATGGCTGCCAAGAAGAATAAGTCCACTGTGACCCCATCTGAAGCATCAAGGCGGGAAGAAACTCGCATTGTCTTCCCTGCCAGCATGACAGGCTCGAAGCCTAAGGTCCCCACAGTGGCTTCGGAACAAAAGAAAACCAAGGCCGATGAAGCCGAAGCCAGAAAGCGCAAGTTCAATAACACCACTGATGACACTCCTTTGCCCAAGAAGAGAAAGATCAAGAAGAAAGGTCGGGCTGCTCCCAAAGAGCCCCTCGTTGTCGAGCCCCTGTCTTATACTTGTCATGCGTCCGAAAACCAAGAGCGTCAACTGATAGTTCATGAGCCTGCTTCCATAGAGGCTCCTGAAGCTCAAGAAGTTCCAGTCGTTGACCCCATCACGACTGAAGATATTGGTCCCCAAGACAATGTAGTTAATGATGAAGTCCTTCCTCAGATCGAGCGCCAAACAGTATCATCGCCTGTTCTCACGAACAGCGAACTCATCAGTATTGGTCGTCCTTTGACGCCAATCTCTCAGGATGCCTCATGGGCTGATTGCCCCTAGCCAGCTACCCCAAGTCAAGATTCACCAAGTACACCCCGTCCACCACCAGCACAAGTCACCAGCCCAATTGTGAATGACGACAATTACATGGAGACTACACCCTCACCAAAGGCGTCGCCCGTGTTTCAACGGCTTCGCAAAGGCCTGAGGCCATCAGTCTCCATGACAACTATCACAGAAGAAGACTCAAACCAATCCAGCTCAGTGGCACGTCAAGTGTTTCCTGAAGACAATCCTTCTGTGACGGTTCCCATGTCAGAAGCTAATGCTACTGAAGAGATTCCGGCTGCATCAGCCGATGAAAGACAAGAAGAAGAACGTGTTACTACACCCCCTACAAACCAAGAAGTTGTTCTCAAGGAGAACGCATCAGTGCCCGACCCTCCAGCTACTCAAGTGGAGGTTGAAAATCCTGAGGCAGCCACCAACAACAATACTGAAGCCAATGACGTTGTCATGGCTGAAGATAATGTGGCGCCTACAGTCAACACTATGCATGAAGCCAATGATGCACCTACCACCAATGTGCAGCCTGACGCCATTGCAAATGCCTCTGCTCCTGTACCACCACCAAGGCCACACACTATTGAGCACGCATTCTATCAAGGCGAGCTGGTCCCTGTCAGATGGCACATTCTAGTTCCTCCGCCTGCTCATGGCCCTCAGTTTGATTATCATGTGGAGCACATGCCTCAGGTTCAGAAGCAAAAGCCAAGGTTGCCACGGTTCCCAGGTACTGAATCTGCACCAGGATCATTCAATGTAAATGGCATCATTGCACACAACACTTTCTTTGATAGTGCCAAGAACCCATATTCCAAGCCAAGAATATCATCTGATTGGTTCTGGAGTTATCAGCAACGCAACTACTACTCTTGTGTTCTATACAACCAAGGGCACATATTTCCTCATATGCGTCTGGATTCCGAAGCCATTGTTGGCCTGCCCTGCTTAGAAGAAGCACTTGACTGTTTCAGAGATTCAGGCCTTCTCCGTTTTGTCATTGATAAGGAGAATTGGAATGAAGAGCTTCTGATACAATTCTATGCAACTCTCCACATCCGCGGCTACAACAGGGATCCGAAGACATGGGTCCTTGAGTGGATGACAGGCAATGTACATCATGAAGCCAAAGCTTTTGATCTCATTGAGCTTACCGGCCTGTCCACTCCAGGTGAACTCTATGAACCTGGTTGTCAGCTTCACCACGATGCCTTGGAGAGCATCTTTCAGAAGCCAGAACCCAACATGAGCCAAATGCTGAGCATGATAAAGACACTGCCACAAGATGCTGAATATCCCAAGGAATTCTTTGTTGAAGACCTAGAGTATCTGCCCCGCACCATCTATCACATCATTAGGCGAACTCTATGGCCCATCAAAGGACACTCTTCCTCAACAAAGCTTGAAGGTGCAATGAAGACATTGGTCTTCTACATTCTCAATGGCAAAACCTTCAATGCTCAGGATTTCTTCATTCTCCAATTTGCTGCATCTGGCTCAGACATCTTTGGACTAAAATCTATGCTCCTTGGGTTATGTGTCTGATCAAGCTTCACTTCGCGGTTAACTATCAGCCCTCTGCACGCAAGCATCTTATATTCCTGCCAGAGGTTGATATGTCAGTCGAAGCCATCTACCCAGAGCCTGCCAAGGAGGCAATATATCTTCACAATGCCGATCATCAGAGTTTCTCTCAGCATGTTGAAGGTGTTCAGGCTGCTTCTCGTGTCTATCCGTTGGCTGGCAACACTCGTCGTGCACGTACTGAAGACACACAAAGCACCATTGCTCCAAGGACTCGAAAGCGATATCGTGTGCTCAATGACCGAGAGCTTATCGTGGCCTTGCATCAGAAACACGACAAGCATCACTACTGGCTGAAACGTCAAATGCAAAGCCTCTTGGTGGATGTCATCGCATTCGCAACCTTGCCACCAAGAACGCCTTTGTTACTCATGAAACCTGTCGGAGGACTTGGAAGGGTTTGACATTGCTTAGTGCTGAAGCTGATCTTCAAGACGATGGCTTCACAGAGAGATTCAAGTTTGACTCCACTCCTCCTAGGAATGTTGTCTTGCGTCGAACCCCGCCTCTTGAAGATTCAGAGTACTCTTCCTCTGCGGCAACGGTAAATGCCAGAGTTCTTGATGACGCCGATGATGCTACTTCACCACCTCCAACTTTAGCGCGCGTCGACACTGCACCAAGTTCGTCTGCACCACCAAACCTCGATAACGGCCCTGCTACCTCACCTACTCCTCATGGGAACGAGTAGAGACTATGTCTTCAAACCCTTTTGGTCCTCACTGACAAAAGGGGGAGAAGCATATGTGGATAGTCTTCAAGCGGGTCCTTAAAGGTGGTTGCTATATTTTTGCCAAGTGTTTACAACTCTCGCTTTCGATACATTTGGTTATTTGAGTTGTAACACTTAAACTCGATGGTCATCTGCTACTTTTACTGCCATTCTGTGATGCGATGATAAATTCCGTTTGAAGCCATTCCGCAGATGTCCATTTCTCATTATGCATGTCATTATTTCTATATATCTGCTCATGCATGATGAATAGTCTTCATAATTTGAAGAGGATCTCCACAAGTACAACCTGCCATGTGCATTTGCATTCCAAAGCAAAACATCTATATGCACATCTTCACGGGGAGCCTGTTTACCATCTATGAAGACAATATCTTAATCCTTTACCATTTCACATACTTTAATCCCCGTTGAAAACTTCAACCAGTTTGTCATCAATCACCAAAAAGGGGGAGATTGTAAGTGCATCTAGTGCCACCCCTAGTTGGTTTTGGAGTATTGACGACAAACCTGGTTGAGGGACTGAGGGAGTCCCGGATTAGGGGGTGTCCGGATGGCCGGACTATGACCTTTGGCCGGACTCCCGGACTATGAAGATACAAGATTGAAGACTTCGTCCTGTGTCCGGATAGGACTTTCCTTGGCGTGGAAGGCAAGCTTGGCGATACGGATATGTAAATCTCCTCCCATTGTAACCGACTCTGTGTAACCCTAGCCCTCTCCGGTGTCTATATAAACCGGAGGGTTTTAGTCCGTAGGACGAACAACAATCATACCATAGGCTAGCTTCTAGGGTTTAGCCTCTCTGATCTCGTGGTAGATCTACTCTTGTACTACCCATATCATCAATATTAATCAAGCAGGAGTAGGGTTTTACCTCCATCGAGAGGGCCCGAACCTGGGTAAAAACATCGTGTCCCTTGTCTCCTGTTACCATCCGCCTAGACGCACAGTTCGGGACCCCCTACCTGAGATCCGCCGGTTTTGACACCGACATTGGTGCTTTCATTAAGAGTTCCTTTGTGTCGTCACCTTTAGGCCCGATGGCTTCTCCGATCATCAACAACGATGCGGTCCAGGGCGAGACTTTTCTCCCCGGATAGATCTTCGTATTCGGCGGCTTTGCACTGCGGGCCAATTCGCTTGGCCATCTGGAGCAGATCGAAAGCTACGCCCCTGGCCATCAGGTCAGATTTGGAAGCTTAAACTACACGGCTAACATCCGCGAAGACTTGATCTTCGATGGATTCGAACCACAACCAAGCGTGCCGCACTGTCACGACAGGCATGATCTAGCTCTGCCGCCGAACAGTGCCTCGGAGGCCGCCCCAGTGTCCGCTCCGACCTTTAGCTTGGAGCCGACTGCGCCAATCGATGACGGATGGTTGGACACCGCCTCGGGGGCTGCAATCCCTACGGCGATCGAGCCGAACACCAGCCCTGTCCTTTGCGGAGCTCGTGACTCCAAGGTGTCGGAATCCTTTCTGGACTCCGAACCTTCCGCGCCCCTGCCGATCGAACCCAATTGGGCCCCGGTCATGGAGTTCACCGCCGCGGACATCTTTCAGCACTCGCCCTTTGGCGACATCCTGAATTCACTAAAGTCTCTCTCTTTATCAGGAGAGCCCTGGCTGGACTACAGTCAACAAGGTTGGGATGCGGACGACGAAGAAATTCGAAACCCACCCACCACCCACTTCGTAGCCACTGTCGATGATTTAACCGACATGCTCGACTTCGACTCCGAAGACATCGACGGTATGGGCGACGATGCAGGAGACGACCAAGAGCCAGCGCCTATAGGGCACTGGAAGGCCACCTCGTCATATGACATATACATGGTGGACACCCCAAAAGAAGGGAATGGCGATGGAACAACGGAGGATGACCCCTCCAAGAAGCAGCCTAAGCGCCGGCATCAACGGCGCCGCTCTAAATCCCGCCAAAGCAAACACGGCGATTCCGGCACCGGAGACAATAACACCCCGGACAGTGCCGAAGACAAACCCCTCCAGCAAGATTCAGCGCAGGAGGATGGAGAAGCCAGCCCTCATAAGAGAGCGGCAGACAGAGAGGTCGAGGACGATAATTACATGCCTCCCTCCAAAGACGAAGCAAGCCTCGACGATGATGAATTTGTCATGCCTGAGGATCCCGTCGAACAAGAGCGTTTCAAATGCAGGCTTATGGCCACGGCAAGCAGCCTTAAGAAAAAACAGCAGTAGCTTATAGCTGACCAAGACTTGCTAGCCGACAGATGGACTGAAGTCCTCGCTACCGAAGAGTACAAACTCGAACGCCCCTCCAAGAGCTAACCAAAGCGCAGGCTGCTACCCCAATTAGAGGAGGAAGCAACTAAACCTACATCACCAGCGTATCACGCGGCCGACCGGCCACCCCGTGGCCGCGACAGAGAGGCCTCTCGGCCATCAATTCAAGCCGCAACCCGGCGCCGCTCAAAAAATACCAATGCACGGAGAAATGCGCCAGACCTGCGAGACATATTGGAGGACAAGGCAAGGCAAACAAGATCGATCTACGGATCACGTGGGCGCCCCATGATACGTGACGATAACCGTCACGCCGGATATGGCAAATACGGCCAGGCCGAACACATCAGACAAATCTCATCTGGGCTACGTCGTGATATAGCCTAGTACAGAGGCGCCGCACACCCACTATGCTTCACAGATGAAGTAATGGATCATCAAATCCCCGAGGGGTTTAAACCCGTAAACATCGAATCATACGATGGGCACAACAGATCCTGCGGTATGGATAGAGGATTATCTCCTTCATATCCACATGACCCGCGGTGATGATCTACACGCCATAAAATACCTCCCACTCAAGCTTAAAGGACCAGCTCGGCATTGGCTTAACAGCTTGCCAGCAGAGTCAATTGGTTGCTGGGAGGACTTGGAAGCCGCATTCCTTGACAACTTACAGGGCACTTATGTGCGGCCACCAGACGTCGATGACCTAAGCCACATAATTCAGCAGCTAGAGGAATCGGCTAGACAATTCCGGACACGATTCCTAACCAAGAAAAATCAAATAGTCGACTGTCCGGACGCAGAGGCCCTTGCAACCTTCAAACACAACATCCGCGACGAATGGCTTGCCCGGCACCTAGGACAGGAAAAGCCGAAACCCATGTCAGCCCTCACAACACTCATGACCCGCTTTTGCGCGGGAGAAGACAGCTGGCTAGCTCGTAGTAATAACATGACCAAGAGCCCTGGTAATTCAGACACCAAGGACAACAATGGCAGGCCGCGTAGCAACAAGCACAAGCGCCGCATTAACGGCGACAATACTAAGGATACGGAATTCAATGCCGGATTCAGAGGCTCTAAACCCGGTCAGCGGAAAAAGCCATCCAAGAGAATTACTCCGGGCCCGTCCAGTTTGGACCGAATACTCGACCGCTTGTGCCAGATACACGGCACCCTCGAAACGCCAGCCAATCACACCAACAGGGATTGTTGGGTGTACAAGCAGGCAGGAAAATTAAGTGCCGAAAGCAGAGACAAGGGGCTGCATAGCGATGACGAGGAGGAGCCCCGACCGCCAAACAACAGAGGACAGAAGGGCTTTCCCCCACAAGTGCGGACGGTGAACATGATATACACAACCCACATCCCCAAAAAGGAACAGAAGCGTGCGCTCAGGGACGTATATGTGTTGGAGCCAGTCGCCCCAAAGTTCAACCCATGGTCCTCCTGCCCGATCACTTTTGATCGAAAGGACCACCCCACTAGCATTCGTCACGGCGGATTCGCCGCATTGGTTCTAGACCCAATCATTGACGGATGTCACCTCACTAGAGTCCTCATGGACGGCGGCAGCAGCCTGAACCTGCTTTACTAGGATACAGTGCGAAAAATGGGCATAGATCCCTCAAGGATTAAACCCACAAAGACGACCTTTAAAGGCATCATACCAGGTGTAGAAGCCAGCTGTACAGGCTCGGTTACACTCGAAGTGGTCTTCGGATCCCCGGATAATTTCCGAAGCGAGGAGTTAATCTTCGACATAGTCCCGTTCCGTAGTGGCTATCACGCCCTGCTCGGGCGAACCACATTTGCAAAGTTCAATGCAGTGCCGCACTACGCATACCTCAAGCTCAAGATGCCAGGCCCTCGAGGAGTCATTACGGTCAATGGAAACACCGAACGCTCTCTCCGAATAGAGGAGCACACGGCGGCCCTGGCGGCGGAAGTACAAAGTAGCCTCTCAAGGCAATTCTCTAGTCCGGCTGTTAAACGTCCATACACCGTCAAGCGTGCCCGAAGTAACCTAAAACAAGACCGTCTGGCACGTTCCGAGCAAGCATAGCAGTGCGGCCCCAACCCCAGCCCTCGCGAGATTGCGAAACCAGTACTACGCGTACATAATTACGCTCTGGAAATACCATGGGCATAAGGGGAGGGGCACAACCACGGCATGCCCAGAATGCGGCTCAACCGCACTAGGAGCTCCCGATTTTGTTATTTCTCCTTTTTACTTTCAGGACTCCACTCTCAGGAAGGCCTATCCGGCAGTACAATCGCCGAACACACGATGCAACAGCCAGGGAGACAGCAAGCCACGTCGAATTTTCAGGTGGTCTCTATAACGAGCTAAATACCTGTCTTACTTGAAGTCTCGCAGCTTGCCCCTGGAGGGGGACATGTCAAATAATCCCATCTCTTGCTTATCGCAATATTTGTATCGTTCTGCTTTCATAGCAGCCTTTTAATAAACAATACATAGCTCTTGTCTATTATTGCATTCATTTTTCATGTAAATATGTTCAGTTATGACATTATGCAACCGTACACTTTGGTACGGCCAATACACCAGGGGCTTAAGTACCCCAGAATATGGTGTGAGAAGACCGAACACTCTCACGAAAAGCGGCACCCCAAACTTATAGCATTATATGCATCGGCTCAATCATGTCTTGGGTCAATAGTTGGGTTTGCCGGCTCCCATGTTTTGGTACCTTACGCCCGCTATATCGGCTAAGGTAGCGCTGGGAGAACTACTGCGATTGTGCCCCAGTTGAGCTGGGTTAACACCTCAGTAGAGAAAGCTAAAACTGACCGTCATGATAGGGCGAGAGACCGGTCGCTGTTTGAGAGGTTTTTCGAGTCCCTAAAGACTTATGCCGCCTAGAGCGAGGAGCTGGCTTTGTCCGGCCTAGGCGTGGATAGCGCCCCGAACTCGGTCTTCCGAATACTAGGGGCTTCGTCGAAATTTAAAATTATAGAATTCTATGGCTAAGTGAGAGTGATAAAGCATTATAAGTCTGATTGCCTTGTTCGTTGTGCTGAGCGCCTCCCTCGAAGGACCCAAGAATGGGAACAAGAGCGCTCAGGTTTATCCCAAACACCCCAGCACTCGTGGCATGGGGGTAGAAGCCGACGACTTGCATCTCTCAGATTTAATAAACGGCCGCACAGAAGGTAATATTTTAAATTCAAACAGCATTGCTTAGCACATATGAACAAGTTTTCAGCGCACAGGATAAACACGAGCGAGTTTACTCAAAAATTACATCATTGGAACATTCGTTCGCCACAAGGCGGGCACCCTTCAGGACGCGCTCATAATACATCTCGGGCTTGCGATGCTCCTTCCCTTGGTGGCCCTTCGTCACCCGGCTTCTCAAGATCCAGCTTGCCCCAAAGTGCACTTTAGCACGGGCAAGGGCCCTACGGGCGCCTTTGATGCATACGGAGCGCTTGATGACTTCAAGCCGTGGACAGGCATCCACCAGCCGCCGCACCAGCCCAAAGTAGCTCCCAGGAATGGCCTCCCCAGGCCACAGCCGGCCTATAAGGCCCTTCATGGCCTGTTCGGCTACTTTATGGAGCTCGACTAGCTGCTTCAGCTGGTCGCTCAGGGGCACCGGGTGTCCGGCCTCAGCATACTTGGACCAGAACACCTTCTCCGTCGAGCTCCCTTCCTCGGCCCAGTAGAATGCGGTGGCGTCGGATACACTGCGGGGCAGATCTGCGAATGCTCCTAGAGAGCTCCGGACTCGGGTAAGTAACAGGTAATTTACTTTCACGTGCTTGCTTTGCATAAATAATGCCTTACCCGCCGCTATCTTTTTCATTGCCTCAATTTCTTGGAGGGCTTTTTGGGCTTCGGCCTTGGCAGATTTGGCGCTTTCAAGTGCCGAGGCAAGCTCGGACTCTCGAGTCTTTGAGTCAAGCTCTAAACTATCATGTTTTTTCACAAGAGCATTGAGCTCTTGTCGCACCTCCACCACCCGCGCCTCTTATTTC
The DNA here is from genome assembly GCA_021605205.1 of Aegilops longissima. Taxonomy (NCBI): domain Eukaryota; kingdom Viridiplantae; phylum Streptophyta; class Magnoliopsida; order Poales; family Poaceae; genus Aegilops; species Aegilops longissima. The sequence continues at coordinate 101,258,281 of CM038682.1, read as the reverse complement.
TCTCGCTCGGTGCGCTCCGGCCGCATTGTTTTCGGCCTTGGACAGCGCTTCCTTCAGGGTCGCCACCTCGGTTGTGGCCCCTGTAACATTCACGTTGGTCCTGTCATTATTTGCAACCAGGTATTTTTATATATACTTACATAAGGTACTACTTACCTTCCTTGTCCTTGAGCTGCTTCTTGGCATGGCCGAGCTCATTCTCGGACCGTTCGAGGCTCTGCTTTAATGCATCGACCTCCACAGTCAGTGCGGCAGAGGTCAGCAGCGCAGCCTGCATTCCCATATTGACATATTTATGTTAGACTCCTGCGTATATCTTTTTAGATCCTCAGTCCGGCTTTTCTTTCCGAACACCAAACTAAGCATCGGGGCTACTGTCTATGCGGTAACATTTTACATGTTTTAAATACATACCTCAAGCTCGTTAGAAGGCTGGCAGAGCTTGTCAGCCCGCTCTTGGCAGATCGAACCTTTCGGATCACCGCACTCATAATAAAGTGCGGTGCTCCTCGTCAATGGAGGCGCCGTTAAGCACCTCCAGCAAATTGTCCGGCGCCTCCAGTTGGACGGAGGCCGCCGGCATCGTAGGCTTGCCCTTCTTGCGAGGGGGCCGCCTGCCGGATTCCGGAACCACTGAGGGTTCCGGTGCGGTGTCCGGCCCAGGGCCGGACTTAGATCCCTCTGGGGCTTCATCCCCTTTGGGCCTGGAGTCCGGGAGGTCGCCTTGCGGCGCCTCCAGGACCACCTCCTCCTAGTTTAGCCCCTTTTGGGACTCCACCTCGGCATCGTCCGTAGGGCGAGGGGAGGTAGCAGTCGGGAGTGAAGAACTATTCACATCCGACGAATCCAGGGAACCGCTCGACGAATCGTCGAGCAGAGCCTTGGGCGGACTGCATGATTATATTCGGCGCCAGAAGGTACTGTGCATTAAAGGAACTCCATGAGTCATTCTGGTATCCGGATACTTACGATGTTGCCAGGGGCTTGGCCCTGGATGGCCACTCCTCTCCGCCGTCTTCGGCGTCGGTGGCGTAGTCCGGAAGAAGGGTCTTCCCCTTCTTGGACCCTCCGGCCTCCCCAGTTTGGGCGGCCTTCCTTTTCTTTCCTCCCCCTGTTGGAGGGGGAGAGGCTTCTTCCTCCTCGTCGTCTTCGGAGGAGGAGTGCGCTTCGGGGTCGTCGGGCGATGAGTCCGACACCACCAGGCGTCGGAAGCTCCTTCGAGTTCCCATGGCCTTCTTCTTGGCCTTCTTCTCCGGCACCACGTGAGGTGTCGGAACCAGCAGCTTTGCCAGGCGGGCGTCTGCTGGGCCTTCGGGCAAAGGAGCCGGACAGTCGATCTGTCCGGCCTTCTTCTGCCAGTCCTGTTAAAGGAATGGGAGTTTAGATCCCGCATAGGGTCAAACTATGAAAAACGAGTACCCTATAATGGGTAAACCAAGCTTACCGCGCTGGCTTGGCGCTTCGCGCAGAATCCGCGATCCTCGGTAATGGGAGGGTGAACCTCGGAGCTCTTGAAAAGCACCTTCCAAGCATCTTTGTGCGTTGTGTCGAAGAGCCCGGACAAAGTTTGGTGCTGGGCCGTGTCGAATTCCCACAAATTAAAAGCCCGTCGTTGACACGGGAGGATTCGGCGGAAGAGCATGACCTGTACTTTGGTGACAAGTTTAACCTTCCTGTCGATCAGGTCTTTGACGCGGGTTTGGAGTCCGGTCACCTCTGCCGAATTACCCCATGATAGGCCCGTCTCTTTCCATGAGGTGAGCCGTGTGGGGATGCCAGATCGGAATTCGGGGGCCGCTGCCCATTCAGGGTCACGCGGCTCGGTGATGTAGAACCACCCCGATTGCCACCCTTTGATGGTTTCCACGAAGGCGCCGAGCCATGTGACGTTGGCCATCTTGCCCACCATGGCGCCCAAGACTCGCTTGTCGCCGCCCACAACCTTGGCTTGACGTTGAAGGTCTTTAGCCATAAGCCGAAGTGGGGTTTGATGCGGAAGAAGACCTCGCACACGATGATGAACGCCGAGATGTTGAGGATGAAGTTCGGGGCCAGATCGTGGAAATCCAGGCCGTAGTAGAACATGAGCCCCCAGACAAATGGGTGAAGTGGGAAGCCCAGTCCGCGGAGGAAATGGGGGAGGAACACCACCCCGATGGGGCCTGGGGTGGGGATGAGCTGCCCTCATCCGGGAGCCGTGCGCAATGTCGTAAGACAGGTATCCGGCCTTCCTCAACTTTTTGATGTGCCTCCCCGTGATGGAGGAGGCCATCCACCTACCTCCCGCTTCGGACATTGTTGGAGAAGGTTGAGGTGGGAAGTGCGGACTTGGGCGCTCGAGCTCGAGTGCGCGGAAATGGATAAGCAAAGGAGGAAGAAAGGGTAGATTGAAAGGGTGGATCCTTATCCCCTTATATGGGCGGTCAAACTATGTGCCCCCGCCACTGGTAAAACTCGCTTATCTCCCAAGCGCGATTGACACGGCGCGTTGGGTTACCCACGCCTGTATTGATGAGAAACCCGAATAAGGGACACGATCTCCGCTTTGACAAGACGTGCTAAGGAAACCGCCCGCTAAGCGTCTGAGGTGGGACAAGAAATGATTCAATAAAGGCTTGGTCAGAGCATGACATGCCATGATCACGCCAGCAGATTAGATTTGTGTAAATATTATTCTCTCTACAGTGGTATGTGGAACTTATTTTGTAGAGCCGGACACTATCCTTGTGTTCAACATCTTCTATGAAGTATTCGGAGGAGGAACCCGCCTTGCAATGCCGAAGACAATTTGTGCGCCGGACCCATCATCATTGAAGCTTGGTTCAGGGGCTACTGAGGGAGTCCCGGATTAGGGGGTGTCCGGATGGCCAGACTATGACCTTTGGCCGGACTCTAGGACTATGAAGATACAGGATTGAAGACTTCGTCCCGTGTCCGGATGGGACTTTCCTTAGCGTGGAAGGCAAGCTTGGCGATATGGATATGTAGATCTCCTCCCATTGTAACCGACTCTGTGTAACCCTAGCCCTCTCCGGTGTCTATATAAACCGGAGGGTTTTAGTCCGTAGGACGAACAACAATCATACCATAGGCTAGATTCTAGGGTTTAGCCTCTCTGATCTCGTGGTAGATCTACTGTTGTACTACCCATATCATCAATATTAATCAAGCAGGAGTAGGGTTTTACCTCCATCGAGAGGGCCCGAACCTGGGTAAAAACATCGTGTCCCTTGTCTCCTGTTACCATCCGCCTAGACGCACAGTTCGGGACCCCCTACCCGAGATCCACCGGTTTTGACACCGACAGGGACTAATGTGTTCGTGAGAATTGCAGGGTAACACAGGTAATAGTCCCTCATTGATTCGGTTTACCTATCAGAGATGACCCCTAAAAATGTGTGAAGACATTGAAGACAATGGTGGTCTGTGAAGCTAATCACGTTGAATACTATGACATGAGAAGACAACGTCTGAAGACTATGGAGCGCAAAGAGTTAGCTGTTTCGTAGTTTCTTTTCTTCTTTGTTGAGTCATAGGAACCACCGCACTGTTAAGTGGGGTCCAAGTGAACAAAGTCAGAGTGACTGATGTGACGCTCAACCAAATCCTATGTCTTCAAGGGAAGACAATGAGAGCAAATCTTATCCAGAATCGGATGAGTCAGCTTTACTTGTAGCCCAAGTCAAGCTGCCGCATGTGTTTGAAATCTGACCGTCGAGACACATGTCAGTTCCTTAGTGACCCAGGGTCATTTCGTACAAATCAGGTCGGGTTGCCCAGTGGCTATAAATAGCCCACCCCCTACACCATAAATTGGTGGCTGCTCAGAGTTAGTATACGTCTTTTGTCGTTTGAGAGCAACCCACCTCTGAAGCTTTTGAGAGAGAATCCTTGCGAGGACAAAGCCCAAACCACCCAGAGCCCAAAGAGTGTTTGGCATCACTGAAGTCTTTCTATCCGCGTGATTTGAAGACTTATTTCATTTGAGGACTGTGAATCCTCCAGCCGGTTAGGCGTCACGTTCTGAGCATCCAAGAGTCATTGTGGATTGCCGGTGAACGAAGTCTGTGAAGGTTTGGGAGTCTACCTTGAAGACTTACAAGAGTGATTGGGCGGGGACTAAGAGTCCTTAGCTCAAGGGGAATAAGGTGAAGACGCGGTGTTCTGAGTTAAATCTCAGCCTCCCTAACCAGACATACAGTTGTCACAGCAACTGGAACTGGTCGAACAAACCCCTGTCCTCCTGAAGCTATTGGTTCTATCTCTCACTTCTCCTTACTTATAGTTTGTCTTCGTGAAGTCATTGCCTGCTTGCATTATCTGTTTGACTTCACTGTGTGACTACTTGTCCTGATTGGCTTCCTACTATTTTCCATCCTGATCTTTACTACCTGGCTGCTAATAGTCTTTGTGCTTTAACTTCATTGAATACTTGACTATGGCTTGCTTAGTGTAGTCTACCTTCCGCTGCATACGAATAGTGTCGTTTCTACTGTTTGTCTTCGAAACTCCCATGTTTTGAAGACTTTCATAAAAATCGCATATTCACCCCCCTCTAGTCGATAACTAGCCCTTTCACCAACTCCTATGCACAAGTTCACAAGGTCACTAAACCCGCAAGTTGATCACCAAAACATACATCTACATCACGTGAATATCCCATTGTCACCACAGATAAGCACATGCAAGACATACATCAAGTGTTCTCAATCCTTAAAGACTCAATCCGATAAGATAACTTCAAAGGGAAAACTCAATCCATTACAAGAAGGTAGAGGGGGAGAAACATCTTAAGATCCAACTACAATAGCAAAGCTCGCGGTACATCAAGATCGTGCCACATCAAGAACACGAGAGAGAGAGAGATATCAAACACATAGTTACTGGCACACACCCTCAGCCCTGAGGGTGACTACTCCCTCCTCGTCATGGAGAGCGCCAGGATGATGAAGATGGCCACCGATGATGGATCACCCCTCCGAAGGGTGCCGAAACAGGGCCCCGATTGGTTTTTCATGGCTATAGAGGCTTGAGGCAGCGGAACTCCCGGTCTAGGTTTCTTTTCAGGGATTTCTGTATTTATAGGAATTTTTGGCGTCGGGAACAAGTCAGGGGGGTCTCCGAGTCAGCCACGAGGTAGGGGGGCGCGCCCAGGGGGTAGGGCGCGCCCTCCACCCTCGTGGATGACTCGGGACTCTTCTGGCCCAACTCTTTTGCTTCGGGGCTTCTTCTAGTCCATAAAAAATCCACAAAAATTGGCATCTCAATTGGACTCCGTTTGGTATTCCTTTTTTGTAGAACTCAAAAACAAGGAAAAAAACAGAAACTGGCACTGGGCTCTAGGTTAATAGGTTAGTCCCAAAAATCATATAAATAGCATATAAAACATCCAAGATGGATTATATAATAGCATGGAGCAATCAAAAATTATAGATACGTTGGAGATGTATCAAGCATCCCCAAGCTTAATTCCTACTCGTCCTCGAGTAGGTAAATGATGAAAACAGATTTTTTTATGTGGAATGATGCCTAACATATTTACCAATGTAATCTTCTCTATTGTGGCAAGAATATTCAGATCCATAATATTCAAAACAAAAGTTTAATATTGACATGAAAACAATAATACTTCAAGCATACTAACAAAGCAATCATATCTTATCAAAATAACATGGCCAAAGAATGCTATCCCTACAAAATCATATAGTCTAGCTATGCTCTATCTTCATCACACAAAATATTTAAATCATGCACAACCCCGGTTTCAGCCAAGCAATTGTTTCATACTTTAGTATTCTCAAACTTTTTCAACTTTCACGCAATACATAAGCATGAGCCATGGACATATCACTATAGGTGGAATAGAATGGTGGTTGTGGAGAAGAAAAAAAAGGAGAAGATAGTACCACATCAACTAGGCATATCAATGGGCTATGGATATGCCCATCAATAGATATCAATGTGAGTGAGTAGGGATTGCCATGCAACGGATGCACTAGAGCTATAAGTTTATGAAAGATAAAAATAAACTAAGTAGGTGTGCATCCAACTCGCTTGCTCACGAAGACCTATGGAAATTTGAGGAAGCCCATCATTGGAATATACAAACCAAGTTCTATAATGAAAAATTCCCACTAGTATATGAAAGTGACAACATAGGAGACTCTCTATCATGAAGATCATGGTGCTACTTTGAAGCACAAGTGTGGTAAAAGGATAGTAGCATTGCCCTTTCTCTCTTTTTCTCCCTTTTTTTTGGGCCTTCTCCTTTTTTTGGCCTCTTTTTTTTGTCTGGAGTCTCATCCAGACTTCTGCGGGAATCATAGTCTCCATCATCCTTTCCTCACTGGGAGTCTGGGACAATGCTCTAATTATGATGATCATCACACTTTTATTTACTTACAACTCAAGAATTACAACTCGATACTTAGAACAAAATATGACTCTACATGAATACCTCCGCGGTGTACCGGGATGTGCAATGAATCAAGAGTGACATGTATGAAAGAATTATGAACGGTGGCTTTGCCACAAATACGATGTCAACTACATGATCATGCAAAGCAAATATGACAATGATGAAGAGTGTCACAATAAACGGAACGGTGGAAAGTTGCATGGCAATATATCTCGGAATGGCTATGGAAATGCCATAATAGATAGGTATGGTGGCTGTTTTGAGGAAGGTATATGGTGGGTGTATGGTACCGGCGAGAGTTGCGCGGCATAAGAGAGGCTAGCAATGGTGGAAGGGTGAGAGTGTGTATAATCCATGGACTCAACATTAGTCATAAAAAACTCACATACTTATTGCAAAAATCTAAAAGTCATCAAAACATATTACTACACGCATGCTCCTACGGGAAGGGTTGGTAGGAGTTAACCATCGCGCGATCTCGACCTCCACTCATACGAAAGACAATCAATAAATAAATCATGCTCCAACTTCATCACATAACGGTTCACCATTCGTGCATGCTACGGGAATCACAAACCTCAACACAAGTATTTATCAAATTCACAATTACTCCACTAGCATGACTCTAATATCACCATCTTCATATCTCAAAACAATCATAAAGAATCAAACTTCTCATAGTATTGAATGCACTTTATATGAATTTTTTTATTATATCCCCCTTGGATGCCTATCATATTAGGACTAAATTCATAACCTAAGCAAATTACCATGATGTTTAAGACTCTCAAAATAATATAAATGAAGCATGAGAGTTCAACAATTTTTTTAAAATAAAACCACCGCCATGTTCTAAAAAGATATAAGTGAAGCACTAGAGCAAAGGAAAAACTACTCCAAAAGATATAAGTGAAGATCAATGAGTAGTCGAATAATTGTGTAACTATGTGAAGACTCTCTAACATTTCAGAATTTCAGATCTTGGGATATTATTCAAACAGCAAGCAAGGCAAAATGAAACAAAATGACGCTCCAAGCAAAACACACATCATGTGGTGAATAAAAATATAGCTCCAAGTAAAGTTACCGATGAAGAAAGACGAAAGATGGGATGCCTTCCGGGGCATCCCCAAGCTTAGACTCTTGGTTGTCCTTGAATATTACTTTGGGGTGCCTTGGGCATCCCCAAGCTTAAGCTCTTGGTTTTCCTTCAATATTACCTTGGGATGCCTTGGGCATCCCCAAGCTCAGGCTCTTGCCACTCCTTATTCCATAGTCCATCGAATCTTTACCAAAAACTTGAAAACTTCACAACATAAAACTCAACAGAAAACTCGTAAGCTCCGTTAGTATAAGAAAATAAATCACCACTTTTGGTACTGTTATGAACTCATTATAAATTCATATTGGTGTAATATCAAGTGTATTCCAACTTCTCGATGGTTCATACTCTCCGATACTACTCATAGATTCATCCAAATAAGCAAACAACACATAAAAAACAGAATCTGTCAAAAAACAGAACAGTCTGTAGTAATCTGTAACTCACGAATACTTATGTAACTCCAAAAATTCTGAAAAAATTAGTTCCACCTGAGAAATTTGTGCACCAATCCATAGCAAAAAATAATCAGGTCAAAATCACGTTTCAATAAGATTCTGGAAATTATTTACTGAGCGTAAAAGTTTCTGATTTTCAGCAGGATCAACACAACTATCACCACAAGTTATCCTAAAGGCTTTACTTGGCACTTTATTGAAACAAAAGATATAAAACATGATTATTACAGTAGCTTAATCATGTGGACACACAAAAACAGTAGGGTTAAATATTGGGTTGTCTCCCAACATGCGCTTTTCTTTAATGCATTTTTAGCTAGGCATGATGATTTTAATGATGCTCACATAAAAGATAAGAATTGAAACATAGAGAGAGCATCATGAACAATATGACTAACATATTTAAGCCTAACCCACTTCCTATGCATAGAGATTTTGTGAGCAAACAACTTATGGGAACAAGAATCAACTAGCATAGGAAGGTAAAACAAGCATAACTTCAAGATTTTAAGCACATAGAGAGGAAACTTGATATTATTGCAACTCCTACAAGCATATATTCCTCCCTCATCATAATTTTCAGTAGAATCATGAATGAATTCAACAATATAACCATCACATAAATCATTCTTTTCATGATCTACAAGCATATAAATTTTATTACTCTCTACATAAGCAAATTTCTTTTCATGAATAGTAGTGGGAGCAAACTCAACAAAATAACTATCATGTGAGGCATAATCCAATTGAAAATTAAAACCATGATGACAAGTTTCATGGTTATCATTATTCTTTATAGCATACATGTCATCACAATAATCATCATAGATAGCAACTTTGTTCTCATAATCAATTGGAACCTCTTCCGAAATAGTGGATTCATCACTAAATAAAGTCATGACCTCTCCAAATCCACTTTCATCAATATAACCATAAGATTCAACACCCTCCAAAATAGTGGGATCAATACTACCTAAAGTTGACACTCTTCCAAACCCACTTTCATCAACATAATCATCATAAATAGGAGGCATGCTATCATCATAATAAATTTGCTCATCAAAACTTGGGGGACTAAAGATATCATCTTCATCAAACATAGCATCCCCAAGCTTGTAGCTTTGCATATCATTAGCATCATGGATATTAAAGGAATTCATACTAACACCATTGCAATCATGCTCATCATTCAAAGATTTAGTTCCAAATATTTTATTGCATTCTTCTTCTAGCAGTTCGGCACAATTATCAGAATCCATATTTTCATGAAAGACATTAAAAAGATGAAGCATATGAGGCAACCTCAATTCCATTTTTTTGTAGTTTTATTTTATAGACTAAACTAGTGATAAAACAAGAAACTAAAAGATTCGATTGCAAGATCTAAAGATATACCTTCAAGCACTAACCTCCCCGGCAACGGCGCCAGAAAAGAGCTTGATGTCTATGACGCAACCTTCTTCTTGTGGATGTTGTTGGGACTCCAAGTGCAGAGGTTTGTAGGACAGTAGAAAATTTCCCTCAAGTGGGTGGCTCAAGGTTTACCAATCCGTGGGAGGCGTAGGATGAAGACAGTCTCTCTCAAACAACCCTACAACCAAATAACAAAGAGTCTATTGTGGCCCCAACACACCCAATACAATGGTAAATTGTATAGGTGCACTAGTTCGGCGAAGAGATGGCGATACAAGTTGGATGGTAGATATAGGTTTTTGTAATCTGAAATTATAAAAACAGCAAGTTAACAAGTAGTAAAAGTGAGTAAAATAACACCTTAAGACACACATCAAACAAAACCCTGTTGTCACCTAGATACTCCAATGTCACCTCAAGTATCCGTGGGTATGATTATATGATATGCATCACACTATCTCAGATTCATCTATTCAAACCAACACAAAGAACTTCAAAGAGTGCCCCAAAGTTCCTACCGGAGAATCAAGACGAAAACGTGTGCCAACCCCTATGCATAAGTTCACAAGGTCACTGAACCCGCAAGTTGATCATCAAAACATACATCGAGTAGATCACGTGATTATTCCATTATCACCGCAGGTAAGCACATGCAAGACATACATCAAGTGTTCTCAAATCCTTAAAGACTCAATCCGATAAGATAACTTCAAAGGGAAAACTCAATCCATTACAAGAAGATAGAGGGGGAGAAACATCATAAGATCCAACGATAATAGCAAAGCTCATGGTACATCAAGATCGTGCCATATCAAGAACATGAGAGAGAGAGAGAGAGAGAGAGAGATCAAACACATAGCTACTGGTACACACCCTCAGCCCCGAGGGTGAACTACTCCATCCTCGTCATGGAGAGCGCCGGGATGATGAAGATGGCCACCGGTGATGGATCCCCCCTCCGGCAGGGTGCCGGAACAGTGTCCCAATTGTTTTTTCATGGCTATAGAGGCTTGCGGCGGCATAACTCCCGATCTAGGTTTCTTTTCGGGGGTTTCTATATTTATAGGAATATTTGGCGTCGGGAACAAGTCAGGGGGGGTCTCCGAGTCAGTCATGAGGTAGGGCGCGACCCAGGGGGTAGGGCACGCCCTCCACCCTCGTGGATGACTCAGAACTCTTCTGGCCCAACTCTTTTGCTTTGGGGGCTTCTTCTGATCCATAAGAAATCCACAAAAATCGGCATGTCAATTGGACTCCGTTTGGTATTCCTTTTCTGTAGAACTCAAAAATAAAGAAAAAAACAGAAACTAGCACTGGGCTCTAGGTTAATAGGTTAGTCCCAAAAATCATATAAAATAGCATATAAATTCATATAAAACATCCAAGATGGATAATATAATAGCATGAAACAATCGAAAATTATAGATACGTTGGAGACGTATAATTTGCTCCTTCACCAACGCGCATCGCACTAATAGGAGGTCCCAAGGATTCCATATATCTTCAAGGTAGATAACAATTAAAGGCAATTAATTGCGCAGGGGCGAGGGATGGGTAGTTAAAAAACTTCCTTTGATATACATCACTAAGTGGATTTTTACAGGTGGGGTGAAGCGAAATGGCTCATTGGCGCCAGCGTTCGGCCATCTCAAAGCATTCTTCATGCCTATACTCTGGAGCAGTATGGCCACCACCCTACACAAACAAGTGATCAGGAGCTCCATTAGATATATCTATCACATAGCAGTTCTATCATCCAATCCAATCCATGGACAACATGGTATAAAGAGGAAAAGAAGACTTCATGCAAAAAAGAGAGGAAAACAAGACCACCTTTACTATTGCAAATGTCAAATTGTTCACGTATCCCATGGTAAATCTGCACACACAAAGAAGTAGCATTGCTCATTAGAAAAGATAGAGGAATATGCTACACCGTGCTTATTCATAAAGCTTTTGTTCTCCATATGAATAAATGCAAAGAAAAGGAGTCAGATGACTTGACCTGCGGCTTGGCCATCGAGATGCCATGCCCTCCAGTCACTGACTATGGAGAAGTTTAAAGATCTTATCCATGCATGTGTGCTGAGATGGGGCACCTGGAGATCATGATCTCCGCTGCGGTCATGCAGACAGGAGGTTTCAGTAAGAAGGTCTGTAAGAAGATTAGCTGCAATTATGAGTAGGGAAATTTATTTTGATGCTCACTCTCGCCTGTACAAGAGTCCACGGTAACCTCTCATGATGAGGTTGAGATGGTATGGTATGCTGCTTGACATGTCATGTTTGTAGGGGAGTCCTCTTTTGCATCTTACCCATTCACCAATCGTCCCTTATTTGGCAACTTCTTATTTGTCAACAAATATAGTTCTATGTGATTCAGATGATACTGCTACTAGACTTGCCAGTGTTTAATCCTACAAGAATAATCTGAAAAATATTTCTAGCGATACATAATTGTGACTTTTACCTGCTTGATCCCGAGAGCATCTCTAGTCTTGTTGTTGTTCATCGAAAAGTATGACAGGTAGTAACATATGTCTGCAGTTTGGAAAAGAATTCCAGCTAAGTTTGTGATACTAGAATAGTGTCACAACCATATGACTTTGTCACATCTTAATCAAGCTGGCACTTGAGGATAATGGAAGACTGACAAGACAATCGACGACAGGTCGACCAGGCGCCTCATTTAGCTCGATGTATTCTTCTAATAGATTTTTTCTTGCTGTCACATCATTTGTGGGCTTTGCACGGCAGCTCCACCGCCCACTGCCTGACGCACTATAGCTCCGCTCGCCCACCGGCCTCTTGCCCGTTGCATTGCACTGCAGCTCCGCCGCCGGCGGAAAGCACAACGCCCGCCGCACTGCAGCTCCGCCCCGCCCACCGGCGTGTTGCACTGCAGCTCCGCCGCCGGCGGGAAGTACAACGCCCGCTGCACTGCAGCTCGGCCCCGCCCACCGCCGTGATGCACTGCAGCTCCGCCGCCGGCGCGCAGCAGAACGCCCGCTGCACTGCAGCTCCGCCCCGCCCACTGCCGTGATGCACTGCAGCTCCGCCGCCGGCGCGCAGCAGAATGCTTGCTGCACTGCAGCTCCGCCCCGCCCACCGGCGTGATGCACTGCAGCTCCGCCCTGCCCACCGACGTGCTGCACTGTAGTTGCGTCGCTCCACCGACATCTCGCGTGTTGCGTGGAAGCATCCCTCGCCGCCGACGAGAATGAGATCCACGGATTGTAGCGCTACTCCGCAACACCGGCGGTGTTCCATTCAACTTGCTCGGCAACCCCAACAACAGCCAACAGCGGACGTGCAGACGATGCGGTGGCTCTCGCCGTTGCGGCGCCGGCCACGGCTGCGGAGCCGGGGAGCTGTCCGGTTCCAACATCGGCGACAACAGCCATCGCACAAACTGGATTGCAGCAGCCCGCCCGATACAGTAGGGTACGCTGGTTGCAGCGCCCTCCGCCAGATTCTGCGGTTGCAGCGCCCTCCGCCAGATTCTGCGGTTGCAGCACCAGTGAGTGCTGCGGCGAGCAGCGCACCCATGGCCTGTAGCTCAGCGCCGGCGAGATTGGGCGGAGCGGTTTGTGGTCGACGCGTATTGTACAGGAAGAAAAAGCCGTGTGGTCGAGAGCTTGCTCGGTTGGGATAAGAACGAGGGGTAGAGAGCTGTGACGCGCAGGTCCCACGAGGACGCGTGGCAAGCGATGGACGAGGCTTATGTTCGAGAAAGATCAGTCGGTTGATCTAGATAGTTTTCCGCCTAATTTTAGTCCAGTAATAAGGCAAGTACTTTGACGTAATCATCTCTTCCCATTCGTGACAATCCTTAATTTCCTATTCTCTTGTCCGGTCGCTCCCGAGCTCCCTGCCGCAAGTCGCCGCAGCTGGCACGTAGTTCTCCAGGCGATGGATGCAACCACTCAAGCCGTGGCAATTGACATCGCCCAGCACCTCCGGTCTCCAATCTCCAGTCGCTGGGCGCGGCGGCGCGCGGCGCACACGTACATCGACTCACAGGTCCCGCGGGAAGTATCATCGTCGAGTGTCCGATCATTAACGGCGATCCAATCAATCCCAGGTATATCACTGTTACGCCCCTGGATGAGTAAAAAGATGTGATCTGCGTGAGAAATTGGGTGCTTAACAATCATACTATTCCGTATTTCATATAGATAATTTATGAGAAAAATATATTTTTCATCCCTAAACTCTTGACAGAGTCTAAATTTGGTCCCTCAACTACAATACCAGACAATTTGCACCTCCAACTCTTGAAACTGGTCAAGTTCCATCCCTCGACTCAACCGAAGCAGTATCCATGCTGACTCAGCATGGTTTTGAATAGGGCATGTCCATGTGGCAATATTTCTATTTCTTTTCATCAATCTTTGATGTAGACGTTTCGTCAAACAGTTGGCGTGCAATGTCGCACTGCACAACACCCGAGCATGCCCGTCAGTCGACGAGTCAGTGCCGCCACCATCGGTGGCCCTGCTAAACTAGCATCCACCGCCGGTTGCCCTGCTGTCCACTAAACACGCCGCTCCAAGCCGCTGTGCGACTCCGCGGCTCTGGCCGCAGGCACAACCTGCTGGCTGGCACACCTAGCTGTGTCGTAGCTCTCCAATGGAGCAGGATGGCAGGAACTGTAGCCAACAGTTGCGTCCTCATGAACATGCACTCGAAGCTGTTGGTTTTTGATCTTGGTTGATCAAATTCCCTGAAAAGGTGCAGCAACACACGTACGTGTAAGCTAGCTTAAAGAAGCAACCAAGCTAGTAGCTTAATTGATCTACAGGAAACTAGTAAACTAGTTGTACGTGCGTCTAGCCGTAGCCTCTCGTACGTGAGTCTGCGTGGAGCAGCTCTAGCTGGATCGGATCGATGTACTCTCTTCGGAACAATTGCGGCGACTTCCGTAACTTGCGAACGATAAAACTAATCGATGGCCAAAGGCTCCTGTCGAGTCTTTCAATAATCTTTATTGCTTTTCTCTTTTTCATTGGTATACAGATACAGGGGGTTACGTACCTATATATATAACAGCTAGGAGTAGCTATCTAACCTACTCGGCTAGGATTCCTAATCCTACTATTACTATTGGTATCTGATCAGTGTCGGACTAGGACACAACTACTACATGTCATGTTTATTCTTACATTCACCCCCTAAACATGACGTCCTCGATGCGACCGGGATCCCAAATGCGACGACTACTACTCATAGGCTTTATCATCGGCATTGTCTTCGTCATTGCTCGCAACATTTCAGGGACCGTCTTTGTTGTCGTCGGCTCATCTGTAGCTTGACGCCAGCGCTCCTGCTTGGTCGCGTCTTCAACCTTCACATGTTCTTTGGTGCTTGGTAGACTGTCATTTGGATCGTCGAGGGGTCTTTTGAACCCGAGTGAGACCAAACTTTGGTCTAACTTTGAGTTCCAAGCTCTTGGCGCTTGCTTCAACCCGTAAAGTGCCTTCTTGAGCTTGTAAACTTTTCCTTCTTCGCCTTTCTTCTCATAGCCGAAGGGTTGTTCCACGTACACTTCTTCTTTGAGGAAAGCGGATTTCACATCCATATGATGAACCTTCCAATCCTCTTGTGCTGCCAAAGTTAGGAGCACTCTCACCGTCTCGATTCGAGCAACCGGTGCAAACACCTCCTCATAGTCAACTCATTGACGTTGTATGTAGCCCTTTGCAACGAGTCTTGCCTTGTGCTTCACAATGGCACCCTTCGTGTCCTTCTTCAACTTGTAAACCCACTTCAAACCTATAGCCTTTTGGTTTGGAGGCCGGGTTACCAAAGTCCACGTGCCATTGCTCTCGATCGCCTTCATCTCCTCATCCATGGCGTGCATCCAACTTGAACTTTTGCTCGCCTCTACGAAGTTCGCCGGCTCCTCAACTTCGAGTAAACACAAATCGGAGTACTCGAGTGTAACTGGCTTTGCGTACTTGTAGATTTTCTTGAGGGGCTTGTAGCGACGAGACCCGGAAGAATCCGTCGTGGCTTGCGAAGGGGGCGACACAAATTGTGTCGGCGTCGATGCACTTGAGGAATACCGTTCAGTCTCGGACGTGGTAGATGCCGGATCGTTGGCATCCTCGTCGTCGGCGTAGTCATCATGACCGTGACCATCATCTTGATTGTCATCGTCACTATGCGCCTCATTGTCGAGATCTTTGCCCGCGTCGTGCGCATCGTTGTCGCTATCACCTTGCGACCCATGCGCGTCGTCGTCGGTGTCGGCACCATGATGATCACTATCATTGTGGTCACCTTGATTGTCCCTCTTGCCAACCACCTGGATATCCTCCCCTGCATCATCATCAGTTGGAAATTCAACAGTGAATATGTTGACGTCGCACTCCTCGTCGACGTCGTCATCCGTGATGGCCTGCCACACTCGAAGTGTTCGGAGAATGATCTTCATCTTCACCGCCCACACGCCATAGTTGGCGTCGGTGAGCATCGGGTAATGGATGGGGATGTTGCGATGCGCCAGTACGTTGTCGCCGCCCGTTCCGCCACCACTGGTTATTGACTTGCCGCCCTTCTTCACCTTGTCGCCATTCTTGTTCGCCTTGGAACCGCCGTCGCCGGACTTGTTCCCCTTGGAACCACCGTTGCCGGACTTGACTGACCGAGCATCGCTGTCCGTCATCGTAGATCGTCAAGGCTCTGATACCAATTGTTGGTTTTTGATCTTGGTAGATCAAATTCCCCGGAGAGGTGCAGCAACACACGTACTTGTAAGCTAGCTCAAAGAAGCAACCAAGCTAGTAGCTTAATTGATCTACAGGGAACTAGTTGTACGTGCGTCTAGCCGTAGCCTCTCGTACGTGAGTCTGCGTGGAGCAGCTCTAGCTGGATCGGATTGATCTACTCTCTTCGGAACACTTGCGACGACTTCCGTAACTTGCGAACGATAAAACTGATCGATGGCCAAAGGCTCCTGTCGAGCCTTTCAATAATCTTTATTGCTTTTTTTCTTTTTTGTTGGGTATACAGATACAGGGGGTTACGTACCTATATATAACAGCTAGAGTAGCTATCTAACCTACTCGGCTAGGATTCCGAATCTTACTATTACTATTAGTACCTGATCAGTGTCGGACTAGGACATAACTACTACACGTTATGTTTATTCTTACAGAAGCATGACAAGATCAGGATGTAGCTCATCGAGGCCGGCTTCGTGTGGCTGATCTGCATGTGCAAGTACACGCAGCATGCCACCAGAGCTGCGCTAACACAACGCCAACAGAATTTGAAGGGCTGGGAGACGAGTCTGGGCTGCGTTCAACGGCGAGGTACATGTTGAGCGTGAGCTTGCGGCCGAGCGTTGCGGGAGGTCTGCGGAGACGAACTCGGTCGGCTATAGTATGGGTGTTAGCCGCGGGAGAGCACCCACCTCAACGCCTGCACGCCAACGAGGAGCGGCAGAGCCTCCACCTCTGCCTCCGTACCACGCTGCTGGATCCAAGCAGTGGCCCCATGCGCGAAGGTCGGCGACGACGGCGAGCACCACCACAACCATGAGGTGCCCCAGCCCGTCCACGACGGTGACGTTCTCCAACCCAGCGACGAGTAGGTTGAGCCATCGAGACCACCATCAATGCCAGTTTGCTCCTCCTTGTACGAGCGAGAGGAAATGGGAGGCCAATTTGCTGGTCTTCTTTGCCACGTCAGCCTGGCCGGTCAAAATCAAGGTCAACAGTATCAAAACCGGTCAAAATTAAGAGAAGGGATGAAATATGTCCAGTTTGAAGACTTGGGGGTGTAAGTTGTCCGGTTTCATAGTTAAGGGATCAAATTTGTACTCTGTCAAAAGTTAAGGGACCAAAAGTATATTTTTCTCATAATTTATTTACCTCCAATAATTAGCAACAAGCAACAATCAAAATTGTTAGTAATCGAATAATTTTCCTTCACATACACGATGCATAACTTGAACTATTCAACTTTTGATGATTTTATTTTTATTTTCAGCGCCCCATGTTATCGTGTTGTCTAGAAATTATGCACGTGGTAGCCAGAAAAGAAAAGGGAAACATGAGGTTGACTTAAAATCACCGAGAGGAGTAGTTGACAAAAATTTGAGATTAATACTACATGGGAATGGTGAGTCGATGGTAGTTGCCGTGGACGAAGATCAATGAGAGGAAATTGTTAGACGGAGTTGACAATGACCCCATCATAAATAACTTTGCATGGATGAATGTTAGAAGAATTTTTAAAGGTAAATACTTGCAAAATATTTGATATATAAATTGATTTTGAATACATTTAAGGGTTTGTTGACTACATTTCATCTAAACGTATATTAGATATTATTGCTATGATCGCTCACAGAAATATATTATTGCTATGATCGCTCACAGAAATATATTATTGCTATGATGTTTATAAAAGGGGCCCACTGTCTTAGGTTTTGCTCCGGGCCCCTAAAATCTCAGGAATGGCCTTGTAGCCGACGTCCACACGACATTAGCTTGTCCTTCCAGCAATTAAGCTTTTTTTCAATTCGATCTTCGATGCATTTTCATTCTTTATTAGATAGCTTACGGTGATGAATCGGTATGCCCAAATAACTGAAAGACAAAGAACCTAATTCACACCAAACAATTGTTTATATGTGTCTTACTCCTCTTTGGCCTTACCAAAGTAGAACAACTCGCTCTTGTGAAAGTTTATTTTTAATCCAGACAATTGTTCAAAGAGACATAATATGAGTTTTATATTTCGTGCTTTTGCAGTGTCATGTTCCATGAACAAGATAGTGTCGTCAGCGTATTGTAAAATGGAGACTTCCCCATCGACCAGATGAGGGACTAGCCTATCCACTTGACCGTTTTGCTT
This sequence comes from Aegilops longissima, assembly GCA_021605205.1. Lineage (NCBI taxonomy): Eukaryota > Viridiplantae > Streptophyta > Magnoliopsida > Poales > Poaceae > Aegilops > Aegilops longissima. The sequence goes on along the minus strand of CM038682.1, from coordinate 101,240,022 downwards.
GGCCTTGCCTATAAGAATATTATCCCAAAGCCATGAGCAGCTTGAACCTGGAAATTGCAATCGAACTTTGGGTCTGTCATAGGGTTGCCGACCAGATAGCCCTGGAAACGTTTGCATTAACACAACAAAAGAAGAGATATGTTATCATGATCGCTCATACTATTTATATATAACAAAGGGTTTGAATGCTAGAGAAATAGCTTTCCTTGAGATTAATGTGAGGCTGCTGCCTTTTTTCAATTCCTGGAGGATTGCGTGCATAGTAGAAGCAAATTAGAAGCGACCTCGGCGACTCAATTTTTTTTTGGAAAATGCATCTGCTTTTTCAAGCTTCCTTGGAAGAACTTGCCGCACAATTCATATAAACCTTGTAAAGAAAATTAGAGAGATCCTACAATGCATTAAGTGGTGTTATTAGGAAGAGAATTTCACCTTCTGAAACGTATTGCGCAATGAGTGGAACAACCTTTCCGGTGTACGAATCTCCTCCAATGTAGAAAGGGTTTGAAAGGTACTGCGGGTGATCCGTGAACCACTGCATGAATAACCAGGCATCCAGCGGTCAGTGTACCGAATTGCTGCCATGCATGACAGCGCAACAGCGACTAACGCCGCCTATGATAGTGCATCAACCGTTAATCCTAAACTATGATAGTAGCTGACTTCAGAATGACTTCCGAATTAAATTCCAGTTACTTCAACTAAAGCTTTTCTGAAGGCTGTCGAAACATGGAAGAAAGAGACGATAATCATAACAGTAATGTTCTTGATTTTCTGGATACCTGTATTTTCATTTTTACACCACATCAGAGATGCTGATAAGTGATAATCCCTTTCATTTGGTTATTCGTTCAGGAGACCACAAAACAATCAGAGCAAACAAGTAAGTGAGCAATAAAAAGCGCGGAAAATTGCTTAAGTTTTTTGCGGGATCTAATGCCACAGCTATCTGCAGGCGAACAACAGGAGTACATGCCGCTGTCTGAAGGACTTGGCGCCGCATCTCAGTCTGAAATTTCTGTCAGATCATGATCGAAATGAAACCCCATCTGACAAACTAGTGAAATAAAAACCAATGAACATTACATTCTCTGGCCTTAGAAGCAATCATCTTAAGGAGCCATAAGACTAGAGCTGGTCTGATACTGCAGGTATCCATTTGGAAGATGTTTACTTGAAGGAGGTTGGCCTTCTTGCCTTCGTTTGGGTAGCATTCCTTACGCTTCAGGCACTAAGGTGTGAAACTCAACTGCACTGTGAAACTAAAATAACATGAATTCCAGGATAATTATGAAGTACTTTTAGTTTTCAGTGATCAGCTGCTTTATTAAATATCAATCGTTCCCTTTTACAATACCAAGTTGTGCACTTGTGTGTTCAGTTTCCATGTTCCCTATGGTATCCATAATTGTATTGAATAATCTAGTTTAGGTTGCACAGAAAGATATTCTAAATGGAAAATTACTGACCTGGCGTGTCATGCCAGTTTGTAGGTCATGCCGGATTTGATTGCTTGTTTGTCGTGGATCCCTTGTTTCAGAGTTAGGATAAGCGTTCCAGCCAGAGTCCCTTCGGAGTGGAGTTCATCACGTCATCGTTGTCCTTGCTAGAGTTATTCCGCTGCTTCGTGTTGTTCTGCTGCTTGCATAGAGCAAATGTGGCAGGTGTAGTGTCGCCGTGCTGATGTAATCCCCTTGTATCCATATAGATTATAATAAAGAGCTGATTTGTTCTATGCTAAGCAGTGCCGTATTCCAGAAGACCTCTCCTCAATCTCTGGGCTAGAATACGGGGCGTTCCGGTTTCTCTGAGCCGGAGTGTCACACCATGGCCACCTGGGTCATCACCGCTTTTTTGTAAGGGGCAGCCGCAGCTTGCCCAACCAATTTTTTTGGTCGTTGACTGCTCCCAAAGGCTTCGTTTGGATCAGCACCAGGGATTCTCAACCACGCCAATATTTTGGTTGCCCCGTTCAGTTTCTATGCCCACGTGTTGGTGAGATCATGGCGGCAGAATCCTTGGCCAAAACTTTGGCAAGCCAATTTTGGTGGGGCTGGCTAGGGAGTGATCCAAACAGCCCCTAAGTATCTTTGCCCCGGCCACTGCATTTTACCATATCCAAATCCTTTTATTAATTGCCATATGCTTTCTTGTAGCAAACATTTGCTTGCGTGGATGGTGAGAAGCAGAAGGCGCTCAAAGGCATCGTGAAATCTGCCTGGAAGATACTCTCCTACACCAAGCACACGCTGCAGTACAAAGCCGTGATGCGATGTCAGCCGCTCGACGACAAGGGAGAGAAGATGACACGGAAGATTTCTTGACGGACCAATTTGTCGTGAGAAGAATACTTGTCTGTGGTAAGTGACTACATCGGTTGCTAGTACTTTGATTCATCCACCTCTTGTTCCTATGATCCGATTTTGTCTGACTAGGTGAGGGAACCCTGGATGAAGGCTGATTGTTGGGAGGCCCTGGTTGACATGTGGTGTGACCCGGCATGGCAGGCGCAACATGTGGAGAAGGAAAATGATCGCGCCAAAATGCCAGGCCCGGCTCATGCCCAGGGGAGCCTGAATCTGACCGCTCTCAAGCAACACATGGTATGTGGAATAAGATGTTAACTTTTTCGCACGATGCATCTTGGTTCATTAAACTTGATGGTTAATTTGCAGGAGGCGACGCTTGGTCACTCGGTCCACATCTTGGTTGCCTGGAAAGAAGGCCACAAGGGGAAGGATGGCGCCGAGTTCTGCAGCTTGTCGGTGCAGGAGAAGTACGGGACCTTCAAGGAGGTCTTCCAGGAGGTGCACGGGCAGGACGCCGAACCTACGTCCAAGCCCCTTTATCCTGAGCTTCTCGTCGTTGCTGGCGAGGGGAAGGGCCATGGCCGCCACCTCCTTTGCAACGGGGCGATCGCCACCTCCTCGCATCGCAAGCTACACGAGATACGCGCGTCAAGCACCAGCTCAACTCCGTCCATAGGGAGTTGCCCAACCGCCGCGTCACGTGAGATAGCGCGTCTCAAGGTTAGCACTCTAACCTTTCATTTATGCCCATGCCTCGAAATAGCACCATTCCAACCTATATGAGCCTAATGTCATGTTACAGGATTTAATGGAGCAGCGGGCTGCTGAAGAGGAGCAAAGGCGGCTGGCTGAGCAGGAGAGCAGAGCAGACATGAACGAAAGGTTGAAGTTGCTCGAGAATCAACTACAGGTAGAACATTCTCTAAACTAGAGTAGAATATTCATTATATAGTGACCTTCACGTGACTCTACTCTTATAGGTTCTTATGCAATCTCGAAGTAGTGGAAGTGATGCCCCTCCTCCTCCTCCTCCGTAATCTTAACCCGATGGCCCCTCCTCCTCCTCAAGATGATCTATGAACATGTGAACTTCTATGTGGCGTGCATGTGTTTTGCAAGTAGTGAACTTCCATAAGTTAACAATATGTATGAATTTGCGAACTTGTGTGTGATGTGTACTAGTATGAAACATTCGCCTATATATGTGGACAACTTCAAATTATGCCTATGTGTGTGTTGTGTTACTCGATGAATTACAGGGAGCTACGGGACACATTTCCGAGAGAAGCACTCGGAAACTGATAGACTACCGAGAGCTACAATCGGAAAAGGAGTCAGTTGAGCAGCACTTCACTACTACAGTGGTGCCACTCTTTTCCGAGGGCTTTGACCCTCGGTAAAAGGTCAGCTGCCATGTGGGACACCTGGTCCCAATGGTCAGTTCCGAAGGGTTTAGTTAATAGTCATATGTCGGGCATTGCCGACAGCTGCTCACGGCAAAGATATTGTCAAATTATTCTTATATAACTTTTACTGATAAATGTGACGAGTGGGACCACATGTCAGGTAGGGAAAATGTTTTACTAATAATTGCCGAGAGCCACTCTCGGTATAGGCCACGCCAAGTGACATCGCCGTCAGTTCCAAACTGGCAGGCAGGTGGCCCCCCTTTGCCTTGTGTGGCTCTCGGTGATTGCACCGTTTGCCGTGCGGTACTTGTTCGCCGTGAGACCGTGACGGCAATGACAGTTAGTTGCCATGAAGACAGGTTTGCCGAGTGCTGCTCTCGACGTTTCTTACTTTGCCGAGTGCCCATATTTTGGCTCTTGGCGAAGACCCTGACACCCGGCGTATACGAAAATTTGAATAGTGTATGTTTGTCAACTAGTTAGGTGGGTTTGAGTCTAAAACTAATGCACGAATTCGTGTAGGAGTTTCTGCTTTTCTTTGGTCTCGAAGGAACTGTAGGATGATTATGTTTTTAACAGAATAAAGATTCAATTTTTTTGCAGGTTATCTTTTGAGCTATAGGGTGGACCCATATACAATGCGGAAATACGAGAGCTTATGGTTTCTAAGTGTAATTAATAGGAGATGATGGCAAGAATACTTACAGCCGGTTTGGAGGACGGTTCAATAATAGGCTATTGCTTACCTCATACACCGTGCAGTCGTCGGTTGCGGTTACTTTGTTACTACTCTAATATATGGCTTTATGCCTGTGTGCATCGCATCGCAATCCTCATTTTAAAACTTCCATTCCGAGATATTTGACAGCACCACTTTGATCGCACTTTTTCTTTAGCCGCACTTTGATTGCACTTACACAAGTAACACACTTCATATCATTTGGTAGGTGGGTCGATAGTTGCCAAATCGTAGTGTTCAATTATTTTGCGTCGGCGTTGTCGCATGACCTCTGCTCCTTGACATAGAAAGCCATCAACTATCTCCACCCGTTCGGTTCTTGCAGCTCTCTCACACTTCAAATCTCCTTCAAAAATTCGCCTATCGGCCCTGCTCCCTTTTGTGGCTGTTGCGCCCAAAGAGAGAGCTCAAAGATCACAGATTTGCAGAAGGGCAAGAAATGGGGATGAAATGGCACGTCGTCGCGGTGCTGGGCGTGGCCTGCACCGTCGTCGCCACCGACACGGGGCTCTCGTTCACCGGCGCCGTGGCGCCTCCGGAGGAGGTGAGCTACATGCGCAAGCTGGCCAACTCCGTGTGGCAGAGCGACGGAACCACCTACCACCACGTGTGGCCGGTAATAACTGAAGGCTTTTTCTTCTGTGTTAATTTCGAGCTGAATTTATCCCAGAGCTTGCGCAGAAACACATATCAACAAATTAAGTTGTGTAAACCAACCAGTAGGCTAGTTAAAATTGAGCTGACTCTTTGATGGTTCTGACCCATTCTGTACTTCTTCATTTTTATCCATGAGTCGCTATTGGCCGAAATATTTAGTGATTCTCTGTTCCTTTATATGTAGCCCATGAAATTTGGGTGGAAATTTGTGTTGGGTTCATTCATTGGATTCTTCGGAGCAGCGTTCGGCAGCATCGGCGGTGTAGGTGGCGGCGGGATCTTCGTGCCGATGCTGACCTTGATCATCGGCTTTGATCCCAAGTCATCGGCGGCGATGTCAAAGTGTGAGGGTTCAGTTCATCTTCATGCCACGTATTATTTTTCTTTTTATCTATCCATGTATTCTTCTTGTTTGGTTTTATTCATACTGTATTATTTGCAATGAAGTCCTGAATATCTTACTGAGGAATTTGGTGGCCCACTTAGGCTAAAACAACTAACACACATAAATGGCCCAACACTTATTCTGCACATTATGGCACTATAAACTAGCTTGTAATATAAACAGTTTAGCTGCATATTCCTTTTTTTACACTATCTCCAGAGACATTTCAACATTTTTTTTTTTGGTAAAACATTCTATAATTTGAAGTGCAAGGTACATCTCAAATGTATTCCATTGATTGAACACAGATTTTCTCTTAATATTTACCTTGATACAAAAGGTGAAAAGAAATAAAAAAATCCATCATCAGAGAACATATCTTTGGAAGATCTGTTAGCTTCATGATTATTAGGCCAGAGGTTTAACCTCCTGCTTTTCGAAAAGAAAAAAAGCTTCTTGATTATTTTTGAGAACTGAGATAGTGTACTCTGCCACAGGTATGATCATGGGGGCCGCCGTGTCAACTGTGTACTGTAACCTCAAGCTGAAGCACCCAACATTGGACATGCCAGTGATAGACTATGATCTAGTCCTGCTCATACAGCCCATGCTGATGCTAGGGGTCAGCATTGGGGTCATCTGCAATGTGATATTCCCTGACTGGCTCGTCACAGTCCTCTTGATCATTCTCTTCATAGGTGCTGAGACATTGCCCTGAAACTGCAGCAAACGTTAATCTTAGCTGTCATTGTAGCTGACCTCAGAGTAATTTCCGAATTATATTTCAGTTACTTCAACTAAAGCTTTTCTGAAGGCTATCGAAACATGGAAGAAAGAGACGATAATCATAACGGTAATATTTATTTTGGTTTTTCTTGGATACCTGTACTTTCTGTTTTGGCATCATATTAGGGATACTTAGAAACCCATTCATTCGGTTATTGGTTCAGGAGATAACAATACGATCGGAACAAACCAGTAAGTGACCAATGAACCAAACTATTCATCATTTATGAAGAGCGGAAAAATGTTGCTTATATTTTCTGCCTGGCAGCAGCTGAAGAACAGGAGTACATGTCGCTGTCTGAAGGACTCAATGCCACATCTCAGACTGAAAATATGCCGGATCATGATCGAAATGAAACCCCGTCAGACGAAGCGGTGAAATAAAAAATCAACGAACATTACATTCCCTGGCCTTGGAAACAATCATCTTAAAGGACTCATAAGAGTACAGCTGGTCTGATGCTGCAGGTATCCATTTGGAAGAATGTTTACTGGAAGGAGGTTGGCCTTCTTGCCTTTGTCTGGGTAGCATTCCTTGGTCTTCAGGTCACTAAGGTGTGCACCTGGCCTCAACTGCAATTTCAATTTGAAACTATAATAACATGAATTCCTGGATAATTATGAAGTACTTTTAGTTTTCAAAGATCAGCTGCTTTATTAAATATCAATTGTTCCCTTTTACAATACCAAGCTGTGCACTTGTGTGTTCAGTTTCCCTGTTCCCTATGTTATCCATAATAGTATTCAATAATCTAGTTCAGGATGCACAGGAAGATATTCTAAATGGCAAACTACTACATGCATGCAACTCATACTGCGAAGAAAGATACTGTATGGAATTTAGTCCGGAGAAATAGAAATTGACAGTAACATCTCGAAAATTCACAGGTGAACATGGTTCCACGCGCACCCACATGAATAGTAAATTCAAAACAAATACTAGAAAAATTAAAAAATTCTGATTTTTTTTTTGGATTACCAAACTTGGTCGACCATTCTACTCATGTGTGAAGTTTCGTGAAAAAAGATACTCATAGTATCCTTAGTAAAGAAAATACAATGAGGTCCTTACTATTCAGCAAACAGTGTTTTCTTAATATAGCGTCTGTTTTGTCATTTTTGCCTAGGGTCATTTCTTCATAAAACTTCATGCTCAAGTATATGAGTCGACTATGTATGTTACAAAAAATATTTAGATTTTTTATTTTTTCTAGTATTTTTTTTAATTTACTCTTCATAAAAGGGTGCATGTGGAATCATGTTCACCAAATTCCTGTCCGTAACATCTGGCTTATGTTAATTCTTCATGTTTGCAGAACTACATGGCAACTTGCTCCATCTGGTACTGGGTTCTGAACTTACTCCAGGTACTGACTGTACCGATTTTCTTCACCTCGGTATTCAACAATAGCGCATACAAAATGGATCCGTAGTTCATTTACACGTTGGATACGTGTGCAGATCCCTGTGTCTGTTGGGGTGGCCATGTACGAGGCAGTAGGTTTGGTGCAGGGGAGGAGGGTGATATCATCAAAGAGGAATGAGCAGAACAGCCTGAGAGCCCATCAGCTATTGGTGTACTGCTTCTTGGGCGTCACCGCTGGTGTTGTCGCCGGTCTGCTCGGCGTCGGTGGGGGCTCCATCATGGGGCCTCTCTTCCTGGAGCTCGGTGTCCCTCCGCAAGTAAATCGATCTTTGTTCACTCATATCAAGAACTTTTGTGTTTCGATCATGGTTTCTACTTTGTACTATCTATTTATCGCACATTCGATCTGTCTGTACCGCAGGTCGCAAGTGCTACAGCCACCTTCGCGATGATGTTCTCATCTTCCATGTCCGTCGTAGAGTACTACCTCCTGAGCCGGTTCCCTGTGCCATATGGTACTGCCTCTATTTCTCTGATATATCGTCCCATGATTATCTAGCACTTGTTACTTATTCTCTGAAATGAAATCTGTGCAGCTGTCTACTTGACCATCCTGGCCTTTTTGGCTGCGATCGTCGGCCAGAGGGTTGTGAGGAAGCTAATTAATCTGCTAGGACAGGCGTCGATCATCGTCTTCATACTGTCCTTCATAATCCTCATCAGCGCCCTCTCTCTTGGTACCCGGTTTCCCTCCCCATTCAATGCAATGCAACCATCCATCCGAGTCACATGGTTTCATACCCAAAATGAGCTCTGAAATTATGTGCAGGCGGAGTCGGCATCTCCAACGCAATCCACAAGATCGCGCGGCAGGAGTACATGGGATTCGAGAACATCTGCACATATGAGGCGTAGGAAGCTGCAGCCTGCAGCCGTGCATGAACAGCGTGATGTATTGTTATTGTGTAGTATCAGTTGATGTTCGAAATGTCAGGGTGAACAAGGCTTGGACTTCAGGATTTAACAAGGTGAACAGGGCTTCAAGTATTCCGAAGTCTACGTAAATTGCAGATTGTAATTTTTAAAGTGTAAGAGCTAAACTGTAAATTGTAAAATTTTCCAAGTAAAGTGTTCGAATTTTGACTTCAGTCTTGCCGACTAAGGAATTTAGAGTTCGAAATATAAACTGTAAATCGTCTGCATTGCTCTGTTTTTGTTAAATAAGATCACTCCATTTTCTTTGGTGAAGAGCAACCATTCCTTAGTGCAGTCCAAACTGTTTTTCTTTTGGAAATCGAAAAAACAATGTACCAGATAAATACATACAAGTGGGTGGGTGGGGGGGGGGGGGGGGTGCATGTACAAAGCCTTTGCGTCTTGCAGAATAATTTCTTACACATAAAACAATGATCTCAACCGTCCTTTTGGCACAATGATCGGCCAGAGCAGAAAGAAGATGGCTTCTACTTTTTAGAAATGTTAATTCCGAAACCAGAAACAGATTTCTAGTGAATATTTAGAATGAGAAAAACTTCAGTAGCAGCCCTAGAGTTGCACTAGATTTTAAAACTACATCAAGAATTTCATGAAGTTAAACACCCTTTGCAATTGAAGATAAGTGTAGCATGGGCACACACAGAATACTGCTGTTGTTTCAGGTGAAACATCATTTCCAGTACCTTAGATTTACCTTTATAGTGGATAGCTATGTCTAAAATGAAATGCAAACAAGGGGGCCATGAAACAGACTCCGAAAATATACGCAAATCCATGGTTCCTCAGCCTCTTTAATGAATCACAAATCTCACATGATTGATTCGGCTAGATGGAGCATCTGCCCCGATTTAGGGATGTAAACCAGGCCCCGTTTAATTTCGTTTAAGCCCACTTATGGTCTAATAATTCAATAAAGTTTTTTTTTCAAGGAAAATGTTCATCAAGCTAGGTAAAACTAACTAAACGGGACTTGCGGGTGCCATTTGTTAGATGTGTATAGTTCATAGTGTACATCCTCATTGTATAAGGGGCTTTTCTGCACTTTACCACATCTGTATATGTACTGGCCATTGGCCCTCAGTAAAGCCAAGTTGCTGTTTATCCAACATGGTATCAGATGTTAGGTTCCCCTCTCTCTCGCACGCTGCAACTCCGTGCTAGCTCCTCTCCCAATCCATCCACTGCCAGATTCGGCTCTCCTCGCCGCGGATCCGTCCATCCCGGCTCTCCTCGCCGTGGATCCGGACGCCCCGGTCCTCCTCGCTGGCTCCGTTGACCTACCGGGCCGCCCCTTGCCCCGTCTCTGCTCCGCTTGGCGGCTTCGCTCGGGCGCTGCTGCTGCTCTCGCGCTGAAGGAAGCTGCTTCCTTCACGCAGGCGCGAAGGCCTTGTGCACGGCTGGCTGCTCGAGCCGCTGGTCCGGCTCCCCTCGCGTGCACGCGGACGGGCCACGCAGCTCGGGCCCGCCGGCTGCCTCGGCCCTGCTTCTGTGGCGTCACTCCTGCCTCTCGACCTCCGCAGTTCTGCCTCGCCTCGTGAGGTTTGCGCTTTCGCTCCCGACCCCCGCTCGTTGACTTCCTCTTCGTGAGCGGGGCTCTGAGTTGTTTCGGGCCTCACAAGTCCGGATTCAGTTCGGGCCTCCTGTGTTCCAAAAAAAACGGAGAAAGGCAGCAGAAGCAAATCCGCATGTCTTCGTCTGGCTATGTGGCTGTTCCTCGGTGCTCGGTGATCTTTGATGGCACCAATTATGCTGAGTTCGTGGGCTTCATGCGCATTCATATGCGTGGACTTCTTCTGTAGGGTGTTCTCTCTGGCGAGGTCCCCTGTCCGCCATGTCCTGTTGCGCCAGTGGCACCAATTCCACCCGTGCCGCCGGTCCTTGCTGCTAATGCTTCTCAGGCTGACCGGGATGCGGCCAAGGTCCTAGATGATGCTGCGGTTGATGCCTATGATCAGCAGGTATCCGCTTATTCAGATGCTCTTTCTGTGTACCGTGATGACCTGTCTGCTTATAATCAGTGGTGCAATGATGATGCTCGAGCTGCTGCTGTTCTCACTGCGAGTGTCCTCCCTCAGTTTGCTTCGGAGTTCATGGGACTTGGCATAGTTGCAGCGATGTGGTCTTACCTCTGTTAGCGCTATCAGCCCTCTGGTGATGCTCTCTACCTCTCTGTGGTGCGTCAGGAGCACGCACTCCAGCAAGGTGATTCCTCTGTTGATGAGTTCTATTCACAGTGCTCTGCCATTTGGCGCCAGCTTGACTCTCTTCGGACAGTTGTTTGTGGAACCTGCCGTTGCTGTCAGACTACTCGGTCTGATCTGGAGTTTCAGAGGGTTCATGAGTTGTTATCTCGTCTCCGGTCTGAGTTTGAGCCTCGACGGGCGCACCTGCTTGCTCGTGGTCGTGTTCCCATCTCGGAGGTCCTTGCCGAGCTTCGTGCTAAGGAGACCCACCTTCACTCTGCTGGGTTGCTTCTGGTTCCGTCAGTATTGGCCGCCCGAGCTGCTGTGTCGTCTGCTCGCCCCACTGCTCCGCCGCTTCTGCCCACTCCTCCTATGGGGGTGAGCCGTCCTCCATATGCTGAGAAGGGCACGTCGCGCTGTGACACTGTCTGTGGTTATTGCTCCCGGTCCGGTCACCCAGAGTCTGATTGTCGTCAGAAGAAGCGTGACCAGAGGCGCTCCTCCTTTGGTGGGACTCCTGTGTCTTCCTCGACTCCGTCACTCACTGATCAGGACATTGTTCGCCTTAAGCGTCTTCTTGCTTCCTCAAACTCATCGTCGACTCCTTCTGCTGCTGCTGTGACTGCATCCCCGCTCTCACCACCACAGGCATCTACACAGTCAGGTACATCTTCGTGGGTTCTGGATTCTGGAGCCTCCTTTCATATGTCTTCTGATTCTTCTGCGTTGTCTTCTCTCCGACCTCTTGATTCGCCTGTTAATGTTCTTACTATTGATGGCACATCTCTTCCTGTTGCTAGTCGTGGTATTCTTTCCACTCCATCTTTTTCTGTTTCGAGTGTTTCTCATGTTCCTCGCCTCACCATGAATCTTTTTTCCGCTGCCCAACTTACTCATTCTGGTTGTCGTGTCATTCTTGATACCGACTCTTGCTCCATTCAGGATCGTCGCACCAAGGCTTTGGTTGGTGCTGCCCCCGCGCCGTGAGTCGAGGGCCTTTGGGAGGTTGGTGGCTTGGTGTTCCTTCCGCTGCCACCACTTCGCCACTCTCATGCTCTTGCTACCTCTTCATCTGCGTCCTTCCAGCAGTGGCATCATCGCCTTGGTCACATCTGTGGCTCTCGCTTATCTTCTTTAGTTCGTCGGGGCCTCTTAGGGTGCTGTTCCGAGATGTCTCCTTACATTGTAATGGTTGCAGACTTGGCAAGCAGACTCGATTACCTTATCCTACTAGTGAGTCATATCTCGGCGTCCTTTTGACTTAGTTCATTCGATGTTTGGGGCCCTGCTCCTTTGATTGAAAGGTGGTCATCGCTACTATGTTTTGTTTATTGATGATTTCTCTCGCTACACTTGGCTCTACTTCATGAAATCTCGTAGCGAGGTTCTCCCTATATACAAACGTTTTGCTGCCATGGTTCACACCCAGTTTGCCACGCCCATCCGTACTTTTCGTGCTGACTCCAGTGGAGAGTATATCTCTCAGCTATTGCGTGGCTTTCTCGCGGAACAGGGTACTCTTGCCCAGTTCTCATGCCCTGGTGCTCATGCTCAGAATGGCGTTGCAGAACGAAAGCATCGTCATTTGCTTGAGACGTCTCGTGCGCTGATGATTGCTGCTTCCCTTCCACCCCATTTTTGGGCTGAGGTTGTTTCCGCATCCACCTATCTCGTCAACATTCAGCCATCCACTGCTCTGCAGGGTGGTATTCCTATGGAGTGTCTCACGGGTCGCTCTCTTGACTACTCAGCTCTTCGTATGTTTGGATGCGTGTGCTATGTTCTTCTTGCCCCCCGAGAACGCACCAAACTGACTGCTCAGTCGGTTGAGTGTGTTTTCCTTGGTTACAGTGATGAGCACAAGGGCTATCGCTGTTGGGATCCTGTTGGTCGTCGTTTGCGCATCTCGCGTGATGTGACTTTTGATGAGTCTCGCTCTTACTACCCCTGTCCTTCTTCCTCGAGCTTCTCTGTGGACGATATTTCCTTTCTTCTTCTCCCCGATACACCCCGCTACGTGCCTCATGTTTCACTTCCTCCACCTACACCTCTCATTCCTTCTTCACCACCGGCACCATCTTCCCCATCCTCCTCCTCCACATCTCCACCATCCTCTCCCGTTCGTCAACCTCTCTCACTGTTTCCTCTCCACTATACTCGTCGCCCTCGTTCTGAGGATGCTCCTCCTGACGCGCCTTCCACCTCTGGTGCCCCTCCTTTCACGCCTCCCCCGGTTCATAACCTCCGTGCTCAGCCCGCCCCCACTTTGATCGCTACTCTCCGATCGGTCTGTCTCTCTCGTTTGCTTGAGCCCACTTCCTATCGGACTGCCATGACTCAGCTGAATGGCAACTTGCGATGGTCAAGAGCTTGCTGCCCTTGGCGCTCCGGCACATGGGATTTGGTTCCTCTCCTTCGGTGTTCGCCCCATCACCGCAAGTGGGTCTACAAGATTAAGACTCGCTCGATGGTTCTCTTGAGCGCTACAAAGCTCGTCTTGTGGCCCGTGGTTTTCAACAGGAGCAGGACGCGATTATGATGAGACTTTTGCTCTGTGGCCCACATGACCCTTGTCGCACTCTCCTTGCTGTGGCTTCTGTTCATCATTGGTCTATCTCTCAACTTGATGTCCAGAACGCCTTTATCAATGGCGAGTTGCGTGAGGTCTATATGCAGCCACCACCGGGGTACTATGCCCCTGATGGTATGGTCTGAGACTTGGCGCCCTCTATGGTCTTAAACAGGCCCTCGCGCTGGTTTCAAAGACTTTGCCTCTGTGGTGACCGCCGCTGGTTTCTTGCCCGATGATTATGATCCGCGTTGTTTGTTCACACGTCTTCTCGTGGTCGGACTCTTCTCCTTCTCTATGTTGATGACATGATCATCACTGGTGACGACTCTGAGTACATTGCCTTTGTTAAGGCTCGCCTTTGCGACCAGTTTCTCATGATGATCTTGGTCCACTTCGCTATTTTCTTGGGATTGAGATCTCCTCGACCTCGATGGCTTCTACATCTCCCAAGAAAATATATTCAGATCTTCTTGCTCATGCTGCTCTCGGTGATGAGCGCCTTTGTTGTGACTCCTATGGAGCTCAACGTTCAACCGATGCCTCGATGGTGACCCGCTTCCTAATCCCACTCGCTATCGCCATCTCGTTGGCGTCTTGTCTATCTTGTTGTTACGCGCCCCGACATCTCCTATCCTTTCCACATCTCGAGTCGGTTTGTTTCCGCCCCCCTCCTCTCCACTATAGTCACCTCCTCCGTGTTCTACGATATCTTCGTGGCACGATCTCTCGCCGCCTTTTCTTTCCCGCTCCGGCTCTCTTGAGCTCGGGCCTACTCGATGCTACAGGCTAGTGATCCCTTTGATCGACGATCGCTGTCTCGCTTACTATGTCTTTCTTGGTGGCTCTCTTATTGCACGGAAAACAAAAGAAGGCATGCCAGTTCTCGTTCGAGTACAGAGGTGAGTTGCAAGCCATGGCTATGTTGTGGTGAGGTGATCCGTTACGTGGTTACTTGAGGACTTTGGTGTGTCTCGCTACTACCTCAACTCCTCTCTTCGTCAAGACAAGACGGTGCTATCGGTATTGCTGCGTGACCGGTGAAGCATGAGCTCACCAAGCACATCGGTGTGGATGCCCACTTTGTGCGTGCTGCTGTGCAAGATCAGACTCTCGCTCTTCACTATGTGCCCTCTGAGTTACAGTTGGCTGACAAGCACATACTCGAGCGCAGCATGGGTTTTTCCTCTCCAAACTCAGTGTTGTTGATCCACCATGAGTTTGAGGGGGGTGTTAGATGTGTATAGTTCATAGTGTACATCTCCATTGTATAAGGGGCTTTTCTGCACTTTACCACATCTGTATATGTACTAGCCATTGGTCCTCAGTAAAGCCAAGTTGTTGTTTATCCAACACCATTTATTTGTCATTTACATCCCTACCCCCATTGCACTTGAAAAGACCAAAATAACTTGCCGAAGTAGCGCGCTCATGAACAAGCAGCCAAAGATCAGCTGTAGGTAAGGAATTCACATAGACAATGGTGTTTAATAATGCCTCGCATCACACAGCCGAGTAGTAAACGAAGGAACTCCATGAGTCACGATCTAGGAATGATGCAAGTTGACTAGTGACTACATAGATCGGTACAAAAGGTCATACAATTAAATCCTGTGAGTCCACTTCAAATGCTATGGCATAACCCACACGCTGCGTAGAGAGTTAACTTCAGAGCTGGCAGCATCACGACAAAATGGAAGAACGTTAACCGGTTCTGCGTCTCGACTCTTGGCACCCTGAACTTAAACTCTACATGCCTGCAGAACAATCGATGTAAGCTCGGTCAAACCAATTTGGAATACTCCCTCGCAGAAAAGCCAAACTTTGTATGATTCCAACAATAGGCATAACCTCAGTTAACAGTTGTGCAAATTATACAGAAAACTCGCAATCAGAACCATCCAAGGGCTAGATAAAACTAACATCACAAGCGGAGAGGAGCAATAGAGGAACAACTAGCAGTAGCCCCGAGCTTCGCTGCAGGCTTTCACTAGGTTCTTTGAGGAATGCTTTTATAAGACTGTTTTTGCTTTTGTAAAATGTAAGGCTGAATACTTTTATGGCTGCAAAGTTGAAATTTTCATGAATGAAATAATTCTTGATCACCACTCCAATTCTTTCATGTGGCATAGAACTGTAAGTGAAGAGTGCTTCTTGATTTTCGATAGACGTCTCAAGCAACGCCTGCGACAATGACAGGAAGAGAGCATGCCAGGAAACGGCAAGTGATAAACGTAGATTTTGTATGATATGCATAAGTTCACTGTTATGCCAAAGAAAAACTAAGGATGACACAATGCATGTGGTGTACAAAGATTTGTCATTTGGAAGCACCATTTCATTTACAACTTAAAAACCTATTACTTGAAACCACACAACGATGTATGCTCTAGCCTATGCGCCGCTGTAAATTTCATGGATTCCGTGAACTTGCTCTAAATACTTATCCGGCAGGACAAATTTCTATGTCTCGGGAGTTTTTTTTATTTTTGCGGGGACATGTCTCAGGAGCTTATATGGAGAAGGAAAACAAAAAAAGTCAACATGGTCTCTTGGCCAGCTTCTTTACCATGGCAGGTCTTCTTGACGTTGTTGTCGGTTGCGCTGTTGTGGGAGACATGTACCATACTGCACACCACAACGACCTGGAGCAGCACTAACCATTGGTTGCTCACGAAGACCATGGGCGCTGGCGAATATCAATTCGATCGAGAAGAAACTCTGCCCCAGCAACTCAACGACGTACCGTTCATATAGCTACCAGCCTAGGAGCTCGTATCATGGGAGCATCTAAGGCTCCGTATCACCTGATACTTTCCCATAGCTACCAACCTGCGAGGGTGAGTAGGCCGGAGCCCATGGCCCAGGAGTAACTTAGGAAGGCCAGTCAGATGTTTGTACTCATCATGTCATGTCCATGGCGGGCTGCATCACAACGACTCTTCTTTCTTTATTTCTAGGCTATCGGATTGCGACTTTGAGTCTTTTTACAACAGCTGCAACTGTGAGTTAATGCAGTCAATCAGAGGCAAAAAGACTCAAAGTGAGTTAATTGCAGTAGAAACTAGTACAAGATCAGTGACTCGACACCTCAATCAGAGAATGCCAACTGTGAGTTAATTGCAGTAGAAACTAGTACAAGATCAGTGACTCGACACCTCAATCAGAGGCAAAAACTAAACTTCCTTGAGTGCCGGTTCATTCGATATTTACTGTGCATATGAGAAGCACACAGGGTACAAAGCGAAACGTCTGGTATCTAACTCAATGGCACACTTTTTTAATGAAGAACTAGATAGTTTAGACCAACCTAAATAAAAATAAATCATTCATCATCTTATAAATTGAGTAACCAAGACAAAAAGGCATGCGCAAAGTAAAAGGATAAATTTACCTCACATATTCAACCAGCATAGCACATTAGCAGATCTCATGTGTTCAGAGTTTCAGATCCAACCATTTCCACCCAACTCCCCTACCTAAAAGCAAAAGAAGCCCAATAAATCAATGAAAAAACAAGGAGAAGCCCAATCCACTGTGACCACTACAGTAAATGAAATCACATCCACTGTTAGGTGGAAGAGAGAATAATAATAATCCTTTACCAAGACATGTTGAGACTGTTTAGATGTTAAGAGAAAATACATTCATTCAGAATTAACCAGGAGATAATATGCACCAGCTAAAGTCCAATGGATCCAAATAAAATATGAACAGATTGAGAAATCTCAGTGACAAAATGAGCATTACTTGGTATTGCTTGAATTTGAAGAATTAGTACTATCTTGTATTAAAAAATGCATGCTGTTATGAATTGGTGATTAGTATCAAGAACAATCAAAATAAACATTATCTTGCAAGGAGATGCATTGAATGGAAAAACATAACAAGCTTTAATCTTCCAAATCTGCCAATCGATTATCTATTTCACAGATTAGATGGTTTCACTATATAATTTATATCGAGTACACCTTTAATCACATGAACACTGATGCAGCAAACACATAGCAATAGTAATTGGAATGAATCTTGTTACACACGAAATACGGATGTATTACCTGCAGTGTAGAAATTTCTGTAGGGGTAATGAATCTGGCTATTCCAACTTCTTCTAATAGAAATTATAGTGAACCGCATCGACTCAAGTTGGAGCATGAAGTCACCAATGTATGTAGAGAGAACAACGGCATTTGACTCCTCATCATACCCCACTATCACAGCCTTTTTGAAGTCCCTAAACATTCTCTGTGGAAATAGCCCCTCCAGCTGAATGATTTTCTGCAGAAGCACCCATTCGACAGCGCCATCAGAGTTCAGTTTCCTCGCCCATAAATGGATGCTCAGTTTCGACATAACGGCAAGGCCAAGGCCACCATCATCCTCTGTCCGTATGGGTTGAAGGGACCAGCAGTCAGTACAGTGCCAGCTTCTCAATCACAGCAAGGACCTTCCTATCGAAATCAAACTCAAGAATGTCACCTCCATGAAACGATCAGTAACCTGCATTTCCAATGAGAATGCAGGGCCTCATCAGAACCACCACATCTGTAGACGTCATCGAGACGATATTTCCCCATACACCAGACGTCGATTCATAGATGCAAGCAAATGTCTGCCTGTCTCTGCCGCTGCAGATCAAGACCAATTTGAACGGGCTCGAGAAGCAGTCGCCGTGCACATGCCCGTCTTTGGCGTCAGCACACAGCGCCGTGGCGCTGCAGATAGAGCAGCTCTTCCTTTTGGCACCGCGGAGCACCGGTGGAAACGGCACGCGGTGCTGCTGGCCGGTGAGGGGGTCCCACACGACGACCTCACACAGACAGCGGCTGAGCATGACTGCGAGGCCGTGGCGGCAGCCGTGGAAGCGCCAGCGCTCGCTGCTCTCGGGCACGGAGAAGCGGGCGGCGGGGAGTGAAGACGGGTGCTGCGACGACAGAGCCTTTGAAGAAGCCGAGCAGAGGAGGTTCGCCGTGGTGCTTGTGGTAGCGGCTGAGGAAGTGGGGGTCGGAGAGGATGCTTCGCCAGCGCGTGCAGACGAGGGAGGCGCGGGGGAGGGTCGATGGCAGCGGAGGGAGGCGGAGGAGGATCTCCTGGAGGAGGTCCTCGTCGTCCAGCGGGGAAATGCGGCGGCTCATCCGGGCAAGGGCCTGGATCGGGCGCCGGCGCAGTCGGCTGCGGCGTGCTCCTGCGGACAGCGGGAACGGAGAGAAGCCGGAGCTGGGGCAGAAGGCGGGGGAACGCCAGGCAGCGAGGCGCGGTGGAGGGTGGAGTGCGGAGTCGCGAAGGCCGTGGAGGGCAGTGTGAGGCGACGGCGGGCGACCGCCGGCGGCTGGGTCTGGGTCGGGGAGGGGGGTTGAGCCGCTAGGGTAATCTTTTTCCTTTTTTTCTAAAATCTGACGAATGACACAGAGGGTAGAAATGTCCTTTTCCTCTCTTTATTTTTGGACCCTGATAAAATCCGAACGTTCCCGATTTATCATTTTTGTTATTTTACCATGTACTCGTCCGTATACAAGGTTGAATTCAAATAATTTCACTTCATTTTCTCTATCCCCGAGAGAAAAGAAAGGGGATCTTTTTATTGTTTGCGACCTCTTTCTTTCTATTTTGACAATGATGACAATTTGCCACTCGTTACATTGTATGTTATCTTCTGTCACTCTTTATTTTGCTTTTCAGTATGTGCCATCCGAGTTTTGTCAGGTTTCTTTACAAAGGTCTAGACTAGAGCACATCACAACTTCTCTCCAAATTTGCCGTCCGTTCGAGAAGCCGTTCGTTCCTGCGCGGCATACCTTACCACGACGGAGCCCGCCAAAGCCCAGATTCTTCTAACAGATCTTTTCTTGCCGTCACATCATTTGTGGGCTTTGGTGCGGAGAAGACACATTTTTTGTACAAGATGTGTGCATCTAGGATTTCAGAAATGAGCTATAGTAGGGATATGCCTGAATTAGCCAGCTGGTGCCTGGCACTTGTAGTACCATCAGTTCATAACAAAATGGTCAATACATGAATCTTACACTCTTTACGGTTTGTAGCACCTCCGCACACATTTGATTCACGTGGTTTACATAATCTCCTTTGCAGTTCCTCATTGCAGCCTTTGAGAAAAATAAATAAAAACATGCTATGAATTATTTAGATTTACACACAAAACAAAATTGTCACCAAACTTTTGGTCAAAGCGAATGGATTTTTATTACCTCGTATATTTGATCAGATATTATCTCGAAGCCATAAGCAGCTTGAACCTGGAAATCGTGATCGAACTTTGGGTCTGTCATAGGGTTGCCGACCAGATAGCCCTGGAAATGTTTGCATTAACACAACAAAAGAACGTGAGATGTTATCATGATCACACACACTATTTGTATATCACAAGGGTTTGAATGCTAGAGAAATAGCTTGCCTTGAGATTAATGTGAGGTTGCTGCCTTTTTTCAATTCCTGGAGCATTGCGTGCGTGCATAGTAGAAGCGGGCGGCGGGGATGCGGTCGGGCGAGTCCAGGACGGGAGCGAAGACGGTGTTTGCAACGACAGAGCCTTTGAAGAAGCCGAGAGAGGAGGTTCGCCGTGGTGCTTGCTTGATGGCGGCCGAGGAAGTGGGGGTCCGAGAGGATGCTGCCGCCGGCAGCGTGCACGAGGAGGCGCGGGGAGGGTCGATGGCGCGGAGGGAGGCGGAGGGATCTCTGCAGGAGGTCCTCGTCGCCCAATGGGAAATCTGGCGGCTCATCCGGCAAGGGCTCGATCGGGGCCAGCCTTGATCGGCTGCTGGCGTGCTCCTGAGACAATGGGAATGGAGAGAAGTTGAGGGGGAGAAGGCGGGGAACGCCAGGCAGCGAGGCGCGGTGGAGGGTGGAGTGCGGAGTCGCGAAGGCCATGGAGGGCAGTGTGAGGCGACGGTGGGCGACCGCCGGTGGCTGGGTCTGGGTCAGGGAGGGGGGTTGAGCCACTAGGGTAACCTTTTTCCTTTTTTTCCAAAATCTGACGAATGACACAGAGGGTAGAAATGTCCTTTTCCTCTCTTTATTTCTGGACCCTGATAAAATCCGAATGTTCCCGACTTATCATTTTTGTTATTTTTACCATGTACTCGTCCGTATACAAGGTTGAATTCAAATAATTTCATCTTTTTATTGTTTGCGACTTCTTTCTTTCTATTTTGGCAATGATGACAATTTGCCACTCGTTACATTGTATGTTATCTTCTGTCACTCTTTACTTTGCTTTTCAGTATGTGCCTTCCGAGTTTTGTCAGATTTCTTCACAAAGGTCTAGACTAGAGCACATCACGACTTCTCTCCAAATTTGTCGTCCGTTCGAGAAGCCGTTCGTTCCTGCGCGGCATACCTTGCCACGACGGAGCCCGCCCGAGCCCAGATTCTTCTAACAGATCTTTTCTTGCCGTCGCATCATTTGTGGGCTTTGGTGCGGAGAAGACACATTTTTTTTGTACAAGATGTGTGCATCTAGGATTTCAGAAATGAGCTACAGTAGGGATATGCCTGAATTAGCCAGCTGGTGCATGGCACTTGTAGTACCATCAGTTCATAACAAAATGGTCAATACATGAATCTTACACTCTTTACGGTTTGTAGCACCTCCGCACACATTTGATCCACGTGGTTTACATAATCTCCTTTGCAGTTCCTCATTGCAGCCTTTGAGAAAAATAAATAAAAACATGCTATGAATTCTTTAGATTTACACACAAAACAAAATTGTCACCAAACTTTTGGTCAAAGCGAATGGATTTTTTATTACCTCGTATATTTGATCAGATATTATCTCGAAGCCATAAGCAGCTTGAACCTGGAAATTGTGATCGAACTTTGGGTCATCACGGGGTTGCCGACCAGATAGCCCCAGAAATGTTTGCATTAACACAACAAAAGAACGTGAGATGTTATCATGATCACACACACTATTTGTATATCACAAGGGTTTGAATGCTAGAGAAATAGCTTGCCTTGAGATTAATGTGAGGTTGTTGCCTTTTTTCAATTCCTGGAGCATTGCGTGCGTGCATAGTAGAAGCGGGCGGCGGGGATGCGGTCGGGCGAGTCCAGGACGGGAGCGAAGACGGGTGCTGCGACGACAGAGCCTTTGAAGAAGCCGAGCAGAGGAGGTTCGCCGTGGTGCTTGCGGTAGCGGCTGAGGAAGTGGGGGTCCGAGAGGATGCTTCGCCCAAGTGCTGTGCACGAGGAGGCGCGGGGGAAGGTCGATGGCAGCGGAGGGAGGCGGAGGGGGATCTCCTGCAGGAGGTCCTCGTCGTCCAGCGGGGAAATGCGGCGGCTCACCCGGGCAAGGGCCTGGATCGGGCGTCGGCGCAGTCGGCTGTGGCGTGCTCCTGCGGACAGCGGTCTATTAAAGGAATAACTCAAATTTCCCTAGGTTGTGAAGCAACCTTTATTTCCATCACTCTTAAAATTCCCAAATAATTCTCATAAATTGTTTGTGTCATCTATTTCTCAAATATAGCAAAATATTTCATTTGTCATGTTTATCATCATGCTCAAATAATTCATTTCATATTCTGCCCTAAATGGTACATTGTGTAGCAAGTGCTATTTTCCTTTTCCCAATTGACCTCAAACTCCTTGAACACCTTTCCCTGTCCATATCATTGCCACATGCCAAAATGCAACCTCATTTGCCTAGTAATTATTTAATTATAATTTTCCAAAGTTTCTATCCAGAAAGAAGCTTTGTGAAGGAGGTGCAAGCTAGGCATATCCAAATGAGTTGCCATTTTGCATGATCCCTCATATCATCATATAATATCCCTCCACCAAAGTAGAGCTCATTTCATGCCTCCGTGTGAGCTCATCTCCAATTCTTTGATTCTGTCCAAAATTTCTGTTTGTGAAGCAAGTATATTTTATCTTGCTCCATTATGGCTGCCAATTTTTCTAGGCCTTCTATTATCCATATAACCTACCTCCACCCATTTTGGGCATGGTTCATGAAGCCATTATTTCTCTAGAATTTTTCCTAGTTTCTGGACAGAAATGATGTTTGTACAGCAAGTACCATTTTGGATGGTCCATTTGGTATGAGATTTTTACAGCATCTTTATATGTCCATATCATGAGGATTTGCCAAGTTGCATCCCGTTACATAACTCCATGTGAGTGCATCATCCAAATCAAGCTTCTGGACCCAAAATGCAGTTGCAAAGCAACCCTATTATTTATTGGTCCATTTCTTCTCTAAATCTCCAGTATTGTAGTTCCTCCTTATTTAAACCTCCCAGACAACTCCTTTGACCCCAATCAAGTCTATGTGGATAAGCAGTGCTCGTCCAAGTTTACTGTAGTAAACTTCAGATCTTGATTACCATATAACCACAATTCCATTTCTTACCATTCCACCGCAGTTGAAACCTATCTTGGAAGGACTATCAACTAGACAACGTTTTGGGTGATGTAGAGCATTTAATGCCCTGGTTCACATGGTGACCGCGACAATGGAAAGCCTGTGCGCGTGCTCTGCTGCCGTTGGCCGCGCCTAGGATGGATTCTTGCTCGGGCCCCTCCTCCTCTCGTCGCCTCCGCGTGCGTGACCGTGTCCAACGTCTTCCTCTCAGCGTCGTCGTTCCTCTGGACCCCTCTCCTCCTCCGTCCGCTTCCTCACTGACGCTCGCCGCCGAACGCCCATGAGAGCACAGTGGCGGTTTGGCTATGTTCGTCGCCGTCTTCTTCCTCCCTGCGCTCCTTTGGCCTTCTCCTCCCCGTGAGTTCTCCCCTGTGCCTCCCTCGTCGCCTGCCTCCGAGCTCATGCGCGTGCACACGCGTCCGCGGCGCCGGACACGCGTCCGCGGCGGTGCCAGCACAGCTCCCCCTCCCCTCGGCTATATAAGCCACCCCAAGCTCCCTCGACCGCACCAGCCTCCTCACCTCTCCTCTCTAGTCCTCCCCGACCACCCAAACGAGCTCTAGGAGCTCTCTGTTCCTCCCATGGCCGTCGTGAGCATCGCCGGCCCCCTCCTAAATTTGGGCAGTGCAGCCCCTTTCTCTCTGTTCCTCCACCTCCAAAGCACTCCACGAACCTCCTGGAGCCGCCCCATGTCTTCGTCTCGTCCCCGGAGCAGCTCGTGGCGTCGCCCCCGTCTCTGGCCGAAGCCCCGTCCGCTGCAGCCACAACTCTCCTCGACGCCGACCTCCCGGAGTGTCTGGATGGTCCAGGACGGCGCGGCTCGTCCTGCTGATCTCGCCGGTAGGCAGCACGGCACGGGAGGTGGACGGAGTCGCCGGCGGTCGTCGTCGGGGCGGCCGGCCTCGTCTCTGCCTCAGCGCGTCGTCGGGAAGAAGAAGAAGGAGCCATGAGGAGAGAGATGGATAACATGGGTCCCAACTGTAAGCCCCTAAGCCACCCGGCCCCGCCTTGCCACGCTGGATAAGTGGAGGCGTATTCTTCAGAATACGTCTTCCCAGCTGGAAAGCGTGTTTCGTTCTGTTTCAGCCCAAATTGCGTTTCCTCTTCTCTGAAAGCGTATTTCCTCTATGTTTCAGCCAGGAATGTGTTTACCCTCAAGCGAAGACGTATTCTTTAAAGTACGCTTTCTGTTTTTCTGTCCAGACCCAGTTTGTAAAGATTTTTCTTACAGATGGGTCCCTGGCAGAAAACACTTCTTAACTTTTTGATCCTAACTCCAAATGAGGTGATTCCAAAGCCCACTTCTTCGTTTCGTCGAGCCCGTTCTGTTGGTATCATTCTCACCATGTTTTGACATTCTGAAAATGACCATTTTGCCCTTGCTAATAATCAGCCCCCTCCGAGAGAGAACGTTTTCCGGCGATCCTTTCCGTGAGTTTCTCATACTTTCTCCCGGTGATTTCTTCCACCCCAGGTAAGCCACAATACCCACTTGCATGATAGTCATGCAGTAGCCATGGTTTTAAACTTGAATATTTATTTGAGTGCTTGTTTAAAATATGGTTATCGTTGTTCCGGTAATGCTTCTGGGTTAGTACTTACTTGCTTGCTATGTTGTTATGCCCCTGGTTTTCATGCCCTGCTAGTTGCTATTATTCCCTTCATATGCTTATGCTTGCTAGTAGTACATGTTGATGTTGGTGATGGTTTTGATTGCATATTGCCGTCATCTCGAATCCGTTGTTATGCATGTGCCGTTACATCCAGTTGGTTAAATGCTTGCATGATGGCATGGTTGATATGCTCTTGCATGATATTTATTGTTGATGCTAGTGGTCATGCTAGGTTTCTATGAGTAGTGTTGTACTTGTGATATTCATGCTCGTCATTATACTATGCTCAGATGGATATGATTCATTGTTGATATGGTGGATAGTTATGTGGTTCTCTCATGATTATGTTGATATCCTGCTCATGCATTGTAATTGCATCATGTATTTTATCATGGCTCAGCATATTTGCATTCAAGTTTAACCGGATTAAATTAAACTTGAACAACTGTTGGCTGAGTCATGGTGCCACCAAATCGAGCTGACCAGTGCAACCACACTTGCCTTATGGGGGGTCCTAACTGGGTCTATTGTCGTGCCTCTCACCGGTGCCTCCAACTAGGGAGGGTTATGGGCGTGCGTACCATTGCCCGGTAAGCAGACATAACCTTGTGTGCCCGTAGTTGGATGATAAGCGCTTTTGTCCCTGTTTGGGACGGACCACGACGGTGGTCGTTGTGTCTTTGGTAGACACGGGGCCACCCAGGACTAGCCCAATGGGGAGTGAGTCGGAGTGCCGGGAGAGTGCCATGGCAGTGGAGTACGAGGCCATGGGTTCCGTGGTGTGGGTATAATGTACTAACCTCTGCAGAATGCATGTTAAATCTATCGATAGCCGCGCCCGCGGATAAGGGCCCAGTTCGTAGTCGGTCCCACTGTGAGTCAACAGTAATAATAATAATGTGCTTAATAACAACCCCGGTTCGTTGAGGGGATAAGTTGGTTGTGATCGCCGGAAAGATCACCATTGGAGACCAAGTGTTGGTCATGGTTGTGATCACCGGAAAGATCACCGTGGTATCGAGGATACCAAGCTGTTGGATATTCGTGATGTTGTGCGAGAATCGTGGGTAAGGATCAAGCTCCTTGTGGTCATTTAATGATCACTGCGGTATTGTTTATACCAAGCTTGAGTTGATCATGAGATGATCGTGTAATGTCCGAAGTTGGTAAGTGATGCATGTGATGGTTACGAGGTAACCCGAACAGAATAAATGGTGCATGTAGTGTCATCATGTTGCATGCTAGTATCATCAGATTTATATGTTCATGCCATGATCATATTGTTCTAGCGATATTATGTTCATATTGTTCATGCCATGTTTCCCTGATGATCTCATGATAATTCCTGCTTAACCTGTAATTGCCATGTTGTTGTTTGTCTTGAATTCTTCTGGTTATTGTGAGCTTGCAAGTACATTCAATGTACTTGTGACGCCCTCGATTCAATCGTACACGAATCATGCACGCAAATGTGTACGATCAAGATCAAGGACTCACGGGAAGATATCACAACACAACTCTACAAATAAAATAAGTCATACAAGCATCATAATACAAGCCGGGGCCTCGAGGGCTCGAATACAAGTGCTCGATCATAGGCGAGTCGCGGAAGCAACAATATCTGAGTACGAGACATAAGTTAAGCAAGGTGCCATAAGATGGCTAGCACAAACCGGGATACAGATCGAAGAGGAGCAGGCCTCCCGCTCGGGATCCTCCTAGGTCACTCCCCGGTCGTCGTCGCCACGGCTGCACGTAGTAGTAGGCGCCTGCAGTAGTAGTCGTCGAGGCGGTGGCGTCTGGATCACAGGCTCCATCGTCTGGTTGCAGCAATCGAGTAGAGATAGGGGAAAAGGGGAACAAGGCAACCGTGAGTACTCATCCAAAGTACTGCAAGCAAGGAGCTACACTACATATGCATGGATATATGTGTAAAGGCCATATCGGTGGTGGACCGAATCGCAGAATGCCGAATAAGAGGGGATAGCTAGTCTTAACGAAGACTACGCCACGGACACCGGTCTTGCATGCATGAAGAGGACAACGGAAGTCCTCCAAGTAACATCATATAGCAATAATCCTACCCGCAATCCTCGCTCATATCCTCGAGCGAGAGCGACCACCGGTTGTATCGGCACTTGGAAGGTGTGTTTTATCAAGTATCCGGTTCTAGTTGTCATAAGCTCAAGGTACAACTCCAAGTCGTCCTGTTATCAAGATCACGGCTATCCGAATAGATTAACTTCCTGCAGGGTGCACCATCTTACCCAAAGACGCTTGATCCCATTTGGCGGACACACTTTCACGGTCATGCCCGCCGCGGAAGATCAACACGCCGCAGCCCCACCTAGGCACAAGAGAGGCCAACACGCCGGTCTAAACCTAAGCGCGCAGTGCGGGCCCATCGCCTCGAGCACACACCAAGACGCTACGTCTGTGAAGGAAGCAGACCTAGCCAATGAGCGTTCCGATCCAATCTGGCCAAGCCGCCTCGTCGCCGACGTCTGAAATGCCGGTGATACCACGACGCGGGATACCCATAACTACTCCGCGTAGATGGTTAGTGCGTATAAGCTCGTAGCCAACCGGATCAAATACCAAGACCTCGTTAAGCGTGTTAAGTAACGCATGAGCGCCGAACAGGCCAGATCACACCTGCCTGTCGCTCGCCTCAAAGATCCACTCATGGTGCTCCACCACCGACCGACTTTAGTCTCCACATGTATCATGTATAAAGTATATAGTATATACCCGTGATCACCTCCCGAGTGATCACGGCCCGATAGTATAGCACGACAGACGGACAAGAATGTAGGGCCACAGATGAATGTACTAGCATCCTATACTAAGCATATAGGATTGCGGTAATGGTAACAACAATGAGAGTAACAAGGACAAAGCTATGCAAAGAAGTATAGGAGTATCGAAAGCGATAACATGCTACACTACTCTAATGCAAGCAGATAGAGAAGAGTAGGCGATATCGGTGATCAAGGGTGGGCTTGCCTGGTTGCTCGGGCAAGAGAGAGGGTCGTCAAGACCTTGTAGTCGAACCGCCACCATTGCGGCGTCGGTCTCGTAGTCTCAAGAGAAGAGGGGAAGAAATAATGAATACACGATAATGATGCATAACGATGCATGACATGCCAAGAAGCGATGCTAGGCGTGCCCTAACGTGGTAAGAAGGGTACTTGGTTTAGGGGAAAACATCAGGAAGTTATCCGGCTCCGGACGTCTGTCGAGACGGATGAACCGGAGAGGAAAGTTTGCAGGTTCGATAGGTTAGAGGCGTGTGGTGGACGAGCGGATTGCGATCCGGATTCGTCTCGTGCGCTCGAGCAACTTTCATGTTGAAATTATTTTAATCCGGATTACGGATTAAAAGATATGATTTATAAAAGATTTTATTAATTTCGGAATTTTAATTAATTATTTAATTAATTTCGAGATTGCATTTATGACATCGACATGATGTCATCCGGCGTCATCGATCAGCGGGGTTGACTAAGTCAACCCCGACAGTGGGTCCCGCATGTCATTCACTAATGGCTAATTAACCTAATCGATTAATTAACCTTAGTTAATTAAGTTAATTAATAATTAGTGTTAATTAATTCAGAATTAATTAGTTTAATTAATTACTCAATTAATTTAACTAATGATTAGGTTTAACTAATCCGAAATTAATTAGTTTAATTAATTACTCAATTAATTAATTAACTAATTATTTAGTAATTAATTTCATTCATTTATTTCCATTTTAGTTACGGTTTTAATTAAACGTTCTTTGTGGGGGTGGGGCCCCACGTCGATGGCCCATGGCCAAATGGGCGATGGTGCGGCGATCTGCGGTCGATGTCGAACAGGCACGACTGTGGCGGTCCAGTAGGGGCGATCGAGAGCTGGGCGGCCGGGCCAGCCAAGCCACCAGCCGCCGGCGTGCAGCCATGCCAGAGGCGAGGCGACGGGTGGGGTGGCGGGTTGGGCGGGCCAGCGCCATGAGGAAGGTGAGGAACGGGGCTCGGCGAGGCGCGAACGGGCGGGCTCGGTCGGGCGAGGGTTCGGAGGGGCCATGACGCCGGAGAGTGGGCCGAGGCCACTGGGCCGGATCCGGAGGGGAGGAAGGAGAGGATCGGGGGGTGGCGTCGGTCTGGCTGCTGGGGCCCGATCCGTGACGGGCGGTCGGGGCCACAATGACGAGCGGAGGGAGCCAGTGAGCCGAAGTCGGTCTGTGTGGGCCGGAGCGGTCGCCGACGGGGAGGGGAAGAGAGGGAACCGGGTTTGGGCGCAGCCACCGAGCGCTTGCAGGTCTAGGCGGCGGGCTCGGTGGAGGCGGGAAGGCCGTCGGGAGGGAGTCAGGAGGGCGTGACGGGCGGCGAGGCCGAGCCGAGCCGGGCGGCCGGCAGTGCTCGGGGGAGGCCCGAGGCGGCGACGGGAGGAGGAGAGGGTTCGGGCGGCGGGGGCGGAGGGAGTGGCGCCGACGAGTGGGAACGGCGGGGGTCCGGTCTGGGTGGATCTCCACGAGGTTAGTGAAACGAAGTGGGTCGAGGTGGATCTCCGCCCGATCCAATCGGGAGAGGAGAGGCGAGGCGTGGGGCGAGTGGTGGTGGCTAGGGTTAGCCTTGTGGTGGGAGGGGTCATCTGAGGGGGGGTGGTGGGCGGTGGGCGCCTGTGGGAAGGGGATGGGCCAGGGAGGGGGGCATTGGTGGGCAGGGGTTTATCCCCTCTCGGTTTTTTTATCTTTCTTTTATTATTTTTCCTTTTCTGTTTTTATTTTATTTAAAATGCTCTGACATTTGTAAATAATATTGCACCCCACCAATATTAGGTTAGGTATTTTAGAAAACCCCGGAACATTTTAGAACTTATTTTCGGAACCTTTTATCGTTTGCTTCATTTTTGATTTTTGTTTTAGGACGGTTCCGAATTAACGAGAGGTTAATTAACCGAACCGGAATGATTACTGTTGCATAACCACCCGGGCGTTACAAATCTCCTCCAGTACAAGAAATCTCGTCCCGAGATTTAGGAGGTAGAAGGAAAGAGTGCGGATATTCATCTCGTAGAGCGATCCTCGCGTTCCCGTGTGGCTTCATCTTGAGTGATTCGACCATGGACCTTGAGGAACTTGATCGCCTTCCGACGTGCGCGGCGTTCACTTGGTCGAGAATGCGGACGGATGCTCTTTATAGGAGAGGTCCTGCTGCAATTCGAGCACTTCATGGTCCACCGCTCGGATTGGGTCTTTGAAGCGGCGTCGGAGTTGGGACACGTGGAACACATCGTGAACACGAGAAAGGTTCGACGGAAGCTCCAGTTGATAGGCCACTTTTCCACGCCTTTTCCGAATAGTGAAAGGGCCAATATAGCGAGGAGCTAACTTGCCCTTGATCCGGCGGTGAGCACCCTTCATTGGTGTAACGCGAAGATAGGCCTTTTCGCCGAGTTGATAGACCATGTCCTTGTGATGAGCGGTCATAATTACTCTTTTGACGCGATCGAAAGCAGTCTTGAGATTCTCGCGAATAATGCGGACTTGTTCTTGGCATGTTGGATAATATCCGGACCAAGAGTGGGCGTTCCCGATTTCGACCAGTTCGAGAGGGTTGGCACTTTCGTCCATATAACACTTGAAGGGGCCATCTTGGACTAGCTTGATAGCTATTATTATAAGAGAACTCAGCATACGGGAGAGATTCCTCCCATTTCTTGCGAATGAGGCGACACAAGCTCGAAGCATGTCTTGAGAATTTGGTTGACACGTTCAACTTGCCCTTGAGGCTGCGGATGAAAAGCAGATCTTGAAAGATAAATGAGTCCCCATAGCTTCTTGAAAACTTGCGGAATCTTGAAATGAATAAGCTGCCACGGTCCGAACCGATAACCGGTGGAATACCGTGAAGTGAAACAATTCTGGACATATAGAGCGTTGCAAGCTGGCTAGCGGTGATCGTTTCTTTGACCGCCGGAAAATGTGCAACTTTAGAGAGCCGGTCAATGGCGACAAGAATAGCATCATTACCTTTCTGCGATTTGGGAAATCCAAGTGGCGAAGTCCATTTCAACATGGTCCCATTTCCATTCGGGAATAGAGATAGGTTGCAGAGTTCAAAGAGGCCTTTGATGTTACGCTTTGATCTGACGGCAAGCGTCACACTCGTAAACATAGCGAGCAATGTCCCGCTTCATATTAGACCACGGAATCTCGGCGAATGTCTTGATACATCTTTGTCTTGCCGGGATGGATACATAGAGGCGTATCATGAGCTTCTTGCATAACCTCCCGAGTCATATTCAGATTTTCCTTCTTACATGGCACCACTAGGCGGCCTTTGAAGTACAAGGCGCCATCATCAGCAATAGTGAAGGATGAGGGATTTCCTTTCCTGACGTCTTGTTTAAGCTTGTAGACCTCAGAGTCAAATCCCTGCATTGTCTTTATGGTGCCCAAGAGATCGGGTTCAACAGCCAGGGTAAAGAGGGAACCCTGGGGAACAACACGGAGATTCATCTTGCGGAACTCCGGAGGAGGGGGAGCGAGTGCACGGAGGAACAATATGGAGGTTGACTGCTGAATTCTTCAACAAGTGAGGGCTGAACTTTGTGAACTCAAGGTGGTTGCGAGAAGACTTGCGGCTCAAGGCATCAGCCATTACATTAGCCTTGCTCTGGCGATAGGAAATACCCAAATCAAAGTGCTGCAGTCTCCATCCATCTCTCGCGACGGAGGTTCAGGTCTGGCTGAGTAAGCAGATACTTCAGACTTTGGTGGTCGGTGTAGATCTCATAGCGATTACCGAGAAGGTAATGTCGCCATCGCTTTAGCGCATGAATGACAGCAGCAACAAGTTCGAGGTCGTGAACTGGTAGTTCTCCTCGTGAGGGCGAATCGTCGAGAGGCATAAGCAACCACTTTGCGCTCTTGCATTAGGACACCGCCTAAACCTTGACGAGATGCGTCGCGATAAATGACGAAGTCCTTCTTAGTATCGAGGAGCTAGCAGGGGCGAAGTCAACTTGTCTTTGAGTGCTCGGAAACTCTCCCGACACTTATCATCCATTGGAACTTGACGCCTTTATGCAACAAAGTTAGTCGAGGCACGGCAATCTTGGAGAAGTTCTCGACGAATCGACGGCAATAGTCTGGCGAGACCGAGAAAACTTCCGACTTATGCGTTCTTCGGAGGAGTCAATCGAGAATAGCTGAACTCGTTCGGGGTTGACGGCAATACCATCCTTAGAAATGACATGCCCAAGATAGGTTACTTGGAAGCCGAATTCACACTTGGAGAACGGGCATAGAGTTGATGCTCTCGTAGCTTTTCCGGCAAGACGAAGATGTTCAAGATGTTCTTCTTCATTCTTGGAATAGATCGGGATATCATCCGGATAAACCACTTACGAACTTGTCGAGGTAATCCATGAATATATAGTTCATCAGCGAGAGAAGGTGGCTGGAGCATTGGTTAAGCCGAAGACATGACGGTGTACTCGTATGAACCATAACGAGTCACAAATGCGGTCTTGGGGATATCCTCCTCGCGACCACGGATCTGGTGGTAACCCAACCTCAAGTCGAGTTTCGAGAACACCGGCGAACCAGCCAGTTGATCATAAAGATCATTGATCCGAGGAAGAGGATACTTATTCGAATGGTAGCTTGATTTATAGGACGGTAGTCTTGAACCAATCGGTTTGTCCCATCCTTCTTCTTGACAAGAGAGAAGGTGCTCCCCAAGGAGAGCAACTTGGGCGAATGAAACCGCTTTGAAGAGATTTGTCGATTTCCTCCTTTAGTTCAAGGAGTTCATGCGGCGACATCTTGTAGGGCCGTTTGGCTATAGGAGTGGTGCACGGTTTCAAGTCGATGACGAATTCGACAGCCCTAGCGGGGAATCCTGGAAGTTCTTCAGAAAGACGTCTTGGAAATCGCATAAGCATGTGAATGTTTTCAATTCCCTCGAGGGTGCGGCGTTCAATGCATTCAATGCATAGAGCCTTGCCTCGGCATCTTGAACCGAGCGAGCATTGTAGCTACGATTTCATCGAAGGTGCAGCAGATGGGCGGTCTTAGTGGCGCAAACGATTGACGCCGTATGTGCTTTCAACCAATCCATCCCCAAAATGAGGTCGATGTTAGACGTCTTCAGGATAATGGGGGAGGCATAGAATTCCAACCCTTCGATTTCCACGGGGACGTCGACGCCAACCATGGAGGTTTGACATTGTCCCAATGGGGTTTTTACCACTACCGAAGAGTTCATCTCTTCACACTTAACGTCGTGCTTGTATGCAAAGTCTTCAGACATGAATGAATGCGATGCTCCTGAATCGAATAAAGCAGATGCAGTCTCGAATTTACGAGGAGTGTACCCATCACGAAGAGTGAGCTGGTCATGAGCTTCGTTCGGATCAACGTGGTTGGCCTGAGCTTGCCCATAAGACTTGCCAAGATTGTTGCGGTTCGGTTGTTTCCACGGCCAGGTTCTTTGGAAGGGCCGATTGATTACGGTTCGGTTGCATTCTCTAGCACGGTGCCTCGGCTGTCCTTTGAAGCATAAGCCATTATTGGGAGTGGGAACAGGAGCTTGGGGTGGTGGAGCTGGAAGCTTGGCCGCTTAGTTGTAGGCGACGAGGTGTAGCATAGTTCGCTTGAAGCGAGTGCATTAATTTGGTACATGCTGTTGGGAATCCATATCTTGCGCCTGCGAGGACGGGCCCAAGATGAGCCCGTGTCACAGTTGCGCTGTTAGAGCTCTGGTATTCCTGCGAGACCAGTTTCGACATTGATAGCTTTGTTCACCAAGGTGGCGAAATCAGCAAAGTCGTGCACTAGAAGTGCGAGCTTGATGTCGACTTGAAGACCGTCACGGAACTTCTCTGTCTGCGTGCATCGGTTGCAATATCCTCTTGAGATAGCGAGACAAGTCCAAGAACTCTCACGATAGGCTTCAACAGACTTGTTGCCTTGGGTGAGGTGCGGAACTCACGCTTCTTCGGTCCATGACCCCTTGAGGGATGAAGCGGGCACGGAAGGCAGCACTGGAAGTCCGCCAGTGATGAGTGTTCCAAGCTGGCGAGTACGCCGGTGGCTGTCCCACCATTGAGCTGCGGGTCCCTTCAGAAGAAGGAAGCAAAAGTGACATAGTGGCGGGGCTACATCAGCAGACTCCATCTCATAGGTGATGTCACGGAGCGATCATCGACATCCGAGGCTGAGTTGAGCTGCGGTACACGCTGGGGTTCAGCGTATGAAATCCTGCGAGTTGTTCCGTTTGGGTCTTTGGTGCATATTGGGGCGAGGCTGTGCCATCATGTTCTCCATGAACTGGCGATTCATCTCGAGCTGTTGGACCATACCAGCCATGTACTCAAAGCGGTGGTGGGAAGTTGGCACCACGACCACGACCTGCTGGCCTAACCATCCTGCTATTATATAACAGGGTAGTTCAAGATTTGAGAAATTACGCAAGAGACAGAATCATTCATGATGAAACATGCATAATGAAAGTAGCATGATGGGAACTACATAGTAGTTGGCATATCTTACAAAAGGAATCATGCATAGAGTTCGATACATAGAGTCCGAAGACATAGACTACTACATCATAGGCGCACACAGTGCTCATGGCGAATACATCAAATACTAACAAGCAAGTCTACATCACCCCACGCAGCATCTGCGGAGGTAGTCAGAGTTTGAAAGTCGATAGTGCGGCGGTGGATAGTCCTCCACGTCGGTGACACAGGGGGCGGATACTCGGTGCTGAATCCGGCGCCCTGTGGCGTAAAGGGCCAAGGCGCGGAGAGTAGCCTCCCACGCCCGCCAACCAACACCTGGGCATCACGGTCTGGCGGGGTAGATCGCGAACGCGCAGCTCTCGGATCGGACAAAGGGTGCATCGGCGTCGAGCACGGTAGAGGTCTTGACGGGTGATGTACAACTCGTGACGAAGAGCTCGGTTAGCTCGATCCAGCCCATCGGCATGCGAACAAAGTTCGATGGTGGAAGGGCTCTCTGGTAACGATGGTGTAGGCAGCGGTGTAGTAACCCTCCTCACCAACATCGACGCGATAGCAATGTGCACAAGGGGAGGTGTCCAACTCGATACTGCGACGAAGACGTGTCGAGAAAGCATAAGCGACATCGTGGATCGCCATATCGATAGTCACTCCAACACCATGTGCGGTGTGCGGCAAAGACAAGAGTGGACTCGTACTCCGAGAGTAGAGGTGGACGATGGCGCGGCATCGCTCCCGGTTATAGTCCTGGTACTCCTCATAGACGGTGTACTCGGGGTGCCAGCGATAACCCGGATAGGTCATCATCTCGGCTAGCACCGCAGTGATCCCGAGGCACCAATGGCCGTCGTGTGGCGCACGACCGCCTCGTGGGTTCCATCCGAAAACAAAGACGCTTCAAAGGAGTCAAATGACAGGTGGAAATTGTTCAAATACAATTCCAAAAACAACTAAGGCTATATCCATCTTCGGGTGAATGCGGTCACGGGATCCTAGTGATAGTTAGTAAAATCGTTTAACCCGAGTAGAAGAGAGTCCGAGTCCCGAGTAAAGGTCGAGGAGTAAAAGATCCTAATACCACCCGATGGCGGCGTGGGCCCGTAAGGCACACAGCCAAGTTAGTAAAAGTTTTGCAATGTCTAGACTCGACTTCGCCAAGGAGTGTGGAAGGGGATTCCTACAGCAATCGGCTCGATACCAACTTGGACGCTCGATTCAATCGTACACTAATCATGCACGCAAATGTGTACGATCAAGATCAAGGACTCACGGAAGATATCACAACACAACTCTACAAATAAAATAAGTCATACAAGCATCATAATACAAGCCGGGGGCCTCGAGGGCTCGAATACAAGTGCTCGATCATAGGCGAAGTCACGGAAGCAACAATATCTCGAGTACGACATAAGTTAAGCAAGGTGCCATAAGATGGCTAGCACAAAGCGGGATACAGATCGAAGAGGAGCGGGCCTCGCCAGGATCCTCCTAGGTCACTCCCGGTCGTCGTCGCCGGGCTGCACGTAGTAGTAGGCGCCTCGAGTAGTAGTCGTCGAGGCGGTGGCGTCTCGATCCCGGCTCCATCGTCTGTTTGCAGCAATCGAGTAGAGATAGGGGAAAAAGGGAACAAGGCAACCGTGAGTACTCATCCAAAGTACTGCAAGCAAGGAGCTACACTACATATGCATGGATATATGTGTAAAGGCCATATCGATGGGTTGAATCGAGAATGCCGTAATAAGAGGGGATAGCTAGTCTTAACGAAGACTACGCTTCGACACCGGTCTTGCATGCATGAAGAGGACAACGGAAGTCCTCCAAGTAACATCATATAGCAATAATCCTACCCGCAATCCTCGCCATATCCACGAGCGAGAGCGACCACCGCTTGTATGTCGCACTTGGAAGGGTGTGTTTTATCAAGTATCCAGTTCTAGTTGTCATAAGCTCAAGGTACAACTCCAAGTCGTCCCATTATCAAGATCACGGCTATCCGAATAGATTAACTTCCTGCAGGGTGCACCATCTTACCCAAAGACGCTTGATCCCATTTGGCCGGACACACTTTCTCGGTCATGCCCGCCGCGGAAGATCAACACGCCGCAGCCCCACCTAGGCACAACAGAGAGGCCAACACGCCGGTCTAAACCTAAGCCAGCAGGGTGCGGGCCCATCGCTCGAAAGCACACTGCAGACGTTCGTGACGTGGCCGAAGCAGACCTAGCCAAGAAAGCGTTCCAGTCCAATCCGGGCGGCTTCGCCGTCCGACGTCAAGTATTGCCGGCCGATACCACGACGCCGGATACCCATAACTACTCCGCGTAGATGGTTAGTGCGTATAAGCTCAGAGCCAACCCAGATCAAATACCAAGACCTCGTTAAGCGTGTTAAGTAACCGCTGAACGCCGAACAGGCAGAGCCCACCTCTCCTAGGCGGTCTCAACCGCCTGCCGCTCCGCCTCAAAGATCCACTCATGGTGCTCCACCACCGACCCGACTTTAGTCTCCACATGTATCATGTATAAAGTATATAGTATATACCGTGATCACCTCCCGAGTGATCACGGCCCGATAGTATAGCACGGCAGACGGACAAGAATGTAGGGCCACAGATGAATGTACTAGCATCCTATACTAAGCATATAGGATTGCGGTAATGGTAACAACAAGAGTAACAAGGACAAAGCTATGCAAAGAAGATAGGAGTATCTGAAAGCAAGAATATGCTACACTACTCTAATGCAAGCAGTATAGAGAAGAGTAGGCGATATCCGGTGATCAAGGGGGCTTGCCTAGTTGCTCGGCAAGAGAGAGGGTCGTCACAACCTTGTAGTCGAACCGCCACCGCAGTACGGCGTCGGTCTCGTAGTCTACCAAGAGAAGAGGGGAAGAAATAATGAATACACGGTAACAGATGCATAACGATGCATGACATGCCAAGAAGCGATGCTAGGCGTGCCCTAACGTGGTAAGAAGGGTCTTGGTTTAGGGGAAAACATCCAGGAAGTTATCCGGTCCGGACGTCTGTCCGACGGATGAACCGAGAGGAAAGTTTGCAGGTTCGATAGGTTAGAGACGTGTGGTGGACGAACAATTGCGATCCGGATTCGCCTCGCCGTGCTCGAGCAACTTTCATGTTGAAATTATTTTAATCCGGATTACGGATTAAAAGATATGATTTATAAAAGATTTTATTAATTTCGGAATTTTAATTAATTATTTAATTAATTTCGAGATTGCATTTATGACATCAAGATGATGTCATGCCGACGTCATCGATCAACGTGGTTGACTAAGTCAACCCCGACAGTGGGTCCCGCATGTCATTCACTAATGGCTAATTAACCTAATCGATTAATTAACCTTAGTTAATTAAGTCAATTAATAATTAGTGTTAATTAATTGAATTAATTAGTTTAATTAATTACCCAATTAATTTAACTAATGATTAGGTTTAACTAATCCGAATTAATTAGTTTAATTAATTACTCAATTAATTAATTAACTAATTATTTAGTAATTAATTTCATTCATTTATTTCCATTTTAGTTCGGTTTTAATTAAACGTTCTTTGTGGGGGTGGGGCCCCACGTCGATGGGCCCATGGCCAAATGGGCGTGGTGGTGGAGTCTTGGCATCGATCGATGCCCGAACAGGCACGACTCAGGGCGATCCAGGGGCAAAGCGACTGAGCGGCTGGATACTGAGCCATGGCAGCTGCCGGCGGGCAGCAGCCATGAGAGGGAGGCGACGGTGTGGCGGGTTCGGCGGGCCGGCAGCGCCATGAGGGAAGGGAGGAACGAGGGTTTGCATGGCGAGGCGCCGAAAGGCTGGGCTCGGTCGGAGGGCGAGGGTTCGAGGGCCACGGACGCCGGAGAGAGTGGGCCAGCCGAGGCCACGGGCCGGATCCGGCAGGGGGGAGGAAGGAGAGGATCGGGGGGCGCGTCGGTCGGCTGTCATGGGGCCCGATCCGCGACGGGCGGTCGGGGCCACGGCGACGAGCGGAGGGAGCCGTGAGGAGGGAAGTCGGTCTTGTGTGGCCGGAAAGGGTCGCCGACGGAGGAGGGAAGAGAGGGAACCGGGGTGGGCGTGCTCACCGAGCGCTGCAGGTCTAGGCGGCGGGCTCGGTGGAGGCGGGAAGGCCGTCGGGAGGGGGTGGTGGCGTTCGGCGACGGGCGGCGAGGCCGAGCCGGATCACGGGCGGTCGGCGGGCTCGGGGGCCCGAGGCGGCGACGGGAGGAGGAGAGGGGTTCCGGGCGGCGGGGGCGGCGGGAGTGGCGCCGACGAGGCGGGGAACGGCGGGGGTCGGTCTGGGTGGATCTCCGACGAGGTGGGGGTCCGGTCGAGGTGGATCTCCGCCCGATCCAATCGGGAGAGGAGAGGCGAGGGGCGTGTGGGGCGAGTGGTGAGCGGCTAGGGTTAGCTTATTTGGTGGGGAGGGTCATGCGGGGTGGCGGCTGGGCGTGGGCCGCCAGGGAGGGAAGGGGATGGGCCAAGGGAGGGGGGCATTGGCGGGCCAGGGGTTTATCCCCTCTCCGGTTTTTTTTATCTTTCTTTTATTATTTTTCCTTTTCTGTTTTATTTTATTTAAAATGCTCGACATTTGTAAATAATATTGCACCCCACCAATATTAGGTTAGGTATTTTAGAAAACCCGGAACATTTTAGAACTTATTTTGAACCTTTTATCGTTTGCTTCATTTTTATTTTTGTTTTAGGACGGTTCGAATTAACGAGAGGTTAATTAACCGAACCGAATGATTATTGTTGCATAACCACCGGGCGTTAAAGATCGACCGGCGTTTCATGCCGGTTTGCGAGCCGATGCTGGATTGCTTGCTTGTTTGGTGTTGTTCCTGTGTTCGCGAGCTAGGATAAGCGTTCAGCCAGAGTCCTCATGGAGTGGAGTTCACCACCGTCGTCGTTGTTCCGCTGCTAGAAGTTTTTCCGCTGCTTCGAGTTGTTCTGCTGCTTGCATAGAGCAACTGAGAATGGCTTAGTGTCACCGTGCCGATGTTATTCTTTGTAATATCGAAGACCTTGTATTCATATTCGTGTAATAATAGAAAGCTGGTTTGTTCTATGCTAAGCAGTGTCGTATTCCAGAAGACTTCTCCTCAATCTTTGGGCTAGAATACGGGGCGTTCCGGTTTTCTCTGAGCCGGGGTGCCACAAATATATTGTGTGCTTAATATGAAATGTCAATTAGATTAATAAATAGATTATGAATAATTGGATAATTAGCCTGCTAATTGGGTTTTTCTATTGCAAACGGTTATTGAGAAAACACCGTGTGTGATGCATTCAATAACGCACACAGTTTCTAGGAATAAACCGTGTTAGATTAATGAACAATCACACATGACATCCTCTTGAAAACTGTTTGCGTTAGGCCACATGGCGCAAGCGTTTACCACATAAAAATTGTGTGTGATGGACAGCCCTTGACACACAGTTTTTTCTAGGCACCGTGTGTGATGAATTCAATAACGCAAACGATAAAATTTTTAATACCGTGTGCAACGGAAACGCTATCACAAATGATTTAACCGGGAAAATTGTGTGTGATGTACTTGTGAACATAAACGTTTTCCTTGGAGAGACTGTGTGGGATGTATATACGAATGGAAACGTTTAGCGCTGGGTGACCGTGTGGGGTGTACTTACGACCGGATATGATTTCACCTGTATAATTGTATTTTTTAGCACTACTGTATGTATGTCTGTATTTGAGTGCTCGCCGGTCGGACACAACCTCATTTTGTCGAGCGTGTGTGCCAGGAGGGCATATCCCCGACGGTTTCTGTGTCGTGTGGGAAGGACCCCCCTATCGCCCACACTCACTTGGAGACGGTTCCAAAGGCCGTCGCGGAAAGGGGTTAAAAACCGTTTGTTTAGCAGCTCGCTTTACTAGTGATATATGTGTGTATTAGAGTTCGGACAAAACATAGAGTGCCTTTTTGTCATGATGACCATATTCTGAACATATACATGTTTGATAAATCTTTTGGTTGGTCTTTGGGGGGGGGGGGGGGTGGGGGCAAGCTATGGTTATCAAGGCAGAGTGATGCTTGCTTTTGAACAAATGGGTGTTCAAAAATTGGTGACAAGCAGATCCCTGATGGTAATGATCTTGGTGGTTTGTGTGAGGAAGATCATGGCTTCTTTTGTTCTGATTAGCTGATAAAGTGATATCTCGAGCCACTAGCTTTATTTATCATTTTGATTTGGATATGGTTCTCTTATCAGCATATGTAAAATGTCATCATGAACATTATGAAAAGTAGTGTTTTCTTAGGTAATATTTATATAAGATACAGTAAGGAGAACATGGTTAACTCTAAACTCAGAGTTTTGTTGCAATGGTAGATATATTTCTGTAACTCATGGTTACTGATATGTTAAAATCTTTGTTGCAGATTCTAGCCATATTCTTTTGATGTGATGATATGCAGCTCACCTTTCAAGAAGTTGGGATGGACAAATAAAGACCAAAGCAACCCTAGCTGCCTTCAAGATGCCATGAGAAAGGCCTCCTGCAAATGTAACTTTGAAGAGGAGAGCTATACAATTGTGTTTGAGAGTCAAGAGAACACTCATTTGTTAATATATTTCTTAGTGTATATTGATGCTACATGTTGTATTAGGTTGATATATAGCTTGTGTAATTTTGGCTTATGGGGAACGTGAACTATGAAACATGATGTGGAATTGGCATTGATATTTATAGAGTAATTATTTGTCATGTGATGTGAAAATACCCTTTGTTGGGTAACTGACTTGGTCAATGGAAAAAGTAGCCTCTATGGAATTGAGCCAGCTAATAATTGTAGAGATTTTTTCCAACAGAAAATAGTAGAGATGGTAACGGCCTAATAGAAATGTTGACTGATCAACCCATATTGGGCTGGATGGCAATATTATATATATGCCCATTAGAAAAGCCCAACCCATATTGGGCTGGATTGGGTTGGATATCCATTTCAAAAGTCTTTGTGCACGGTGACCAGCAACGCATATGTAGTGTTGTTAGACTCTAACCCTATACATTGCTATATAGCAATGTTTCTAGACGTTGTTTACCAACGGATGCATATACGTTGTTGTAGACCCTTGCAACGCAACCAACGATAACGCATATTAATCCGTTGGTGTAGACCAGTGCAACACTTATACGGACATACAACAACCCATAGATGCATTGCTGTAGGGGGTTCTGTTGTAGTGCTTCCAGAACCTTCCCAAACCGTTTTTTTCCGGTTCACTGGTTAGTTTCAGGGTGATTTTTTTAATTTTTTTTTATTTATTGTTCCTTTTTCTCTTTGCTTGTTATTTTTTCGTTTTCTTAAATTCATGAATATTTTTTCCGAAATCCCTGAACATTTTTTAAAATTGATATTTTTTAATATTCATGAACTTTTTAAGCTTCATTTTTGAAAATTAATGAACCTTTTCTAAATTTGTGATCTTTTCGAAATTGATTAAAAATCAAAATCGACAAAAAATATTTGTGAAATTTTATTCAAAATCAATGAACTTTTTCAAAAATTGAACTTTTAAAAGTTGACAAACTTTTTTCAAAATGGATTAACTTTTTTCTCAAATTCGTGAAATTTTCTAAATTTTGTGAACCTTTTTGAAATTTCATGAACTCTTTTGAATTCATGAAATTATACGATTTTGTGAAAAAATTCTGGATTTTTTTCCAAAACTCAATGGCTGATCGGTCAACAACGGGACTAGTCGAACCAGGCGCCTGTTCAGCCGCTTGCTCAAGCCCACCTGGGCCGGCCTAAGAATGCTTACGCTTGCTTTACGGGCGTAACGAGT
This sequence comes from Aegilops longissima, assembly GCA_021605205.1. NCBI lineage: Eukaryota > Viridiplantae > Streptophyta > Magnoliopsida > Poales > Poaceae > Aegilops > Aegilops longissima. Next base: position 101,198,276 of record CM038682.1, on the reverse strand, counting down.
GTTGTTGTACACGAGCTCCCCCTCTCATGGGAGCAACTAGTTAACGAGCGCCCCTTCGGGAGCCTCGCAACGATCAGTGTCACTTGGCGCGCTCTCAGCCATTCGTCACGTGTCGCGCTTTGGACGCTTCCTTTGGATTTTGTTTTTTTTTTTATTTTTCCGCATGCGTTTTCGATTTTTTAAACGGTTTTTTCCGGGGTTTTTTTTGACGTTTTGGTTTTCCCACGGTCTTTCTTAGCTTTTCGATCAAAACAAATTTCAAAATTTCTTTTTTATGCACGAAAAAACACGTTTTGTTTTTTTTCTTTCGCGAAAGTCACGGTTTTTCTTCCGCAGAGGCACGGTTGTGCTTTAGCGAGAGTCACGGCCGTGCCTTTCGGAAACGAAAAACAAACGCGTTTTCTGTTTTTTTCTTTCGCGAGAATCACGGTTTTGCTTCCGCGAGAGGCACGGTTATGCTTTCGCGAGAGTCACGGCCGTGCCTCTCGAAAAGGGAAAAACAAAATGAGTTTTCTGTTTTTTTCTTTCATCAGAGTCACGGTTTTGCTTCCGCGAGAGGCACGGTTGTGCTTTCGTGAAAGTCACGGCCGTGCCTCTAGGAAAGGGAAAAAATACGCGTTTTCTGTTTTTTTTTCTTTCGAGAGAGTCACGGTTTTGCTTTCGCGAGAGGCACGGTTGTGCTTTCGTGAGAGTCACGGCCGTGCCTCTCGGAAACGGAAAAAAAAAGCGTTTTCTGTTTTTTTTCCTTCCATGAAAGTCACGGTTTTGCTTCCACGAGAGGCACGGGCGTGCCTCTTTCGGAAAGGGAAAAAAACCGTGCTTCCGGTTCGGTTTTTTCGCCCGGTTTTTTCGTCCGGTTTTTTCATGAAAAAAAAAGTTCGTCAAAACCTATCAACATGGGATCTAGTTTTGAAGATCTCGACGCAAAGAATCCAATGGTAAAAACGGTTCGAGATTTGGACGCACGGTTTAAGAGATGCGACAAGTGGCACGCTGCTTGTGCGCCACTTGTCGCGGTGCTGCATGTGCGCCACTTGTCGCGACCTGGGAAAGTGGAGTGTTCTTTGCAACGAGTACTCCTTAAGGCTGGTCATAGTGGAGAGTAACTTAGACTAGTAACATACATATGTTACTTGTATATGTTAATACATTCATAGTGGGGAGTAACATGTATGTAGTATCATGCAAACCATCATTTATTAAGATGTAGACTCATTTTGTCTTGGGATGTGTTATGTTACAGTAACATATTATGTTACTCCAACCATCTCTCTCCTCATTAAATACATACCATGTAAACAAATTTTTCTTAGGATGTAGTATTATGTTACTTGCTATGTTACTCCCACTATGAGCAGCCTAATTAGTGATTTCGCCCTCTCATTTGCTAAAAAAAAAGGGAGCTCCTCCTCTCTACAGCGTCACAAGCCCAGAACTTTGTTGTCGCCCTCCTTTGATCCTAGATCACGTATATTCTATTTGGCGCGTAGGTCGCCAAATAGCTACCTGGCGTGTAACCTCTTCCGTATGCACGTATTCTGTTTGGGCCGACCCATGCTGGTTTTTGTCCCACCAGTTTTGTGAAGGCTCTAGAACCTTCCCTGAACTTGTTTATTTCTTTTTCATTTTGCTTTTACTATATTTACTTTTTCCTGTTTTTCCTTTTGTTATTTTCCATTTAAATTTTAATTTTTCATTCTCGATTTTCCTTTCAATTTTTACTATTTCGTTTTTTTACTTTCTTTTTATTCCTATTTTTATTATATTCCTCTTACTTTTCCATATTTATTTTATGTTTTGCAATTAACTTTTAAATTCGTGAATATTTATGTGAAACCATGAATATTATTGGAAATCATGAACATTTTGCAATTTAGAACACTTTTTGAAACAATCAATATTTTTGAAATCATGAATAATTTTCAAATTCACAAATATTTTACGAAATTTCGATCTTATCGAATTAGCAGACATTTTTTCTGAAAGTTTGAACATGTTTTTAAAATCACGAACATTTTTTGACAATTTTAGACGAATTTTTGAAATTCAAGAACACTTTTTTGTGTCAAGTGAAACATTTTCAAATTGAGAACAGTTTTTGAATCTGAGAAACATTTTTGGAATCTATGAACTTTTTTTCAAACTAGGGAACAATTCTTGAAATTCACAAACTTTTTTGGAATTTCTGGAACATTTTGATTTCATGAAGATGTTTCTAATTAACTCACATTATTTAATCATGAATATTGCTCTAAGATTTGAACATTTTTGTAGAACTGCAAATATTTTCTAGGTCATGAACGTTTTTAAATTCTCGAAGATTTTTGAATTCATGAAAAAAATTGAATCATTGATTTTTTTATTCGATGGACCCTTTTCATTCATGAAAATTGGTGCTATTTTGATAACATTAATATTTATTAAGCTGAACATTTTTTAATTTCAATCAATTTTAGTATACAAATGTTTTTAAAAATAACGAATATTTTTTTCAAAATCGTGAACATTTTTGTATTTTCAAACATTGTTTTTAAAATCACGAACATTTTCTGAATATGCGGACGGTTTTTTATAAAAAATCAAGAACATTTTGTGAATCCGTGAACATATTATGATTTCTTAAAAAAAATCAAAATTCACATTTTTTGGAAATTGGGACTTTTTTGAATTCTTGAATTATTTTAATGAAGAATTAAACAAATACAGAGCATAAAATAGAAAAAAAGAAAAGAAAAACAGGGGGTGAACGGCCCCCCGCACATGGGAGGCCCAAAAGGCGCGCGGGGCGAAGGGAGGATACTTGTTGGCTCCTTCACCAATGCGATCGTGCTAATAGGAGGTCCCGAGGACTCCATATATATCTTCAAGGTAGATAACAATTAGAGGCGACTAATTGCGCAGGGGCGAGGGATGGGGTGTTAAAAATAGTTCATTTGATATACATCACTACTCAGTGGATTTTTACAGGTGGGGTGAAGCAAAATGCAAAAAGATTTGTGCTAAGAGATAAAAATTGTATGGTCAAATCATCAAAGAGGCTCATTGGCCAGCCAGCGTTCGGCCATCGCAAAGCATTCTTCAGGCCTGTACTCTGGAGCAGTATGGCCACCGCCCTACACAAACAAGTGATCAGGAGCTCTATTAGATATATCTATCACATAATAGTTCTATCATCCAATCCAATCCATGGGCAACATGGTATAAAGAGGAAAACAAGACTCCATGCAAAGAAGAAGAAGAGGAAAACAAGACCACCTTTACGGTTGCAAATGTCAAATTATTCGCGTATCCGATGGTAAATCTGCACAAACCAAAAAGTAGCATTTCTCATCAGAAAAAATAGAGGAATATGCTACACCATGCTTATTAGTAAAGCTTTGGTTCTCCGTATGAATAAATGTGAAGAAAAGGAGTCAGATGACTTGACCCTGCAGCTTGGACGTCGAGATGCCATGCCCTCTCATCACTGACTATGGAGAAGTTCAAAGATCTTTTCCACGTCTGTGTGCTGAGCTGAGGTACCTGGAGATCATGGTCTCCACTACGGTCATATAGACAAAAGGTTTCAGTAAGAAGGTCTGGAAGAAAATTAGCTGCAATTATGAGTAAGAAAACTTATTTTGATGCTTGTTCTCACCTGTACACGAGTGCACGGTAACCTCTCATGGTGAGGTTGAGATGGTACGGTATGCTGCTTGACATGTCATATTTGTAGGGGAGTTCTCTTTTGCATCTTACCCACTCACCGACTGTCCCCTATTTGGCGAATTCTTATTTGTCAATAAATATTGTTCGAGATGATGTTGGTACTAGACTTGCCAGTGTTTTAATCCTACATGAATAATTTGAAAGATATTTCTAGCGAAACATAATTGTGACTTTACCTGCTTGATCCCGAGAGCATCTCTAGTCATGTTGTTGTTCATCCAAAAGTATGACAGGTAGTAACTGTATGTCTGCAGTTTTGAAAGGAATTCCAGCTAAGTTTATGTTACGGGCATATGACGTTGTCACATCTTAATCAAGCTGACGCTTCAAGTATAATGGAAGACTGACAATACAATCAACGGCAGGTTGACCGGGCGCCTCATTTAGCTCGATAGATTCTTCTGACAGTTTTTTTCTTGCCGTCGCACCATTTGTAGGCTTTGATGCGGAGAAGACACATTTTTTGTACAAGATGTGTGCATCTAGGATTTCAGAAATGAGCTGCAGAAGGGATGTGCATGAATTATCGAGCTGGTGCTGGCACTTGTAGTACCATTAGTTCATAACAAAATGGTCAATACATGAATCTTACACTGTTTACGGTTTGTAGCAGCTCGGCACACACTTTATTCACTTGGTTTATATAATCTCCTTTGCAGTTCGTCATTGCAGCCTTTGGGAAAGAAAAATAAAAGATGCTATAAATTCTTTAGATCAACACACAATACAAAATTTGTCACCACACTTTTGGTCAAAGCGAATGGATTTTTTTATTACCTCGTATATTTGATCAGATATCATCCCAAAGCCATTAGCAGCTTGAACCTGGAAATTGCGATTGAACTTTGGGTCTGTCGTAGGGTTGCCGACCAGATAGCCCTGGAAATGTTTGCATTACAACAAAAGAACGAGAGATGTTATCATGGTCACACACACTATTTGTATATAACAAGGGTTTGAATGCTAGAGAAATAGCTTGCCTTGAGATTAATGTGAGGCTGCTGCCTTTTTTCAATTCCTGGAGCATTGCGTGCGTGCATAGTAGAAGCGGGCGGCGGGGATGCGGTCGGCCGAGTCCAGGACGGGAGCGAAGACGGGTGCTGCGACGACAGAGCCTTTGAAGAAGCCGAGCAGAGGAGGTTTGCTGTGGTTCTTGCGGTAGCGGCTGAGGAAGTGGGGGTCGGAGAGGATGCTTCGCAGCGCGTGCAGACGAGGGAGGCGCGGGGGAGGGTCGATGGCAGCGAAGGGAGGCGGAGGAGGATCTCCTGCAGGAGGTCCTCGTCGTCCAGCGGGGAAATCGGCGGCTCATCCGGGCAAGGGCTGGATCGGCGCCGGCCTTGATCGGCTGCGGCGTGCTCCTGCGGACAGCGGAACGGAGAGAAGCGAGCTGGGGCAGGCGGGGAACGCCAGAAGCGAGGCGCGGTGGAGGTGGAGGCAGAGTCGCGAAGGCCGTGGAGGCAGGTGAGGCGGCGGCGGCGGCGACGCCGCGGCTGGGTCTGGGTCGGGGAGGGGGTTGAGCCGCTAGGGTAATATTTTTCCTTTTTTTCCAAAATCTGACGAATGACACAGAGGGTAGAAATGTCCTTTTCCTCTCTTTATTTCTGGACCCTGATAAAATCCGAACGTTCCCGATTTATCATTTTTGTTATTTTTACCATGTACTCGTCCGTATACAAGGTTGAATTCAAATAATTTCACTTCATTTTCTCTATCCCCGAGAGAAAAGAAAGGGGATCTTTTTATTGTTTGCCACTTCTTTCTTTCTATTTTGACAATGATGACAATTTGCCACTCGTTACATTGTATGTTATCTTCTGTCACTCTTTACTTTGCTTTTCAGTATGTACCTTCCGAGTTTTGTCAGATTTCTTCACAAAGGTCTAGACTAGAGCACATCACAACTTCTCTCCAAATTTGTCGTCCGTTCGAGAAGCCGTTCGTTCCTGCGCGGCATACCTTGCCACGACGGAGCCCGCCAGAGCCCAGATTCTTCTAACAGATCTTTTCTTGCCGTCGCATCATTTGTGAGCTTTGGTGCGGAGAAGACACATTTTTTGTACAAGATGTGTGCATCTAGGATTTCAGAAATGAGCTATAGTAGGGATATGCCTGAATTAGCCAGCTGGTGCCTGGCACTTGTAGTACCATCAGTTCATAACAAAATGGTCAATACATGAATCTTACACTCTTTACGGTTTGTAGCACCTCCGCACACATTTGATTCACGTGGTTTACATAATCTCCTTTGCAGTGCCTCATTACAGCCTTTGAGGAAAATAAATAAAAACATGCTATGAATTCTTTAGATTTACACACAAAACAAAATTTGTCACCACACTTTTGGTCAAAGTGAATGGATTTTTTTTATTACCTCGTATATTTGATCAGATATTATCCCAAAACCATGAGCAGCTTGAACCTGGAAATTGCGATCGAACTTTGGGTCTGTCATAGGGTTGCCGACCAGATAGCCCTGGAAATGTTTGCATTACAACAAAAGAACGAGAGATGTTATCATGGTCACACACACTATTTGTATATAACAAGGGTTTGAATGCTAGAGAAATAGCTTGCCTTGAGATTAATGTGAGGCTGCTGCCTTTTTTCAATTCCTGGAGCATTGCGGGCGTGCATAGTAGAAGCAAATTAGAAGTGAGACCTCGGTGACTTGGAACGAAAACGGAAAATGCATCTGCTTTTCTAGCTTCCTAGGAAGAACTTGCCACACAATTCATAATAAACCTTGTAAAGAAAATTACAGAGGTCCTACAATTCATTGAGTGGTGTCATTAGGAAGAGAATTTCACCTTCTGAAATGTATTGCGCAATGAGTGGAACAACCTTTCCGGCGTACGAATCTCCTCCAATGTAGAAATGGTTTGAAAGGTACTGCGGGTGATCGGTGAACCACTGCATTAATAACCAGGCATCAAGCGGTCAGTGGACAGAATCACTGCCATGGCAGCGCAACAACGATTAACGCCCCTTCTCGTGACCTTATTGAGAAATCTTTGGACTTGCAGAGAGGACGAGTGGTCTCCGACGTCGTCGCGACCCTTGGGGTCGCGCGCGTACGAGAAGCCCGAGCAGACGGGCGAGTCCAAGAAGATGATGCTTGCCATCTGATCATCGTCGTCATCGGTACAACATGAAGCTACATGCTCTTATATTACGGGACGGAGGGATAGTTAGGAAGGAAAATGAGGAAGTAGAGAGTAGAAACGGTTAGGAAAAAGGCTTTAGGCTTATTGCAATAGGACCATTTGCCTAGCATTAGATCACCAGGATATGATTAACAGAGGGGTTCGTGAGATCTTACAGGCTTGTACTATGCAGACACAGCGGAGCCCATGATCTCCAGTGGCGAGGATGAGCAGCAACAGTGGCACCGTGATGATGTAGTAGTGGAGAGGCAGCAGCTCATCCACGAGCTTCGCCGGTGGCAGCGGGAAGCCGCCGGCACAGCCTTGCGGTGGCCGGCGATGGAAACAACCTTCCCATTGCTTCAGCACAACCCTAGATCGGTAGGGTTTGCGGGAATTAAGGGCTGGATATCATGTACGTGAACTCAGATGCCATAAGTATCCAGGCCCCACCCTTTATATGTGTGCTGGCAATAGGGACCAAAACCATCTGTTGGTTAGAGGTGTCCCCGATCGTATGCGATTCTGTTAGTCAACAGCCACGCACGTTGGTTCGTGGCCCATACCCTTAACGATACTTTTACCCGGTCGAGCCGAGATCAACCAACATTCTCCCCCTTGATCGTTAGGCTCAACTTCATTCGCCCATTTTCCATAGGAATAATATATAAAAGTAAGGTGTTACAACAGCGAATGTAATGCCATTAAACCTCAATACTTATAATACATCAGCCTACTTCAAAATGGAAAACATATTACTTAATGGGAGTGGTTTGTTCAGAAGGTCCTTACTTCCAGGATCAAAAGGCTTTCCAACAACCCATGCTAGCAACATTATCATACAATTGGGTGGTAAGCCTTCGATAAACGGATCCGTAAAACATTCAGACGTACTCATACGCTCAACATCAATAGCTTGATCTTGGATTCTATCTTTCACAACAAAAAACATGTTGTCAATGGTTTTGGCAACGCCATTTGACTTGTTGTTACTCGCATAGAAAATTGCACATTCATATTGCAGTAGGTGGTTTAGAAATGTTGTCTACCACCATAATTTCGGGAATAAAACTTACTTGACATACAACTGTCTCAGTAGCCTCTTAACATGCCACATAATAAACTGCATCATTACTGATGCCATCATTGTCATTATGGAGCTTTTCCACGATAAAGCTCCATGTGCGAGAGTGAGGATGTAACATAACGTGGAAACTTTAATATCCACACATCTCGCAGAACCAATGTATGAATAACCCAGGATATCGAGGTTATCAAACTTCTTGTTAGTGAGCATGTAAACTTTATTGCCTTGCATATGTGCAAGACTTTTGGCGGCTTTTCCAGTGGTCCATTTCTGAACTTGTATTTTTGCCAATTATCCCGATAATAAATATGGCACATTCGTACTTGAATACTTATATTGCTTCTGACAACTGAAGCATAAGAAACCAACATTATCTGATCAGCTCATAATGGTTCCTTGAACACTAAGATGTGCACTTTTATTGCCCTTAACTTTAATAGCAGGTGAGACAGAGTACTAGTACATAACCCTTTTTTTTCGTACTCTATTGATGTATGCCATCATAATAAAACTTATACTCCTTTTGGACCAATATTTTGGCAAAACTCAATACAAGCAAAGTAATATGAGGCATCGCCAAGACTCATACTCATAAATAGAAGATAGAAATTTCTTGGCTCGACAAAAATATTTCATCTTCACAAGGTAGTGAGCTTACTCCCCCTCGATTTATGGTATGAGTGTCCCAACGCTTGTATTGTTTCATAATTGTATTTCTTTGAATAATATGCCTTATGTCAACTTTATCTTCATGATGGAACCTTACGGTTGAGTCATACGTACATTTTTAACTCAGCCAACACAAGAGCATGTTATAATAATAACACAAGCATCACAACAACTCACCAAGAAAACTCTATTGATTTACATCATTATAGCTCATAACTTTCATCCTATATGGCAAGAACGCGCTAAGATGATCATTCACACACATTATCAAACGCAGGGAAATTGTTAAGGCTCAACACTAAGTGTTGCATTAGGAATTTCTTCTCAAATTACCTAATGCATATGAATAAAGATCTAATGGAGTTATCCTTAAGATCATATTCATATGCTCCAGGTTCCTGATAATCACTTAAAAATGGAGAACATAAATCCAAAAACTTGATGGTAATCATCTTAGCTCTAACCACAACACCGTTGGGTAGAAGATGGGAAAGAACTTCATGAATTGCGACACATGATTATAAAACAACATTGGTCAGAAATATAAACATGAGCCACATGATACTGACAAACTTGCCACTTCAATAAAGTGTGACACATGATTATAAACGATGTTGGTCAGAAGTATAACCACAGTCACATCATAATCAACATTAGATTAGCAAGCTTACCACTTCAACATTCATGTGTGCTTCATAATTCTCATAAGGGAGCAAGTACATGTAATTTCTCATTAAAAAAAGAGTCAAGACATTCATGTGATCTTTCACTCACTATAATCATTCATTCTCCAAAATAAGACTTCTCGTTGGTTCCATCCTACCTAGAGAATTAATTAATGTGTTCATCATTTCCAATATTCAATGAGACATTCCATTCTCCCCCTCGAAATGTGGTAAACATGACCACAATTTCGACGAGGTCTCAATATTCACATACATCTTAAGAGTGCCATGGCACATATCATTATTGCAAATAATTCGTTCATAAATATTCTCACCACATGGTAAGACCATCATAAAAGGGTTGATTATGAAGGACAAAAGGTTCATATGAATAAACAAAATGTCTTCTATTGCTTTATTCTTTATTTTCCTCGTAGCATAACCCCTTAAAGCCCATCTTCAACGGGTAAATATCTTTAAAATGTTCCTTAATAGAGCCCAAGTACTTATTGACATGTACTAAAAAAATTACACTCTTTATCTTAGAGGAGATGGTATGCTTCATGATAAGGAGTGAAATATGGTTTCTCCCACTCAATTGCTTTCAGGTCATACTTTTCCATCTTGTCATCAGAGTTCACAATAGAAAAAACTCATGAAGGTCCAAAACCTCTATCATGAAGAGAGCCATTTCCTTCCATTTGTGAGATCGGCTCCGTTGTTCAAATAAATGAACTCAACTTTGTGGTCCATTGCTAAACAAGGACACGATTTTATGAGCATCATTATTAAACATCAAACAAAACACTTGAATGGCCTCAATCGAAACAAGATACTCATGTTCTAACCCGTATCACCGTTGGGTTGAAAACAGAGAAGAGCACTTTTGATCCAAAATTTGGACATGACAATAATCAACGTTGGTCAGAATATTGTCATATACCATAAAACATATGCTCATAAATGACATCTCTAATAAAAACTTCCCGTTTTGGCTCTAGAAACTTCGAATCACATAATGATAAGTAAACTTATTACTAAATTAATAACCAACATTAACATAAAGCACCATTATATGGTGCAATCCTATGTGTTATCGGACACATGGATTCATAATTTATCACTGATCATCTTGCATTAAACTTTGACATCATAATGTAAATAACATCAACAAAATATGTCAAGGTTTATCATTAAAAACTTCAATCACATCACAGTAAACATTAGATTGACACCCTTTGTGTAATGACATCATAAACATTCTCCACAAAATTTGGATATTACACCATGCTTTCACCGAATAATAACATTTGGTAAACTTTTAACAGTCAATAAATGACAGCTCATGACCATGATATGACATTAAAGTTCTCTAAATATTCTTCTTCTGTGAATCATTATGCCGAGCCTTCGTCACCTTCTGTCAGTGCATGCCAAAAGACACAAAATGCACCTCACATAGTGGTTTAACATTATGGCCCATCATCATTAGACTGCGTAGTGCGGTGCGGAAAAGCCGAACCACTCGGCCACTAACATTTCCTTAAGATGGCCTCGGCCAGACTTGAGAGATGATCACAACTTAAACTTCATGCTCAAATAAAATCTTCGAACAAAATGTCCAGAAACTTTAGCGAGTTACACGTAATCATGCAAATAAAATCATCTCATCACGTTAATAATTCAACATTAAAATGCTACTAAAGAGAGATTATCACTAAAAATAATACCATATAAATAACATCATAATCTCATAGCATTATTCACCCCTTAAATTTCGGGCATTCTCCAATATAAAACAGTACATAAGACATTATTTGAAAAATTCAAACTCCATAAACTGTACTGAAAACAAGAAAATGCCAGAATAATTCATCAAACATATTGGCCACATCATTCTCATATTAAATATAAATTTGACAACATTAATTTTCAATGTCAATAGATATTTAAAATGATACTCAACATTAAATTTCATGTGTCAGAATAAAACAAAAAATATTTCTTATTGGCTCCTTTTAATTCTGTAAACATAACATAATTTTCTAGCTATTTTTTTAAAAAAGTGCAAGACATTTTGAGAATCATCATAATACAAAACAGCATGGAATAAGGGAAAATACACAGAACATCAGAATTGGCCCATGAAAACCACGTCAGACTTTTATTGATTCGGCCTAGGAGAAAAGATTCAGAGGAAAGAAAAAATCCTCCCGGGCTTAGACAAACTAGGCCGAAGCCCAGCCGCAAAAGTGGCCTGTAAGACTCCCGAAGGCCCATGCGGCCACCGCCTTGATCGTGGCCGTACGATCGAAGCGGATGGACCAGATCGATCTCTAGTGGAACAAAACCGCCACCAGTCGAAACCCTGGCCCTCATTTTTCTCCGTCCGTCCCGATTTTCTCGCTCTCTCCAGAGGAGTGGTCCAACTGCGGCGGCGGCGACGGCGAGGCGTGCGCGCACAAGAAGACACGGCGGCGCGAGGCACGCCGGACATGGCGACGCGGTAGCTTTGCTCGCCGGAGCAGCGTGCACAAGGACTTGGTCTGGCGCGCTCCTCCGTCGAGCGTAGCTCCGGAGACGCGGCCACGTAGCCGTGGCGTTTACGGGCATTTCGCCGACGGCTGCCGGTGCACGCTTTGACGGCGACGGCGAGGAACAAGGCACGAAGTCCAGCAATGGTTGCACCTTCTTTCCGCGCGCCGTAACGAGAGACGGCGGCGTTCCGGCCATGGCGTACACGCACGGCGGCGGCTGTGGCCTGCGGACCCTAAGGCCGGCATGCTCATAAACGTAAGATCCAGCCCCTCTTTAGTTTCTTTAATTTCGATTTGAGGCATGGGATTGACTTTGTAGGGTTCCCAAAATTTTGGGGATTGACTATAGTTAGGGTTCGTCTGAATTGGGGCTTTCTTTAATTGCGCCAATTCATCATATTCTAATCGCTAACAGGGGCTAGTTATGATGATTACATTAACATTATGTGGAAGCATGGCAAAATAATAATAATTAGACTAGCCAAAACGGGTTAATCATCATTATTCTCTGATTAGGACTAAACCCCTAGCGAATTAGATCTTGACCGAAAAGCACGAACCCTAATGCATTAGATGGCTAACTCCAACAGATCGTCTGAACTTAATCATTAACCTTAAACAAGGATCATCTGAACTTAATTGTTGATATTAACATAATTAGATGATCATTAAGGATCTAATCTAGGCTTACATGGCTCAAGATACCATTGTTAGGAAAAAGGCTTTAGGTTTATTGCAATAGGACCATTTGCCTAGCATTAGATCACCAGGATATGATTAACAGAGGGGATCGTGAGATCTTACAGGCTTGTACTATGCAGGCACAGCGGAGCCCATGATCTCCAGTGGCGAGGATGAGCAGCAACAGTGGCACCGTGATGATGTAGTAGTGGAGAGGCAGCAGCTCATCCAGGAGCTTCGCCGGTGGCAGCGGGAAGCCGCCGGCACAGCCTTGCGGTGGCCGGCGATGGAAACAGCCTTCCCATGGCTTCAGCACACCCCTAGATCGATAGGGTTTGCGGGAATTAAGGGGCTGGATATCATGTACGTGAACTCAGATGCCATAAGTATCCAGGCCCCACCCTTTATATGTGTACTGGCAATAGGGGACCAAAACCATCTGTTAGTTAGAGGTGCCCCTGATCAGGGCAATTCTGTTGGGATCAACAGCCACGTTCGTTGGTTCGTGGCCCATACCCTTAACGATACTTTTTACCCGGTCAGAGCCGAGATCAACCAACAGAAACATCTCAGTGGATCTCGCTCACCTTGGTCCATGACAAGGGGTTGTATACCAGCTGCGGCAAACCGCCGTCGTACGGCGCCAACACGAACTTTACAGGGCCTGAATTGTACTCCATTATTTGTATGTAAGACGGCGATGTGAAGAGATTGAAGTGGTGCTGGCAGCTGGCACCTGGACAAACGAATCTTAAAGCAATGCTGAATCCTGTTTCTGCCCCCGACTCATCCTGCTCGCTCAGTTTAACAAATCCCCAATTCCATTCTGCATTCGCCGGCGCCCAAGCTCGCCTGTCGGCCGTCGTCGCCGCCCCCGCCGCCGCCGCTGCAACTCTTCCTGCTCGCTCTATCGCGGAAGCACCGGAGCACCGTCCCTGCTGCTCTCTTCCTCGTTGTCCACGCCTACGCTCCTCGGCTCCCTGGCAGATTGGACATGGAGGCACATCAAATTGCTTTAGGCCACATCTTGTATGAGAACAAATTCACAAGAAAACGAGGTGCCAAGAAAGTCAGGCATCAACAATATACAGGGAAAGTGCTAATTGATTCAACTAGTGACTTCAGTCCACGAGACAGACACACCGTCGGCGAGAAGCTTGATTGCAGCCAAGGGGTGCGTTCATAGTGCGTCGCCGGTGCCGGAAGTGAAGGCGCCCAGGAGCATGGCAGTGGCCTGCGGGGACAAGCTCACCGGCGGCGATGTGAAGAGATTGAAGTGGATAGGAATCGTGATTTGGGAACGGGGAGTGGGGAACGAGACGACTGCTGCTTACGATTCGTATCGCCAGGTGTCACGTGCGGGGCACGGTCTCACGATCAGCTTTGTGCGACCCGGTCGCATAGGATTTTTTTCCCGAGTTCAGAAAATACCTCCCTGTCAGCATGCATGCAAGGCGCACACGTGTATAACAAAACCGACCATGTGACCATTATTGGACATCAGGACATGTCAGCAGCGTAGACTCGGCGGATCGGAGATGAATGCAATTCGCAATGCTGGTTTGGTTTTGGCAGCATACATTGGGTGCAATAAGGCTAGCTGCTGATCGAGGCCTTCAACTAACCAGATGCATACGTGAGTGTACACGATTGGCTTCGGGTTTCACAAGTGTCGATTTCATTTCATTTACTGCTGCAGAGAAGCTGATCAGGTAGTAGCTGCTAGTCCAGCAAAACATTCTACTAGCACTAGTTCTTCAGAGTTCTCGGGTTCCAACGTCCCCGACTTTATTTTTTCCCAAATTGCAAGCGGTATGATCGTTATTTTTTTTAGAAAAGGAGGAAGACCCTCAGCCTATACAATCATTTTATTAATTATTGGCACAAGACCTTACAAAGTCATACAACAGTAAAACTAAAGCCACCGTCTACGCAACATCTGTCACTACTCCTATCCAATTGATGAAGGGGCGCTGATAATCTAAGCCTAATACCAAACAGACCTCGCAGCCAAACCTAACATCTAAGACCTGAGGTCCCAACTAGGACGCCTGCCGGGTATGGTCACCCACCAGTCTGGCGTGCTCCTCAACCAGGACGTCTGCCGGGTATGAGACCGCTGCAACCACCTGCCACCAATCCATCTTCAGATCTGTACTGTTGCATCTACCTTGCCCGGTATAGCTGTCGCCGACGCCACCACGACGCCAGACAGCGTCACCCTCCTGCGCGAGTCCATCTCCGCGCATCGGGCGCCGAGTCTCCACTACGCCACGCCGCCGAGATCCGCCGTCATCAATGGGCAAGATGAAACACCGCTCCTCCTCTTGTCCCCTCCAACCAGCACTCTCCAAAACGATGCCCCCAGTAGGAAGAACGACACCGAAGGCGCCGTCATCATTCGATCCGGTAGACCCAGATCTAGGGTTTCCCCCAGAACTTCCCGATCAGGTTGACGTGACCTGCAACGACGATGCCTCGAGAAGGGAACGACGTCCGATACGCCGCCATTGTCCGCCAAGACCACAGTCAGGCGCGATTTTCACCGGAAGCCACGTCGTCCCTATCTCGCGGCTGGCGGGAACTGAGCAGAACCTCGCCACAAAGACGTACGTCGCCGTCGGTACTCTGGCGGAGATCTGGCATCTCCTCACCGGCCCCTCCATGCGCCGCCGGTCTGCGGAAGGCCTCCCCGCGGCGGATCCGATCGAGGCGTTGGATCCGCAGTCACCACCGTCACCATCTCCGACCAGAACAACCCAACCCGCCGGATGGAGCGCTGCCACCGCCGTCGTCCATCTCAGGGCCGCCGCTCCGCCAACTATGGTGCTTCGGCCACCACAGCACGGCCTGGGGTCGCCGCCCCAGCCGCCGCCTTCAGATCGCACGAGAGGAGCCATCGGCCGCCTCAGATGAGATCAACAGCATCCACCCGCGACCACCGGGCAGGCCCAACTCAGCCACCACCTCGTGACAAGTAGGCCGCCACCGCCGCGCCGCGCCGCCGAACCCCATGTTCGCCCGGCGCTCCTCTCGACCCCGATGTCCCGCACCAGCCAAGACGAGGAGGATGGGGAGAAGCCCCGCCGCCACCCAGCCAGCCAGGCTTCTCCCGGCGGCGCTGCGGACAGCGGCGAGGAGGAGGAGGCGGGAGAGAAGCGGCGGCTACCCCGGGTCGCCAGGGGCGAGAGACCGAGGTAGTGCAACTTTGCAAGATCACATCTCAGGGGAACCAAACTGATTGAATTGAAAATAGGCACATGATAAAGTAGTATTTACGTTTTCCGCGATCCAGTGCTTGGGTGAGATAAGTCAATTCGCACCAATTAAATCAACTTTTTGGATTATTATATTTTTATTCCTTCTATTGGTTTCACGGATCCCTGAGGCGAGGGGGTTGCAAGATTGCCTCTGCCTCCCTCGGCAACGGCATCGGCCGTCCTGAGAGTGGTTGTCGCTTTCCTTGTCACCGAAGTAACTTGGAGAGTGATCTCTAGACCTCCTCCCGGGACGACGACGCTTACGGCGGCTTGTTTGTGTGGCAACAAACGCGTCCACTCCGCCCTCCCTCCCGGAGCGAGCGATCTGTCCTGGCACTTGGATGTAACATGACCTACCTAGGGCATGCTCTTTGTCGGTCCTACCTGGGGTTTCGCTTCCTCTTGATGAGCTTCGCCATTGCGAGGTCCTCGCATGAAGTGCACTCCCTGATTTGGCGGAGTTACAATGAAATGGGGTCCCAATAAAGGTGGAAGCACAGAGTTTCACGCAAGGTTGGAGGCGGACCCGTCGGCAGGATGTATGTGGTGTCGAAGGTTAGCGCTTTGACGTGGCTGAACTTTCTTGACACCACATGATTCGTCTAGATTTGGTTGGAGGGGGAGGGGTAGGGGGCTCATTGGTTTGTCCTCTGGTTGGAAGGGTTGGCGAAGCTTCCGGCTACCCTCGGGGATTCCAGCATGGGCCACGACGCCACAGGCCCTTGGAGGGGTTCGGACAATGCTCGAATAGCATTGAAGTTGGCATTTTTTGCATGAACATGTGCCCTCAAATTTGTGGTGAGAGCGTGTGGGTCTTGGGAGATGTCGGGATCGAGTGGAGCTAAGTCCTTTTGCACTGGGCCGGGCTTTCCTCCGACGCCTTACCACCGGCGGATGGCGGTTGCAGCCCTCGGGTGGGTGGTCATGTCGTTGAGCCCTAGCATGGCATTGGAGACTTTGAGAGAGTTGAGCCCGACGATGGTGGGGGTTCTAATCGCGGTGGTGGCATAGGGGGCCTTCAGATCATGAGGTTGATGGCTCGGTGAGGCATGACATTAGATCCCTCGGTCTCCATCTGCTCGAGGACTGGCTGAGAGAATTGGTAGTATCGGCTCCGGAAGCTAGCTCCTTCTTCTCCTACACCATGGTTGTTGTCGTCCATCTTAGTGGTAGCGCCTTTTTTCTTAGTGAGCGATGCTTTAGATTCGCTTAAGTATGGGGGCTATCTAGCTGCTCGGGAACAACTTTACACAAAGGCAAGTGTCCCCACGATCGGCGCCGTTGTTGTTGTGTTGGAAACAACAGGTGATTAGGGGGCGCCCTTAGCAATGTGATAGAGATCGAGAGTGTCATGGAAGTTGTTAGTAAATCGACAATGAAAATATTTACATACGGTGCATATGATGACCTTATATCAAGGTCATCGTACACCGACAAGATTGACACGTTGAAGTTTTTTTAATAGGTTCGGCCACCTAGAAGTAGCACAACCTAATAATAAGTTAGGTAGACGTCAAAGGAGGTTTGGCCGTAGGCTTGAGCCACACGAGGCTCCTCAGCACCCTCAAACTTCTCTTCCATAACGTCGGCCCGTGTCGAACGAGGATCCTCTGACACTACCCTAAAGCACCCTGAACGAGGCTTGAAGATGTAGGAGCCCTCCCCTTGATTCTTATTCAAGCGAGAGTTAATGGTTTACATACCCATGGGAGTAAATTATATAGGCTAAGGGGTACTTGACAAATGACAAGGGTACTCTGGGGATGGCAGGTGGTAAGGGTGAGAAAAGTAATCTTTGGTCCATAGGGTCCGTGGTGAGAGAGAAAGAGTGAGGCCATAGCTTACAATGGACAAATCCCTCCCATCCTTCCACCATGGTCGGCTTTTCTTTTTGGGTTTGAATCTTCACTTGTGCTTATTTCTCACATGTTACCTCTTTGATTTGGTCCCATTATCTTTTTTCATATGTTGACTTAGTGACCATGACATTTTCAACAAAGGGTGGATTTTATTTAACTCAAAATGAAGCATTAAGGGGATACAAACACATTGAGCATACACCCGACCTCTGCATAGCTAGGATGCACACAGCCATCACAAACTCACACACACAAAGACACGCTGGCAAATAGCAAAGTCATGTAAGACCAAAGCTATGCCTAAGCGAGGAAAAAAAAACCCTGAAGTTATTAAATCCACGATCGACAAACTACAACTATGACCTTATCCGCACCAATCACCTCATGACATCATAAAGACAACGAGGTTTTTCAACAGCAACGCCTTCACGAAGGGAGCAGCGCTTAAGCGCCACCGTCACCAGATCCAACCACCAATGGGCAGGTTCTAGGTTTTCACCCTGAAAAACCAATTCGAGCATATCCGAGCAATGTCTTCAACAAGATAACGATGCAAAACATCACCATTGCCAGTTATAACCAACCTGGGTCAAACGTAGGTTTTCACCCCGGAGCTCGTCGAAGTCAATCATGTGTTGTCGCCACCACTTTTTCGCGATCCCAGCAGCTTGCACTGGGCTACCCGACTGCCATCACTGCACAACCATACCTTTGCGTCAAGCCGTCGTCTGTAGATTGCATGCCACCGTCGAAGACAACCACCGGATTTGAAGAGGGGAACCCTCACAAAAATCTTTTGGTGGCCACCGTAATCCGCAGCGAGTCGTCGCCGCAGTTCGGTGTGGTCATCTTGCCGCCAAAGCCACCGGAGATGGAGCTGATCCTGCTCGATAAACACGTCTTCAAGCGGTCACCATTGTTGCAGCTGCGTCGTAGCCCCTGCCAAGCAACCTTCAGCCCATCCGCAAGCGACATGTCGGTCGAGCCATCGCTGATCAGGGATGGAAGAAGTTGAGCAGACGGCATATCGATGGATGCAGCACAACAGTTGT
This sequence comes from Aegilops longissima, assembly GCA_021605205.1. Lineage (NCBI taxonomy): Eukaryota > Viridiplantae > Streptophyta > Magnoliopsida > Poales > Poaceae > Aegilops > Aegilops longissima. Next base: position 101,179,615 of record CM038682.1, on the reverse strand, counting down.
GTTCTTCAGTCCTTGTGTACAGCCCAAGAGCGATTGGAACACGCATCCATCTAGATCATGCACGGGGACAAGAAGATGACACCAATCACGAGGATCTGCTGATTCAGGTTGACGCAGAGCGCCGCAACCGCCGCCGTCCGAAATCTGACGGTCGTCGCTAGCCGCCCGCCGCGACGGTGCTATCATTAGCCGCTGCACAGAAAAACCAGCCGCATCACGCCACGAGAACAAGGCCCCGCCGCCGCCACCACCACACAGGCTTCGCCCGGCCATGGCCTCTGGCGGCGGCGAGGGGAAGGAGCACGGGACGGGGCCGGAAGCGTCGAAGATTGGGTCGCCGCCCATGTCGCCAAGATTAGCGACGCGGGGGCCCTTTTTTTCGCTTCGTTGACGCAAGTTACAACAATTGACGTACGTTGTTAGATCGAGGTTAGTATAAGTGACCATGACATGAACTTGACTTGTGTTGAAATGGTATTACCTTGACAATTTGCTAGGGTGTGTTCAGCTAGTATAAGTGGGATCCCCCGGCAATCTTTAATTATTTCCCAAACATCACTTATTCGTCGAAAGAGTGATCCACATTTGCATGATATCATGTTTCAAAAGCGATGTATCCATTCCCAAGGAACTTGACAACCTTACAAACTTGCAAACACGACAAGACCTCAAACCGCATTACTGGGTCATTTAGACATCTGAGGGAGTTGAGTCAACCAAGAAGCTTGAGGATTTTAAATACAAAGGTGAAGTATTTATGATACTTATGCGAGTTTCTGGTTCAACTGTGGTGTTTTTCCAACCTAGATGTGGATGCAAGTGATGAGGGTGAGGTTCTCAAGTTCAATACATTCTCGCCAAATCTTGAAACACTGTGTTTGAGGGGCTGGTTATCATAAGGAGTGTTGGGCAAGCCTCATCCCCTCCATGTTACAGGGAAGCAAAACTTGTATCCGCTACATCTGTACTGGTCACAACTGAAAGAAGACCCTCTGCCATCACTTTGTCAGTTGTTAAATTTGACGCCCTAGATTTCATAAGAAGATACTAGGACATAGGCCCGTGCGTTGCAACGGGAGATCAAAACCCTGGTTCATATCCTCTATTTCAACATGGCATCTCACCTGTGTTGTTGCGTATCCTCATTCAGGTCCTCTTTCTCTTTGTAAATGTACAACAAGGAGTTGAGTCCGCATATGCCCCTGCATTGCAATGGAATAAAAAAAAAATCACACGCCCCTAACCCTTATAAGCATGGCTCGAGACGACCCTCCCACAAACCCTACACGTGTTGACATCCTTTATTTTAACAAGACACCCAATCTGTGTCATTGTTTATCTTCCTTCCCGGCCTCACAAAATATGGCCACAACAAATTTATGTCAATAGATTGGATGCAATATATTTGTATACTATATAATTATTTTCTATGCAAAACTAACTTACTTACATCTACATTAATGGTAAAGATATTCTCAAAAGACATGCATTTTTGGACTGGGCTTCTCGATTGCCATCATGGTTTTAAATGTGGGTTCTATCATCGTTCCTGGAGATGACTTTGATACACAATTTGTGATATCAATGATCACTTGCTTGGAGATGTCGCCCTCAAACCAGTAGCTTTCTTCAGCATTCATCTGGTGAACTTGATGCTATCTATCACATTCTCAGGAACGTCAATGGCAATGCTTATCAATTTGAGAATATAATCAGTTTTTAGTTGTACAAATTCAGATCACCCTTCTATGATTTCCTTTCAAAACTTCCAGGTAAAAGGATTTTAATGCACACTGTATCATGCATATGAGTTGAATAAAATTTAGCGCTGTAATGTGCCTTCCTTGTGAAAAAAAAAATGTGACATGTAATGTCACATCACCGTTGAAAAAAATGATCCTTATGTACACTCTCTGTTCATAAGAGGAAAGACTGAAAATATCACATAATCGGTTTTAGTGTTATCCTAATTTGTAACATTTGGTCAAAAGGTGTATATAATTCTATTACACTTATTTTATATATGTACATTTTTTATTAGCTGCATATTAGTTTTTGATGAAAATCAATGCTATTTTCCTCTAACTTGTTATTCCCAAATATATATGTATATGAAATAAAGTTTTGTGATCAATTGCGCCCGCAAACTTAGGTGTCTCCATAATGAAAAGCTAGGAGTCCGCAATATTTTCATTTGATCGAGGTTTTGTTTTATACATTTGCTTCGTACGACCATAATTTCCTCTAATTACAAGAGATGGCATGGTCCTCCCTTCCAGCCTCCATTTCATGCGAGTTAACTGATATTCACACCGCAACTTTTTTATTGCGCCCTTTTCTTTATTCTTTCTTATATTATGAAATTCCTTTGCTTTCAAGGTTAAATAGGACCCACACTTCAGCCTCTATTCGTTATTCTTGATGTCTTTTTTATTCTATGACAACTCATGGGCTATACAAACTGATAAAATATCATGTAAAAAAGCGAGGTGGGACTATTTAAATGCATAACGAGCTGTGTAGTTAACATAAACAGGAGCTAGCTTAGCTGGTTGTAGCCTGAAGGAGGCAAATAGCAGGTCGTGGGTTTGATCCTTATTGCCACTGGCAATTTTTTTTGTGAATCCTTCTTCTAAGCACAAGAGCAGGCCCATGGCCCAGTACGTTTGTGACGTACACCAATAAAAGGCCCAGAGCAGCGCTGGCGTAAATAGACCCAAGAAAGCAGCGGTAACGTATATGAATCTGTTTTGTAGCAAAAAATAGTACCACCTCATATATAGTAAAAAAATATAATCACCTAAGCAGGACGAAACCAAGAATATCATCTTGCTTTAATAGTAGGTATAGAGAATATCATCTTGCTTTAATAGTAGGTATAGATATAGATATAGATATACATGGGAAAGCGGTTGGTATTCCACACCGGCTGATCTCCACAGCATAATCTCTACTCCTAATGGAGCAGTTGGTAGTCTCCGCCGGTCAATTTTCGTCCCACCACTTTCGTCCGGGTTTTTTTTCGTAGGTTAATCATCGTAGATTTTTTTTGATGCTGGTTTCTTATTCACCGGTTTATTTACCCCTCAGCTCTTTCCTTGCAAATGAGCACTTTCCAAACGTACACGCAATCACGGATCTAACTTTACTAACTTATCCAAATCAACCGATACCTCCCATTATTGCAAATTTTTTTAGGAAACAAATAATAGATCTTAAGGAAACAAATAAAAGATTTTAAAGACGCATCATACTTTACTAACAATCACTAAAAATCAAATCTAAATTAATTAACCTTATCTTAAATCACTCAATCACTTTAATTAGAAAACATTTTCTTTCCTAACTGCACCCCGCTTAGTGTGACGCCCGGGTAATCAGGCTATAGTAATCCCGTGTTAACGATGCCACGCCACCTCGGTTACTGGTTTACCTGTGTGATGTGTAAGTTTAGCTGACATGATGTTAAAATTGTAAGACAAGATCCTCAAAACCATGTTTACTATTTCAACAAAATTAGAGAAACTACCAGGATAAGCAATGCCTTGCTTGGTGCTGATTTCCCAAAATTAACAAAAAAGAAAAAAAACCAAGTACATAAAAATTTTCAACCGGTTTATTTTCAACCGGTTATTTTTTGTCTGGTTTTTTTGTCCCACCTCCCACCACCCCCTTCCATCGGTTTTCCTCTTCTCTGGTCTGGCCGCCAATACTCAACGTATTTATGGTAATCAATCACAATTAATCCACGTATGGAAAGGCTATAAACTCAGAAATCTCATCAATCCAGGTATGGTAAGGCCATAACTCAGAAAATTTCGAATCAATCCAGGTATGGTAAGGCCATAACTCAGAAAATTTCGAATATGGTAATCATATGGTAATAAATTTAAATTACCCTAAAGGCTATCAATCCAGGTATGGTACGGCCATAACTCAGAAAATTTCGAATACAGTAATTATATGATAATAGATTTCAATTACCTCAAAGGCTATCTCTACTCTTAATGGAGGAGTCTGCACTGCGAAATCACCTCGAAATCACAATTATATCGTCAGCACACTAAAAAGGAACAGATCCCGTTTTCCGATCCTCTCCAAACCAAATCAATGATGGGGCACCCTCAAAGAAAAGCAACGCCCACATCCTTTGGGACTTCCGAGCAAGAGGTCTAACCTCTGCTCAGACGCAGCCCGCCGCCACTCCCGCTGCAGAATGCCGCCGTCCTTTCGATGGCTCGCTGCCGCCGCCACCGCCCCGCTCGCTGCTGGCCACCTTGCTCGGCGCCTCCCAATGCCACCTCCCCTGCCTCCGTAATGGCGAAGGGTCCGATTCCATGGACACAGATCTGGTAGAGTGGTAGTGTTGAGAGGAGACCAAAGAAGGAGTAGGCGAATCAAGAAGCAGCAGTTGCATCAAGTCAACTCCAAGTCACAGTACAGTAATTATCTGGATTTTTGTCAATCCTCCGATCATGCTTACGATCGGATGCAACTTTTGCTCGCCGGTGAATTGAAACTGATTTGCGATCGGAAGTAGTAAACCAATATAGCTTCATAGTTTTGGCGTACTCAGATGAAGCGACGGGTTCAGCAAACATGTAGTTGCAGAAGTGTCTTGGCTGCTGGTCGTGTGGGGTTAATTAGCGCATGCATTGGCACAGCCATCCAGCTGCAATATAAGAGGCATGGAGTAGAAGACGTAGGGAAATATGAAGAAGAGAAGAACGACAATTATCCCTTCTAGCATATATGTGGGATGGAGGTGGAGCTTATTGGTGACTAGGAAAGATCTCTGTAGTTATTTGTTGTTTTGTGTCAATAGTATGTGTTAGTTTTTTAACCCACTCTATTATATCGTAAACAAGAAAATTTCATCCTTACTGCAATGCATGGCGAAGATGAGTTGGCTGTCATCTGCTTTTAAAGGAGGTGGCGCCAGTGAGAGAAAAAACGAGAAAAGTCTCGCTACGGCGGAAAATCGGTCAAGAATGAGAGGTTCCGACAGAAAAAGGGAAGGTGCGTCATTGAATAGGGTTTTTGTGTTGAACCCGGATGTTACAGATATTGCGGATAGCCCGTAGCAACGCACGGGCGTTCTTCTAGTATACATGGGAAAGCGGTTGGTATTCCACACCGGCTGATTTCCACAGCATAATCTCTACTCCTAATGGAGCAGTTGGTAGTCTCCGCCGGTCAATTTTCGTCCCACCACTTTCGTCCGGTTTTTTTTCGTAGGTTAATCGTCGTAGATTTTTTTCGATGCTGGTTTTTTATTCACCGGTTTATTTACCCCTCAGCTCTTTCCTTGCAAATCTGCACTTTCCAAACGTACACGCAATCACGGATCTAACTTTACTAACTTATCCAAATCAACCGATACCTCCCATTATTGCAAATTTTTTTGAAAACAAATAATAGATCTTAAGGAAACAAATAAAAGATTTTAAAGACGCATCATACTTTACTAACAATCACTAAAAATCAAATCTAAATTAATTAACCTTACCTTAAATCACTCAATCACTTTAATTAGAAAACAATTTCTTTCCTAACTGCACCCCGCTTAGTGTGACGCCCGGGTAATCAGGCTATAGTAATCCCGTGTTAACGATGCCACGTCACCTCGGTTACTGTTGATAATCCCACGTTAGATCGAAACGGATTCAAATTCTAAATTTGAATTAAAGTTAAAACAATTAAAGTTTTCAAAAGTCAAAACTAAAATGTTCGATGTGTTGAAAGTATTCCCTAACTAGTTGTCATGAAGAAACCATGTTTTTATATAAGTCCTATATTTTTAAAATGAGCTAAAACAGTAGAGAAAATAAAGAAAAAGGAACACAATAAAAACATAAAACAAAACTACAAAAAAAAGAGAGAAGAGCCCCCCCTGGCCAACTGGGCCAGACGGCCCAGCTGGCCGACCCACTGGCCCAACCGGCCGCCCCCACTCCCCTTATCCCCCCCGGAACCCTAACCGCTCCCCAACCCCCACTCCCCCCACTCCCTCGATCCACCTCGCCCCTCCTCCCCCCCGATTGGATCGGGGGGAATGGACCCGTCGCCGCTGCCGGGAGCTCCACGCGCCTCCGCCTCGGTCCCCGACGCCCCTTGCCGTCGCCTCGTCTACCTCCGCGCCTCTCCCTCATGGGATCGACCCCCGCCGCCGCCCCCTCCCATGACCCATCGACGGACGCCATCGCCGTCCTCCTCCACTCCGTCGCTCGTCCCCATCCTCCTCCCCAGCGGCCTCCACCTCGTCGTGCCAGACTGCCTCGACCCGTCGGCCTCCCCGAGCGCCTCCCCGACTCCTCCCCGAGCACGCCTCGCTCAACTACAGGGCGCTGTGAGCTCCCCTTCCCTTCTTCCTCCCTAGTGGATCCGCCACCCTGCCCACACGCGGGCGCTCGTCCTCCCCAGTTCCTCACCGCACCCCCCTGCGCTGCTCACGCCCACACGCGCCCATCTACGCCGATCTACACCCATCATGGCCATCCCTTTTCACGCCGCCCGTGCTGCTCCCGCCCCGCCGCCTCCATTTGGCGCGGCGCCCAGCGCGCCTTTCCCCTCCGCATCTCTCTCGGCAAAGAGACCCTCGACGCGCCATCTGCCCTCGACTGCCCTCGCCGTCGCGCCATTGCCGCGTCGCACCTTCCCTCCCCCGGCGCCACCCGATGTGGCCTCGCTGCTGCCGCCCAGCGGCCGGCCTTGCCTGCCGTGCCGTGGCCGGCGCCTGGTCGATCCGGGCATATGCCCAATCGGGCGGGTGCTGCGCCCGTAACCAGCGCCCGCATACCGGTGAGTTCGAACTGCGGCCCTGGGCCACTCACAAAGGGGCCCCGCCCCCTAAACGTTTTTATTAAAAAAAATTAATATATATATATTAATTAATTAACTAAATTAATTAACTTAATTAATCATAATTAGATTAATCTAATCACTAATTAACCTAATCATCTAACTAGTCTAGTTAACCCTGATTAGTTAGTCTTAGACAATGACAACCGGGACCCACGCATCAGTTTGACCAAGTCAACTGATTGTTGACCGCTGACATCACCCTGACATCATGCTGACATCATAATTGCATTTTCTAATTTAATTAAATCTGTTAATTCTAAAAATGATTTAAATCTTTAAAAATTAATATAAAATAATCCGTAACCCGGATGGGAAAACTTTATACATGAAAGTTGCTCAGAACGACGAGACGAATCCGGAAACGCAGCCCGTTCGTCCGCCACGCATCCCTAACCTATTGAACCCGCAACTTTCCCCCTCCGGCTCCTTTGTCCGAAAACACGAAACACCGGGAATACATTCCCGGATGTTTTCCCCCTTCACCGGTATCACCTCATACCGCGTTAGAACACGTCTAGCTCTGCCTGTTATCCTGTTATGCACTTGCTTGCTATGTATTTACTGTTTCTCCCCCTCTTCTCTTGGTAGACCCGTGGCGATCGATGCCCCTGTGGTGCGTCTCGTCACCGACGACCCCTCCTTCTTGTCTGAGCAACCAGGCAAGCCCCCCCCCTTGATCACGGATATCGCCTACTCTCCTCTATCTGCTTGCATTAGAGTAGTGTAGCATGTTACCGCTTTCCGTTATTCCTATCCCGATGCATAGCCTGTCTTTGCTACTACATTGATACCTTTACCTGCAATCCTACTTGCCTAGTATAGGATGCTAGTATTTCCATCCGTGGCCCTACATTCTTGTCCGTCTGCTGTGCTATACTATCGGGCCGTGATCACTCGGGAGGTGATCACGGGTATATACTACATACTTTATACATGATACATGTGGTGGCTAAAGTCGGTCGGCTTGTGGAGCACCATGAGTGGATCTTGGTGGCGGAGCGGCAGGCAGGTTGAGACCGCCTAGGAGAGAGGTGGGCCTGGCCTGTTCGGCGTTCAGCGGATACTTAACACGCTTAACGAGATCTTGGTATTTGATCTGAGTTGGGTCGTTGACCTTATACGCACTAACCGCCACGTGGGACAAGATATGGGCAACCGGCGTCGTGGTATCAGCCGAAGCATTTCGTGATGTCAGCGACTGAGCGGCGCGCGCCGGATTGGACTGGAACGCCACTAGGCTAGGTTCAGCATCCGCCGCCCACATAGCGTCTTGGTGTGCTAAGGCGATGGGCGAGACCCCTGGCGCATAGGTTTAGACCGGCGTCTTGACCTCTCCGTTATGCCTAGGTGGGGCTGCGGCGTGTTGATCTTCCGCGGCGGGCATGACCCGAAAAGTGTGTCCGGTCAAATGGGATCGGCGTGTCGGGTAATGTGGTGCACCCTGCAGGAAGTTAATCTATTGAATAGCCGTGATCTTGATAATGGAAGACTTGGAGTTGTACCTTGACCTTATGACAACTAGAACCGCATACTTAATAAAACACACCTTCCAAGTGCGGATACAACCCGTGGTCGCTCTCTCTCGGGGTTACGAGGAGGGATCGCCGGTAGGATTATGCTATGCGATGCTACTTGGAGGACTTCAGACTACTCTACGCTACATCTTTGCAAGGCGGAGGCTGCGAGCGTAGTCTTCGACGAGGATTAGATATCCCCTCTTATTCGGCATTCTGCAGTTCAGTCCATCGATATGGCCCTTTACACATATATCCATGCATATGTAGTGTAGCTCCTTGGTTGCAGTACTTTGGATGAGTACTCACGGTTGCCTTGTTCCCCTTTTCCCCTTTCTTTACCGGTTGCTGCGACTGCACGATGGAGCCCAGAGCGACGCCACCGTCGATGACGATCGCTATAATCGGAGGTGCCTACTACTACGTGCAGCCCAGCGGACGACGACCAGGAGTAGTTAGGAGGATCGAGCAGGAGGCCTGCGCCTCTTCGATCAGTATCCCGGTTTGTGCTAGCCTTCTTAAGGCAGACTTGTTTAACTTATGTCCGTACTCAGATATTGTTGCTTCCGCTGACTTCGTCTATGATCGAGCACTTGTATTCGAGCCCTCGAGGCCCCGGCTTGTATTATGATGCTTGTATGACTTATTTTATTTTTAGAGTTGTGTTGTGATATCTTCCGTGAGTCCTCGATCTTGATCATTACTGCGTTTGCGTGTATGATTAGTGTACGATTGAATCGGGGGCGTCACACTTAGTGGGCACGTAACAATCCGAAGTAATTAGAGTCACATGATTGAATCCATTTATTTAGAGCCACATGATTGAATTCATTTATTAACAATAATCCTCACCAAAAGTGCGTTTAGCAATTTTAGAGGGCGGACAAAACTCGCCATCCGCTTCTGCGTTTGTTTAGGTACAGGAAAAATGGCATAATATATGGAAACAACACGACCGGGCGGCGGCACAATCTTCGGGATAGGGGTCGGAGGAGAAGGATTGGCTGGCAGCATGATCGGGTGTTTCCCAGCGGCGCTGGCCGTCCTCGCGATGCCACCTACCGAAATCAACGCTGCTCCCTGCCGTCGGAGGCGGCGCCGCCGCCCTCCTACCCACGGTCGCTGCGCGTGGGACTCTGGCGGGAGGAGTAGCGGCGGGCCGAGGTCCTTCATGCGTTTGGGATGGAGGCCATGATATCGTCGAGGTCGTTGCTGCCTCCTACACTCAGGGTGTGTCGCCGAGATCGAGGCGAGCATGAGGAGCTGTGGCCACCGCCATGGTCACCCCATCGCAGGGGATGGAGGCATGGAGCACGCTGTCGGCCTACAGCTTGTGGAGATCACTGTTGCTCTTCAGGTCGCGTGGTGACCGGATCTTGCCGATGTGTCCCTCCCCGACGATCTCCTCTTCGCCCGGTTGGCGGCATGGATCTCGCATGCTGCCCTCAACTTCTCGCCTCGAGCTCGACGGTCAGCCACCATGGATCCCCAGCTGGAGGGTCACGTGAACCAGCCGTCCTCCCATGCTGCAGCGGCGAGAAGGTGACATGGCTCTCCGTACGAAGAGTGGAGTTCAGTCAAGTACTTATATACTTGGCCTCTCTGCTGATCCATGTACATGGAGAAGAACAGACAACCGCTCATTCATGCTTCGTTCCACTCCTTTGCGCTACATTACTGGAGGTGACATTTTCCTATCTCTCTATGTTGTAACAAGCCTGCTGCCTGCATAGTTAATGGATTTTTTTTATTTAAATTTATCGCTGCTTAGTGCTTTGTTGCAATTGTTCACCCAAGATTCTTATATATAATCTGAGCGTATGTAGGCATACTTAGCTTTGCTATTCCATTTTTCTGGCGCATAGAAATAAGAGTATTGTCCAGGTTAGGTATTCAATTGAGTAAAAAGTGAACAAGTAAAATTTTCTTGCATAGAAATTTTCTTCCGTATCAGTTCTTGCATTAGTTTAGATTGTCCATCTTCTCATTTTCATTGCCATGCTATTAATTTTGGATCCGCCTTTTTTTGGTTCCAATTAAAATGAACATCTATGATATTTATATGATAACTGCTTTGTTCTCTATGTTTGATACACTCCACCTTAATTTTCTTTTACTTAGAAAGACGGCTAGAGATTATATTCTTCCCATTATGTGTAGTATGGTACCTAACTATTTTTAGCAAAAAATACTCTAAAAATATCATACCATTTCAATTTGGATTTTTTTTCATATTTGGCATAAATTTAAGTGGCCGGGCCCTTCTCCGGACACTGCGCAAGCGGGTGCTACGTGTACCAGACTTTTTATATTTGGCACAAATCTCTTTGGAGCAAAATTTTCTGTACCTCCCAGCATATGGTTGCTTCTAGGTGGAATACGTGATTGCCGGCGATACACAAAGGTGCCCCTGAACACTTATAAAATTTAACGATCTGCATTGATAAATTTTGATTGGTAAAGCTGTAAGTTTAGGTTGAATATGTGATTGTGGGCGATATGCTGAACGATGTGGCGGCAGATGGGCTATGCTCTGGTAGTGATTGCAGGGATGGCGTAGGACGAAGTTTGCAACGATGGTAGGAGTTAGTGCTGGGAAAGGAAAGTGGTGTTGGTTGGTTATTGTCCGTCATTTTGTGTATTGTCTGTCATTTTTGTTTGAGTAGCTGACATCCTTCTCTCTATTCTCTCACTATTGTTTCTGTCTATGCGCAGTAAAGAAGAAATGTCCGAAGAAGGACCAATGTGGGTTAGTTTGTCCCGCTCATGGACACTATTTTATTGATCATTGACTTATGGATTTTTGCTGCATGTAGGTGCAATGTTTTTGAAAATAAAGGTTTCAAGCATGGTTCACTTTTAACTGGCGATAATGCTCTCGAGTCATATCCTGATGTGAGATTGCTATCTTTTATATTTAACTTCTGTTTCTTTACTATTGCCCTCTCACCCCTTTTGCATTTGGATGTCAAAGCTTTGTGGGTTGTTCATTTCAGTTCTACGACTACTTCTCTTATGGATCTTAAGAGAACTTGTGACGCTCGGATATTTAAGCTGCAGTAATCCCATGCTAATCATGTCACGTCACCGCGATTACTGCTGCTAACCTCGCAATGATTCGAAACCGTTTCAAGTTTAAATCCTAAATAAGTCAAACGACAAAAGTTTTCAAAATATTAAACAAAAATGTTCGGTGGGTGCCGGATATTACAAGGATAATTATAGTAAGGAGAACACATTTTTATAAAATGACTAAATGATTTAAAATGAAATAAAACATGATAGTAAATAAAAATAGAAAGAAAATACAAAAGAGAAAACAAACAAACAAACAAACAAAAAGTTAAAGGAGAAACCCGCTTGCCCAGAAGAGCCACCGCCCACCACGCCTACTACCCCCTTGAAACCCTAGCGCACCCCCACTCCCCCACTCGTCCCACCCCCGCGCGTCTCCCTCGTTCCCCCGATCTGGATCGGGGGAAACGGCGCCCCGACCCCGCCGCCTCATCCCTACGCCCCGTCGCCGGCCGGCGCCGCCCATCCCCGTCGGCGCCTCCTCGCCTCCTCCCCACACCGCCTCCTCTACCCTTCTCCCCGATGGTAGCCGACGCCCCCGTCGCTCGACGCCGCAGCCCGTCGCCCCGCCGGCGCCGAGCACCGCCATCTCGGCCTTCTCCTCGCGGTTCCCTTCCTCCTGCGCCTCCCTTGTCGGCTCCGCCCCTGTAACTCCTCTTCCTCCACATGAAGGCCTCCCACAACCCGCATCTCGGCATCGCCCTCGCGCCTGCCAGTCGTCCGGCCGCTGGAACCTGCCCGGAGCCACCCCGACGGCCTGCCTCCACGCCGGAACATCGTCTCCGACCTCCTCCCCGAGCACCGTTGCCCGAACCCCTACAACCCCGGTGAGGCCCTCGGCCTCTCGTCCTCTCCCCTTACTCGCCGTCTGCCCGATGCTACCACCGTGGCGCGCCTCTCGCGCCCCTACCTGCTTGCGCTACCACAGTGGCCGCCTCCCCCGCTCTGCTGCCCTCGCCTTGGCGCGCGCCTCGCCTGGACGCGCCTGCCCCCCCCTGCTGCAGCCGCCCAACCGCTGGTGCCGCCTGGCCTTGAGCGAGGCACAGAGCCTCGGGCCTCGTTCCCTGCCCCCACAGGCGGCGCGGCGTTCAGTGCAGCTCTTGCCCGCCCATTTTGCCGGCCTTGAACCGCTATGGCCCTTAGGGCCTATGACATGTGGGGGCCTAGCCCTAGAATGATTTTATGTAAAAAAAAGAGTTTAAAAAAAATAATAACTAAAAATATTAATTAACTAAATAATTAAGGAATTAATTAACTTAATTAATTTTGTATTAGATTAACCTAATCATTTAGTTAATTATTTAACCATGTTTAATTAACCTGAGACTATGATGAGCGGGCCCCACGTGCGTGGTTGACCTAGTCAACTCAGACCTCTTGACATCATCTTGATGTCACGCTGACCCAATAATTACCTTTTCTAATTAAATAAAATCTGTTAATTCCAAAATTGAAATAAAACTTTAATAATTAATATAAAATAATCCGTAACTCGGATGAAAATACTTTATACATGAAAGTTGCTCAGAACGACGAGACGAATCCAGATACGCAGCCCGTTCGTCCGTCACACATCCCTAGCATAGAGAACACGCAACTTTCCCCCTCCGGTTCATCTGTCCGGAAACGCGAAACACCGGGGATACTTTCCCGGATGTTTCCCCTTTCGCCGATATCACCTATCCCTGCGTTAGGTCACCCCTAGCACAATGTATTGCCGCGTCTTGCTTTGTGTTACATTTGATGGCTCTGTTATTTATTGTGTTCCCCCTCCTTTACTTCTTTCCGGTAGACTCCGAGACCGTTGCCGATGTTCGTGTGTTCGACTACATCGAAGACGACCCCTCCTACTTGCCAGAACAACCAGGCAAGCCCCCCCTTTGATCACCCGATATCGCCTACTCTTCTCTATACTGCTTGCATTAGAGTAGTGTAGCATGTTACCGCTTTCGATTAATCCTATCGCTGCATAGCTTTGTCCTTGCTACTCTGTTGTTACCTTTACCGCTATCCTCATCGCTTAGTATAGGATGCTAGTGTTCCATCGGTGGCCCTACACTCTTGTCCGTCGCCATGCTATACTCTGGGCTGTGATCACTTGGGAGGTGATCACGGGCATATACTATATACTTTACACTATTACTTTACCGTGATCTTGTTAGGAGATGGGGGTGAAAGGACAGGTGGCTCCATCCGGTAGAGGTGGGCCTGGGTTCCCGACGGCCCCGATCGTTACTTTTGTGGCGGAGGCGACAGGGGCAGGTTGAGACCACCTAGAGAGAGGTGGGCCTGGCCTGGTCGGCGTTCATGTTACTTAACACGCTTAACGAGATCTGGGTATTTGATCCGAGTCCGCCATTTGGTCTATACGCACTAACCATCTACGCGGGAGTAGTTATGGGTATCCGGCGTCGTGGTATCGGCCAAGCCTTCGTGACGTCGGCGATCGAAGCGGCGCGCAGATTGGACCGCGAACGTGACTTCCTTTGTAATGGAGGTTGCTAGGTCTGCTTCCGCCGCGTTCATAGCGTCGTGAGGTGTGCTAAGGCGATGGGCCGGACCCTGGCGCTTAGGTTTAGACCGGGTCTTGACCGCTCTGTTGGCCTAGGTGGGGCTGCGGCGTGTTGATCTCCAGCGGCGGGCATGACCCGTAAAAGTGTGTCCGACCAAATGGGATCAAGCGTGTTGGGTTATGTGGTGCACCCTGCAGGAAGTTAATCTATTGAATAGCCGTGATCTTGATAGCAGGGCGACTTGGAGTTGTACCTTGACCTTATGACAACTAGAACCGGATAGTTAAAAAACACACCCTTCCAAGTGCGGATATAACCCGGTGGTCGCTCTCTCTCGGGGTTACGAGGAGGGATCGCGGGTAGGATTATTGCTATGTGATGCTACTTGGAGGACTTGATCGCTCTCTTCTACATGTTGCAAGGCGGAGGCTGCGAGCGTAGTCTTGACGGGATTAGCTATCCCCTCTTATTACGGCATTCTGCAGATTCAGTCCACTGATATGGCCCTTTACACATATATCCATGCATATGTAGTGTAGCTCCTTGCTTGCGAGTACTTTGGATGAGTACTCACGGTTGCCTTGTTCCCCCTTTTCCCCCCTTTCTTTACCCGGTTGCTGCGACCAGACGATGGAGCCCACGAGCCAGACGCCACTGTCGATGACGACTACTACCCCGGAGGTGCCTACTACTACGTGCAGCCCGCTGACGACGGCCAGGAGTAGTTTAGGAGGATCGAGCGGGAGGCATGCGCCTCTTCGATCTCAGATCCCGCTTTGTGCTAGCCTTCTTAAGGCAAACTTGTTTAACTTATGTACGTACTCAGATATTGTTGCTTCCACTGACTTCGTCTATGATCGAGCACTTGTATTCGAGCCCTCGAGGCCCTGGCTTGTATTATGATGCTTGTATGACTTATTTTATTTTTAGAGTTGTGTTGTGATATCTTCCCGTGAGTCCCTGATCTTGATCGTACACATTTGCGTGCAAGATTAGTGTACGATTGAATCGGGGGCGTCACAAGTTGGTATCAGAGCCGACTGCCTTTAGGAATCCCCCTTCCACACTCCTTGGCCGAAGTCGAGTCTAGACTTTACAAAACTTTTACTAACATGGCTGTGTGGCCCATGGGCCCACGTCGCCATCGGGAGGTAGTAGGATCTTTTATTCCTCGACCCTTACTCTGGGATTCTGAACTCTCTTCTATTCGGGTTAAACGATTTTTACTAAAATCTAACTTTAGGTTCTCGAAAATACTTTCTCCCGGAGAGCCCCTTCATGCCAGGTGATCGCCGGCTGCACCAGAAGATATCGAAGATACTCTCCAATTTTCTCTCGAGACCTTGTGCCCGTTGCTTTTGCAATTCCCGACCACCGATAAACCCTTATGGATAACTACTTACACTTGCCATTCATACGATCATCCCCCATTGATCTTGTTATTACAAGATACCCCGAAGTTTTCTCTATTGTTCCGAGAATACGTTGTGCCTACTGCCTAGCAGTTCTTTGCCACACGAATACCCCTTCAAATAAATCCTCGCACTTGTCGAGTATCCGCTCACCCCCAGTTGTTCATGTGTTTCACAAAAGTCTTCAAAATACTATTCAATCTTCCGAAAATCCTCTGGAGCCTTTGGCTCTTGAAATTCTTGCTTGCTTGCATTATGGTTAATCCCATAAGTCTCGTAGTCTTCTTGACATTCCTTGTCATTATCATTTTCAGTCTGTTGACTCAATATGATTGCGAATACACGCAATCATCATTGATCCTTATAAATTACCTTTCCGGCTGAGCTACCATTCTTTTAACTGGAATTGGTTCTCGACCAATCCAATTGTCGTTGATTGTACCCTAAGGCTATTCAACTTATCCATCCCTAATCAGAGCATTGCTTCTGATCCCTTTGAAGGAAATATGCCCTAGAGGCAATAATAAAGTTATTATTTATTTCCTTATATCATGATAAATGTTTATTATTCATGCTAGAATTGTATTAACCGGAAACATAATACATGTGTGAATATATAGACAAACAGTATGTCACTAGTATGCCTCTACTTGACTAGCTTGTTAATCAAAGATGGTTATGTTTCCTAACCATGAACAAGGAGTTGTTATTTGATTAACAAGGTCACATCATTAGTTGAATGATCTGATTGACATGACCCATTCCGTTAGCTTAACACTTGATCGTTTAGTATGTTAATGCTTTCTTCATGACCCATACATGTTCCTATAACTATGAGATTATGCAACTCCGTTTACGGAGGAACACTTTGGTACTACCAAACGTCACTGGCGAATCGGGTGATTATAAAGGAGTACTACAGGTGTCTCCAAAGGTACTTGTTGGGTTGGCGTATTTGAGATTAGGTTTTGTCACTCCGATTGTAGGAGAGGTATCTCCAGGCCTTCTCGGTAATGCACATCACCTAAGCCTTGCAAGCATTACAACTAATGAGTTAGTTGTGAGATGATGTATTACGGAACGAGTAAAGAGACTTACTGTAGCGAGATTGAACTAGGTATTGGATACCGACGATCGAATCTCGGGTAAGTAACATACCGATGACAAAGGGAACAACGTATGTCGTTATGCGGTTTGACCGATAAAGATCTTCGTAGAATATGTAGGAACCAATATGGGCATCCAGGTTCCGCTATTGGTTATTGACCGAGAATGGTTCTAGGTCATGTCTACATAGTTCTCGAACCCGTAGGGTCCTTGCGCTTAACGTTCGATGACAGTTCATAATGAGTTTATAAGTATTGATGCACGAAGGTTGTTGAGTCCGGATGTGATCACGGACATGACGAGGAGTCTCGAAATGGTCGAGACATAAAGAGTGATATATTGGAAGCCTATGTTTGGACTTGGAAGTGTTCGGGTGAAATCGGGATTTTATCGAGTACCGGAGGTTACGGAACCCCCGGAAGTCTATGGGCCTTAATGGGCCATGGGAGAAGAGGAAGGGCAGGCCAAGGTGGGCTGCGCCCCTCCCCTCTAGTCCGAATAGGACAAGGAAGGGGGGGGGCGCTTCCCTCTTCCCCTCCTCCAATCCTAGTCCAACTAGGGAGGGGGAGTCCTACTCGGTGGGAGTAGGACTCCTCCTTAGTCGCGCCTCCTCTAGGGCCGCCACCTCCCCTTGTCTCCTTTATATCTGAGGGCAGGGGCACCCCAATACACACAAGTTGATCTACGGATCTTTCCTTAGCCGTGTGCGGTGCCCCTTCCACCATATTCCACTTCGGTCATATCGTCATGAGCTTAGGCGAAGCCTCGCTGGAGAAGTCATATCGTCGCGGAGCTTAGGCGAAGCCCTGCGTCGGTGGAGCATCAACATCGTCCCACGCCGTCGTCTTGTGGAACTCATCCCGACACTTTGCTGGATCGAGTCCGGGATCGTCATCGAGCTGAGCGTGTGCAGAACTCGGAGGTGCCGACGTTCGGTGCTTGGATCGGTCGGATCGTGGAGGCGCACGACTACATCAACAGCGTTGTTATAACGCTTCGCTTTCGGTCTCACGAGTGCGTACGCGGACGACTCTCCCTCTCGTTGCTATGCCATCACCATGGTCTTGCGTGATCGTAGGAAATTTTTGAAATTACTCGTTCCCAATGATGGCATCGAGCCTGGTTTTATGCGTTGATGTCATGTGCACGAGTAGAACACAAGTGAGTTGTGGACGATACAAGTCATACTGCCTACCAGCATGTCATACTTTGGTTCAGCGGTATTGTGAGATGAAGCGGCCCGGACCGACATTACGCGTGACGCTTACGCGAGACTGGTTTCACCGCCCGAGCACTCGTTGCTTAAAGGTGACCGGCGGGTGTCTGTCTCTCTCACTTTAGTTGAATCGAGTGTGGCTACGCCGGTCCTTGAGAAGGTTAAAACAGAGTCTATTTGACGAAGTATCGTTGTGGTTTTGATGCGTGGTAAGAACGGTTCTTGCTCAGCCCGTAGCAGCCACGTAAAATTTGCAACAACAAAGTAGAAGACGTCTAACTTGTTTTTGCAGGGCATGTTGTGATGTGATATGGTCAAGGCGTGATGATATACTTTATTGTATGAGATGATCATGTTTTGTAACCGAGTTATCGGCAATCGGCAGGAGCCATATGGTTGTCGCTTTATTGTATGAAATGCAACGCCATGTAATTGCTTTACTTTATCACTAAGGAGTAGCGATAGTCGTAGAAGCAATAGTTGGCGAGACGACAACGATGCTACGATGGAGATCAAGGTGTCGCGCCGGTGGCGATGGTGATCATGACGGTGCTTGGCGATGGAGATCACAAGCACAAGATGATGATGACCATATCATATCACTTATATTGATTGCATGTGATGTTTATCCTTTATGCATCTTATCTTGCTTTGTTTGACGGTAGCATTATAAGATGATCTCTCACTAAAATTATCAAGAAGTGTTCTCCTGAGTATGCACCGTTGCCAAAGTTCAGAGTACCCGGACACCACGTGATGATCGGGTGTGATAAGTTCTCGTCCATCTACAACGGTGCAAAACAGTTGCACACGCGAATACTCAAAGTTAAACTTGACGAGCCTAGCATATAACAGATATGGCCTCGGAACACGGAGACCGAAAGGTCGAACGTGAATCATATAGTAGATATGATCAACATAGTGATGTTCACCATTGAAACTACTCCGTCTCACGTGATGATCGGACATGGTTTAGTTGATTTGGATCACGTGATCACTTAGATGACTAGAGAGATGTCTGTCTAAGTGGGAGTTTTTAATATGATTAATTGAACTTAAATTTATCATGAACTTAGTACCGATAGTATTTTGCTTGTCTATGTTTAATGTAGATAGATGGCTCGTCTGTTGTTCCGTTGAATTTTAATGCGTTCCTTGAGAAAGCAAAGTTGAAAGATGATGGTAGCAATTACGGACTGGGTCCGAATTTGAGGATTATCCTCATTGCTGCACAGAAAAATTACGTCTGGAAGCACCGCTGGGTGACAGGCTGCTGCGCAGATCTTGAGCGAAGTTATGAGCGTCCCGCAAAGCGAGCTGATGACTACTCTATAGTTCAGTGTGCCATGCTTTACGGCTTAGAACCGGGTCTTCAACGGCGTTTTGAGCGTCATGGAGCATATGAGATGTTCCAAGAGTTGAAGTTAATATTTCAAGCAAATGCCCGGATTGAGAGATATGAAGTCTCCAATAAGTTCTATAGCTGCAAGATGGAGGAGAATAGTTCATCGGTGAGCACATACTCAAAATGTCCGGGTATAACAATCACTTAATTCAGCTGGGAGTTAATCTTCCGGATGATAGTGTCATTGACAGAATTCTCCAATCACGCCACCAAGCTACAAGAGCTTCGTGATGAACTATAATATGCAAGGGATGACTAAGACAATTCTGAGCTCTTCGCGATGCTAAAAGCAGCGGAGGTAGAAATCAAGAAAGAGCATCAAGTGTTGATGGTCAACAAGACCACTAGTTTCAAGAAAAGGGCAAAGGAAGAAGAAGGAAACTTCAAAAGAACAGCAAGAAAGTTGCTGATCAAGAGAAGAAACCCAAGTCTGGACCTAAGCACTGAAACCGAGTGTTTTATTGCAAGCAGACCGGACTTTGGAAGCGGAACTGCCCCAAGTATTTGGCGGATAAAAGGATGGCAAGGTGAACAAAGGTATATGTGATATACATGTTATTGATGTGTACCTTACTAGAGCTCGTAGTAGCACTGGGTATTTGATCTTGGTTACATTGCTAATATTTGCAACTTCAAGCAGGGACTACTGGAATAGACGAGCATTGGCAAAGGACGAGGTGACGATCTTGGCGTGGGAAATGGTTCCAAAGTCAATGTGATCGCGGTCGGCACGCTACCTCTACATCTACCTTCGGGATTAGTTTTAGACCTAAATAATTGTTATTTGGTGCCGCGTTGAGCATGAACATTATATCTGGATCTTGTTTAATGCGAGACGGTTATTCATTTAAATCAGAGAATAATGGTTGTTCTATTTATATGAGTAATATCTTTTATGGTCATGCACCCTTGAAGAATGGTCTATTCTTGTTGAATCTCGACAAGTAGTGATACACATATTCATAATGTTGAAGCCAAAAGATGCAGAGTTGATAATGATAGTGCAACTTATTTGTGCCTTGCCGTTGAGGTCATATCGGTGTAAAACGCATGAAGAAACTCCATCTTGATGGGCTTCGGAATCACTTGATTATGAATCACTTGGTACTTGCGAACCGTGCCTCATGGGCAAGATGACCAAAACGCCGTTCTCGGAACTATGGGCGAGCAACTGATTTGTTGGAAATCATACATACCGATGTTTGTGGTCCAATGAATGTTGAGGCACGCAATGGTATCGTTATTTTCTCACCTTCACAGATGATTTAAGCAGATATGGGTATATCTACTTAATGAAACACAAATCTGAAACATTTGAAAAGTTCAAAGAATTTCAGAGTGAAGTGGAAAATCATCGTAACAAGAAAATAAAGTTTCTACGATCTGATCGTGGAGGAGAATATTTGAGTTACGAGTTTGGTTTACATTTGAAACAATGTGGAATAGTTTCGCAACTCACGCCACCCGAACACCACAGAGAAATGGTGTGTCGAGCGTCGAATCGTACTTTACTAGATATGGTGCGATCTATGATGTCTATTTCCGATTTACCGCTATCGTTTTGGGGTTATGCTTTAGAGGCGGCCGCATTCACGTTGAATAGGACACCGTCAAAATCCGTTGAGACGACGCCTTATGAACTGTGGTTTGACAAGAAACCAAAGTTGTCGTTTCTTAAAGTTTGGGGCTGCGATGCTTATGTAAAGAAACTTCAACCAGATAAGCTCGAACCCAAATCGGAAAAATGTGTCTTCATAGGATACCCAAAGGAGGCTGTTGGGTACACCTTCTATCACAGATCTGAAGGCAAGATTTTCGTTGCTAAATTCGGATCCTTTCTAGAGAAGGAGTTTCTCTCGAAAGAAGTGAGTGGGAGGAAAGTAGAACTTGATGAGATAATCAGATCTGCTCCCTTATTGGAAAGTAGTTCATCACAAGAAATGGTTCTGTGACAACTACACCAATTAGTGAGGAAACTAATGATGATGATCATGAAGCTTCAGATCAAGTTGCTCTTGAACCTCGTGGTCAACCAGAGTAAAATACGCACTGAGTGGTACGGTAATCTTATTCGGAAGTCATGTTACTTGACCATGGCGAACCTACAAACTATGAAGAAGCGATGGTGAGCCCAGATTCCATAAAATGGCTGGAAGCCATGAAATCTGAGATGGGATCCATGTATGAGAACAAAGTATGGACTTTGGTTGACTTGCCCGATGATCGGCAAGCCATTGAAAATAAATGGATCTTTAAGAAGAAGACTGCGCCGATGGTAATGTAACTGTCTACAAAGCTCGACTTGTTGCAAAAGGTTTTCGACAAGTTCAAGGAGTTGACTACGATGAGACTTTCTCACCCGTAGCGATGCTTAAGTCTGTCCGAATCATGTTAGCAATTGCCGCATTTTATGATTATGAAATTTGGCAAATGGATGTAAAACTGCATTCTTGAATGGATTTCTAGAAGAAGAGTTGTATATGATGCAACGAGAAGGTTTTGTCGATCCAAAAGGTGCTAACAAAGTGTGCAAGCTCCAGCGATCAATTTATGGTGCAGTGCAAGCCTCTCGGAGTTGGAATAAGCGCTTTGATAATGTGATCAAAGCATATGGGTTTATCTGAGACTTTTGGAGAAGCCTGTATTTACAAGAAAGTGAGTGGGAGCTCAGTAGCATTTCTAATATTATATGTGGACGACATATTATTGATTGGAAATGATATAGAATTTCTGGATAGCATAAAGGATACTTGAATAAAAGTTTTTCAATGAAAGACCTCGGTGAAGCTGCTTACATATTGGGCATCAAGATCTATAGAGATAGATCAAGGCGCTTGATTGGACTTTCACAAAGCACATACCTTGATAAAGTTTTGAAAAAGTTCAAAATGGATCAGGCAAAGAAAGGTTTTTACACGTGTTACAAGGTGTAAGATTGAGTCGGACTCAATGCCCGACCACAGCAGAAGATAGAGAAAATGAAAGATGTTCCTATGCTTCAGCCATAGGCTCTATCATGTATGCAATGCTGTGTACCAGACTGACGTATGCTTAGCTGTAAGCTTGGCAGGAAGGTACCAAAGTAATCCAGAGTGGATCCTTTGGACAGCGGTCAAGAACATCTGAAATACGAAAAGGACTAAGGATATGTTTCTCATATATGGAGGTGACAAAGAGCTAGTCGTAAATGGTTACGTCGATGCAAGCTTTGACACTGATCCAGACGATTCTAAATCGCAAACCGGATCGTGTTTTTATTAAGCGGTGGAGCTGTCGGTTGGTGCAGTTCTAAACAAAGCGTCGTGGCGGGATCTACATGTGAAGCGGAGTACATAGCTGCTTCGAAGCAGCAAATGAAGAGTCGGATGAAAGAGTTCATTTCGATCTAGGTGTCATACCTAGTGCATCGGGACCGATGAAGATCTTCGTGACAATCTGGTGCAATTGCCTTGGCAAAGGAATCCAGATTTCACAAGAGGACCAAGCACATCAAGAGACGCTTCAATTCCATTCGGGACCAAGTCCAAGTGGGAGACATAGAGATTTGCAAAATACATACGGATCTGAATGTTGCGAGACCCGTTGACTAAGCCTCTTCCACGAGCAAAACATGATCAGCACCAAGACTCCATGGGTGTAAGGATCATTACTTTGTAATCTAGATTATTGACTCTAGTGCAAGTGGGAGGCTGAAGGAAATATGCCCTAGAGGCAATAATAAAGTTATTATTTATTTCCTTATATCATGATAAATGTTTATTATTCATGCTAGAATTGTATTAACCGGAAACATAATACATGTGTGAATATATAGACAAGCAGTATGTCACTAGTATGCCTCTACTTGACTAGCTTGTTAATCAAAGATGGTTATGTTTCCTAACCATGAACAAGGAGTTGTTATTTGATTAACAAGGTCACATCATTAGTTGAATGATCTGATTGACATGACCCATTCCGTTAGCTTAACACTTGATCGTTTAGTATGTTAATGCTTTCTTCATGACCCATACATGTTCCTATAACTATGAGATTATGCAACTCCGTTTACGGAGGAACACTTTGGTACTACCAAAGCGTCTGGCGAATCGGGTGATTATAAAGGAGTACTACAGGTGTCTCCAAAGGTACTTGTTGGGTTGGCGTATTTGAGATTAGGTTTTGTCACTCCGATTGTCGGAGAGGTATCTCGAGCCTTCTCGGTAATGCACATCACCTAAGCCTTGCAAGCATTACAACTAATGAGTTAGTTGTGAGATGATGTATTACGGAACGAGTAAAGAGACTTACCGTAGCGAGATTGAACTAGGTATTGGATACCGACGATCGAATCTCGGGTAAGTAACATACCGATGACAAAGGGAACAACGTATGTCGTTATGCGGTTTGACCGATAAAGATCTTCGTAGGATATGTAGGAACCAATATGGGCATCCAGGTTCCGCTATTGGTTATTGACCGAGAATGGTTCTAGGTCATGTCTACATAGTTCTCGAACCCGTAGGGTCCGCACGCTTAACGTTTCGATGACAGTTCATAATGAGTTTATAAGTATTGATGCACCGAAGGTTGTTCGGAGTCCCGGATGTGATCACGGACATGACGAGGAGTCTCGAAATGGTCGAGACATAAAGATTGATATATTGGAAGCCTATGTTTGGACTTGGAAGTGTTCGGGTGAAATCGGATTTTTCGAGTGCAGGAGGTTACCGGAACCCCCCGGGAAGTCTATGGGCCTTAATGGGCCATGGGAGAAGAGGAAGGGCAGGCCAAGGTGGGCTGCGCGCCCCCCTCCCCCCTCTAGTCCGAATAGGACAAGGAAGGGGCGGCGCCTTCCTCTTCCCCTCCTCCAATCCTAGTCCAACTAGGAGAAGGGGAGTCCTACTCCCGGTGGGAGTAGGACTCCTCCTTAGTCGCGCCTCCTCTAGGGCCGCCACCTCCCCTTGTCTCCTTTATATCTGGGGCAGGGGCACCCCAATACACACAAGTTGATCTCGGATCTTTCCTTAGCCGTGTGCGGTGCCCCTTCCACCATATTCCACTTCGGTCATATCGTCGCGGAGCTTAAGCGAAGCCCGCGCTGGAGAAGTCATATCGTCGCGGAGCTTAAGCGAAGCCCTGCGTCGGTGGAGCATCAACATCGTCACCACGCCGTCGTCTTGACGGAACTCATCCCGACACTTTGCTGGATCGAGTCCGGGATCGTCATCGAGCTGAGCGTGTGCAGAACTTCGGAGGTGCCGACGTTCGGTGCTTGGATCGGTCGGATCGTGGAGACGTCGACTACATCAACAGCGTTGTTATAACGCTTCGCTTTCGGTCTCACGAGTGCGTGGACGGACACTCTCCCCTCTCGTTGCTGTGCCATCACCATGGTCTTGCGTGATCGTAGGAAATTTTTGAAATTACTACGTTCCCCAACACCCTTGACTTGGAATTCATAATTCCTTTGCAATTAAGCTTTGAATTTGAAGGAAATATGCCCTAGAGGCAATAATAAAGTTATTATTTATTTCCTTATTTCATGATAAATGTTTATTATTCATTCTAGAATTGTATCAACCGGAAACATGATACATGTGTGAATACATAGACAAACTTAATGTCACTAGTATGCCTCTACTTGACTAGCTCATTAATCAAAGATGGTTATGTTTCCTAACCATAGACATGTGTTGTTATTTGATTAATGGGATCAGATCATTAGGAGAATGATGTGATTGACATGACCCATTCCGTTAGCCTAGCACTTGATCGTTTAGTATACTGCTATTGCTTTCTTCATGACCTATACATGTTCCTGTAACTATGAGATTATACAACTCTCGTTTACCGGAGGAACACTTTGGGTGCTACCAAACGTCACAACGTAACTGGGTGATTATAAAGGAGTACTACAGGTGTCTCCAAAGGTACATGTTGGGTTGGCGTATTTGAGATTAGGTTTTGTCACTCCGATTGTCGGAGAGGTATCTCAGGCCCTCTCGGTAATGCACATCACTATAAGCCTTGCAAGCAATGTAGCTAATGAGTTAGTTACGGAATGATGCATTACGTAACGAGTAAAGAGACTTGCGGTAACAAGACTGAACTAGGTATTGGATACCGACGATCGAATCTCGGGCAAGTAACATACCGATGACAAAGGAACAACGTATGTTATTATGCGGTTTGACCGATAAAGATCTTAAGTAGAATATGTAGGAGCCAATATCTGAGCATCCAGGTTCGCTATTGGTTATTGACCAAGAATAGTTCTAGGTCATGTCTACATAGTTCTCGAACCCGTAGGGTCCATGCAACAAGGTTTCGATGCGGTTATATTATGAGTTTATGAGTTTTGATGTACGAAGGAGTTCGGAGTCCCGGATGAGATCGGGGACATGACGAGGAGTCTCGAAATGGTCGAGGCGTAAAGATCGATATATTGGACGACTATATTCGGAGTTCGGAAAGGTTCGAGTCATTCGGTATTTTGAGTACCGGAGAGTTACGGAATTCGCCGGGAGTATATGGGCCTTATTGGGCCATACGGGAATAGAGAGAGAGGCCGAAAGGAAGGAGGCGCAGCCCCCTCTGGTCCGAATTGGACAGGGGTGCAGCCCCCTTTTCCTTCCTCCTCTCCCCCTCTTTCCCCTTCTCGTACTGCAACAAGGAAGGAGGGAGTCCTACTCCCGGTGGGAGTAGGACTCCCCTTGGCGCGCCCCTCCTAGGCCGGCCGCCCCCTCCCCCCTTGCTCCTTTATATATGGGGGCAGGGGGCACCTCTAGGCACAACAACACAAGTTGATCTACGGATCGTTCCTTAGCCGTGTGCGGTGCCCCCTCTATCATATTCCACCTCGGTCATATCGTCGCGGAGTTTAGGCGAAGCCTGCGCGATAGAGCATCATCATCGTCCACCGCGCGTCGTCTTGTGGAACTCATCCCCGACGCTTTGCTGGATCGGAGCCGGGGATCGTCATCGAGCTGAGCGTGTGCTGAACTCGGAGGTGCCGTCGTTCGGTACTTGGATCGGTCGGATCGTGAAGGCGTCGACTACATCAACAGCGTTGTCATAGCGCTTCCGCTTCTGGTCTCACGAGGGTACATGGACAATACTCTCCCCTCTTGTTGCTATGCCATCACCATGATCTTGCATGTGCGTGGGAAATTTTTGAAATTACTCGTTCCCCAACGATGGCATCGAGCTTGGTTTTATGCGTTGATGTTATATGCACGAGTAGAACACAAGTGAGTTGTGGGCGATACAAGTCATCTGCTTACCAGCATGTCATACTTTGGTTGGCGGTATTGTGAGGCAAGCGGCCGGACCGACATTACGCGTGCGCTTACGCGAGACTGGTTTCACCGCTGCGAGCACTCGTTGCTTAAAGGTGACTGGCGGGTGTCTGTATCTCTCACTTTAGTTGAACCGAGTGTGGCTAGGCCGGTCCTTGCGAAGGTTAAAATAGCACCAACTTGACAAACTATCGTTGTGGTTTTGATGCGTAGGTAAGAACGGTTCTTGCTCAGCCCGTAGCAGCCACGTAAAATTTGCAACAACAAAGTAGAGGGCGTCTAACTTGTTTTTGCAGGGCATGTTGTGATGTGATATGGTCAAGGCGTGATGCTATATTTTATTGTATGAGATGATCATGTTTTGTAACCGAAGTTATCGGCAATGGCAGGAGCCATATGGTTGTCGCTTTATTGTATGAAATGCAAGCGCTATGTAATTGCTTTACTTTATCACTAAGCGGTAGCGATAGTCGTAGAAGCAATATTTGGCGAGGCGACAACGATGCTACGATGGAGATCAAGGTGTCGGCGCCCGGTGGCGATGGTGATCACGAGCGGTGCTTGGAGATGGAGATCACAAGCACAAGATGATGATGGCCATATCATATCACTTATATTGATTGCATGTGATGTTTATCCTTTATGCATCTTATCTTGCTTTGATTGGCGGTAGCATTTTAAGATGATCTCTCACTAAAATTATCAAGGCGTGTTCTCCACGAGTATGCACCGTTGCCAAAGTTCGTCGTGCCCAAACACCACGTGATGATCGGGTGTGATAAGCTCTCGTCCATCTACAGCGGGTGCAAGCCAGTTTTGCACACGCAGAATACTCGAGTTAAACTTGACGAGCCTAGCATATGCAGATATGGCCTCGGAACACGGAGACCGAAAGGTCGAGCGTGAATCATATAGTAGATATGATCAACATAGTGATGTTCACCAATGAAACTACTCCATCTCACATGATGATCGGACATGGTTTAGTAGATTTGGATCACGTGATCACTTAGAGGATTAGAGGGATGTCTATCTAAGTGGGAGTTCTTAAGTAATATGATTAAATTGAACTTAAATTTATCATGAACTTAGTCCTGGTAGTATTTTGCAAATTATGTTGTAGATCAATAGCTCGCGTTGTTGCTTCCCTGTGTTTATTTTGATATGTTCCTAGAGAAAATTGTGTTGAAAGATGTTAGTAGCAATGATGCGGATTGGATCTGTAATCTGAGGTTTATCCTCATTGCTGCACAGAAGAATTATGTCCTTGATGCATCGCTAGGTGACAGACCTATTGCAGGAGCAGATGCAGACGTTATGAACGTTTGGCTAGCTCAATATGATGACTACTTGATAATTTAGTGCACCATGCTTAATGGCTTAGAATCGGGACTTCAAAGACGTTTTGAACATCATGGAGCATATGAGATGTTCCAGGAGTTGAAGTTAATATTTCAAGCAAATACCTGAGTTGAGAGATATGAAGTCTCCAACAAGTTCTATAGCTAAAAGATGGAGGAGAATCGCTCAACTAGTGAGCATGTGCCCAGATTGTCTGAGTACTACAATCGCTTGAATCAAGTGGGAGTTAATCTTCCAGATAAGATAGTGATTGTCAGAATTCTCTAGTCACCATCACCAAGTTAGTAGAACTTCGTGATGAACTATAATATGCAAGGGATGACAAAAATAATTCCCAAGCTCTTCGTGATGCTGAAATCGACGAAGGTAGAAATCAAGAAAAACATCAAGTGTTGATGGTTAACAAGACCACTAGTTTCAAGAAAAGGGCAAAGGAAGAAGGGAACTTCAAGAAGAGCGGCAAGCAAGTTGTTGCTCAAGTGAAGAAGCCCAAGTCTGGTCCTAAGCACGAGACTAAGTGCTTCTCTCTGCAAAGGACTGGTCACTAGAAGCGGAACTACCCCAAGTATTTGGCGGATAAGAAGGATGGCAAAGTGAACATAAGTATATTTGATATACATCTTATTGATGTGTACTTTACTAGTGTTTATAGCAGCCCCTCAGTATTTGATACTAGTTCAGTTGCTAAGATTAGTAACTCGAAACGGGAGTTGCAGAATAAATAGAGACTAGTTAAGGGTGAAGTGACGATGTGTGTTGGAAGTGGTTCCAAGATTGATATGATCATCATCGCACACTCCCTATAATTTCGGGATTAGTGTTGAACCTAAATAAGTGTTATTTGGTGTTTGCGTTCAGCATGAATATGATTTGATCATGTTTATTGTAATACGTTTATTCATTTAAGTAAGAGAATAAATTATTGTTCTGTTTACATGAATAAAACCTTATATGGTTACACACCCAATGAAAATAGTTCGTTGGATCTCGATCATAGTGATACACATAATCATAATATTGAAACCAAAAGATGCAAAGTTAATAATGATAGTGCAACTAATTTGTGGCACTGCCGTTTGGGTCATATCGGTGTAAAGCGCATGAAGAAACTCCATGCTGATGGGCTTTTGGAATCACTTGATTATGAATCAGTTGATGCTTGCGAACCATGCCTCATGGGCAAGATGACTAAGACTCCGTTCTTCAGAACAATGGAGCGAGCAACAGATTTGTTGGAAATCATACATACTGATGTATGTGGTCCGATGAATATTGAGGCTCGTAGCAGGTATCATTATTTTCGATCTTCACAGATGATTTGAGCAGATATGAGTATATCTACTTGATGAAACATAAGTCTGAAACATTTAAAAGTTCAAAGAATTTCAGAGTGAAGTGAAAATCATCGTAACAAGAAAATAAAGTTTCTACGATCTGATCGTAGAGAAGAGTATTTGAGTTACTGAGTTTGGCTTTCATTAAAAACAATGTGAAATAGTTTCACTACTCACGCCACAGGAACACCACAATGTAATGGTGTGTCCGAACGTCATAACCGTACTTTATTGGATATGGTGCGATCTATGATGTCTCTTACCGATCTACCACTATCGTTTTGGGGTTATGCATTAGAGACAGTTGCATTCACGTTAAATAGGGCACCATCTAAATCCGTTGAGACGACACCGTATGAACTATGGTTTAGCAGTAAACCTAAGCTGTCGTTTCTTAAAGCTTGGAGTTGCGATGCTTATATGAAAAGGTTTCAACCTGATAAGCTCGAACCCAAATCGGAAAAGTGCATCTTCATAGGATACCTAAAGAAGACTGTTGGGTACACCTTCTTTCACAGATCTGAAGGCAAGATTTTCGTTGCTAAATTCGGATCCTTTCTAGAAAAAGAGTTTCTCTCGAAAGAAGTGAGTGGGAGGAAAGTAGAACTTGATGAGATAACTGTATCTGCTCCCTTATTGGAAAGTAGTTCATCACAAGAACCAGTTCCTGTGACAACTACACCAATTAGTGAGGAAGCTAATGATATTGATCATGAAACTTCAGATCAAGTTACTACTGAACCTCGTAGGTCTTCCAAAATAAGATCCGCACCAATGTGGTACGGTAATCCTATTCTAGAAGTCATGTTACTAGACCATGATGAACCTACGAACTATGAGGAAGCGATGATGAGCCCAGATTCCGCGAAATGGCTTGAAGCCATGAAATCTGAGATAGGATCCATGTATGAGAACAAAGTATGGACTTTGATTGACTTGCTCGATGATCAGCAAGCCATGTTAAATAAATGGATCTTCTAGAGGAAGGCGGACAGCGATAGTAGTGTTACTATCTACAAAGCTCGACTTGTCACAAAAGGTTTTCAACAAGTTCAAGGTGTTGACTACAATGAGATTTTCTCAAGCGTAGCGATGCTTAAGTCTGCCCTGAATCATGTTAGCAATTGCCACATTTTATGAAATCTGGCAAATGGATGTCAAAACTACATTCTTTAATGGATTTATTAAAGAAGAGTTGTATATGATGCAACGAGAAGGTTTTGTCAATCCTAAAGGAGCTAACAAAATGTGCAAGCTTCAGCGATCCATCTATGGACTGGTGCAAGCATCTCGGAGTTGGAATAAGCGCTTTGATAGTGTGATCAAAGCATATGGTTTTATCTGAGACTTTTGGAGCTTTGTATTTACAAGAAAGTGAGTGGGAGCACTACAACATTTCCGATAAGTATATGTGAATGACATATTATTGATCGAAAATAATGTAGAATTATTACGCAAAGCATAAAGGAGTATTTGAAAGGAGTTTTTCAAAGAAGGACCTCGGTAAAACTACTTACATATTGAGCATCAAGATCTATTGAGATAAATCAAGGCGCTTGATAAGTTTTCTCAATAAGTACATACCTTGTCAAGATTTTGAAGTAGTTCAAAATGGAGCAGTCAAAGAAAAGTTCTTGCACGTGTTGCAAGCGTGTGAAATTGAGTAAGACTCAAATCCCGACCACGGCAGAAAATAGAAAAGAGAATGAAAGTCATTCCCTATGCCTCAGTCATAGGTTCTATAAAGTATGCTATGCTATGTACCAGACCTATTGTATACCTTGCTCTAAATTTGGCAAGGGAGTACAATAGTGATCTAGGAGTAGATCACTTGGACATTGGTCAAGAACATCCTTAGTGAGGACTAAGGAAATAATTCTCGATTATGGAGGTGATAAAAGAGCCCGTCGTAAAGAGTTACATCGATACAAGCTTTTTACACTGATCCAGATGACTATAAGTCTCAATCTGGATACATATTGAAAGTGGGAGCAATTAGCTAGAGTAGCTCCGTGCAGAGCATTGTAGACATATAATATTTGCAAAATACATACGGCTCTGAATGTAACAGACCCGTTGACTAAGCTTCTCTCACGAGCAAAAGATGATCATACCTTAGTACTCTTTGGGTGTTAATCACATAGCGATGTGAACTAGATTATTGACTCTAGTAAACCCTTTGGGTATTGGTCACATGACGATGTGAACTATGGGTGTTAATCATATACAGATATGAATATTGGTGTTAAATCACATGGCGATGTGAACTAGATTATTGACTCTATTGCAAGTGGGAGACTGAAGGAAATATGCCCTAGAGGCAATAATAAAGTTGTTATTTATTTCCTTATTTCATGATAAATGTTTATTATTCATGCTAGAATTGTATTAACCGGAAACATGATACATGTGTACATAGACAAACTTAATGTCACTAGTATGCCTCTACTTGACTAGCTCATTAATCAAAGATGGTTATGTTTCCTAACCATAGACATGTGTTGTTATTTGATTAATGGGATCAGATCATTAGGAGAATGATGTGATTGACATGACCCATTCCGTTAGCCTAGCACTTGATCGTTTAGTATACTGCTATTGCTTTCTTCATGACCTATACATGTTCTGTAACTATGAGATTATGCAACTCCGTTTACGGAGGAACACTTTGGTGCTACCAAGCGTCTGGCGTAATCGAGTGATTATAAAGGAGTACTACAGGTGTCTCCAAAGGTACATGTTGGGTTGGCGTATTTCGAGATTAGGTTTTGTCACTCCGATTGTCGGAGAGGTATCTCTGGGCCCTCTCGGTAATGCACATCACTATAAGCCTTGCAAGCAATGTAGCTAATGAGTTAGTTACGAATGATGCATTACGTAATGAGTAAAGAGACTTGCGGTAACAAGATTGAACTAGGTATTGGATACCGACGATCGAATCTCGGGCAAGTAACATACCGATGACAAAGGAACAACGTATGTTGTTATGCGGTTTGACCGATAAAGATCTTCGTAGAATATGTAGGAGCCAATATGAGCATCCAGGTTCCGCTATTGGTTATTGACCAAGAATAGTTCTAGGTCATGTCTACATAGTTCTCGAACCCGTAGGGTCCTTGCAACAAGGTTTCGATGACAGTTATATTATGAGTTTATGAGTTTTGATGTACCGAAGGAGTTCGGAGTCCCGGATGAGATCGGGGACATGACGAGGAGTCTCGAAATGGTCGAGGCGTAAAGATCGATATATTGGACGACTATATTAGGAGTTGGAAGGTTCGAGTCATTCGGTATTTTGAGTCTGGGAGAGTTACGGAATTCGCCGGGAGTATATGGGCCTTATTGGGCCATACGGGAATAGAGGAGAGAGGCCGAAGGAAGGAGGCGCGCAGCCCCTCTGGTCCGAATTGGACAAGGGGTGCAGCCCCTTTCCTTCCTCCTCTCCCCTCTTTCCCTTCTCGTCTTTGCAACAAGGAAGGAGGAGTCCTACTCCGGTGGGAGTAGGACTCCCCTTGGCGCGCCCTCCTAGGCGGCCGCCCCTCCCCTTGCTCCTTTATATATGGGGCAGGGGGCACCTCTAGGCACAACAACACAAGTTGATCTACGGATCGTTCCTTAGCCGTGTGCGGTGCCCCCGCCACCATATTCCACCTCGGTCATATCATCGCGGAGTTTAGGCGAAGCCCTGCGCGGTAGAGCATCATCATCGTCCTGCGCGCCGTCGTCTTGTGGAACTCATCCCGACGCTTTGCTGGATCGGAGCCGGGGATCGTCATCGAGCTGAGCGTGTGCTGAACTCGGAGGTGCCGGTACGTTCGGTACTTGGATCGGTCGGATCATGAAGACGTACGACTACATCAACCGCGTTGTCATAACGCTTCTGCTTACGGTCTATGAGGGTACGTGGACAATACTCTCCCCTCTCGTTGCTATGCCATCACCATGATCTTGCGTGTGCGTAGGAAATTTTTTGAAATTACTACGTTCCACAACAGAATTAGTCAGTTGTTTCTATCTTCTGATCTCCTTGCATTCTTATTCTTCCGGTTGAGTACCGATACTCACATCAGCCCCGTTGTGGATCGCCATATCCACTGTTGGATTATTATCCGATAGTGTCCTTCATAATTAATCACCTTGTGAGTTCTTTCTCCGATACATAATGCCTTTGGTAAATTGTATCCTCTCCTTTTTTAACCTTGCTCTGCTTTCGAGCTTGTGTTATTTACCCTGGAAGTTTGTATCATATGTTCCTTAGATGCCCCAATGGGTTGAACCGATGCCTTCCTTAATCTGTGTGAACTCGAAAGTTTTCACGGGTCATACTCCTCTGGTAATTCACCAGGTAGGTTTTGACACTGGAATCATTTTTATCTAGAGCAGGAATGAAAGGTTATACATTGAAGAAGTGGGAGTCGACCTTGAACTCTGTGTTCATGCCCATGGACCCGATGCAGATCCTACCATAGAAGCTTCTTGTGGTAATAACTATTTCGTTGATACAATATCATATGGTATCTGTGAATTTATCCTATGCAATCGTGGTTCCGACCATATTTTCTCTTTGATCCCATTTCTCAGGCAAGTTAAGCACTTGTCTTCTATGGATCAATACCCCGGTCCAACCTCTATTTTGATCCGTCTTCGAGTATTACCCCCTGGTATCTCGAGATTATCTTGGAACTGCATAATTTCTTATGAGTTCTTCATCAAGTACTACATACTCACCGATTACAATTTTTCATGGGCTCGGAGTTATTAAACACTCAAAGACACCGATAACTGAACCGAGTCTGCATTTCGGTTCAACGACACTTGATAATCTTCTTTAAGTACGAGTTTGTACCCGGTCACGCCATTCCTAGCCTGATCGGCCATATCATTATCGTGCAACTTTTTAAGCTGCTACTGGTCCTTCCGGAGCAAAGTTTTCGACGATGAGCTAAGCTTACGTAGACTTTGCTCATCATATCGTTCCATCTTGAACAACAAACTTGATCTCGAGTTTGTGTCCTACTCGTGGTTCCAATAACCTTTCGCTTCATCATTCGTTTGACTTGATGTCATCGTCGATCGATTACATCTTCACGAAATCTCTCGACAAATGTGTCGTGATCATCATCGACATTCCGAGCTTTTCCAAGATATCAATTGAATTCATGATGAGAAATACCATCCTTGCCTTGATGATTTTTGTTGTCATCGACCACTTTATTGCCTTCCCTCCAACACAAACTTGTTCTAAGTTTTATGTTGTACCTTGAGTTCCTTGCTATCCAACTTATGTTATGATCTACCATGAGTATTACCATCTTTGATGTCGGGAATGTTGTGAGGATTGCTCCACCTCTTAAGAAATTCTTGCTATAATGATACTTCTCACCATCACCATTCTTTCTTGGTCCTCGTATTAATTCCAACAGGGGTACCCACAAGTGAGCGGTGTTGGTTGGATTCTGCACTTCTAGCAACCCTATTGCTTTGGAGTTAATGATTGATAATTCATTCTTAGCCTATCGGTTTGCTGAACCACCATTCCGGCGTTGATCATGCTCTTTGTAAGCCCACATTACGGTTGCACCTTTCAGCGGATGTTTAATTGGGTGTGTTTTCCTTGTTCACATACTTGTGGAAATGCATCCTTTTGGAAACCTCGATGAATTGTCGCTGAGATCATCAGCTACCATCTTATCCTTCATGGGTTTAATGATGAGCTCCTATTTGAACTTCGCTTCCGTAGTAGTTTTCGAGAATCTTACAATGTCATCTCATCAATTTGTTTTGCACCTTTCCTTCTCGGGCATCCACGAGTCCAAGGTATCCTAACACCGATCAGATCTGAAACTTCGGTCAGATATGATGGTTGGAACATTTTCCAAGAGTTATAACACTGGTCTTTTATGGCGGTAACATGATGTCATGCCTAGCACCCCCCAGGTGGAGGACCTATCGTTATAATTTCTTTTGCAAGGACAACCATTCTTCCTGGAGGAAATTGTAAGACCTATTTTATAAGTTGTTCCTGGTGGATCCTTTTTGTTTTCAAAGTTTGATCTTCCTGTTGACCATGTCAATGCTATCTCGAAACATGTCTGTGGTACTCCGATTTTCGACAAGAACATTTGAAGCCCAATGCTAAATGTTTTCTTGCTCAATAATCCAGACACCGTTGTATGGGTAATACCATGAAATCCCTTCCCCTTACCTTAATGGTTTTCTACTTTCTATCCTGTCATGTACATCATGCTCCGCTTGTCCTTGGGAGGGACATACCCCTGAAATATGTGTTTAAACACATTTTTCCTTTCCATTGTTCTGTTTAACCTGATGATCACATTTTCCTTTCCATTGGTTTGTTTGACCTTTCTTGTGATCTATATAGCCTAAGCAGTAATAATTCACTTCTTATGTAAACACCTCGGTGTACAACTCTGCCAGTGAGACCCTGTTACTTTTGTTGATGACATTTCGGTAACCACCGATGGACGAGAACTTTGCCTACTAGTCCGCCTCGTTCAACGAGCAGGAAAATGGTTCTCTTCGTCCCTCGCCCTTGGTACTGATGTTGTTGCCGACATAACTGATAGGCTATCCTTTGACATACCTTGCTTGCATGAT
Source organism: Aegilops longissima (assembly GCA_021605205.1). Classification (NCBI taxonomy): domain Eukaryota; kingdom Viridiplantae; phylum Streptophyta; class Magnoliopsida; order Poales; family Poaceae; genus Aegilops; species Aegilops longissima. The sequence continues at coordinate 101,143,915 of CM038682.1, read as the reverse complement.
CACGCAAAGCGTCACCGTCCTTCCTACTTTTACCCACATGGTGGGCCCATAACCACAGTTCCACGGGATCGAAACCTGACTCTCCCTGTACACCCCTGTTCCCAAAGTTATTCCTCCCGCGTGGACTCGTATGTAATTCATGAGCCACCTTCCAATGAGATCGTCAATTCTGGCATCGGATACAATAATTATTCCGTTGCTTGAAACCCCTTTTCACCTTCTGCCTAGGCATTGAACGATTGCCTAGCTGCTTGAAACTTCTTATTGTACCTTCCAACTTTACTCTCGATGTGTTTTATTTTGTTCAACTCGAGAGGTACTCATATGCTCATTCATGGGTTAATCCCAGATTATTACCCTTATAGCATTATGTCGTTGCTGATTTGCCCCGTTACCTATTCTTAAATACGATGAAGATCCCGAAGAAAGGATGCCGACTTCATCATGATCACCTGAAGCAGAGGAATGAAGACATCAGTGTAATGGATTGATCTCTTCGAGAAGAGCAACCAAGACCGAGAAGATTCGTTAGAATTTTGTAACCAAATCTTTCCCCCTTACACTACCTCTTAAATCTCGGGACGAGATTTCTTGTAGTGGAGGAGAATTGTGACGCCCGGATATTTAAGCTACAGTAATCCCATGCTAATCATGTCACGTCACCGCGATTACTGCTGCTAACCTCGCAATGATTCGAAACCGTTTCAAGTTTAAATCCTAAATAAGTCAAGCGACAAAAGTTTTCAAAATATTAAACAAAAATGTTAAATTGGGTGCGGATATTACAAGGATAATTATAGTAAGGAGAACACATTTTTATAAAATGACTAAATGATTTAAAATGAAATAAAACAGGATAGTAAATAAAAATAGAAAGAAAATACAAAAGAGAAAACAAACAAAAAAACAAAAAGTGAAAGGAGAAACCCGCTTGGCCAAAGAGCCACCGGCCCAACTGGGCAGGCCCAAACCGGCCCAGCCGCGCCTACTAACCCCGAAACCCTAGCGCACCCCACTCCCCACTCGTCCCACCCCCGCGCGTCTCCCTCGTTCCCCGATCTGGATCGGAAGCAACGCCCGACCCGCCGCCTCATCCCTACGCCCCGTCGCCGGCCGGCGCCGCCCATCCCCGCCGGCGCCTCCTCGCCTCCTCCCCACACCGCCTCCTCCCCACACCGCCTCCTCTACCCTTCTCCCTGATGGTCCTTGTTTCCTACTTGCTGACCCTAGAAGAACAAGAGGCAACAGGCTTAGCCGGCGCCCCCGTCGCTCGACGCCGCAGCTCGTCGCCCCGCCGGCGCCGAGCACCGCCACCTCGGCCTTCTCCTCGCGGCTCCCTTCCTCCTGCGCCTCCCTCGTCGGCTCCGCCCCTGCAACTCCTCTTCCTCCACATGAAGGCCTCCCGCAACCCGCATCTCGGCATCGCCCTCGCGCCTGCCGGTCGTCCGGCCGCTGGACCCCGCCCGGAGCCACCCCGACGGCCTGCCTCCCCGCCGGAACATCGTCTCCGACCTCCTCCCCAAGCACCGCTGCCCGAACCCCTACAACCCCGGTAAGGCCCTCGGCCTCTCGTCCTCTCCCCGCACTCGCCGTCTGCCCGATGCTACCACCGTGGCAGCGCCTCTCGCGCCCCTACCGTCTTGCGCCACCGTGGCCGCCTCCCCGCTCTGCTGCCCTCGCCTCGGCGGCCTTGCCGCTTCGCCGCCAGGCCGCTGCCCCATTGCAGCCGTAACCGCTGTGTGGCATGCCACAGAGGCCCTCGGCCTTGTTCCACTTCACCCCATGGCGGCGCTTGGTCAGGTCTTGCTGCGCCGCCCATTTTGCCGGCCTTAGAACCCGCTATGGCCCTTAGGGCCTATGACATGTGGGCCTAGCCCCGAACGATTTTATGTAAAAAAGAGTTTTAAAAAATAATAACTAAAAATATTAATTAATTAAATAATTAAGGAATTAATTAACTTAATTAACTTTGTATTAGATTAACCTAATCATTTAGTTAATTATTTAACCATGTTTAATTAACACGAGACTATGATGAGCGGGCCCCCACGTGCGTGGTTGACCTAGTCAACTTTGTGACCTCTTGACATCATGCCGATGTCACGCTGACCCAATAATTACCTTTTCTAATTAAATAAAATCTGTTAATTCCAAAATTGAAATAAAACTTTAAAAATTAATATAAAATAAACCGTAACTCGGATGAAAATACTTTATACATGAAAGTTGCTCGAGCAGCGAGGCGAATCCGGATACGCAGCCCGTTCGTCCGCCACACATCCCTAGCATAGAGAACACGCAACTTTCCCCCTCCGGTTCATCTGTTCGAAAACGCGAAACACCGGGGATACTTTCCCGGATGTTTCCCCTTTCACCGATATCACCTATCCCTGCGTTAGGTCATCCCTAGCACAATGTATTGCCGCGTCTTGATTTGTGTTACATTTGATGGCTCTGTTATTTATTGTGTTCCCCCTCCTTTACTTCTTTCCGGTAGACTCGAGGCCGTTGCCGATGTTCGTGTGTTCGACTACATCGAAGGCGACCCCTCCTACTTGCCCGAACAACCGGCAAGCCCCCTTGATCACCCGATATTGCCTACTCTTCTCTATCTGCTTGCATTAGAGTAGTGTAGCATGTTACCGCTTTCGATTAATCCTATCTTTCTTTGCATAGCCTTTGTCCTTGCTACTCTTTGTTGTTACCTTTACCGCTATCCTCTTGCTTAGTATAGGATGCTAGTGTTCCATCGGTGGCCCTACACTCTTGTCCGTCTGCCATGCTATACTCTTTGGCTGTGATCACTTGGGAGGTGATCACGGGCATATACTATATACTTTACACTATTACTTTACCCGTGATCTTGTTCGGAGATGGGGAAATTTGAAAGGACGGTGGCTCCATCCGGTAGAGGTGGGCTGGGTTCCGACGGCCCCATTGTTACTTTAATGGCGGAGGCGGCAGGCAGGTTGAGACCACCTAGGAGAGAGGTGGGCTGGCCTGGTCGGCGTTCATGATTACTTAACACGCAACGAGATCTGGGTATTTGATGCGAGTCGGCCATTTGGTCTATACGCACTAACCATCTACGCGGGAGTAGTTATGGGTATCCGGCGTCGTGGTATCGGCCGAAGCCTTCGTGGCGTCGGATCGGCGGCGTAGCGCCAGATTGGACCGCGTAGCGTGACTTCCTTTGCAATGGAGGTTGCTAGGTGCGCTTCGGCCGCATTCACAAGCGTCTTGGTGTGCTAAGGCGATGGGCCCGGACCCTGGCGCTTAGGTTTAGACCGGCGTCTTGACCGCTCTGTTGGCCTAGGTGGGGCTGCGGCGTGTTGATCTCCAGCGGCGGGCATGACCCGAAAAGTGTGTCCGGCCAAATGGGATCAAGCGTGTTGGGTTATGTGGTGCACCCTGCAGTGATTAATCTATTGAATAGCCGTGATCTTGATAGCAGGGCGACTTGGAGTTGTACCTTGACCTTATGACAACTAGAACCGGATAGTTAATAAAACACACCCTTCCAAGTGCAGATATAACCCGGTGGTCGCTCTCTCTCGGGGTTACGAGGAGGGATCGCGGGTAGGATTATTGCTATGTGATGCTACTTGGAGGACTTGATCTGCTCTCTTCTACATGTTGCAAGGCGGAGGCTGCGAGCGTAGTCTTGACAGGATTAGCTATCCCCTCTTATTACGGCATTCTGCGATTCAGTCCACCGATATGGCCCTTTACACATATATCCATGCATATGTAGTGTAGCTCCTTGCTTGCAGTACTTTGGATGAGTACTCACGGTTGCCTTGTTCCCCTTTCCCCCTTTCTTTACCGGTTCTGCGACTGCACGATGGAGCCAGGGGAGGCGCCACCGTCGATGGCGACTACTACCGGAGGTGCCTACTACTACGTGCAGCCCGGCGGCGGCGAGATTAGTTTAGGAGGATCGGGCGGGAGGCATCGCCTCTTCGATCTGTATCCCGGTTTGTGCTAGCCTTCTTAAGGAAAACTTGTTTAACTTATGTCTGTACTCAGGTATTGTTGCTTCCGCTGACTCGTCTATGATCGAGCACTTGTATTCGAGCCCTCGAGGCCCCTGGTTTGTATTATGATGCTTGTATGACTTATTTTATTTTTAGAGTTGTGTTGTGATATCTTCCCATGAGTCCCTGATCTTGATCGTACACATTTGCGTGCATGATTAGTGTACGATTGAATCGGGGGCGTCACAGAACTCGAGGGATATCGTTCAGTTCTGCTGCAAAGGAACGAAAGTAGTATGGTAGTATAAATAAATAAGGTTGTATTGTTTTCCTTTTTAACCGTTTGATAATTATGATAGAATTATTGCATGAAGCTGTGTGTGCATACAATATGTAACCAAATGTGAATTATAATAGAATCAAGCCTTGCTTCTTCTTTGCTTGAAGCAAGTCTTCATCTTCTTAAAGGATTATCCGCTTCTGATTGCCTAGGAAATTCAGAGGACGTTTTAATGGTCTGTTAACTAAGCGATAGTCATCCAGAAAAAATATTTGAAGTTGACACTAGCCATAATAAGTGCATGTTGGAAATATGCCCTAGAGGCAATAATAAAAGATTATTATTATATTTCCTTGTTCATGATAATTGTCTTTATTCATGCTATAATTGTATTATCCGGAAATCGTAATACGCGTGTGAATACATAGACCATAATACGTCCCTAGTGAGCCTCTAGTTGACTAGCTCGTTGATCAACAGATAGTCATGGTTTCCTGACTATGGACATTAGATGTCGTTGATAACGGGATCACATCATTAGGAGAATGATGTGATGGACAAGACCCAATTCTAAGCATAGCACAAGATCGTGTAGTTCGTTTGCTAGAGCTTTTCCAATGTCAAGTATCTTTTCCTTAGACCATGAGATCGTGTAACTCCCGGATACCGTGGGAGCGCTTTGGGTGTATCAAGCGTCTGGCGAAGCGGGTGACTATAAAGGTGCACTACTGGTATCTCCGAAAGTGTCATTGGGTTGACACGGATCGAGGCTGGGATTTGTCACTCCGTATGATGGAGAGGTATCTCGGGCCCTTTCGGTAATGCATCATCATAATGAGCTCAAAGTGACCAAGTTTTTGGTTACGGGATCATGCATTCTGATGCTGAGTAAAGTGACTTGCGATAACGAGGCTGAGCGAGGTATTGGGATCCGACGACCGAGTCTCGGGCAAATAACGTACCGATTGACAAAGGGAATTGTATACGGGGTTGATTGAATCCTTGACATCGTGGTTCATCCGATGAGATCAGCGAGGAGCATGTGGGAGCCAACATGGGTATCCAGATCTCATTGTTGGTTATTGCCCGAGAGCTGTCTCGGTCATGTCTCGTGTCTCCGAACCCGTAGGGTCTACACATAAGGTTCGGTGGCGCTAGGGTTGTATGAATATAAGTATGCAACAAACGAAAGTTGTTTGGAGTCTGGATGAGATCCCGGACGTCACGAGGGGTTCGGAATGGTCGGAGGTAAAGAATTATATATAGGAAGTCTGTTTCGCCATCGGGAAAGTTTGGGGTCACGGTATTGTACTGGGACCACGAAAGGGTCCCGAGGTCCACCGGTGGGGCCACCCATCCGGAGGGCCCCATGGGCTGAAGTGGGGAGGAACCAACCCATAGTGGGCTGGTCGCCCCTTGGCCCACCCTGCGCCTAGGGTTGAAACCCTAGGGTGAAGCGCCCATTGCCTTGGGGTACTCCACCCCTGGCGCCCCCCTTGGGATATTAGATCTCAGGGCGGCGCCCCAGGGGCCTATATAAAGGGGGGAGGGAGGGGCAGCCGCACCCTGAAGCCTTGGCGCCTCGCTCTCCCCTGCTACACCTTTCCCTCTCGCAGAAGCTCGACGAAGCCCTGCTGCGGTGACTGCTGCATCCACCACCACGCCGTCGTGCTGCTGGATCTTCATCAACCTCTCCTTTGCCCTTGCTGGATCAAGAAGGAGGAGACGTCATCCGCTCCGTACGTGTGTTGAACGCGGAGGTGCCGTCCGTTCGGCACTTGGTCATCGGTGATTTGGATCACGGCGAGTACGACTCCATCATCCACGTTCTAGTGAACGCTTCCGCTCGCGATCTACAAAGGTATGTAGATGCATCCGATCACTCGTTGCTAGATGAACTCATAAATGGATCTTGGTGAAACCGTAGGAAATTTTTGTTTTACGCAGCGTTCCCCAATGATGGCATCATGAGCTAGGTCTATGCGTAGTTCTCTATTGCACGAGTAGAACACAATTTTGTTGTGGGCGTAGATCTTGTCAACTTGCTTGCCGCTACTAGTCTTATCTTGCTTCAGCGGTATTTTGGGATGAAGCGGCCCGGACCGACCTTACACGTACGCTTACGTGAGACAGGTTCCACCGGCTGACATGCACTAGTTGCATAAGGTGGCTAGCGGGTGTCTGTCTCTCCCACTCTAGTTGGAGCGGATTCGATGAAAAGGGTCCTTATGAAGGGTAAATAGAAGTTGACAAAATCACGTTGTGGTTATTTGTAGGTAAGAAAACGTTCTTGCTAGAACCCAATTGCAGCCACATAAAAGATGCAACAACAATTAGAGGACGTCTAACTTGTTTTTGCAGCAATTGCCTTGTGATGTGATATGGCCAAAAGTTGTGATGAATGATGAATGATATATTGTGATGTATGAGATCATGTTCTTGTAATAGGAATCACGACTTGCATGTCGATGAATATGACAACCGGCAGGAGCCATAGGAGTTGTCTTTATTTTTTGTATGACCTGCGTGTCATTGAAGAACGCAATGTAAATTACTTTACTTTATTGCTAAACGCGTTAGCCATAGAAGTAGAAGTAGTTGTTGGCGTGACAACTTCATGAAGACACGATGATGGAGATCATGATGATGGAGATCATGGTGTCATGCCGGTGACGAAGATGATCATGGAGCCCCGAAGATGGAGATCAAAGGAGCTATATGATATTGGCCATATCATGTCACTACTATATAATTGCATGTGATGTTTATTATGTTTATGCATCTTGTTTACTTAGAACGACGGTAGTAAATAAGATGATCCTTATTAAAATTTCAAGAAAGTGTTCTCCCTAGCGTGCGCCGTTGCTAAAGTTAAATCGTTTGAAGCACCACGTGATGATCGGGTGTGATAGATTCTTACGTTCACATACAACGGGTGTAAGACAGTTTTACACATGCAAAACACTTAGGGTTAACTTGCGAGCCTAGCATGTACGGACATGGCCTCGAACACAGAGACCGAAAGGTCGAACATGAGTCGTATGGAAGATCGATCAACATGGAGATGTTCACCGACGATGACTAGTCCGTCTCACGTGATGATCGTACGGCCTAGTCGACTCGGATCATGTAACACTTAGATGACTAGAGGATGTCAAATCTGAGTGGGAGTTCATTAAATAATTTGATTAGATGAACTTAATTATCATGAACTTAGTCTAAAATCTTTGCAAATATGTCTTGTAGATCAAATGGCCAACGCTCAAGTCAACATGAACTTCAACGTTCTAGAAAACCAAGCTGAAAGGCGATGGCAGCAACTATCTGGATTGGGTCCGAACACGAGATCATCCTCATAGCTGCCAGGAAACAATATGTCCTAGAAGCACCGCTAGGTGATGCACCGCCCCGAAGAACCAAGATGCTATGAACACTTGGCAGCAGCGTCGATGATTACTCCCTCGTTCGAGGCGGCATGCTTTACAGCTTAGAACCGGGGCTCCAAAAGCGTTTTGAGCAACACGGAGCATATGAGATGTTGAAGAGCTGAAAATGGTTTTCCAAGCTCATGCCCGGTCGAGAGATATGAAGTCTCCGACAAGTTCTCTGATTGTAAGATGGAGGAAAATAGTTACATCGGTGAGCACATACTCAAAATATGCAGGTTGCACAACCGCTTTGTCCAACTGGACATTAACCTCCGGACGAGGCGGTCATTGACAGAATCCTTGATCGCTCTCACCGAGCTACAAGAGCTTTGTGATGAACTACAATATGCACGGGATGGTGAAAACTATTCTGAAGTATTTTCAATCTTGAAGTCGGCAGAGGTAGAAATCAAGAAGGAACATCAAGTGTTGATGGTCAATAAAACCACTAAGTTCAAGAAGGGCAAGGGCAAGAAGAACTTCAAGAAAAAGCGGCAAGGATGTTGCGCGCCCGATAAGCCATTCTTGCGGAAAGAAGTCAAAGAATGGACCCAAGCACGAGGTCGAGTGCTTTTATTGCAAAGGAAGGGTCCTTTGGAAGCGGAACTGCCCCAAATACTTAGCGAGACAAGAAGGTGGCAACACTAAAGGTATATTTGATATACATGTAATTGATGTGTACCTTACGATTACTCGTAGTAACTCCTGGGTATTTGATACGGTGCCGTTGCTCATATTTGTAACTCACGGCGAGGAGCTGCGGAATAAGCGGAGGCTGGCGAAGGGCGAGGTGACGATCGCGTCGGGAATGGTTCCAAGGTCGATGTGATCGCCGTCGACGCGCTACCTCTACATTTACCTACGGGATTAGTTTTAAACCTCAATAATTGTTATTTAGTGCCAAGTTTGAGCATGAACATTGTATCAGGATCTCGTTTAATACGAGATGGCTACTCATTTAAATCCAAAAATAATGGTTGTTCTATTTATATGAGAGATATGTTTTATGGTCATGCTCCGATGGTCAATGGTTTATTCTTAATGAATCTCGAACGTAATGTTACACATATACATAGTGTGAATACCAAAAGATGTAAAGTTGATAACGATAGTCCCACATACTTGTGGCACTACCGCCTTGGTCACATTGGTGTCAAGCGCATGAAGAAGCTCCATGCTGATGGACTTTTAGAGTCTCTCGATTATGAATCATTTGACAGATGCTAACCATGCCTCATGGGCAAACTGACCAAGACTCCGTTCTCGGAACAATGGGCGAGCAACCAACTTATTGGAAATCATACATCTTGATGTATGCGGTCCAATGGCGTTGAGGCTCATGGAGGATATCGTTATGTTCTCACTCTCCTTGATGACTTGAGTAGATATGGGTATGTCTACTTGATGAAACACAAGTCGAGACCTTTGAAAAGTTCAAGGAATTTCAGAATGAGGTAGAGAATCAACGTGACCGAAAAATAAAATTCTTACGATCAGATCGTGGAGGAGAATATTTAAGTCACGCAATTTGGTACGCACTTAAGAAAATGTGGAATCGTTTCACAACTCACGCCACTGGAACACCTCAACAGTAATGGTGTGTCGAGCGTCGAATCGCACTTTATTGGATATGGTGCGATCTATGATGTCTCTTACCGACTTACCGCTATCATTTTGGGGATACGCTCTAGAGACAGCTACATTCACTTTAAATAGGGCACCGTCTAAATCCGTTGAGGCGACACCGTATGAATTATGGTTTGGGAAGAAACCTAAGTATCGTTTCTAAAAGTTTGGGGATGCGATGCTTATGTCAAGAAACTTCAACCGAGAAGCTCGAACCCAAGTCGGAAAATCGTCTTCATAGGATACCCTAAGGAAACCATTGGGTATACTTTCTACTTAAGATCCGAAGGCAAGATCTTTGTTGCCAAGAACGTGTCCTTTACGGAAAAAGAGTTTCTCTCGAAAGAATTAAGTGGGAGGAAAGTAGAGCTTGATGAAGTACTACCTCTTGAAAGCGATAAGTAGCGCAACTCGGGAAGATGTTCTGTGGTGCTGCACCGACAAGAGAGGAGGTTAATGATGATGATCAAGATACTTCAGATCAAGCTCCTCTTGAACTTGAAGGTCCACAAGGACACGTTCCGCACCAGTGGTGCAGCAACCCTGTCTTAGAAATCATGTTGTTAGACAACGGTGAACCTTCGAACTATGAAGAAGCGATGGCGGGCCCAGATTCCAACAAATGGCTTGAAGCCATGAAATCCGAGATAGGATCCATGTATGAAACCAAAGTGTGGACTTTGACAGACTTGCCCGATGATCGGCGAGCGATAGAAAATAAATGGATCTTTAAGAAGAAGACGGACACGGACGGTAATGTTACCATCTATAAAGCTCGACTTGTCGCTAAGGGTTATCGACAAGTCCAAGGGGTTGACTACGATGAGACGTTCTCTCCCGTAGCAAAGCTGAAGTCCGTCCGAATCATGTTAGCAATTGCCGCATACTATGATTATGAGATATGGCAAATGGGCGTCAAAGCGGTATTCATAACGGCTATCTTGAGGAAGAAGCTGTATATGATGCAGCGGAAGGTTTTGTCGACCACGAGAATGCTAACAAGGTATGCAAGCTCCGGCGATCCATTTATGGGCTGGTGCAAGCATCTCGGAGTTGGAACATTCTCTTTGATGAGATGATCAAAGCGTTTGGGTTTATGCAGAGACTTATGGAGAAGCCTGCATTTACAAGAAAGTGAGTGGGAGCTCTGTAGCATTTCTCATATTATATGTAGATGACATACTTTTGATGGGAAATGATATAGAACTTTTGGACAACATTAAGGCCTACTTGAATAAGAGTTTTTCAATGAAGGACCTTGGAGAAGCTGCTTATATATTAGGCATCAAGATCTATAGGGATAGATCGAGACGCCTCATAGGTCTTTCACAAAGCACATACCTTGATAAGATTTTGAAGAAGTTCAAAATGGATCAGTCAAGAAAGGGTTCTTGCCTGTATTGCAAGGTGTGAGATTGAGCTCGGCTCAATGCCCGACCACGGCAAAAGATAAAGAAGAGATGAGTGTCATCCCCTATGCTTCAGCCATAGGATGTATTATGTATGCCATGCTGTGTACCAGACCTGATGTAAACCTTGCCGTAAGTTTGGTAGGGAGACTGTTGGAAATATGCCCTAGAGGCAATAATAAAAGATTATTATTATATTTCCTTGTTCATGATAATTGTCTTTATTCATGCTATAATTGTATTATCCGGAAATCGTAATACACGTGTGAATACATAAACCATAATACGTCCCTAGTGAGCCTCTAGTTGACTAGCTCGTTGATCAACAGATAGTCATGGTTTCCTGACTATGGACATTAGATGTCGTTGATAATGGGATCACATCATTAGGAGAATGATGTGATGGACAAGACCCAATTCTAAGCATAGCACAAGATCGTGTAGTTCGTTTGCTAGAGCTTTTCCAATGTCAAGTATCTTTTCCTTAGACCATGAGATCGTGTAACTCCGGATACCGTAGGAGTGCTTTGGGTGTATCAAGCGTCTGGCGTGGCGGGTGACTATAAAGGTGCACTACGGTATCTCCGAAAGTGTTTGTTGGGTTGACACGGATCGAGACTGGGATTTGTCACTCCGTATGACGGAGAGGTATCTCTGGGCCCACTCGGTAATGCATCATCATAATGAGCTCAAAGTGACCAAGTGTTTGGTTACGGGATCATGCATTACGGTACGAGTAAAGTGACTTGCCGGTAACGAGACTGAACGAGGTATTGGGAAACCGACGATCGAGTCTCGGGCAAGTAACGTACCGATTGACAAAGGGAATTGTATACGGGGTTGATTGAATCCTTGACATCGTGGTTCATCCGATGAGATCATCGAGGAGCATGTGGGAGCCAACATGGGTATCCAGATCCCGCTGTTGGTTATTGCCCGAGAGCTGTCTCGGTCATGTCTACGTGTCTCCCGAACCAATAGGGTCTACACACTTAAGGTTCGGTGACGCTAGGGTTGTATGAATATAAGTATGCAGCAAACCGAAAGTTGTTCGGAGTCCCGGATGAGATCCCGGACGTCACGAGGGGTTCCGGAATGGTCCGGAGGTAAAGAATTATATATAGGAAGTGCTGTTTGACCATCGGGAAAGTTTGGGGTCATCGGTATTGTCTGGGACCACCGAAAGGGTCCTGGGTCCACCGGTGGGGCCACCCATCCGGAAGGCCCCATGGGCTGAAGTGGGGAGGAACCAGCCCATATTGGGCTGGTGCGCTCCTTGCCCCCCCCTCGCGCCTAGGGTTGAAACCCTAGGGTGGGGCCCACTTGCCAGGGGTACTCACCCCCTGCCGCCGCCCCTTGGGAGATTAGATCTCGGGGCGGCGCCCCAGAGGGGCTATATAAAGGGGGGGGAGGCAGCCGCACTCAAGCCTTGGCGCCTCCTCTCCCCTGCTACACCTCTCCCTCTCATGAAGCTCGGCGAAGCCTGCTGCGATGATTGCTGCATCCACCACCACGCCGTCGTCTTCTTTGGATCTTCATCAACCTCTCCTTCCCCTTGCTGGATCAAGAAGGAGGAGGCGTCATCCGCTCGTCACGTGTGTTGAGCAGCGGAGGTGCCGTCCGTTCGACACTTGGTCATCGGTGATTTGGATCACGGCGAGTGCGACTCCATCATCCACGTTCTAGTGAACGCTTCGCTTCGCGATCTACAAAGGTATGTAGATGCATCCGATCACTCGTTGCTAGATGAACTCATAGATGGATCTTGGTGAAACCGTAGGAATTTTTTTGTTTTCTGCAACGTTCCCCAACAGTGCATAACAAGCCTACATGTTGTCTACATTTTTGCAGATCTCGCTATCCTTGTTTAACTCAATGGAATCAGATAATTTAATCGTGCTCCCTAACAAGTCCTTGTAGATGTGCACCTTCCCCCTCTGACCATCTCCGCAGGGTCTCTCTCTAATCCTAGAGCCAGGCAACAAGAATGGTTGGTTTTAAGAACAACATGTATCTATTTATTCATTATTGATTTATTGTTTTCGGGGAATTGTTTTGCCCCTAATCATATCATTGTTACTCTGCCTGCATTAGATTATGAGTATGAAAATGATGAATTTTATGTAAATGCTAATGGTTGACTACCACATTACAATGCTAGGCCTGCCTCAGTTTTGAGGACCCTTCTACTTTCCATTCCACAAGAAAAATAACACACAAATTTATCGCACAATAGATACAGTAGCGCACAGTAGATATAGTAGATACTGTTCCAACGAGTGCGTGTCCCTGGGCGTGGCGAAATCCTGCCCACGGCACTGCTTCCATGTATCACATTTTGTATTCTACTTTCTTTACCCAAATGATGCACAATCCAAGCAGATTTACCTTAATCGTGTTTAATTTCTTTAATTGCAGATTTACGTATTTATTTAGTCTTGGCCATGTATAATTTTGTGCACGATGTTGGGAATGGTACTTATTGACAACTTCCAGCAACTTTGTTTACTATGTACAATGCCGATTACATGGCACGAATGTTGATTCTCATAACACGATTTTTGGTGCACTTCTCACCTATACACCGAGAATGAAATTGGAGACAACATTCATGAGAATTGCATAATCTAATTTACGAATTACTGAGATAATTGCTTGTGTCTTCACTCTTTACACTATGCATAGAATGATAAATTATAGCATTTCTTGGACATTTGAATCATAAGTTGATTGGCCCAGGAGCTTTTTGCGTGTCGAGGGCGAAGTCGGATTATGAAGCTCTCGGGGCCAAAGCCCAAAGGTTGGCTGATATCCGGAGATAGTTTCATTTCAACTGTATGTGGGTTGTTTTCCTTTCCGCGACATTATGATTGCCGCGAGGTGTAGTCGCGTCGTCTTTGTAAATGGCATGGCCGCCCGACTCTATGTAATGTCTATTTCTTCTTCTAGTACATCAGCATGAAAACCTTCTAATACATCTTCTAATAAAAAAGTTGATTTATGGTATTTGGATTGCTATCGAATGTTTTTCTATGCATGTGATTTCTCACATCTGGTTATAATATTTGTGAAGGCGTGCATTGCACGTGCACTTGAAGCGGGCCCGTGGCCCTTGTTGACGATCTTGACGCCGACCGAGCCACCTCGTCGCGTATTCTTGGGCTGTGGTGGTCGATTTACATGAAATTAATTCCCCGATTACGGTGGCAAATATAATCACATAATCCATATTGTTATGCACTAAGCGTGTATGTGTGAAATAGATGGATTATGGTCCGCATCCAATAAGATGGATATGTGTGTGTGTTAGAGAGAGAGAGAGAGAGGGGATAGAGAGTGAGGAAGAGGAGAGAGTGTGTGTGTGAGGATTTGATGGTAAAAAAGGTCGTCAATGTCGTAATATTGAACTCTTAAAATTAATGTGGCCCCGTTGCAACGCACGGGCATTCTTCTAGTACTATTGACTTGACCGAACTGCCTAATCTTGATCGGCTATAGGTACAACAAGGTGCCATTGCGAGCCTGAAAAAGATTGGGAGTACTACTCATTCTCAACGACATGACGGAGGTGCCACTCGACATTAAATTCCTCCCGATCCTTGAGTATGTGCGCTTCCGTGGGATATCAGACGACTTCTTCACCTCGTTGTGTGCCAATGTTGTAGAATTGCAGCTATGTGGTGGTGGTAATCTCACATGATTGACTGAATTCTGAATTTGGGTATGTAAGTCATCATGATATGTTTGGATTGCCACCAATGCGTACCGTACCAATTTTCTGTGCATGACTCGAAGGTTGATCTTTGTTTGGATGGACCTTTTGGCATGCCATTCTCAAAAAAATAAATAAAACTTTTGGCATATGCCAAGAACTCTTTTCATTTTTTCCTTTAATGTTAGCCAATTTTTTGACATGTAAAACCTCAACAGATCTTTTGCTAGCCAGGGTCTTGGTGGGGCAACCTTGGGCATAGTTCACCATTTCTACTATCAATTTTTTACTTCTATCATTTTTTAACGTGAGCGACGGACCTTCCCCTTCCCCTTGCTTGGTAATGGTACATCGGGCCCTCCACCCAACCCACAGTGCTGCACGAGAGAGAGAGGCAACTCACCGGCACAAACAAAGACCGGCGGCCACGACTATACCGTGACAGCGGCGGCGGAGACCGGAGCATTTGAGTCGGGTCTCAGGCGGTCGCTGCGAGGTGGGCCCCGACGGCCACTCAGAGATTCTTCTCGCCCGCGACGGCCGGACGACTTTTCGCCCAGTCCCTCCCCGGTCAAGTCTCCCCCTTTCCACTTCCGTAACCGCCGGGGGAACACGCCGCCGGAGGCGGAGACCGAAGCGCATTGCCGGCTCCCGTAGCCCCGCCGCCAGGAGAGAAGAGAGAAGCCCGCCGGCGATGGAGGAGCGGGCGGCGGAGGCGCACCGGGAGAAGGAGGCCGGCAACGACGCCTACCGCAAGCAGTACCTGGAGACGGCCGTCGACCACTACACCCGCGGCGCCGCCCTCGACCCCCGCGACATCTCCTTCCTCACCAACCGCGCCGCCGCCTACCTCCTCATGTCCAAGGTCGGTCGGTCATCCCCCGCCCCAAATCCTCCCCCCAAACCCTCGCCTCGCCCCCGTCGCTTATCTCGGTCTCCCGTTGCAGTACAGGGAGTGCGTGAGGGACTGCGAGGAGGCGGTGGAGAGGGGCAGGGAGCTCCGCGCCGACAACAGGCTGCTGGCCCGGGCGCTGTCGCGCAAGGCGGCCGCGCTGCTCAAGCTCGCGGCCTGCGCCGCGGACTACGCGCCGGCGGTCAGGGCGCTGCAGCAGTCGCTCGCCGAGCACTACAGCGAGGACACGCGCGACAAGCTGGACCAGGCGGAGACCGCCAGGAAGGAGATCGAGGAGCGGGAGCGGCTAGATCAGGAGGCCGCCGACCACCACCGCCAGAGAGGTTTGGGTGTTTCTGCTGAATCCTGACACGGCGCTGCTGATTGATTGTGGCACTGCAATGTACTACTATAGCTGTGAAGTCGATTGTCTTGTTGCCTGTGGCTACATTCAGTTTTCCCAACAAAATGGAAAATGTATTTATGAATCTGTCAACCTTCTTATCATATCAAGAAATTTCTCCAAAAACATACTCCTTGAAAATTGCGTGTTTAGTTTTTGGAAATTTCAAACTTTTAACTTGATGCAAGAAGAAATGAAAAGTAAATTACAAATATATTCTCCAAGGTTTACTTCTGGTCTGTATAGAACTGCGGCTTAGAACTGTGCAGAAAAGTTCTAATACAAATGAATGAACTGGAGAACTTCTGATTACTTCTCCATGTTTTTCTTTACTGTGAGGTCGATTGCTGTGTACCGATTGTCTTGTGCTCTTGCCAGTGGCTACATTCAGTTGGAAAATAAATTTAGGCGTCTGTCACCCCTGTTATCAAGAAATTTATCCAAAAACATAGTCATGAATTGCGAATGTTTAGTTCATGGAAATTTCAGACTTTTAACTTGATATCTGCAAGAAGTAAATTACAAATACTCCTATATTCCAAGGTTTACTTCTTTTGTGCATAAGACTGAGGCTTAGAGCTGTGCAAAAATGTTCTAATACAAATGAATGAACTGGAGCACTTGATGTATCTGGTGCAAAGAAAAACAGGGTGAATGGATACTCCGATCCTAACTCTGGATCTAATCAATTTTGTGGTTTGAGGTTTTTTTTTTGGGGGGGGTTGGTCCATAACCACCTCGCCCCTCATAAGCACACTAATAAAATTAGAGACAGTGCTATCGCACCAAATTCATGTGCTCATCTCATGATGGACAAATCATCCTGGCATGAGGTGGTCTCTCAACTGAACACTCAATTGTATGGAATAACTGAAATGAAAACAAGTGGACGTAGCTCCTAGTGTTCTATGTTCTTTCTTCGAGCATGATATATCCTGATCCCAGTTAGTATCATGCATGCCATGGTGATGTTGAACTGCTGCTTCTGACTTCTGAGTGTGTGCACATGTTTGCAGGCAATGAATTATTCCAGAGGAAAAATTATCAGGAAGCAACAGCTCACTATACTGAAGCTATTGAAAAGAATCCAAATGATCCCAGAGTAAGTATTTTGGTTTACGGCGATTATGCTTCAAGCTTCATATAACATCTGAAGGCAACTTTACCTCATTGGTTAAATTTATATCTCCACTGAAAATAGAAGATTCTCTGATTAATAAAAACAGTTCATCAATAAACATGTCATCTTTGACCTGTCATATTTGTTATACATTATCTACTGTGATGCATGCCCCTCGTTATCATGCCACCCTGATTCTTGTAATATTGTGCTTTAATGGTATTGTCATAACTGATTATCCAGGTCTTTAGCAATAGAGCTCAATGCCACATCTATCTAGGAAATCTGCCTAAAGGTCTGGAAGATGCCGAAAAATGTATTGAGTTGGATCCCACTTTCCTGAAGGGCTATGTGCGTAAAGCGAATGTACAATTCCTGATGGAGTATTATGAAAGTGCTCTGGCAACATACATAGAGGGTCTGAAGTGTGATCCAAACAATCTCGTTGTAATTGATGGCTTAAGGAGGTAGCTTTCCAACCCTCTGTTAGCTTTGTTGACACTATAACATGAACTAACTTGTTTTGTTGGCCTAGATGTGCAGCATGCATTAACAGATCTAATGGCGGTGATGTTGGGCCTGATGATTTGGAAGACATATTGGTTGGTCTAGTTAACTTCTTTTTAACAAGTATTCCATCGTTACTTGATTCTGTTTAGTTCTTGGAAGTGCATGTATTTCATATGCGGTTCAGTGGGACTGTAGTCCTTGGCCTACATATAATTTAACTGTAAGAAGTAGCACTTAGAAACCTTAAACAGGCGGTATGGGGTACATGAAGATAGCTCAATGAGAACTTGCTAGCTATTAGTTAATAGTTAAAACTCTACCCCTTAAAAAAAGATCTTGTTAAGTGCCCTAAGTGACTAATTATTTTCTCTCAATGATCCTAACAGGGAAATGTTAGTTCAGACAATGATTTGCGTAATAAACTCCAAAAACTCATGGAAGAATCTGCAGCACTCAAGAAGGAAGCCTCTGATGAGCGCTTGAGGCGGATTGAATCTGAACGAATGGTAATTTCTTTTTATGCTGAAATGGCTATCTAACACCAGGATGTCCCAAAGAATTCTCATCTTAATCATTTCTACTTTCAAAAAGTCATCTTATATAGACTCCAGGGTTCACATTCTCTGGATGCACCCTTTCTTTATACAAAGTTCCTGGGCTACTGTTAGTGTTTCATGAAGACACATTAGTCAACTCGTCTATCACAAAATGGTTGATATTTTGATTCCTGCAGGCCAGGACATCAGAGGACTTATATTTAAACCAGGTCCAACAACGAAGAGAAGCTGAGGAACGTCTTTCGAAAATAGAACAAGAGTTCCAACAACTTAAAGTGCGGCAAGATGAGGTCAGTGAGGAATTTCAGAAAGCCACCGAGCACAATGAGAATCTTCAGCATCAGCTGACAGAAACAATCAGGGCACTCGAGTCCATGAGAAGCAACGCAACGTCAGCTTCCCCTTCGTCTTCAGGATCAGTGCTGGATGAAAACCGCATACCGTCATACTTCATCTGCCCTATATCTCAGGTGAGTAGGAAGGAATCATTTGAGTTTCCCCTATTCAGGAGCACATGAATGAATTAGATGACAATACTTGATAAGTTGGATCGTAAAGGTGAATGTGTTATTTATCTTTTGTTGTTACAGAAACTCCTGGGGTGTAGCATGTTAATCTCTCTCTTATCTTTTGGCTAACCATCGGTGTGCAAAATTTCAGGATGTCATGAACGACCCTCACATTGCTGCGGACGGCTTCACCTACGAAGGCGATTTCATCCGGAGCTGGTTCAGCACGGGCAGCGACGCGTCTCCGATGACCAACCTGCCGCTTGAGCACGACGAGCTCATCCCCAACATTGCCCTTCGCTCTGCCATCCAGGAGTGGCTCCAGCAGCAGAACGTGGCAGTGTGATAACTCCCCCTCCCTTCAATCTGCGCCCTGATCCGCGGCGACCTGGCTGGTACTGTAGAAGAGCCTGTGCTCCCATCAGACGGTGTCTGTTAACAGGCGCAACAAGCAGGTAGCATGACCATCTGTGTGTACAGTAGAAAACGCAACGGGTTGGTGAAAACGGCCTGTGCCCTTCCTCAGGCGATGCTTGTGTGTGTGTTGGCTGGATTTGTGCATACAGTTGCATGACACAGGACAGGGACATAGCTGGGATTTTAGCAGAGTCGGATACGGCCATAGGCCAGGGCCTCAGCAACAGCAGCCGGCCGGCTGGTTTCGTTTCTCAGCCCGTGCGTGTGAGTGTTTTCTGGGAGCTTTTTCTCACTTTGTTTGCTTGTTTGTTTCACTACGCGGAGTGTGGTTTTACTTAACATTTGCTTTGGAGCTTGGGTTGGGGGCCTTCTGAAATTGCAGCTTTCTGCTTTAGCTTTGATCAAGTACACCGTCTTGTCATGGTTTCCACGGCGGCAGTTTACCATCTGCATTTGCTGCGTACGGTAGCTGTGTGGCTACGGATGCTACGATACGAGTCAACAGCCTAGACGTTTATGTCTGAAAATACAGGTCTAATTTTTCGCGACGGTAGGGGGTTATAGCGAAGAATTGACCGTACGTGCATACCATCAACAGAACGTGGCACCGTGATAACCCCCTCCGGTCCGTGCCCTCGACCGCCACAAGCATCGCCGCGGCGCCGGCGTACTCCCCGCCGGGATCCCGCACCTGTCTGGTAGAAGTAGAAGTGCCCGTGCCCCCGCCAGACGAGACGGGACGCAACCAAGTGGAGTAGGTGGCATGGCCACTCATTCGTGCATGCATGCGGTAGAAAATGCAACGGGCGGGGTAAAAACGGCGCGGCGTGCTCCGTAAAAGGAAAATGTGTGTATGCCAAGCTTGGGGCTCAAGTACGCACATGACACGACACATGCACTAGCCAGGCATTGATTGCGAAGCGAGGGCTCCGTGCCCATGGGGGCCCAACCCAAGTTGGCGCTTGTGATGTAGAGGACGTGTCGGTGTGAGTGAGTGGCAGACCCTTTGATCAGCGCTACTGGCATCGGCACTGATGAGTGGTGTCCATGGACGGAGCCGGAATTCTAGCACAGTCGTCGGATACGGCCACAGGCCCCCCGCCCACAGGAGCACTCAGCGGCAGCAACCGGCCGTCTGGTTAGGGCATCTCCAGCCGTTCGGCCCCCAGGGCGCCTAAATAGAGCGGCGCAGGGGGCGTCTTGCGCTTGGTTCGGCCGCAGAGGCGGCCTGGCTTCCGTCACGCCCCCACGGCGCAGGATGCGGGAAATTTAAACTTGGTCGTTTCGCTCTCAAAAGACGCGCAAATCCGCGATCGGACGTAGTCGGTGTTACAAAAAAGAGCGCCGCCCGCAAGTTCGCGTCGCAACGATTCACTCGGCGGTGTCGGCTCCAGCGTTAGCGGAGTCGGCGTCTGCTGGCTCGTCGGTGTCGGAGCTGCTTGGTATTTGGCTTGGCTGCGTCGGCAGCAACCCGGCCTTCTTGGCGGTGATGTAGAGGCGTCGTTCGCCTTGGCGTCCGTGTGGTCGTGGGCGTCGTCGGCGTTGCCGTCGGCAGCTCGTTCGAGATGAGGCCGCTGCGCACGGTACCGAGCCTTGAGCTTCGTCGTTGCTCGAGCATGTCCGCCCGCCCATCGGAAAAGCCATGTCGGTGTTCCTCTTCTTCGCGGGCGGCGTTCGTCCGGCAGGTCGAGCTTGATGGCGTTGGACTTCATTAGCGGCGACCACCGCGCCTCGGTCTTCTTCTCTTGTAGGTGGGGCGGCCGGGCACGGGCGTCGGCGAGGCAATGCTCGATGGACTCCTGCAATCGCGCGGTTGCGGCGTCGGCGCATTCCCCTTCTTTGCCAATTTGTTGTCGTCCGCCGCCCCTCCGACGCGCGCCGGTCGTCGCGTCCGGCTTGTATGTCTCCTTGGCCTTGTCGAGGCACCTCGGACTTCCGCCCACTCTCGCACTTGTCAATGCGCTTGTAGGCGTGGAGGTGCTTGAAGTCGGCGTCTTGGTTGTCGCCCGATACATGGCGAACATCGCAGCAGCTGCGCGGAGGGACGAAACGATTGGCGGCGGCGGGCGTAAGGGCGAAGATATGCGGCGAACGGCGTGCGTATACGATCCTCAACAACGGCGCGCGCTCTCCGGCGACGCGACCTCTTCGACGATTCCATGCCATTTGTTGCCGCCAAGCTGGATCGCCCCAATGGTTCGCCATCGCTTGGAGCCGCGCTACATGTAGACGCCTTTAGTAGGGTCGACGAGCTTCCGCTCGTCGAACTTCGGCCTTGATGCGGTCGATCGTCTCAAGCTCGGTTCGTGCCGGTGGTCGGGTCGAGGCGGCGAGTTTCCATGCTTTGGCGAGGCATTCCTCCTCCTTGGGCGTCCACTTGATGCGCGGTTCGCTGACCTAGCCGCCCGCTTCTTCTTCTTCTGGCCCCTTCGCGGAACAGAGCCGGCTCCTCCTCCTCCTCCTCCTCTGGTCCTCCTCCTCCTCCTCGGGTTCTGCGGCGTCGTCACCGTGAGCGTGGCGAGCTCGACCTCCATGTCGCCGCGAGGTCCACTACCTCATCTGGGTGGCGAACCCGGGACGCGCGGCGGCGCGGTCGATCTGCCGCGATGATGTCGTCCATGTCGGCTCCCGTGTCGTCGGCGTCGCCGAGGTGCGAAAGGTAGCGGTCCACGGTAGAGATGGGGCGTCGGTGTGGACGCGAGGGCGGCGGGCGGCGAGTAGTTGTATGGAGGGTACCGCACGCCGACGGCGAAGGCGGCGAGGGCGCGGCGTGAGCGGGTGACCATGAGGAAGGTCACGTTTGGGTTGAACCCACGTGCGCGTCGCCATCGGCGTGGCCGGCGACGATGAACCCCATGGAGTTCGGCGCCTTGCTGCCTCCGTAGCGCGTCTTGGGCGTGGTGACGACGGGTGGATTCATCCCGCTGGTCGACCGATGAGGAAGACGCCGCCGCTGCTGCGTTGTCGCGGGCCTTCTTGACTATGGCCTGTTCCGCCTGTCGGCCGTGGATCGCCGCACCGCTGAACTTCCACCTCCACTCGGCGTTCGACAGCCCGGTGGCCGATGGCGCCCTCGGCTTCCTCTGCTCGGGTGAGCCACGGCGCCGATCGCGGTTGCCGCCAGGCTGCATGGCGTACTTCTTCGGCGGCATGGCGTGCTTCTTCGCGCGAGCGGGAGGGGTTTGACGGAGAAAGGGAGAGAATGGCGGGAGGAAAGCGGCGGCGGGAGAGATGCGAGGAAAAGCGTCAAGAGCGGCGGAAAAGGCCCTCGGGTCGCCTCGGCGGGCCCACGCGCTTTTTTCGCTTGTGTGCCGCTCCCCAAGCGCCCCAGGCGCCTGGTTCGCCTGGGCCGCCGGCACCGATTTTGGCCCGAGCCGTAAAACGGACTGGGGCGCGACGGGGCCTTTTGGCGCCGGCGCGGCAAAATCGCCTAGGGAGGCCCTGTTGGGGGCGCGGCTGGAGATGCCCTTAGAATCTATCCAACTGCGAAGGATTCCGCCGCGCACGTCTCGCCAAAAAAATCGGCTCAGAGTTGACCTGGGCCTGCTGCGCTGCGTAGGTGTGGGCGCGCCGGTAATTTGGCGTCCACCGTCCCGAGGAGTGTGGTTTTAGAGCATCTCCAACCGCGCCCCCGACAAGGCCCTCAAGGCGATTTTTCGGCCGCCAGCGCCAACAAATCAGCCCAGTCGCGCCCTCAGGGGCTCATTTTTCACCGGCTCGGGCCGAAATTGACGCCGGCGGACCCAATCCGAACCCGGCGCACTGGGGGGGCGCTCGGGGGCGCCGGGCGAATCGTTTTTGACGCGAAAGCACCATGGGCCAGCCGCGTCAGCGACACCGCCCGCCTCGTCTTCTCCCGACGCCTCGCTTTCCCGCGGGGAATCAATGACAAGGCTGCCGCCGGTCAGCTTTGCCATTGATTCCTCACGGGCGGCACGTCACGGGGCGGTGCGCCGACGCCTCCCCTCCCTCGGACGCGTACACACGGACGCGGCGCGCTATATATGGGCCTCGCTCGCGTGTGCTGAGTGCCACCTCTCCACCTCTCCCGAGCGCCGCCGCCGAGCTGTTCTCTCCCGCCGATCTCTTCTCCCCAGCCACTCCATCTCCCCGATGGCCGAGCATTTACCCGGAGAAGAGGCGGCGACAACGGCTTCGGCCGCCGTTCGCTCCACGAACAGGAGTCCTGGCTCTTGTTCCAGGCGAACATCCTGGCGCCGCCGGACATGCGCGCTGGGCCGACGGGCTGGAGGCTCATTCCCCGTTGCCCGATGCCGTCGCCAAGCCATCCTACTTCGCCGACGAGGTTGAGATCGCGCGCCCCTCACCGACGCCGAAGCTCTCCCTCCCCGATCGCCGCCGACAACCATGCGGCTTGGGCGGCGTACTTCGAGCGCCGCCAGCGGCAGCGGCTGGCGTCCACCAACGGGGCGCCGGTGGTCGGCGGCATCAAGAATAGCGAGGGGCGCCACCTGTGGTGGGGCGTCCCCGGCCGCACACTTGAGGGCGTGCTGACACACCTCGAGGGCGGCAACAACCCACCGTTGGCGTACCCCCCGGTAAGGGCGGCCGCCCCGGCGCACCGCCGACGCGACGGGCAATGGGCGCCAAGGAGGTTCGGCTCCTCCTCCTCCTCTTCCTCGTCGCGCTCTTCCTCCCAATCCTCCGGCACTCCGACGCTGCTCGGCGTCAAGGCCGAGCCAGCGGAGAGCGCCGCTCGGCCGGCGCGACTCGCAGCGCGCCGCATCGTCATCGGCCGAGGGCGGGCGCGCCTCCTCGTCGGCTCCTCCCCGCCGTCAAGCGAAGACGGAGCGGGTCTCGCGCCGGTGAAGACGGAGCCGGGGCTGGCGCCGGTGAAGACGGAGCAAGGCGAGGTCGAGCTCGACGACGACGCGACCCTCGAATGGGCACGCCAGACTTCGAAGATGGCGAGGGCGCCGATCGCCGCTCTGCGGCGCGGCAGCAACGCCGCCGAGGTCATGACGAAGGAGGAGTCGTCATCATCGAGGACATCGACGAAGACGACGACGCGCCGCCGCCGCCACCAGCCGGGGAGGGGTCCAGCAGGGGCGCCCGAGTCAAGGAGGAGAAGGCCGACGATGGCGGCGACGACGGCGACTTCTCGGCCTTCAGCAAGTTCTTTTTGGTTAGTTTTTACATGTAATGGCGCCTACTCGACTTAAATCGGCGAATATAAGCTCAAGTTTGCCGAAATTTGGCGTGTTTTAGCCGAACTTTGTCTAAATTTGCTACACAGTTTTTTCCCCGCGTCTGGGGCCGGCCCTGGGGGCGGCGGCTGGGGGCCAACTCGCCCCCAGGCCCATTTTTTGCGCCGGGTCACCCTCAGGCGGCGATTTTAGGCGCCCCTGAGGGGCCAACGGCTGGAGATGCTCTTACATCTCTTTGGAGCCTGGGGATCTTGTGAAATTGCAGTTATTTTTCTAAGATTTGAGAAATTTCACGGCAGCTATTTGAATTTTGCCGCGTAACTGTGCGGCTACAGATACCGCAAACCCATGCGCACGTTTATATCTGAAAATGTAAATGCACTTTATAGTAAAGAAATGACCGTACATACATATAACATCATACTCTTCGGTTCAATGAATAAGCTAATACTCCGTCCGTCGATTTCCCTTTTTGAGCGGCAGTAGATTTCTTACACATGGATGAATCCTTGAGTTTAGCGTTTACCTATAAGGAAATCTTTTTTTTTTTGCGAATGAAAATTTGTATTACTCAAACATCAAAGTTACCGTTACATATATGACACCGCGAAAAAAAAAAATGTCTGGCTTATTCTTTTAGCAGCGCTTGCATTTGTTGTGTACGACAAATTCGATCATACTTTATATAAATTTCTGTCTGCACACGTTTTTATTATGATTCACATCCCTAGATTCTTTTTGTTGTTGTTGTTGAGATTTCCCCAAATGTGCAATTACCTAAACTCATATTAGATTTTGTACACAAGAGCACCTTGCGTGTGCTATATTTTCCCCATCTAATATATACTCTCTGTCTAACACCTCTGTTCAAATAATGATGTCCCAGTAGACATGCTGTTAAACATCCTTATTTTTGCTACTAACTAGTAGGAAATTGGTTTCATTTGTTTGTGAATTTTGTCTTTTATGTCCTTAAAAATGTTGTCTTTTTATAACCATTTATTTAAATGTGCATTCGAAAAATTATGGGTCGAAACTGCTAACCTCTCCTACCTAATAATTATATAATTTTAGAAGGAACAGTGTTCCCTCATTACCTCCTTCATTTGTCCAACCCCCCTATGTGTGTGCCCCTCCTCCTTCCTTGTTTTGATTTCCCCCTCCCATCTATGGTTTCCTCCCACCGGCTTCCCATAAAAACCGCCTCAACTGCCCCAACTAGTAATAGGGATTTTTATTCGGTGTAATTTTGAAATCTTAGGGCGCTTGTGTGGATGATGGCCAACATCCACCCTACCAATTTTTGTTTGTCATTTTCATACCCAATGTTGAAGCAAAAACTCCACCAAAACTTGGCTAGCAAACTACTTCCTCCGTCCACAAACATAGGATGCTCTAACCTTTCTCTGAACCAGATGTACATAGACATGTTTTAGTGAGTTTGTTAACTCATTTTAGTCTTTATGTAGTTCATGTTGAAATATCCAAAACATCCCTCGCAAAAAAATAAATATCCAAAACATGTTTATATTTGCGACTGGAGGGAGTATTTAGTAGGGCAAACATACCCTTTGCCGCAAGTCACAAGGAGGCCTGGGATTTTTGTATATATATCTAAAAACAATTGTCTATTGTTTTTGAGATAGCTAGCTCACCATCCATGAGACCAAAGATTAGAAGCAGGCACCAGAAGCCACGGCCGGAAGGGAAACGCCGACGCCGGGCCATGCGTGCTGCATGGCGCTGTTTCGATTTATTATAATTCATCACGTGAAAAAGAAGAGCCCGGCCGCTGTCCGGTAAAAGGAAAAAGGAAAAGGAAAAGAAAAGCAGGCGTGGAATCACTGACAAAGAGGACGTGCGAAAATTTTACGGAACCAAAATCACAGATGCGAGCGCACGATGCTGCGTACATGCATGGCACTGTTTTGTTCGGACCAGCGGAGAAAAGAGAAAGCAGAGCAGAGGCAGGAGAAGAGCGGCGAATTTGACAATTTTAACCTCGGGACGAAATCATTTCACAGAATGAACTGGGTGCGAAACTATTTCACTCCTCTGACCCTTTTGTGTAGCGCCCGCCATGCCGGCGCCACACCCTATTGTGCAGCGCCTAGCGTGGCGGCGTTGCACTTCTGTCCACCGTGGCAGCCCTTGGGCCCGCACCCAGCAGTGCAGCGCCTCCGAGCTAGGCGCCACACATGTAAAGTGCAGCGCCTAGCCGTCGGGCGCTGCACTGTGACTTATCCAGCTGCGCCAGCCCTCTCCTCCCCCACCCACCCCATTGCTAGTTACAGAACAGAACAAGGGCGGCGGCCCTCTCCACTCCCCCTCTCAATCCCCTCTCCCAAATCCTTCAGATCCGACGATTTGGTCCGTGCATTTCTTCACCAATCCATCCTACAAGGTACTCTCCTCCGTCCCCCTTCTTTCTATCCATAAAAATTATGATATTTTGAAGATTTGGGGAATCCTTGTTTGATTTGATTAGATTTGAATCTTGCATGTAATAGAACTTTGCATGTATTACAACCCTTGTTTGTTTGATTTGTGGAACCCTAGTTTAGTTTATGGAAAAGTTATTTGTATAAAGTTATTTGTATGAAGTAGGCCTAGTTTATGGAAAAGTTATTTGTATGAAGTAGGCCTAGTTATTTGTGGAACCCTAGTTTATTAGTTTTGTTTGATTTGATATGGTTGGATACATAGATTGATATGGTTGCATCTAGTAGGCCTACTTTAGTTTTTTTGAATTGAAAAGATAATCGTGTTGACACGAATGCTTTGTTGAAATTGTTAGGATGGTTTGGCTTCTCGATGATCATTGGGACAAACAACACCGGTCGTACGCTATGTCGGTGGAGCAGCGGGTAATACTGAAAGTGGCCGGTGTTATGAATTTCGTATTTTTTTCAAACACAAATGCCCCATATGTAATGTTATGATTTGTTTGTTTGTAGGAGCTTGCACCTCTGAAGCTTCGGTCTCACGGGGTCACCCTTGGATGGATGCGCTATGATGAGCGGTACACACCGTATGTAAGGGAGGCAGGACTTCTCCCTTTCATTCAGTTGGTCAGCCGGTCGACGCCACCCAACAATGCTGCAGCACTCACCGCGCTTATTGATCATTGGAGGCCGGAGACACACACTTTTCATCTTCGGACCGGGGAGATGACCGTGACGCTCCAGGATATTGCTATGATCACCGATCTTCCTATCGATGGGAATCCTTTATGTATGAACACTGATTCTGATGGGTGGCACGCGCAGATGCATGCCTTTATCAGTATGGTTCCTCCGGAGCCTTGGGAACCAGAAGCAGAAGACAAGAAGAAGGAAAGAGTCGCAGCCGGTGCTCCTTTCACGTGGATTAAATCGAACTTCAGTACTTGCCCCGAGGATGCTAATGAGGACACGGTGAAGACATATGCTCGTGTCTACATGTGGTACGTGATATCCAGGACTATGTTTGCTGATGGCACAGGCAAGAATGTTCCACGGATGTGGCTCAAGGCGTTGACCGTCTTCGATAGCAAATGGAGTTGGGGTTCGGCGACACTGGCTTACTTGTATCGACAGGTATGAAGTTGTTTCCTTTTCACTTCATTGATACATTATCAATGCGCTCTTGCGGCAAATTTGACCATGTTCTCTTTTATGTGCAGTTGGACGAAGCCTGTTGTAGGCACACTGGAGGTATTGGTGGTTGTCTGCTCGCACTTTCCATATGGAGCTGGGAGCGTTTGCCGGTTGGACGACCGAAGACTGTGAAGTACGAGGATTGGGACGACAAAGACGACCCACTAAGGCTCCCCTCTTGGGCTCACAAGTGGGATGTGTTAAATGAGACGACGGATGATCCCTCGGCCATGTACAAGTTGTACAAGAGCGAGCTGGACGCGATCACGCCTGAGCAGGTGAACCGACATTGCATAAGTGATTATCATGCTTGTATCGTAACTCGATAACAATTTTGCATTCTATCCCATTTTGCAGGTGGAATGGGAGCCGTATGGAAAAGGAGAGAGTTTTGGTAACCCTATGGAGTTCAGGCTGAATCCGATGTGCACTAGGGATAGGGATCTCTGGCATATGCGGTGCCCACTGATATGCAACTGGGCGGTTGAGCTTCACCTGCCACATCGGGTGTTCCGCCAGTTTGGTTTGTTCCAGCCACACCCGCCGGAGTGGGAGGACACAGACAAGTTGCTACACGCGTAAGATATAATTAACCTTGAGCACTTATTAGCTTCTCGACGGTTTCGATGATGCTAATATTCTGTTTCTAACTTGCAGGTTGGATAGGAAAAAGCAGCAGAAGATCAAGGATTGGGCCAACCATCACAGGAAGTATGTCGTACAGTTCGCGCTCAGTGTGGAGCAAGCAAGGGTTGGAAAACGAGCCCAGCTTCGTGAGCACTGCCCGATCGCGTTCAACAACTATCTCACATGGTTTCTTGCAAGTACCCGCGTGGAGGTATGCAAGCCGACGTATGCTGAGGAGATTCTGGAAGAACTCGCCGTTTTTGATGAGGTAGCCCAGCACCAGTACAACTCATTAGTCAGGAAAGGCAACTCAGTGATCCCTTCAGCTCCAATGATGAAGTTTGTGGTATTTGCCCTTTTTGCTTTTCCATTCGCACTATTCACATCTTCGCTTGCCTAACACTTTGATACCGTTTCTGTTCATAGCATACCCAGATCAAGAAAGCAGTTGATGAGACCGAGACTATTCTGGAAACAACCCCGGCTGGCAAAAGCGATGGGGAAGGTGCACTTCGAGCATTCATTAAGGTTCACATCTCCTTCAAACTAGCACTTAACATATGTTGCTACGTTCCATGTCTCATTCACTTGTACATGTTGCAGCGCCAGGGCCAAAAGTTAAGGCGGCTATCAAACCTTTTCGGTTGTCGTGACCCCGAGTACGTATCACCAGAAAGGTCTAGGTCGGCGACACCATCAGATCCCGCTTCGGGGCAGGGCCATGGTGAATCTTTGGAGGATGAGGATGTGGGTGTCGTCACCCAAGAGGTATGGCATGACGATATATATCCATTTGTTGATGCATTGCTAACTATATCCTCACACACGGTCTTTCCATATTTTCTGTTGATGCATAGGTTGCTGATGATATGACCGTGGGGACGTATCAGGCTCGGTCTGCATACAAGTTGAAGCCTAGGAAGGGAATCAACAAGTACACACCTGAAGACTTCACCTAAAGAGGCCAAAGAGGCAAAAGGACGGTCGGCACCTCGCGGATGGCGGCTTTGGATGACTATTTGGATGACGATGTAAATGACGTGGAGGAACCGGAGCCGGAGCCGGAGCAGGTTCCTCTTCCTAGGAAGGTGAAGAAGATAAGCGTCAAGAGGGGGGAGGAGCCAACAAGCGCGGAAAGCACTAGTCATCGTCCTTTATTTATAATGTTGAACTTAGAGTGGTGGTAGCTCTTAGTAATGTGGAATTTGTTATGTCGTTGAACTTGGAGTGGTGGTAGCTCTATGTTAAACTTGTAGTTATGGTAGCTCTATGTTAAACTTAAACTTATTGTGATGGTCCTTTCTAGAAATGATGTCTTTGTTGAACACTTTTTGAACCTTACTGTTTATTATACGAAATGTTGAACTATGGCTGAAAATGACCCAGTCTGAATGACAAAAAAAATACTAAGTGTTTGTGCGGCACCTAGCTGGGAGGTGCCACACTCTACAGTGCAGCGCCTAGCTGCTAGGCGTTGCAATGTACAGTGTGGCGCCCCCGGGCTAGGCGCTGCGCAAACACTTAGCGAAAATTTTGGCCCAAACTGGAGGCATACCTTCTGTTGCTCTTTGGATAGCTACAGACTTGTGCAGCGCTTAGCTTGGAGGCGACACACTGTACAGTGCAGCGCCTAGCCGCTAGGCGTTGCACTGTACAGTGTGGCGCCCCCAAGCTAGGCACTGCACAAACACTTAGCGAAATTTTTGGCCCAAACTGGAGCCCTACCTTCTGTTGCTCTCTGGACAGCTACAGACTTGTGCAGCGCCTAGCTGGGAGGCGCGACACTGTACAGTGCAGCGCCTAGCTGCTAGGCGTTGACACATGCAGTGTGGCGCCTGTGCTAGGCGCTGCACAAACACTTAGCGAAATTTTTGGCCCAAACTGGAGGCCTACCTTCTGTTGCTCTCTGGACAGCTACAGACTTGTGCTGCGCCTAGCTTGGAGGCGCCACACTGTACAGTGCAGCGCCTAGATGCTAGGTGTTGCACTGTACAGTGTGGCGCCCCCAGGCTAGGCGCTGCACAAACACTTAGCAAAATTTTGGGCCTCCTTTCCATGGTCTTGCACGCACAATCCACGGACATATTTCATCTTCACATGCACATGCAACCGTGTAGCGCACATTGACGTCCGAGTTCACCACCTTGTGTGGACGGTAATGCGTAAACGAGTTCGAGCCACATCTTCAATTCCAACAAGGTGTCGAACTTAGAACCTTTAGCAATCCGGTTCTCGTCGTCTCCCAAATCACGGTGAGAGCTTGGACTAACCCCAAGAGGTACACATTGGCCACCATCTACCACGGCTTCATCCGCGAGACTAACATCCTTGAACAATGTAGTCCGATGATCCCGACCAAATACCTTCTCGAAAGCTTCGGCCTCCTTCACCGTGAACCCCTCCGCATCAACTTGTTCATCGGGACCATCGTCATCGGAGTCCGATGCATATGCACGGGAAAAAGGGATGGAATGGTCCATTGTCTCTTGCAAATGATATTTGTCGAGATCACCCACATTGTTGTCATGGAGATCAACTTCATTGTCATCGTCCACATACTCATCATTGTCCTCTTGCAAAGCTTCATCTTGGTTGTTTGTAAACGGGCTCAATGTTGGCCTCACTTCTTGGGTCAAAAGAGGTTCAACAATTTCATCTCGCTTCAAGGGTGGGGGGCTACTAGCAACCAAAGGGGAGGGGTTCCGGTTCAAGTCCAAATGCAAACTTGAATCAACCTTCTTCGTTGCAAATAACTCAAGAGCCTTGTCTAGTGATTCAGCCACCGTCTCCTTGTATGCAACCCAACGTTGCTCCGAGTTGACACGCATTGTCTTCCAACGGATGTGCATTCCAAAACCAACATTATGCCTTCCCTCCAACTCAATGATATCACTAGGGTCCATCCAATTCAAATCTTTCCTAACTTGTTGCAAGAGCTCCGCATATCTAGGACCACTATTAAACACCATGTCAAGCTCATCCGGGTCCGGTTCTATATTGCCTTTCAAAAAGGCGTCTTTGTCCCCATGATGAACAAACACACATGTTCTTCCCATCCCTATAAGCATTCAAAGAACACAAGGTAACATTGCTTCCATGAGTACTAATCCAAGGATTAGCATAAATATATATATATATATATATATATATATATATATATATATATATATATATATATATATATATATATATATATATATATATATATATATATATATATATATATATATCAAACAACAACCCTAACCCTAACCATAACCCTAACCCTAACCATAACAATAACCATAACCCTAGCCCTAAATCTAACCCTAGCACCAACATAAGAACACCCATAAGAATAACCCTAGCATACTAACAAAGCCTAATCATAGAAATTGGCAAACAAACATCTCACATCTCCATGCAAATCTCTAGATCCAAACAAAACTAGGGTTTCCCAAACTAGCAACAAATGAGCAATGGGAGAACTTTACTTGGATCAAAACAAGGATCGGAGAATATTACCTTGAGGGAGGGTTTGACTTGAATCCACGGACAAATTCTTCAAATTTGCAAGATTTGGGAGAGGATTTGAGAGGGGGCAAAGCTCGGGGAGAGAGCGGGAGAGTGTGTGGTGTGGGGGGGGGGGTGGGGAAGGGGGCCCAGCCAAGTGGCTGGATAAGTCACAGTGCAGCGCCTACTCGCTAGGTGCTGCACATTACATGTGTGGCGCCTAGCAGCTAGGCGCTGCACTTTACATGTGTGGCGCCTAGCTCGAAGGCGCTGCACTGCTGGGTGCGGGCCCAGGGGCTGCCACGATGGACAGGAGTGCAACGCCGACTCGCTAGGCGCTGCACAGTAGGGTGTGGCGCCGGTGTGGTGGGCGCTACACAAAAGGGTCAGGGGAGTGAAATAGTTTCGCACCCAGTTCATTCTGTGAAATGATTTCGTCCCAAGGTCAAAATTGTCAAATTTGCCGAGAAGAGCGTTCCCTCGGACCTGCGCCTGCACGACGCTCCCAGGGCCGGGGAGTGGTGCGGTAGTAGTACGTGTAATGAGGGCGGGGCGGCCAGACCCCGGTCGACACGTGCCCACCCGCAATGGTACAGGTGCAGCGCCCCTTGGATAAATATGACCTCTCACTCTTAAATGCCCGTGGACGCGTCCGGGCACGTTTTCGGACATCGATCGAGCACTTCTCAAATCGCGTTGTCCACGTCTGTGTATTTTATATCCGAACCCCTATATCTATACTAAATCATGCAACATCGATCAAACTACGTAGATCAGCTGATCGGACATAGGTTAACACAATAGTTCATCAAAAGATCAAGAACGGCTGTTCAAAGGACAACTAACGTTCACATAATCGGCGGACAACTTTAAACTACATCTAAAACTTGAAATGAAATTGAACTTCACCACTTCCGAGCCGGCCCTTTCCCCTTCCGATCGCCGGTGTAGCTATAGCCGTCGGCGGCTGGTGGAGGATCGTCCGATTCGTCGGACGAGGAGATGTGGTCATCGTACGAGGAGGAGGAAACGATGACGAGGCCCTTGAGCTGCTGGACGGCCCGGTCCTGCTGGCGCCTGAGCTTCGCCAACCGAGCCGCCTCTGTTGCCTTCTCCTTGGCCTCCCACTCAGACTGCTTGATGGCAAGCCGGAGAGCCTTCGTGTTCTTCAGGCGGAGCCGCCGAGTGTCCGTCTCCGCTGTCTAAAGCGACCGGCGGTAGACCCACGCGAGGAGTCATTCGTCCTCGTCGGGTTTCGCCGGTAACCCGCGGCGGCGGACAGAGCTCTCTCCTACGTCCCTCTCCCTTGCCTGCTGCCTCTCGTGGCGGGCGGCAGGCACTTTCGACTCCGGTGTGCGCGTCCGGGCCGACGGGGCGGGCAGAAGCACCCAATGCTGCTCACGTGGGGAGCAACAATCGAGGCAGGGGGAGGTGGCAGGGGACGGCGTGGGGGAGTGATACGTCCATTTTGCATCATTTCCTACTGTTATTTATTGTGTTTTATGCATTATAACACTTTATGGAGTAATTCTAATGTCTTTTCTCTCATAATATCCAAGGTTTACACAAAAGGAAGAATACCAGCAGCTGGAATTCTGGACCTGAAAAAGCTATGTCAAAGATACCTATTCTGCACATCTTCAAATAAACTGAAATTTCATGGAGAATTATTTCGGAATACATAAAAAATACTGAAGAAAAGAACTACCGGAGGGGCCACCTAGGTGCCCACTAGGCACCAGGGCGCGCCAGGGTAGTGGGGGCCCAGGCCCACCTCTGGTGCTCATCTTCTGGTATATGAGGTCTTTTGACCTAGAAAAAAAATAAGAGAGGACTTTCGGGACGGAACACCGTCGTCTCGAGGCGGAACTTGGGCAGGAGCACTTTTGCCCTCCGGCGGAGAGATTTCGCCGAGGAAAATTCCCTCCGGGAGAGAAAATCGAGGCCATCGTCATCACGAACAACCCTCTCATCTTTGGGAGGCCAATCTCCATCAACATCTTCAACAACACGATCTCATCTCAAACCCTAGTTCATCTCTTGTATTCAATCTTTGTATCAAAACCTCATATTGGTACCTCTGGGTGACTAGTAGTGTTGATTACATCTTGTAGCTGATGCTAGATGGTTTATTTGGTGGAAGGCTATTTGTTCAGATCCGTTATGCGATTTAATATCCCTCTGATCTTGAGCATGAATATTATTTGTAAGTAGTTGCCCTTGTTCTTGAGGCCACGAGAGAAGTCATGTTGCAAGTAATCATGTGAATTTGATATTCGTTCGATATTTTGATGATATGTATGTTGTGATTCCCTTAGTGGTGTTATGTGAACGTCGACTCCATGAAACTTCACCATCTTTGGGCCTAAGGGAATGCATTGTGGAGTAGTTATTAGATGATGGGTTGCTAGAGTGACAGAAGCTTAAACCCTAGTTTATGCACTATTTTGTAAGGGGCTGGGTTGGATCCACATGTTTAATGCTATGGATAGATTGTTATCTTAATTCTTCTTTGTAGTTGCCGATGCTTGCGAGGAGGTTAATCATAAGTGGGAGGCTTGTTCAAGTAAGAACAACATCCAAACACCGGTCCACCCACATATCAAATTATCAAAATAGCGAGCGCGAATCAAACCAACATGATGAAAATGACTAGATGAAATTTCTGTGTGCCCTCAAGAACGTTTTGCTTATTATAAGAGACCGTTTCGGCATGTCCTTTGCTACAAAAAGGATTGGGCTACCTTGCTGCACCTTTGTTACCGTTACCGTTACTTGCTCGTTACAAATTATCTCCCTATCAAACTAATTGTTACCGACAATTCCAGTGCTTGCATAAATTACCTTGCTGAAAACCACCTGTCATTTCCTTCTGCTCCACGTTGGGTTCGATACTCTTACTTATCGAAAGGACTACGATTGATCCCCTATAGTTGTGGGTCATCAAGACTCTTTTCTAGCGTCGTTTGATGGGGAGTGAAGCGCTCTTAGTAAGTAGAAATCGGAAAGGAAAATTTTTATATTATGTGCTACAATTTACTGTTACTTTTCACTATGGAAACCAATCCTTTGAGGGGTTTCTTCGGGGTATCCTCACCTTGACCAGGAGCATAAAGAGTTGTTCCTCAACCTACTGCACCTATTGAAAATATTGGTTATAAAATTCCTTCGGGTATGATAGAGAAACTGCTAGATAATCCTTATGCAGGAGATGGAACACTACATCCTGATATGCACCTAATCTGTGTGGATGAAATTTGTGGATTATTTAAGCTTGCAGGTTTACCCGGAGATGAGGTGAAGAGGAAGGTTTTCCTTTTATCTTTTTTGGGGGAAGCATTGACATGGTATAGGCTATGTGATAATGGAGCTTGGAATTGTAATCGATTGAAATTGGAATTTCACCAAGAGTTCTATCCCATGCATCTAGTTCATCGTGATTGGTATTATACATATAATTTTGGGCCTCGTGAAGGATAAAGTATCGCTCTAGCTTGGGGTAAGCTTAAGTGAATGGTATATTCATGCCCCAATCATGAGCTCTCAAGAGAAATCATTATACAAAACTTTTATACTCAGCTTTCTCGTAATGATCAATCCATGCTCGATACTTCTTGTGCTGGGTTTTTTATGAAGAAGACTATTGAATTCAGGTGGGATATTTTGGAAAGAATTAAACGCAACTCTGAAGATTGGGAACTCGAAGGTAAAGAGTCAGGTATTAAGTTGAGTTTGATTGTGTTAAATCTTTTATGTGTACCGATGCCTTTCACAAGTTTAGCACTAAATATGGACTTGACTCTGACATAGTAGCCTCTTTCTGTGAATGATCTTCTACTCACGTTGATCTCCCTAAGGAGAAGTTGTTTAAATATCAGCCCCCTATTAAAGAAAAGATTGAGGAACCAATTACAGTTAAAGAAGAAACTATCAGTTACAATGTTGATCCAGTTGTGCCTATTGCTTATATTAAAAAACCACCTTTCCCTGTTAGGATAAAGGAACATGCTAAGGTGTCAACAGTGGTTCGCAAAAGTAATACTAAAGCACCTAAACCCTCTGAACAAATTAAAGTAGAACCTAGTATTGCTATGGTTAAAGATCTCTTGGTCGATAATATTGATGTGCATGTTATTTACTTTTGTAGTGAAGCTGCTAGAATTGTCAAACCTGATATTAAAGATAAGAACAAGCCTGTTCTTGGCATGCCTGTTGTCTCAGTTAAAATAGGAAATCATTGCTATCATACAACGTGACCGACCCGGGTTCTAAGTCGCCCTGCCTTGCTAGGCAAGTCGCCATCAGGCGGCTCACATCTCCGGGTTGCATCACCATCTCCGGGTCTTGGGCCTTCAACATGCCTGCCCCTGTAAGCCGCCTCCAGTCTTCACATCTTATCTTCTTTGGCCTATTCAGGCTTTCACTTATAAGCCACTGCTACCTCTTGAGCACTGCGTTGGTTTTCCCTTGAAGAGGAAAGGGTGATGCAGTAAAGTAGCGTAAGTATTTCCCTCAGTTTTTGAGAACCAAGGTATCAATCCAGTAGGAGGTCACGCTCAAGTCCCTTGCACCTACACAAACAAATAAGAACCTCGCAACCAACGCGATAAAGGGGTTGTCAATCCATTCACGGTCACTTACGAGAGTGAGATCTGATAGAGATGATAAGATAATATTTTTGGTATTTTATGATAAAGAGTACAAGTAAAGAAAGCAAGTAAACAATAATGGAAATAACGAGAGATTAATATGATGGAAAATAGACCTGGGGGCCATAGGTTTCACTAGTGGCTTCACTCAAGATAGCATAGGTATTACGGTGGGTGAACAAATTACCGTCGAGCAATTGGTAGAATGGAGCATAGTTATGAGAATATCTAGGTATGATCATGTATATAGGCATCACGTCCGTGACAAGTAGACCGAAACGATTCTACATCTACTACTATTACTCCACACATCGACCGGTATCCAACATGCATCTAGAGTATTAAGTTCATAAGAACAGAGTAATGCTTTAAGAGATGACATGATGTAGAGCGATAAACTCATGCAATATGATACAAACCCCATCTTTTTATCCTCGATGGCAACAATACAATACGTGCCTTGCTGCCCCTGCTGTCACTAGGAAAGGACACCGCAAGATTGAACCCAAAGCTAAGCACTTCTCCCGTTACAAGAAAGATCAATCTAGTAGGCCAAACCAAACTGATAATTCGAAGAGACTTGCAAAGATAACCAATCATACATAAAAGAATTCAGAGAAGATTCAAATATTGTTCGTAGATAATTTGATCATAAACCCACAATTCATCGGATCTCAACAAACACACCGCAAAAGAAGATTACATCGAATAGATCTCCAAGAGAATCGAGGAGAACTTTGTATTGAGATCCAAAGAGAGAGAAAAAGCCATCTAGCTAATAACTATGGACCCGAAGGTCTGAGTTAAACTACTCACACATCATCGGAGAGGCTATGGTGTTGATGTAGAATCCCTCTGTGATCAATGCCCCCTCCGGCAAGACGCCAGAAAAGGCCCCAAGATGGGATCTCACGGGTACAGAAGGTTGTGGCGGTGGAATTAGGTTTTCGTGGTCGCTTCTGATGGTTTGGGGGTACATAGGTATATATAGGAGGAAGAAGTAGGTTGTTGGAGCCATGAGGGGCCCACGAGGGTGGAGGGCGCGCCCGGGGGGAGGGGGGGGGGTAGGCACGCCCCCCTACCTCGTGGCCTCCTCGTCTGTTGCTTGACGTCCACTCCAAGTCCTTGATACGTCTCCAACGTATATATAATTTTTTATTGCTCCATGCTATATTATCTACTGTTTTGTACAATATTGGGCTTTATTTTCCACTTTTATATTATTTTTGGGACTAACCTATTAACCGGAGGCCCAGCCCAGAATTGCTGTTTTTTTGCCTATTTCAGAGTTTCGAAGAAAAGGAATATCAAACGGAGTCCAAACGGAATGAAACCTTCGGGAACGTGATTTTTTCACCGAACATGATCCAGGAGACTTGGACCCTACGTCAAGAAATGAAAGAGGACGGCACGAGGTAGGGGGGCGCGCCCACCCCCCCAGGGCACGCCCTCCACCCTCGTGGGCCCCTCGTGGCTCCCCTGACGTACTTCTTCCGCCTATATATATATATATCCATATACCCTAAAAACTTTGGGGAACATAATAGATCGGGAGTTCCGCTGCCGCAAGCCTTTGTAGCCACCAAAAACCAATCGGGACCCTGTTTCCGCACCCTGCCGTAGGGGGGAACCCACACCGGTGGCCATCTTCATCATCCCGGCGCTCTCCATGACGAGGAGGGAGTAGTTCACCCTCGGGGCTGAGGGTATGTACCAGTAGCTATGTGTTTGATCTCTCTCTCTCGTGTTCTTGATTTGGCACGATCTTGATGTATCGCGAGCTTTGCTATTCTAGTTGGATCTTATGTTGCTTATCCCCCTCTACTCTCTTGTAATGGATTGAGTTTTCCCTTTGAAGTAATCTTATTGGATTGAGTCTTTAATGACTTGAGAACACTTGATGTATGTCTTGCCGTGCGTATATGTGGTGACAATGGGATATCACGTGATTCACTTGATGTATGTTTTGGTGATCAACTTGTGGGTTCCTCCCATGAACCTATGCATAGGGGTTGGCACACGTTTTGTCTTGATTCTCCGGTAGAAACTTTGGGGCACTCTTTGAGGTTCTATGTGTTGGTTGAATAGATGAATCTGAGATTGTGTGATGCATATCGTATAATCATACCCACAGATACTTGAGGTGACTGAAGGAAATATGCCCTAGAGGCAATAATAAAGTTATTATTTATTTCCTTATTTCATGATAAATGTTTATTATTCATGCTAGAATTGTATTAACCGGAAACATGATACATGTGTGAATACATAGACAAACTGAGTGTCACTAGTATGCCTCTACTTGACTAGCTCATTAATCAAAGATGGTTATGTTTCCTAGCCATGGACAAAGAGTTGTCATTTGATTAACGGGATCACATCATTAGGAGAATGATGTGATTGACTTGAACCATTCCGTTAGCTTAGCACTTGATCATTTAGTATGATGCTATTGCTTTCTTCATGACTTATACATGTTCCTGTGACTATGAGATTATGCAACTCCCGTTTGCCGGAGGAACACTTTGTGTGCTACCAAACGTCACAACGTAACTGGGTGATTATAAAGGTGCTCTACAGGTGTCTCCAAAGGTACATGTTCGGTTGGCGTATTTCGAGATTAGGATTTGTCACTCCGATTGTCGGAGAGGTATCTCTGGGCCCTCTCGGTAATGCACATCACTTAAGCCTTGCAAGCAATACAACTAATGAGTTAGTTGCGGGATGATGTATTATGGAAAGAGTAAAGAGACTTGCCGGTAACGATATTGAACTAGGTATTGGATACCGACGATCGAATCTCGGGCAAGTAACATACCGATGACAAAGGGAACAACGTATGTTGTTATGCGGTTTGACCGATAAAGATCTTCGTAGAATATGTAGGAGCCAATATGAACATCCAGGTTCCACTATTGGTTATTGACCAGAAACAGTTCTAGGTCATGTCTACATAGTTCTCAAACCTGTAGGGTCCGAACGCTTAACGTTACGATGACAGTTTTATTATGAGTTCATGAGTTTTGATGTATCGAAGGAGTTCGGAGTCCTGGATGAGATCGGGGACATGACGAGGAGTCTCGAAATGGTCGAGACGTAAAGATCGATATATTGGACGACTATATTCGGACATCGGAAAGGTTCCGAGTGATTCGAGTATTTTTCAAGCACGGAGAGTTACGGAATACGTATTGGGCCTTATTGGGCCATACGGGAAAGAAGGAAAAGGGCCTCAAGGGTGGCCGCATTCTCCCTTGGTCTGATCCGAATTGGACTAGGGAAGGGGTGCCCCTTCCTTCCTTCTCCTTTTCCTTCCTCTTTCCTATTCCATATGGGAGGTGGAATCCTACTAGGACTAGGGAGTCCTAGTAGGACTCCACACTTGCGCGCCTCCTAGGGCCGGCCTCCTCCTCCCTTGCTCCTTTATATACGGGGGCAGGGGGCACCCCATAGACACACAAGTTGATCTTCGTGATCGTTCCTTAGCCATGTGCGGTGCCCCCCTCCACCATATTCCACCTCGGTCATATCATCGCGGAGTTTAGGCGAAGCCCTGCGTCGGTAGAACATCATCATCATCACCACGCCGTCGTGCTGACGGAACTCATCCCCGACACACTGCTGGATCAGAGTCCGGGGATCGTCATCGAGCTGAACGTGTGCAGAACACGGAGGTGCCGTACGTTCCGTGCTTGGATCGGTCGGATCGTGAAGACGTACGACTACATCAACCGCGTTGTCATAACACTTCCGCTTTCGGTCTACGAGGGTATGTGGACACACTCTCCCCTCTCGTTGCTATGCATCACCATGATCTTGCGTGTGCGTAGGATTTTTTTTGAAATTACTACGTTCCCCAACAGTGACATTGGAGTATCTAGGTGACATTAGGGTTTTGGTTGATTTGTGTCTTAAGGTGTTATTCTAGTACGAACTCTAGGGCTGTTTGTGACACTTATAGGAATAGCCCAACGGATTGATTGGAAAGAATAACTTTGAGGTGGTTTCGTACCCTACCATAATCTTTTCGTTTGCTCTCCACTATTAGTGACTTTGGAGTGACTGTTTGTTGCATGTTGATGGATATTTATATGATCCAATTATGTTATTATTGTTGCGAGAACTTGTAGTAGTGAAAGTATGAACCCTAGGCCTTGTTTCCTATAATTGCAATACCGTTTATGCTCATTTTTATCATTAGTTACCTTGCTGTTTTTATATTTTCAGATTACAAAAACCTTTATCTAACATCCATATTGCACTTGTATCACCATCTCTTCGCCGAACTAGTGCACCTATACAATTTACCATTGTATTGGGTGTGTTGGGGACACAAGAGACTCTTTGCTATTTGGTTGCAAGGTTGCTTGAGTGAGACCATCTTCATCCTACACCTCCCACGGATTGATAAACCTTAGGTCATCCACTTGAGGGAAATTTGCTACTGTCCTACAAACCTCTGCACTTGGAGGCCCAACAACGTCTACAAGGAGAAGGTTGTGTAGTAGACATCTAGCTCTTTTCTGGCGCCGTTGCCGGGGAGGCTAG
Source organism: Aegilops longissima (assembly GCA_021605205.1). Lineage (NCBI taxonomy): Eukaryota > Viridiplantae > Streptophyta > Magnoliopsida > Poales > Poaceae > Aegilops > Aegilops longissima. Next base: position 101,102,953 of record CM038682.1, on the reverse strand, counting down.
GTAAGCGGCACTCACACCCCATCAACTAAGTTCTTTTCTGGCGCCGTTGTCAGGGAGGTGAGTGCTTGAAGGTATATCTTTAGATCTTGCAATCGAATCTTTTAGTTTCTTGTATTATCACTAGTTTAGTCTATAAAATAAAACTACAAAAAAATGGAATTGAGTTTGCCTCATACGTTTCATCTTTTTAATATCTTTTGTGAGTATGATGGAAATGAAAATTGTGCTCAAGTACTAGAAGAAGAATTACATAGAATGCTTGGCATAAAATATCTGAATGATGAGCGTGATTCAATGTTGTTAGTATGAATTCTTTGAATACCCATGATGCTAATGATATGCAAAGCCACAAGCTTGGGGATGCTATGTTTGATGAAGATAATATGTTTAGTCCCCCAAGTTTTGATGAGCAAATTTACTATGATGAAAGCATGCCTCCTATCTATGATGATTATTGTGATGACATGTATGCTTTAAAGAATAATGATAACCATGAAACTTGTCATCTTGATCTTAGTTTTCAATCACATGATAGTTATTTTGTTGAGTTTGCTCCCACTATTGTTGATGAGAATAATTTGCTTATGTGGAGAGTAGTAAAATTTCTATGCAAGTAGATCATGAAAGGAATGCTTTATGTGCTGGTTATATTGTTGAATTCATTCATGATGCTACTGAAAATTATTATGAGGGAAGAATATATGCTTGTAGGAATTGCAATAATACCAAGTTTCATCTCTATGTGCTTAAAGTTTCGAAGTTATGCTTGTTTTGCCTTCCTATGCTAGTTGGTTATTGTTCCCCTAAGTTGTTTGCTCACAAAATCCCTATGCATAGGAAGTGGGTTAGACTTAAATGTGCTAGTCATATTATTCATGATGCTCTCTTTATGTTTCAATTCTTATCTTTTATTTGAGCATCATTGAAACCATCATGCCTAGCTAGGGGCGTTAAACGATAACGCTTGTTGGGAGGCAACCCAATTTTATTTTAGTTTCTTGATTTTTGGTTATGTTTAGTAATAAATAATCCATCTAGCTTATGTTTAGATGTGGTTTTATGTTTTAATTAGTGTTTGTGCCAAGTAGAACCTTTGGGAAGACTTGGGTGAAGTCTTTATGATCATGCTATAAAAAACAGAAACTTTAGCGCTCACAAGATTAGCTTCAACTTTTTACTGGAGAGTTCTATTTAGTTGATTCGTTTTGAATATGATTACTATGATTACTAGACAAATTCCTCAGGTCCACCAATTTATTTTAGAATTTTTGGAGTTCCAGAAGTTTGCGTTAGTTACAGATTACTACAGACTGTTCTGTTTTTGAGAGATTCTGTTTTCCCTGTGTTGTTTGCTTATTTTGATGAATCTATGGCTAGTAAAATAGTTTATAAACCATAGAGAAGTTGGAATACAGTAGGTTTAACACAAATATAAATAAATAATGATTTCATTACAGTACCATGAAGTGGTGTTTTGTTTTCTTTCGCTAACGAAGCTCACGAGATTTTCTGTTAAGTTTTGTGTTGTGAAGTTTTGAAGATTTGGGTAAAGATTTGATGGACTACGGAATAAGCAGTGGCAAGAGCCTAAGATTGGGGATGCCCAAGGCTCCCCAAGGTAATATTCAAGGATAACCAAGAGCCTAAGCTTTGGGATGCCCCGGAAGGCATCCCCTCTTTCGTCTTCGTTCATCGGTAACTTTACTTGGAGCTATATTTTTATTCACCACATGATATGTGTTTTTCTTGGAGCGTCGTTTTATTTTATTTAGCTTTGCTTGCTGTTTGAATAAAATACCAAGATCTGAAATTATTAAATGGGAAAGTCTTCACATAGTTGCATAATTATTCGACTACTCATTGATCTTCACTTATATCTTTCAGAGTAGTTTGTTTTTGTTCTAGTACTTCACTTATATCTTTTAGAGCACGGTGGTGGATTTGTTTTATAGAAACTATTGATATCTCATGCTTCACTTAGATTATTTTGAGAGTCTTAAATATCTTGGTAATTTGCTTAAATAATCTTAATATGCTAGGTATTTAAAATAGTAAAAACTTTCTTATGAGTGTGTTGGATACTAAGAAAAGTTTGATGCTTGATGATTGTTTTGAGATATGGAGGTAATAATATCAAAGTTATGCTAGTTGAGTAGTTGTGAATTTGAGAAATGCTTGTGTTGAAGTTTGCATGTCCCGTAGCATGCACATATGGTAAACATTATGTAACAAATTTGAAACATGAGGTGTTCTTTGATTGTCCTCCTTATGAGTGGCGGTCGGGGACGAGCGATGGTCTTTTCCTACCAATATATCCCCCTAGGAGCATGCGCGTAGTGCTTTGGTTTTTGATGGCTTGTAGATTTTTGCAATAAGTATGTGAGTTCTTTATGACTAATGTTGATTCCATGGATTATACGCACTCTCACCCTTCCATCATTTCTAGCCTCTTTGGTACCATGCATTGCCCTTTCTCACCTTGAGAGTTGGTGCAAACTTCGCCGGTGCATCCAAACCCCGTGATATGATACACTCTTTCACACATAAACCTCCTTATATCTTCCTCAAAACAGCCACCATACCTACCTATTATGGCATTTCCATAGCCATTCCGAGATATATTGCCATGCAACTTTCCACCATTCCATTCATCATGACACATTCATCATTGTCATATTGCTTAGCATGATCATGTAGTTGACATAGTATTTGTGGCAAAGCCACCGTTCATAATTCTTTCATACATGTCACTCTTGGTTTATTGCATATCCCGGTACACCGCCGGAGGCATTCATATAGAGTCATACTTTGTTCTAGTATCGAGTTGTAATCATTGAGTTGAAAATAAATAGGAGTGTGATGATCATCATTTTCTAGAGAATTGTCCCAAGTGAGGAATATAAAAAAAAGAAAGGCCATATAAAAAAAAGAGAAGGCCCAAAAAAAAGAAAGGCCATAAAAAAAGAGAAGGCCCAAAAAATGAGAGAAAAAGAGAGAATGGACAATGCTACTATCCTTTGCCACACTTGTGCTTCAAAGTAGCACCTTAATCATCATGATAGAGAGTCTCTTCTTTTGTCACTTTCATATACTAGTGGGAATTTTTCATTATAGAACTTGGCTTGTATATTCCAACAATGGGCCTCCTCAAGTGCCCTAGGTCTTCGTGAGCAAGCAAGTTGGATGCACACCCACTTAGTTTCTTTTGTTGAGATTTCATACATTTATAGCTCTAGTGCATCCGTTGCATGGCAATCCCTATTCCTTGAATTAACATCAATCGATGGGCATCTCCATAGCCCATTGATTAGCCTCGTTGATGTGATATCTTCTCCTTTTTCGTCTTCTCCACATAACCCCCATCATCATATTCTATTCCACCCATAGTGCTATGTCCATGGCTCGCGCTCATATATTGCGTGAAAGTTTATAAGTTTGAGATTACTAAAGTATGAAACAATTGCTTGGCTTGTCATCGGGGTTGTGCATGATGAGAGCATTCTTGTGTGACGAAAATGGAGCATGACTAAACTATATGATTTTGTAGGGATGAACTTTCTTTGGCCATGTTATTTTGAGAGGACATAATTGCTTAGTTAGTATGTTTGAAGTATTATTAACTTTATGTCAATATGAACTTTTGTCTTGAATCTTTCGGATCTGAATATTCATACCACAATTAAGAAGAATTACATTGAAATTATGCCAAGTAGCACTCCGCATCAAAAATTCTGTTTTCATCATTTACCTACTCGAGGAAGAGCAGGAATTAAGCTTGGGGATGCCTGATACGTATCCAACGTATCTATTATTTTTGATTGCTCCATGCTATATTATCTACTGTTTTGGACAATATTGGGCTTTATTTTCCACTTTTATATTATTTTTGGGACTAACCTATTAACCGGAGGCCCAGCCCAGAATTGTTGTTTTTTTGCCTATTTCAGAGTTTCGAAGAAAAGGAATATCAAACGGAGTCCAAACGGAGTGAAACCTTCGGGACCGTGATTTTCTCACCGAGCATGATCCAGGAGACTTGGACCCTACGTCAAGAAACGAAAGAGGAAGGCACGAGGTAGGGGGGCGTGCCCTCCACCCTCGTGGGCCCCTCGTGGCTCCCCTAGCGTACTTCTTCCGCCTATATATATCCATATACCCTAAAAACTTCGGGGAACAGAATAGATCGGGAGTTCCGCCGCCGCAAGCCTCTGTAGCCACCAAAAACCAATCGGGACCCTGTTCCGCACCGCCAGAGGGGGAACCTCACCGTGGCCATCTTCATCATCCCGCGCTCTCCATGACGAGGAGGGAGTAGTTCACCCTCGGGCTGAGGGTATGTACCAAGAGCTATGTGTTTGATCTCTCTCTCTCTCTCTCTCTCTCTCTCTCGTGTTCTTGATTTGGCACGATCTTGATGTATCGCGAGCTTTGCTATTATAGTTGGATCTTATGTTGATTCTCCCCTCTACTCTCTTGTAATGGATTGAGTTTTCCTTTGAAGTAATCTTATCGGATTGAGACTTTAATGACTTGAGAACACTTGATGTATGTCTTGCCGTGCATGATCTGTGGTGACAATGGGATATCACGTGATTCACTTGATGTATGTTTTGGTGATCAACTTGCGGGTTCCGCCCATGAACCTATGAATAGGGGTTGGCACATGTTTTCGTCTTGATTCTCTGATAGAAACTTTGGGGCACTCTTTGAGGTTCTATGTGTTGGTTGAATAGATGAATCTGAGATTGTGTGATGCATATCGTATAATCATACCCACGGATACTTGAGGTGACGTTGGAGTATCTAGGTGACATTAGGGTTTTGGTTGATTTGTGTCTTAAAGTGTTATTCTAGTACGAACTCTAGGGCTTTTTGTGACACTTATAGGAATAGCCCAACAGATTGATTGGAAAGAATAACTTTGAGGTGGTTTCGTACCCTACCATAATCTCTCCACTATTAGTGACTTTGGAGTGACTCTTTGTCGCATGTTGAGGGATAGTTATATGATCCAATTATGTTATTATTGTTGAGAGAACTTGCACTAGTGAAAGTATGAACCCTAGGCCTTGTTTCCTATCATTGCAATACCATTTACGCTCACTTTTATCATTAGTTACCTTGCTGTTTTTATATTTTCAGATTACAAAAACCTTTATCTACCATCCATATTGCACTTGTATCACCATCTCTTCGCCGAACTAGTGCACCTATACAATTTACCATTGTATTGGGTGTGTTGGGGACACAAGAGACTCTTTGTTATTTGGTTGCAGGGTTGCTTGAGAGAGACCATCTTCATCCTACACCTCCCACAGATTGATAAACCTTAGGTCATCCACTTGAGGGAAATTTGCTACTGTCCTACAAACCTCTGCACTTGGAGGCCCAACAACGTCTACAAGGAGAAGGTTGCGTAGTAGACATCAGTCCTATGGATCACGTTTGTTCCAAAAATCACGTTCCCGAAGGTTTCATTCCGTTTGGACTCCGTTTGATATTCTTTTTCTGCGAAACGATGAAATAGGCAAAAAAACATCAATTTGGGCTGGGCCTCCGGTTAATAGGTTAGTCCCCAAAATAATATAAAAGTGTATAAATAAGCCCATTAAACATCCAAAACAGAATATATAATAGCATGGAACAATAAAAAATTATAGATACGTTGGAGACGTATCAGCCGCCAACAGTGTAACCTGGACCCGCCTGGGCGGGTCACACCGCGGGGTTACATCCCCAACAGTTTATGTGATTTGGGTGCCAGCGTTAGTGCTATCCCTTTTACCTTATACCAAGAAATTATGAATGATATTGCACCTGCTGAAATGGAAGACATTGATGTTACTATTAAACTTGCTAATAGAGACACCATCACACCACTTGGGATTGTTAGAGATGTTGAAGTCGTGTGTGGGAAAGTAAAATACCCTATTGATTTTCTAGTTTTTGGATCCCCACAAAGATGACTTATGTCGCATAATATTTGGTAGACCTTTTTTGAACACTGTTAATGCTAAGATAGATTGCCATAAAGAAACAGTCAGTGTCAATTTTGGTGATGTGTCTCATGAGTTTAATTTCTCCAAGTTTCGTAGATAACCTCATGATAAAGAATTACCTAATAAGGATGAAATAATTGTTCTTGCTTCTATTGCTGTACCTCCTACTGATCCACTAGAACATTATTTGCTAGACCATGAAACTAATATGCACTTGCGTGAAAGAAATGAAATAGATAAAATATTCTTCGGACAACAACCCATCCTTAAACACAACTTGCCTATTGAAACTCTAGGAGGTCCTCCCCCACCTAAAGGTGATCATGTGTTTGAATTAAAACAATTGCCCGACACTCTGAAGTATGCTTATCTTGATGAGAAAAAGAAATATCCTATTATTATTAGTGCTAACCTTTCAGAACATGAAGAAGAAAGATTATTAAAAATTCTAAGGAAGCACCAAGCTTCTATTGGGTATACTCTTGATGATCTTAAGGGCATTAGTCGCACTCTCTATCAGCACAAGATTAATATGGAACCTGATGCTAAACCCGTTGTTGATCATCAACAACGATTGAATCCTAAGATGAGGGAAGTGGTAAGAACTGAAATACCAAAACTTCTGGAAGCAGGTATAATCTATCCCATAGCTGATAGTAGATGCGAAGTCTCGTTCTTTGTGTCCATAAGAAATGAGGTATTACTGTTGTTCCTAATGATAAACGTGAACTCATTCCACAAAGAATAGTGACGTGCTATAGAATGGTAATTGATTTTAGAAAATTAAACAAAGGAACTAGAAAAGATCAGTACCCTCCGCCTTTCATTGATCAAATGTTAGAAAGATTGTCAAAGCGCACACACTTTTGTTTTCTTGATGGATATTCTGGTTTCTCTCAAATACCCATTTCACAACCTGATCAAGAGAAAACAACCTTTACTTGCCCTTTTGGAACTTATGCTTATAGGCGTATGCCCTTTGGTTTATGTAATGCACCTGCTACCTTTCAAAGATGTATGACTGCTATATTCTCTGACTTTTGTGAAAAGATTGCTGAGGTTTTCAGGGATGATTTTTCCATCACGGAACTTTTTTGATGATTGCTTAAGCAATCTTGATCGAGGTTTGCAGAGACGTGAACAAACTAATCTTGTCTTGAATTAGGAGAAGTTCCACTTTATGGTGAATGAAGGCATTGTCTTGGGGCATAAATTTTTTGAGATCGAGGTGGATGATACGTCCATTTTGCATCATGTTTTTCTAATGTTATTTATAATGTTTTATCCATAATAATGCTTTTGGAAGTAATTCTAATGCCTTTCCTATCATAATATGCAAGGTTTACACAAAGAGAAAGAATACCGGCAGCTGGAATTCTGGACCTGAGAAAGCTATTCCGCACATCTCCAAATGAGCTGAAAATTTACGGAGAATTATTTTGCAATATATAAAAAATACTGGAGCAAATAAATGCTGGAGGAGGCCCACCAGGTGGGCATAACCCACCTGGGCGAGCCAGACGCGCCCTGGTGGGTTGTGCCCTCCTCGGCCCACCTCCGGTGCCCATCTTATGGTATATAGGTCATTTTGACCTAGAAAAAAATGAGGAGGGGACTTTCGGGGCGAGGCACCGCCGTCTCGAGGCGGAACTTGGGCAGGAGCACTTTTTCCCTTCGGCGGAGCAATTCCGCTAGGGGAACTTCCCTCCTAGAGGGGAAATCATCACCATCGTCATCACCAACAACTCACCCATCTTTGGGAGGGCCATCTCCATCAACATCTTCACCAACACCATGTCCTCTTAAATCCTAGTTCATCTCTTTTGTTCAATCTTTGTACCGGAACCTTAGTTTGGTACTTGTGGGTGACCAGTAGTGTTGATTACATCTTGTAGTTGATTACTATATGGTTTATTTGGTGGAAGATTATATGTTCAGATCCATTATGCTATTTAATACCCCTATGATCTTGAGCACGATTATTATTTGTGAGTAGTTACTTTTGTTCTTGAGGTCACATGAGAAATCATGTAGCAAGTAATCATGTGAACTTCATACGTGTTTGATATTTTGATGATATGTATGTTGTGATTCCCTTAGTGGTGTCATGTGAACGTCAACTACATGGCACTTCACCATATTTGGGCCTAAGGGAATGCATTGTGGAGTAGTTATTATATGATGGGTTGCTAGAGTGACAGAAGCTTAAACGCTACTTTATGCGCTACTTCGTAAGGGATTGTTTTGGATCCAAAAGTTTAATGCTATGGTTAGATTTTATCTTAATATTTTCTCGTAGTTGCGGATGCTTGCGAGGGGGTTAATCATAAATAGGAGGTTTTTTCATCTAATAACAACACCTAAGCACCGGTCCACCCACATATCAAATTATCAAAGTAGCGATCACAAATCAAACCAACATGATGAAAGTGATATGATGAAATTCCCGTGTACCCTAAAGAACGCTTTGCTTATCATAAGAGACTGTTTTGGCCTGTCCTTTGCCACAAAGGGATTGGTTAACCTTGCCTCCCTACCCCCTGGGCGCGCCCTCCGTCCTTGTGGCCGCCTCGTGGCTTCTCTAACTTGCACTCCAAGTCCTCTGGATGTCTTCTGGTCCAAGAAAAATCATCGCGAAAGTTTTATTCCGTTTGGACTCCGTTTGGTATTCCTTTTCTGTGAAACTCTAAAACAAGGAAAAAACAGGAACTGGCACTGGCTCTAGGTTAATAGGTTAGTCCCAAAAATCATATAAAATAGCACATTAATACATATAAAACATCCAAAACAGATAATATAATAGCATGGAACAATAAAAAAATTATAGATACTTTGGAGACGTATCAAGCATCCCCAAGCTTAATTCCTGCTCATGCTCAAGTAGGTAAATGATAAAAACAGAATTTAATACTTCAAGCATACTAACAAAATAATTATGTCTTCTCAAAATATCATGGCCAAAGAAAGCTTATCCCTACAAAATCATATAGCCTGGCTATGCTCCATCTTCATCACACAAAATATTCAAATCATGCACAACCCCGATGACAAGCCAAGCAATTGTTTCATACTTTTGATGTTCTCAAACCTTTTCAACTTTCACGCAATACATGAGCGTGAGCCATGGACATAACACTATAGGTGGAATAGACGGTGGTTGTGGAGAAGACAAAAAGAAGGAGATAGTCTCACATCACCTAGGCGTATCAATGGGCTATGGAGATGACCATCAACAGATATCAATGTGAGTGAGTAGGGATTGCCATGCAACGGATGCACTAGAGCTATAAGTGTACGAAGCTGAAAAAGAAACTAAGTGGGTGTGTATCCAACTCGCTTGCTCACGAAGACCTAGGGCGTTTTGAGGAAGCCCATAACTGGAATATACAAGCCAAGTTCTATAATGAAAAATTCCCACTAGTATATTAAAATGACAATATAGGAGACTCTATCATGAAGATCATGGTGCTACTTTGAAGCACAAGTGTGGCAATAGGATAGTAACATTGTCCCTTCTCTCTTTTTCTCTCATTTTTTTGGGCCTTCTCTTTTTTTATTTGGCCTTTTCTCTCTTTTTTTCTTTACTTAGTCCGGAGTCTCATCCCGACTTGTGGGGGAATCATATTGTCCATCATCATTTCCTCACATGGGACAATGCTCTAATAATGAAGATCATCACACTTTTATTTACTTACAACTCAACAATTACAACTCGATACTAGAACAATATATGACTCTATGTGAATGCCTCTGGCGGTGTACCGAGATGTGCAATGAATCAAGAGCGACATGTATGAAAGAATGATGAACTGTAGCTTTGCCACAAATACGATGTCAACTACATGATCATGCAAAGCAATATGACAATGATGATGCGTGTCATAGTAAATGGAATGGTGGAAAGTTGCATGGCAATATATCTCGGAATGGCTATGGAAATGCCATAATAGGTAGGTATGGTGGCTGTTTTGAGGAAGGTATATGGTGAGTTTATGGTACCGGCGAAAGTTGCGCGACACAAGAGAGGCTAGCAATGGCGGAAAGGTGAGAGTGCGTATAATCCATGGACTCAATATTAGTCATAAAGAACTCACATACTTATTGCAAAAATCTATTAGTCATTGAAACAAAGTACTAAACGCATGCTCCTAGGGGGATAGATTGGTAGGAAAAGACCATCGATGGTCCCCGACCGCCACTCATAAGGAAAACAATCAATAAATAAATCATGCTCCGACTTCATCACATAACGGTTCACCATACGTGCATGCTACAGGACTCACAAACTTTAACAGAAGTATTTCTCAAATTCCAACTACTTACTAGCACGACTTTAATATCACCATCTTCATATCTCAAAACAATCATATGGAATCAAACTTCTCATAGTATTCAATGCACTTTATATGAAAGTTTTTATTATATGCCTCTTGGATGCCTATCATATTAGGACTAATTTTATAACCAAAGCAAATTACCATGCTATTTTTAAAGACTCTCAAAATAATATAAGTGAAGCACGAGAGTTCATCAATTTTTGTAAAATAAAACCCACCGCCGTGCTCTAAAAGATATAAGTGAAGCACTAGAGCAGATTTGCCTAGCTCAAAAGATATAAGTGAAGCACATAGAGTATTCTAATAAATCACGATTCATGCGTGTCTCTCTCAAAAGGTGTGTACAGCAAGGATAATTGTGGCAAAGTAAAAAGCAAAGACTCAAATTATACAAGACGCTCCAAGCAAAACACATATCATGTGGTGAATAAAAATATAGCCTCAAGTAAAGTTACCGATAGACGAAGACGAAAGAGGGGATGCCTTCCTGGGGCATCCCCATGCTTAGGCTCTTGGTATCCTTGAATATTTCCTTGGGGTGCCTTGGGCATCCCCAAGCTTAGGCTCTTGCCACTTCTTATTCCATAGTCCATCAAATCCTTACCCAAAACTTGAAAACTTCACAACACAAAACTCAACAAAAAATCTCATAAGCTCCATTAGTATAAGAAAATAAATCACCACTTTTGGTACACTTCTGAACTCATTCTCCATTTATATTGGTGTAATATCTACTGTATTCCAACTTTCCCATGGTTCATACCCCCTGATACTAGCCATAGATGCATTAAAATAAGCAAACAGCACACGAAAAATAGAATCTGCCAAAAACAGAACAGTCTGTAGTAATCTGGATATTTCGAATACTTCTGTAACTCCAGAAATTCTGAAACATTAGGAAGACCTAAGAAATTTGTTTGTTAATCTTCTGCAAAAAGAATCAACTAAAAAGCACTCTTCTGCTAAAAAGGAGAATTGTTTTTCTGAGAGCAAAAGTTTCTGTTTTTTCAGCAAGATCAAATCAACTATCACCGTGAGTTATCCCAAAGGTCTTACTTGGCACAAACACTAATTAAAACATAAAACCACATCTAACCAGAGGCTAGATGAATTATTAAATGCAAAACAGAACCAAAAAAGCAAAAACAAAAATAAGTTGGGTTGCCTCCCAACAAGCACTATTGTTTAACGACTTAGCTAGGCATAAAACACGAATAGATCTAAGTGTTATCATCTTTGGCATGCAATCCATAAGTGGCTCTCGTAATATATTCGTAAGGCAATTTAATTTTCTTTCTAAGGAAGTGTTCCATGCCTTTCCTTAACCAAAATTGAATTCTAATATTTCCTTCTTTCATATCAATAATTGCACCAATCGTTCTAAGGAAAGGTCTACCGAGAATAATAGGACATGTAGGATTGCGATCTATATCAAGAACAATGAAATATACGGGCACATAGTTCCTATTTGCAACAATAAGAACATCATTAATTCTTCCCATAGGTTTCTTAATAGTGGAATCCGCAAGATGCAAATTTAAAGAGCAAACATCAAATTCACGAAAACCTAACACATCACATAAAGTTTTTGGAATCATGGAAACACTAGCACCCAAATCACACAAAGCATGTCATTCATAATCTTTAATCTTAATCTTAATAGTGGGTTCCCACTCATCATAAAGTTTTCTAGGGATAGAAACTTCGAATTCAAGCTTTTCTTCAAAAGATTGCATCATAACATCAACGATATGTTTAGTAAAAGCTTTGTTTTGATTATAGGCATGCGGAGAATTCAACATGGATTGCAACAAAGAAATACAAAATATTAAAGAACAATGATCATAATTAAATTTCTTGAAATCCAAAAGAGTGGGTTCAGTGCTATCTAAAGTTTTGACCTCTCCAATCCCACTTTTATCAATTTTTGCATCAAGATCGAAAAACTCCGAATCATTGGGACGCCTTCTAACTAAAGTTGACTCATCTCCAGTCCCATCTTTATTGGAAAACAAAGATTCAATAGGAGTCACATCAATCACTTTAAGATCTTCATCATTATTCTCACAGAAACTAGAAGAACACGCTTTTATAAACCAATCTTTTTTAGCACGTATCTTAGCTGTTCTTTCTTTGAACTCATCGATTGAAATTCTCATGGCTTTGAGAGACTCATTGATATCATGCTTAGGTGGAATATATCTAAGTTTCAAAGAATCAACATCAAGAGAAATTATATCCACGTTCCTAGCCAAATCATCAATATTAAGCAATTTTTCTTCAATCAAAGCATTGAAATTCTTTTGCAAACTTATAAACTCTTTAACACTTTTCTAAAAATCAGAGGGCATCTTATTATAATTTCCATAAGAATTGTTGTAGGAATTACCATAATTATTAGAGGAATTATTAGGAAACAACCTAGGATTAAAATTACCTCTATGTGTGTTATTACCAAAATTGTTCCTACCAACAAAATTCACATCCATAGATTCATTATTATTTTCAATCAAAGTAGACAAAGGCGCGCATATCATCCATAGATTCATTATTATTTTCAATCAAAGTAGAAAAAGGCGCGCATATCATTAGGATCAATAGGAGCACTCTTGCTAGCAAATAATTTCATAAGCTCATTCATCTTTCCACTGAAAACATTAGTTTCTTCAATCGCATGCACTTTTTTACTAGTGGAAGATCTTTCGGTATGCCATTGAGAATAATTAACCATAAAACTATCTAGGAGTTTAGTAGCTTCTCCTAAATTAATTTCCATAAAAGTACCTCCCGCGACCGAATCTAAAAGATTTCTACAAGAAAAATTCAATCCGGCAATTTTTTTTATATGATCATCACAAATTCAAACCATGAGTGGGGCAATTTCTAGTCATTAATTTCATCCTCTTCCAAGATTGTGCAACATGTTCATGACCAAGTTGCTTAAAATTCATAATATCGTTCCTAAGGGAGATGATCTTAGCAGGGGGGATATTTGGAAATAAAAGCATCTTTACACTTATTCCATGAATCCATACTATTTTTAGGCAAAGATGAAAACCAAGTTTTAGCACGATCTCGAAGCGAGAACGGAAATAGCTTCAATTTAACAATATCATTATCCACATCTTTTTTCTTTTACATATCACACAAATCAACGAAATTATTAAGATGGGATGCGGCATCTTCATTGGGAAGGCCGGAAAATTGATCTTTCATAACAAGATTCAGCAAAGCGGTATTAATTTCCCAAGATTCTGCATTAGCATCGGGAGTAATCGGAGTAATAATAAAATCATTGTTGTTGGTGTTGGAAAAGTCACACAATTTAGTATTATCTTGATCCACCGTGACAAAGCAAGCAATCCAACACACGAGCACACAAAAAGCAAGCGAAGAAGACGAACAGAAGAGGGGCGAAGAAAAGACAAATCTTTTCAAAAATTGTTTTAGAAGTGGGGGAGAGGAAAACGAGAGGCGAATGGAAAATAATGTAATGCGAGGGATGAGAGTTTATGATGGGTACTTGCTATGTCTCGGCTTAGCATAGTGTCCCCGGCAACAGCGCCAGAAATCCTTCTTGCTACCTCTTGAGCTTGCGTTGGTTTTTCCCTTGACGAGGAAAGGGTGATGCAGCAAAGTAGAGTAAGTATTTCCTTCAGCTTTTGAGAACCAAGGTATCAATTCAGTAGGAGACAACGTAACAAGCCACCGAATACCTGCACAAACAAACACCAACTTGCACCCAACGCGACAAAGGGGTCTTCAATCCCTTCACGGTTATTTGCAAAGTGAGATATGATAGAGATGGATAAACGGTGAAGTAATATTTTTGGTATTTTTGGTTTATGGAATGGAAAGTAAAAGATTGCAAAGAAAGTAAATATGAAACAAAAATTATAGATCGGAAACTTATATGATGGAAAGTAGACCCGGGGGCCATAGTTTTCACTAGAGGCTTCTCTCAAGATAGTAAATATTACAGTGGGTGAACAAATTACTACTGAGCAATTGATAGAAAAGCGCAAAGTTATGACGATATCTAAGGCAATGATCATGAATATAGGCATCACATCCGTATCAAGTAGACTGAAACGATTCTGCATCTACTACTATTACTCCACACATCGACCGACTCCTACTTGCATCTAGAGTATTAATTCATAATAACAGAGTAACACATTAAGTAAGATGACATGATGTAGCGGGATAAACTCAAGCGATATGATGAAACCCCCGTCTTGTTATCCTCGATGGCAATAATACAATACGTGTCGGTTCCCCTTCTATCACTAGGATCGAGCACCGCAAGATTGAACCCAAAGCTAAGCACTTCTCCCATTGCAAGAAAAAACAATCTAGTTGGCCAAACCAAATTGATAGTTCAAAGAGACTTGCAAAGGTATCAAATCATGCATATAAGAATTCAGAGAAGATTAAAATAATATTCATAGATAAGCTAATCATAAACCCACAATTCATCGGATCTCGGCAAACACACCGCAAAAGTGTATTACATCGAATAGATCTCCAAGAACATCGAGGAGAACATGGTATTGAGAATTAAAGAGAGAGAAGAAACCATCTAGCTACTAGCTATGGACCCATAGGTCTGTGGTAAACTACTCACGCTTCATCGGAGAGGCAATGGTATTGTTATAGAAGCCCTCCGTGATCGAATCCCCCTCCGGCAGGACGTCGTAAAAGGCCCCTAGATGGGATCTCACGGGTATAGAAGGTTGGGGCGGTGGAAAAGGGGTTTCGTGGCTCCCCTGGAAGGTTTTGGGATATTTGAGAAGATATAGGCGGAAGAAATAGGTCGGTGGAGTCACGAGGGGCCCACAACGGTGGGGGCGGGCCCTACCCCCTGAGAGCGCCCTCCGTCCTTGTGGCTGCCTCGTGGCTTCTCTGACTTGCACTCCAAGTCCTCTAGATGTCTTCTGGTCCAAGAAAAATCATCGCGAAAGTTTTATTCCATTTGGTATTCCTTTTCTGCGAAACTCTAAAACAAGGAAAAAAATAGGAACTGGCACTGGGCTCTAGGTTAATAGGTTAGTCCCAAAAATCATCTAAAATAGCATATTAATGTTGGGGAACGTAGTAATTTCAAAAAATTTCCTACGCACACGCAAGATCATGGTGATGCATAACAATGAGAGGGGAGAGTGTTGTCTACGTACCCTCGTAGACCGTAAGCGGAAGCGTTATGACAACGCGGTTGATGTAGTCGGACGTCTTCATGATCCGACCGATCCAAGTACCGAACGTACGGCACCTCTGAGTTCAGCACACGTTCAGCTCGATGACGATCCCCGGACTCCGATCCAGCAGGGTGTCGGGGATGAGTTCCACAAGACGACAGCGTGGTGACGATGATGATGTTCTACCAACGCAGGGCTTCGCCTAAGCACCGCAACGATATGACCGAGGTGGAATATGGTGGAGGGGCACCCGACACGGCTAAGGAACGATCACGAAGATCAACTTGTGTGTCTATGGGGTGCCCCCGCCTCAGATATAAAGGAGTGGAGGAGGGGAGGGCGGCCTCTCTATGGGCGCCCTAGGGGAGTCCTACTCCCACGGGAGTAGGATTCCCTTCCTAGTAGAACTAGGAGCCCTTCCATGCAGTAGGAGTAGGAGAGAAGGAAAGGGAAGGAGAAGGAGAAGGAAGGAAGGCGCCTCCCTAGTCCAATTCGGACTAGTCAATGGGGAGGGGTGCGGCCACCCTTTGGGGCCTTTCTCTCCTTTCCGGTATGGCCCATTAAGGCCCAATACGAATTCCCGTAACTCTCTGGTGCTCCAAAAAATACCCGAATCATTCGGAACCTTTCCGAAGTCCGAATTGTTGGGGAACGTTGCAGAAAATTAAAAATTTTCCTACGGTTTCACCAAGATCCATCTATAAGTTCATCTAAGCAACGAGTCATGGGAGAGAGATTGCATCTACATACCACTTGTAGATCGCGTGCGGAAGCGTTCACTAGAATGTGGATGATGGAGTCGTACTCACCGTGATCCAAATCACCGATGACCGAGTGCCGAACGGACGGCACCTCCGCGTTCAACACACGTACGGAGCGGATGACGTCTCCTCCTTCTTGATCCAGCAAGGGGAAGGAGAGGTTGAGGAAGATGGCTCCAGCAGCTGCACGACGACGTGGTGTTGGTGGAGAAGCAGCACTCCGGCAGGGCTTCGCCAAGCACGTGACGGAGGAGGAGAGGTGTAGTAGGGAGAGGGAGGCGCCAAGATGCAAGGGTGCGGCTGCCCCCTCCCTCCCCCCTTTATATAGGCCCCCTGGGGGGGGGGGCGCCGGCCCTTGGAGATCTGATCTCCCAAGGGGGCGGCGGCCAAGGGGGAAGGCTTGCCCCCCAAGGCAAGTGGGGCGCCCCCCACCCTAGGGTTTCCAACCCTAGGCGCAGGGGGGGGCCAAGTGGGGGGCGCACCAGCCCACCAGGGGCTGGTTACCTCCCACTTCAGCCCACGGGGCCCTCCGGGATAGGTGGCCCCACCCGGTGGACCCCCGGGACCCCTTCCGGTGGTCCCGGTACAATATCGGTAACCCCCGAAATTCTCCCGATGGCCGAAATAGCACTTCCTATATATGATTCTTTACCTCCGGACCATTCCGGAACTCCTCGTGACATCTGGGATCTCATCTGGGACTCCGAACAACATTCGGTTTGCTGCATACTCATATTCATACAACCCTAGCGTCACCGAACCTTAAGTGTGTAGACCCTACGGGTTCAGGAGACATGCAGACATGACCGAGACGGCTCTCCGGTCAATAACCAACAGCAGGATATGGATACCCATGTTGGCTCCCACATACTCCTTGATGATCTCATCGGATGAACCATGATGTCGAGGATTCAATTAATCCCGTATTCAATTCCCTTTGTCAATCGGTACGTTACTTGCCCGAGACTCGATCGTCGGTATCCCAATACCTCGTTCAGTCTCGTTACCGGCAAGTCACTTTAATCGTACCGTAATGCATGATCCTGTAACCAATCACTTGGTCACTTTGAGCTCATTATGATGATGCATTACCGAGTGGGCCCAGAGATACCTCTCCGTCATACGGAGTGACAAATCCCAGTCTCGATCCGTGTCAACCCAACAGACACTTTCGGAGATACCTGTAGTGCACCTTTATAGTCACCCGATTCGTTGTGACGTTTGGTACACCCAAAGCACTCTTACGGTATCCGGGAGTTACACGATCTCATGGTCTAAGGAAGAGATACTTGACATTGGAAAAGCTCTAGCAAAACGAACTACACGATCTTGTGCTATGCTGTAACGACCATACCTCGAAGGATTTGAGTCTCTGTGCTTACCGTGCTAGTCCCTGGATCGAACTCGCTAGCACACACAGTATAGATGAATACTAGAATAGCAAGTGCATCATTTATTACAATCGTATGATCCGTAATGTATAAAATAAAACAATCTGCATAGCACTTGGCTAGCTTTATTCAATCAAACAGCGGAAAGTAGCGAAAATAACGATGAGTCCCATCATAGCCCATCGGCGATCTTTGAGTGCAGACTCGCGACCCTAACGGTACCTTACTCTTCGTTCAATATCCTGCAACATGAGACGTTGCAGCCATATAGGTCAATACTTGGAATGTATTGGCAAGTTACACAGGAGTAATAATAAAGCAGACCTACATGTATATGCATAGTACAACAAAGGAAGGCTCGAGGGTTTATTTTTGCGTAAAGCTGATTTTATCCTCATAACTACCTAATAGTCAAATTTTATTTAGTTCTTTATTACTACAATTAAATGCACAAGGTTTAGTTGGCAAAATCAACTCCAACCTACCTATTATTAAGTTGCCCACAAATATTATTAAGTGTCACATCTGTCAAGATCATCCAACAACCAGTAATGGCATAGTGGCTCAGATTTACCCATAACCGGGGCACGGCTAATCATGATTAGTTTTAATACTCTACTGAGTTTAGTACGCTTTACCCATCGGACCCAATCCAAGATTGAGACAAAGTCTTTCGTAAGAGGTTCCCTTAACCACCGACGGCCACATCCCACCTACATATGCTATATCTGTCGACTTTATCGGGCAAGGGTTCCAACAACCGATCAACTAAGCCGAGCCCATATAGCCGGTGGCGCACATGGAAGCTACTAGTCACTAAGTCTGTCTCGATCTTTTTCAACTCGGGCGGCATTCCACTTAGGGTGCACCTCATGAGCGCATGGCCTTAGAAAAGGTGCAGACCCCATGATGCCTTCCCTCAACACCAAGCAATACCACTTCCGCCCAGAGGTGAGTTAAATCCTGAGTTACTACTCAATTGTTATATATATATAATCCTCATGTAAACTCAATGAATACACGAACCACCCCCGTCTACAAAGCATAGCAAACTACAACTACCACGATTTGCAAAAGACGGGAAAATAGCTCAACAGCATAGCCAACATAAATAATACTCCTATACATGCATATATTCATAGTGTGATATAACTACATGCATAGAAAATAATAGGTAAAGGATGATCAACATGTAACTTGCCTTGGTTCTGATTCAGAAAGTCACACTCCTGACAATAGCTCGCGTCGCACTCCGGACAATCTACACGTTTCACACAATTCAACATATCAATCATCGGAACACGAAAAGAATCAAAATAAAACCAACAGCAAGAAAATGATTTTTAAAACTCAACAACAGAAGATTAACAGCACCTAAATTGCACTACGGTCACAATGCAAAAAGAATCACTCGATTCCGATAAACGGTTTGAGAGTTACGGTCTCCGGAAGGTTTATTTCAAATTCGAACGAATTCAAATTTGAATAGTGCAAACATGTGCAATGTCGGTATTGTGATAATGTGCTGGTTTTTGTGAGATCACAGGAAAAAGAATTACCTAAATTGGACTTATAGAATAAAAGATATAGCTAAAAGAATATTGGATGAAAATCTGTGAAAAACAAAAAAAACAGAAATCTCCTGGTCCTGTAGCGAACTCCCGTGCTGTTCCTGTAGCGAATTGCCACGTGTCAGCCTGTGATTGGCCGGGGTTTGCTGTGTGCTCACCAGAAGCAGAGGACGGTGGCGGCGGTCTCGGGCGTTGGCGTCGGCGCTCCTCTGGTGGGTCTCCGGCGAAGGCGAGGTGACGGGCGGGTGCGGTGTCAAACGGCAGAGGCGGTGGTGACGTCAAACGGCGACGGGGCGACCTCTGTAAGCGACAGCGAAGACGTTAACTCCGACGTGCTCGGCGACAGCGGGTGGGCTCGTTCCTCTCTCTCCGCTGCGATTTCAGCCACAAGGGCATGTCAGGAAAGGGCGGCGTCGAGTGGGGGTTCAAGGGTGAGCAGTGGAGCGGCAGGGGCATCCTTACGGTGGCGGATACGGATGGTGAACGACGGCGGCCTCGGAGCTCGACGGCGAGATCTGTTTTGCCCCAGCTCACGCGTGAGGCAACAGGAGACGGGGAAAAGGGTCCGCGGGGGTTCGTCGGGGCTTTGGCACGCGCACGGACACTCGGGCGCGTTAGAGGTGGACCAGGGCGCGGCGTCGAGTCAGGCTCGGCCTCGGCATGCGCACGACATGCGGTCGAGCGGTGTCCGGCTCGGGGTGGGAGAAGGTGGCGCGGGACCCGCTGGTCAGCGGCTGAAGGCGAGGTGGATCGGGCGATGCGGTGCGGCTGCTGCTGCACCGCCGGTCGGCTGGGCTGGGCGTGGGCGGCCGGGCAGCAGGCGGTCTTGGGGTTAGGTGGGTCATGGCAGGCTGCAATGGCGTGGCATGGCGCACTGGTTGGCCATTGGGTGGCTGGGCGGCTGGCTGGCCGGCTCGCTGCCTTTCTCTTTTTTTTTAAAACAAAAACTACAGCAGCAAAACTAAAAATAAATAAAATAAAATACACAATATAAAATCTAAATAAAAATACCTAGACACACAAGAAAAATAGCCCTATAGCTATAAACTACAGAACACTAGTTCCAACACTAATGCAATTTTGAAATTCATTTTGATGCAATAGGCCACTCAAACAGCAATAAAACAATCAAATAAAATATTTTGAAGATCACAAAATTACCGTAACATATCGATGAATCGGAAATAATATTCGCACATTATGAACATTACTAAAACAGGGGAGAAGTCATGTTATCTCCACTCCAATAAATTGCCTTTAGTTGCATAATGATTTGAATATTTCAGAAAAGCAAATAATGCAATAAAAATATGATACGCATGTGAATGATCTATTAACATCCTAATTTAGGAAAATTGGGATGTTACAAACCTACCCCCCTTAAGATGAATCTCGCCCTCGAGATTCGGGCTAGCTAGCAAATAGGTGTGGATGATCCTGCCTGAGATCTTCCTCTCGTTCCCACGTAGCTTCCTCCTCTGTATGATGATTGCACTGAACCTTGCATAACTTGATTGTCTTGGTGCGAGTAACTCTCTCTGCTGTCTGCAGAATCTTAATAGGCTTCTCCTCATAAGTCAAATCACTCTCCAATTGAATTGCCTCAAGTGGCACCGTGTCCCTCAATGGAACATCCATCATCTCTCGCATGGCACTTCTTCAATCGAGATACATGAAACACATCATGAACTCCCGACAAGGATTCTCGCAACTCCAGTGATAAGCTACCTCTCCTCTACGCTCCAAGATCTTGTAAGGTCCCACAAAACGTGGTGCTAACTTACCCTTGATTCCAAACCTTTTTATTCCACGAAGTGGTGAAACTCAAGGTATGCACGGTCTCCTACCTCATATGTCACCTCCTTACGCTTTGCATCTGCATAACTCTTCCGTGCAGGACTGTGCTATCTTGGTCTATCACGAATCAACTTGACCTTCTCCTTAGCATCTCTCGATCAAGTCTGGTCCAAAGAACCGACGCCTCCAACCTCATCCCACATCAACGGTGTCCTGCACTTTCGCCATACAATACCTCAAATGGTGCCATCTTGAGACTAGCTCGATAATCTGTTATTATATGAGAACTCTGCATGAGGTAAATTATCATCCCAATCGACCCATAGTCCAAAGCACAAGCTCTCAACATATCCTCCAAAATCTGATTTACCCTCTGCTCGCCCATCCGTCTGCGTGGATGGAAAGCTGTACTAAACTCTAGCCTGGTGCCCAAGGATTCATGCAATCTGGCGCCAAAACTTAGATGTGAACCGAGTACCTCTATCGACACTACCTTCCTTTGAACTCCATGCATAAACAATTTTAGACATATAAATCTTTGCTAGCTGAGCATTGGTATAAGTAGTCTTTACCGGGATGAAGTGAGCAACTTTAGTCAAACGATCAACAACTACCCAAATAGAATCATAACCTGACCGTGTCCCGGTAGACCTGTAATGAAATCCATACCAATCTCGCCCCACTTCCAATCAGGGATAGGCAATGGCTGTAACAAACCTGCTGGTCTCGATGTTCTCCTTTAACTCTCTCGCACACATCACATGTTGCAATATACCCAGCAATTTCCCTCTTCAAAGCTAGGCCACCAAAATCTTTCCTCAAATCCAAATACATCTTAGTATTACGGGTGAATAGAATAAGGTGAATCATGCGCCTCTTGAAGAATCAACTTCCGATATCTCGCATCTTGAGGTGCACAACACGCTTCTCAAACCATATGGCTCCATGTTCATCCTCATGGAAACCTTCTGCCTTACCTTTAGCCATATTCTCTTTTATCTCAGCAATCTCCTTATCATCCTTTTGAGCTTCTCTGATCCTGTCAAGCAAAGTAGGATTTACCTCCAGTGTTGCTAAATATCCCTTAGGAACCATCTCCAATCTGAGATTCCTGAACTGTTCACATAACTCGGTGGCATATTATCAATACTAATTGCATTAGCATGGCTCCTACGACTCAATGCATCAGAACAACATTAGCCTTACCAGATGATACTGCACATTCAAATCATAATCCTTAATAAGCTCCAACCATCTCCTCGCCCGAGGTTCAAATCCTTCGAGTAAAAATATACTTCAAGCTTTTATGATCGGTAAATATATCACAATGATTACCAATAAGATATGGCCTCCAAGTTTTCAATGCATGCACAACCGAGGCTAACTCCAAATCATGTGTGGGATAATTAAGCTCATGATTCTTAAGCTGACGTGAAGCATATGAAACAACTTTACCTTCCTCGCATCAAAACACTCCCAAGTCTTTGACGAGAAGCATCACAATATACCGAAAGTCCTTATGTATGTCCGCAGAGTTAAAACTGGTGTCAGTAACCAAACGCCGCTTCAATTCCGAAAGCTGGCTTCACATTCATCACCCAAACAAACTTCTTCTCCTTCTTCAACAATTCAGTCATAGGCTTTGCAATTTTCGAAAAGTTCTCAATAAACCTCCTGTAATAACCTGCAAGGCCCAAAAAGCTGCGAATCTCTCCAACTGTCGTGGGTGTCTCCCACTCTGTAACTGCAGCACCCTTAGATGGATCAACTGCAACTCCATTACCTGACACAACATGTCCAAGGAAAGCTACCTCATCCAGCCAAAACTCACATTTGCTGAACTTGGCATACAACTAATGTTCCCTCAATTTCTCCAATACCAAACGCAGATGCACCTCATGCTCTTGCTTATTCTTGGAGAACACCAATATATCATCAATGAAAACAACCACAAATTTATCCAAGAACTCCATAAACACCTTGTTCATCATATTCATGAAATATGCAGGAGCATTAGTCAATACAAATGACATAACAGTATATTCATACAACCCATACCTCGTAGTAAAAGCAGTCTTTGGAATATCTTGCTCACGAATCTTTAATTGATGATAACCAGAACGAAGATCAATCTTAGAAAACACAGTAGCTCCTTCCAACTGGTCAAACAGATCATTTATCATAGGCAAAGGATACTTATTCTTAATGGTTACCTCATTCAGAGAATGATAATCAACACACATCCTCAAGGTCCCATCCTTCTTCTCCACAAACATTACTGCAGCTCCCCAAGGTGATGAACTTGGGTGAATAAATCCTTGTGCCTGCAATTCTCTTATCTGCTTCTTCAATTCCTCCAACTCTTGAGGAGGCATTCTATACTGGTCTCTTTGCAATAGGTCCAAAGGTTCGGTATTAAATCAATGAGAAACTCAATATCTCTATCCGTGGCATACCCGCAACTCCTCCGAAACACATCTAGATAATCTCTCACGACTGGCACCTCTTCCAGGCTACCCCCCTTAAGAGAGTTCACCTGTACCTGAACACGCTTATACTTACATACATATTTGATCCTCTTCCTCCTGGTGCATCGAGAGTAATAGATCGACCGCACAATCAATAACGACCTTTATATAACTGCAACCAATCCATACCCAAAATAATATCCAGACCTTGTGACTTCAATATAATCAAATCCGTAGGAAAATCATGCTTTCATAGACAAAGTCAACTGCTGGCAACCAACACCTGCTATCATCTCAGCTCCTGGGGAACTCACTCTAATAGGCATACTAAGTGTTTTGGTTGGCAATCCATGTTTATCAACAAATACCCTCGAAATAAATGAATGCGATGCACCAGTATCAAAAAGAACAAGCGCGGGTACTGAGTTAATCAAGAACTTACCAATCACTGCATCAGGTTCATTGTAAACCTCCTCCACATTAACATGATTTACATGACCCTTTTGGAAGGGGTTTGGCTTGCTGGATCCTGAGTTCTTCGTCCCCGGGCAATCTGTGGCATAGTGCCCCATAGCCTTACACCTGAAGCACTGCACTTGACTCAAATCCCTTGGTGCACGTGTAACCTGGTGGTTCTAGTTATTGTTCCCTCCATTGCCATTGCCATTACCTTTTCCATTGCCATTGTTACTCTTGTGCCCATTATGATGATGGTGGCCATTATGGTTGTGGCCATTCCCTCCATGATGATTATGATCATTACCTCCATGATGATTATGTCCATTACCAACATTACCATGATATGAAGTGCGTGGCCTCATTGTGGTCCTGAATTATACCTGTTATTGTTGTTGTACTTCCTCTTGCGATTCTCTATGGCCTGTTGCTTTCCTCCAAAGACAATAGCCTTATCAATCGGTCCCGAGAATTCCTAAAAGTGGCCTTTGTCAATTGAAGGCTCAACTCATCATTAAGGCCTCCAAGAATTTCTCCTGCCTAGCTGCATCGGTGTTAACATCATTAGGAGCATAACGTGCAAGATTATTAAATTCCTCCACATACGCATTAGCGTATGCGACCTCCACGGCGCAAACTGCGAAATTCCTTCTTTTCATACTCATAGCACCAGCAGACACATGTGCAGCACGGAAATCATCCTCAAACCGAGGCCATGTGATAGTAGCAATGGGATAGGTGACCAAGTAATTGTCCCACCAAGCTGCAGCAGGTCCCTCCAACAAATGTGAGGCAAACCTCACCTCTCTCGTGATCTGTGCATCCAACCGTCTCAAGGTTCCTATTGACCGCACGGAGCCACCATCAGCCACAATAGGTTTAGGGAATCGAGAACCTCGAGGATTCAACCTCAAGAACACGGTAAGCATATCCCTTGGTGGAGGTGGCGGTGGATTGTTGTTGTTATTGTTGTTGTTCAGCTCGACAAGCAATCGGATCAACTGAGCCTGTCCTCAAGCAATCGATGCATGTATGGTGGTACATCATTGCCATTGTTGTCTCCTCCTGCAGCATTACGCCTATTATCACGCCTCGTGCATCCGTGGGCAAGCATAGAAGAGTTATAGATATAATAGGCCAAAGACTATGTATATATAAATATATTCTACCCATATGCATAATATGATCAAGCCAACAAAACACAACAACGAATAACACCAACCAACAAACAACAAACAATATGATAATATTATATATATATATATAGTCGAATAATTTCGACACTAAGCAATTTAACAAACAACTACCAATCAAGCAAACAAGCTAGTATCTTCATACCACGAAAGTGGGCATAATCAGATACGCTAACACGATAACGTTGCAATATAAAACAAACATGAATGGTGGTCTCAGCACTAGTTCCTACTTAGCTGTTCAAGATACTTGAGGGGGTTAACTAATAAACAGTCACTAGTGCAGAACCGGGTAATAGCACCGGTTCGTAAGGCCCTTTAGTGCCGGTTACATAACCAACACTAAAGTGTGGTCACTAAAGACCCCCCCCCCCTTTAGTACCGGTTCAGCACGAACCGGTGCTAAAGGCCAACCACGTGGCACGAGGCAGCTCCGGGGTCGGAGTTTTAGTACCGGTTGGTAACACCAACCGTACTAAAATGTTTGGGGGGTTTTTGGTTTTATGATTTCTTTTTCATTTAATTTTGTGTTTTCCATTCTAATTCTTTTTCGTTTCACCCGCAGATATATATATAATAACTCATGCATGCTCGCATCATACATCATCATATATAATAGCAAGTCCTACTAGCTAATTAATCAAGCATCATCATACAACTTCTACTCGTTATTAATAATAAGTCATACGATTATCATCCTCATAGTCATCGAACCGAACCCTACATAATTGTTCTTAGCACATGATCATCGATGTCGGGTAGGATCGGACCTAAACACACTTAAGGTAAAATAGCATAAAACAATATAGACCCCGACTCTCCATTATGAAGAATGGAGATCATCCTGTCTCCAATTCTTGCGCCTCGCTTCCTTTTGCTTCCAAGAAGCTCCTTACGACTGTCCATACATTTTTTCCATCCTTTGATTGTCATGTCTCCACTTGTTTTAGAAACCGGTATGGACAGTTGAGATTCAGAGGATGACCTGGATATATGTTCAAAACACGAAGGCTGCCGCCATTACGATACATCAAATGAGGCACACAATCCTCCGGGATTCTATGTTGAAAAACATAGTAATAACTTCGTAGTTAGCAATGATGTACTAGTTTTAGAAGTATGCAAAAGATGCACGGATGTCGTAATAGTAATAAAACTTACCAGGGCATCTCCATGGTAGTTATCAGAGTTCAACACGTGCACTAGTGGCACGTATTGACCATAATGTTGAGGAGTTCGATTGTAGATATTGTAATTCTCAATATCATTACAAAATCCAACCAGATGAGTTTTCTCCTTGTAAGTTAACTCAGAGCCATCGGCGTAGTAAGTTCTATCTACCATCTTCTGCACATTCTTTGATACTTCAAAATAAGCTGTCAATGGAAATAAGTTGTCAACTATTTTGAAATGAACAATATAAGTTCTATTAATAATTAACTATGTTTGTGAAACTCACATAGCGGTAGAACTGGAGGAGTATCAACAAGGACCCAAATGTCCATATTGTCTTGCTCGATTTCAGGATCACCAAGATCCATGGTGACAAGCATACCCTCATCAAAACCATACAATTTGCAAAATGCTTCCCAATTTTTGTAACCAAAATGGGTTACGCTCTCAGCATTATACAACTTTACTTCAAAATCCACATCATGATGGGTCCCTAGGTGAATTTTCTTTGTTTCAAAATTTTCATGGTCTTCAAAATCCATCCTCTCCAAGACATAGCGTCTTGCATGGCATGGGATTCACTATACTCGAATTGTAAAAGATGAAAATTACACGTTCAAATAGTTGAAGTCATGCTTAATTATGAAAAAAAACACTTGTCGCGTTGCTATGCCGCTTCAACTTCAAGGTCTCCTCGAGCTTAATCTGAAGCGCCGACCATCGTCCGGTGAGGCCTGTCGCACTCACCTCGATCGTCGTGGCACCAGTCGCACTCCCAGGAGACTTTCGTCCTCCGATGATGACATTTCCTATCGCTCATAATTCAAAGACTAAATTAGATCATTATTATTCAACTAATCATATGCACATGCCTTGCATAGTGCTCTCCAATTTGAGCATTCAATAAGAAAAACTACATCATCTCCATGTGTCCGTACATCGAATATTATCACTAATACACGCCAAGACAGCTAGAACCAGTTTTACTAATTTTCTTGCTAAAAATAAACTACTTCTATAGTAAAATGAACCAGTTTTATTAAATCAACTAGTTCAACTACTAAGCACTTACTATAAATAGAATAATGTAGTACTTACTAAAAATAAACAAGTTTCCTAGTTCTAACTAAGTCCATCAAACACTTTCTAAGTAGTTCAAATCTAATTCATCTAACATTCGACATTAATCTAACATTTATATAAACTCAAAATATATAAAAATTAAATAAACAAAAAACTCATTAACCTAGTTATATTAATTATTGAACTAGTTCAAATCTCATATACCTAAATTTTCTTACTAAAATTAAACTAGTTATATTAATTATTGAACTAGTTCTAATCTCTAGTTCGACAATTTTTCTATCTAGCTAGCTAATTCATCTAACATGCGTGTGTGGTATATGTGTGTGTGTGTGTGTGTGTGTGTGGTATATATATGTGTGTGTGTGTGCGGCGGCCCGTCGCCGCCAGACCGTCTGAAAGGGGGCGCCGTCTGGGCTGGGGCGCCAAGCGTTGGGCGGCGGCGGGGACGGACGGCGGCGGCGGTACGCTACGAGGAGAGAGATACTACGGACGGCAGTGCGGGACGACGACGACGACGGCACATGGCGTTTCGGGCGACAGGGGGACGACGGCGACGACGACGACGGGCGACGGCGGTGACGACGAGCGGCAGCGAGAGAGGTTGACGAAAGAAGTGGGGAGATGTAACTGAAATTTCGTAAGTGCTGTATATATAGGTGAGCCTTTAGTACGGTTGGAGCCACCAACCGTACTAAAGGCCGTGCAAAGAGGCGGAAGAGCAGGCCTTTAGTACGGTTGGTGGCTCAAACCGGTACTAAAGGTGATTTTAGTACCGTTGGAGCCACCAACCGGTACTAAAAACCTCAGCTGCAACCCCAAAGTTTAGTCCCACTCGCCAGCGAAGGGCAGCCGACTGGTTTATAAACCCAGCAGCGGCTACCTCTTGAACTCCTCTATATAGCAGGCTTGCGGGCCTAAATTCTGCTGCTGCCTGTGAGTTTGCTGGGCCTTTAAGGCCTGTAATTGCACTCTTGTGGCCTAGCAGGCCCACAGGGCAGCGCCCCAAATTTTTTTGTAGTTTTTTTCTTTTCTGCTATTTTTTCTTCTGTTTCTTTCTGTGTAGTTTTTTGTATAGTTTTTTCTTTTCTGTTATACTTATTTTCTTCTATTTATTTGGGAGTAGTTTTTCATCTAGTTTGCCAAAATTCAACATTTTCAGAGTTCATTTTGTAGTGATTTTAAATTTCACGGTCATTTTGTAAACGATTGAAAAATAGCAAATATAATTTTTCCTTCTATTTTATAATTTTTCTGCTATATTTATTTTGTTCTATTTATTTCTGAGTAGTTTTCATCTAGTTAAAAAAAAGAAATGCCGACGTGCAATTAGTTTTGCCATAACATAAGAAGTCCGGAGTTGTAATAAGTTATTAAAAAGAGGTGCAAAGCTCGTTAATTTGCTTCAAGCCTTTCGAATAGTGTAAACTGCTGCGCATAGCTCCGTGCAATCTACCATATTCGCAAGGCTTGAAGCTAAGCAACGTGAGCATTGAGCCTCTTCTTCATCATCTCTGCACTCGGGCTTATAAACCGCTCCTAGTCCCTCTCTCTTGGCGAGGTGGGACTAAAAAACAGCTTCCTAAGCAACTGTAGTACTGGTCACCCTTTAGTACCGGTTGGAGGCAAAATGAAGGCAGAAATGGTTGAAAGTTGATGGCGTCGCTTTGAATGGTGCATACTGAACGCACAAAAAGTCTGGAGTTGTAATAATTTAAAAAAAAAATGAAATGCCCTTGTATAACAGATGAGTTTAATTTCGTCCGAAACCTGAATACTTCGAAAGAGATTGTCCAGTTTGTGAACGAAGTGCATCTAGCTTTTGCCGTAACCCTCTCTACTTTTTTGAACAATCTATGTGGGTGAAATGATGATACCATGCCAAGTTTCAACTTTTTCAGAGTTCATTTGTAGTGCTTTTCAATTTCCTGGTCATTTAGTTCTCAAAAAAATCATTGAATGCATGAAAAATAGCAAATGAAGGCAGAAATAGTTGAAAGTTGATGGCGTCGCTTTGAATGGTGCATACTGAACGCAAAAAATATAAGAGCATTTACATCATGATCTTATATTTCTTTAGAGTCTAAATTGTCAATATGATCATATAACATCAAAAAAATACTTTGATCATCAATGTTCTTTGTGTGTACAATCTGAATTGTCAATATGAGTCATCAACGATTTATAAACCGATGAAGACTCATATTGAGGCCACAAATTCTACACATAGAGTTCAATGAAGACCAAGTGCTTATGATAGTTTGAGAAATAACATATTTAAGGTGGTAAAAGGCTTGTTAGGGGAGCGAGGTGGGACTAATTAATACATCCTGCCACAACGTCATTAGTACCGGTTCGTGGCATGAACCGGTACTAAATGGTGATGGTGTGGCCATAGCCTGACCGCAGGCTGACACAGCCTCTTTAGTACCGGTTCATGGCATGAACCGGTACTAAAGGTTCGCCACGAACCGGTGCTATTGATCAGCCCCACGAACCGGCACTAATGTATACATTAGTACCGGCTCAAATTCAAACTGGCACTATTGTGCTTCACGTATGACCCTTTTTCTACTAGTGAGTAAGAAGTATAGCTAGTTTATAAAATAATTCTCAGTCCTATGTCTTTTCTAATCTATTTTCTAGGGTCACGTCCTACAGTCAACACACTGCTCTGATACCATCTGTAACGACCAAACCTCGAAGGATTTGAGTCTCTGTGCTTACCGTGCTAGTCCCTGGATCGAACTCGCTAGCACACACAGTATAGATGAATACTAGAATAGCAAGTGCATCATTTATTACAATCGTATGATCCAGAATGTATAAAATAAAACAATCTGCATAGCACTTGGCTAGCTTTATTCAATCAAACAGCGGAAAGTAGCAGAAAATAACGATGAGTCCCATCATAGCCCACTGGCGATGCTGAGTGCAGACTCGCGACCCTAACGGTACCTTACTCTTCGTCTGAATATCCTGCAACATGAGACGTTGCAGCCATATAGGTCAATACTTGGAATGTATTGGCAAGTTACACAGGAGTAATAATAAAGCAGACCTACATGTATATGCATAGTACAACAAAGGAAGGCTCGAGGGTTTATTTTTGCAGAAAGCTGATTTTATCCTCATAACTACCTAATAGTCAAATTTTATTTAGTTCTTTATTACTACAATTAAATGCACAAGGTTGAGTTGGCAAAATCAACTCCAACCTACCCATTATTAAGTTGCCCACAAATATTATTAAGTGTCACATCTGTCAAGATCATCCAACAAGCTGTAATGGCATAGTGGCTCAGATTTACCCATAACCGGGGCACGGCTAATCATGATTAGTTTTAATACTCTGCAGAGTTTAGTACGCTTTACCCACTGGACCCAATCCGAAGATTGAGACAAAGTCTTTGAAGAGGTTCCTTAACCACCGACGGCCACATCCCAGCTACATATGCTACATCTGCCGACTTTATGCGGGCAAGGGTTCCAACAACTGATCAACTAACCCAGAGCCCATATAGCCAGTGGCCGCACATGGAAGCTACTAGTCACTAAGTCTGTCTGATCTTTTTGAACCTGGGCGGCATTCCACTTAGGGTGCACCCTCATGAGCGCATGGCCTTAGAAAAGGTGCCAGACCCCATGATGCCTTCCCTCAACACCAAGCAATACCACTTCCGCCCAGAGGTGAGTTAAATCCTGAGTTACTACTCAATTGTTATATATATATATATAATCCTCACATAAACTCAATGAATACACGAACCACCCCCGTCTACAAAGCATAGCAAACTACAACTACCACGATTTGCAAAACACGGGAAAATAGCTCAACAGCATAGCCAACATAAATAATACTCCTATACATGCATATATTCATAGTGTGATATAACTACATGCATAGAAAATAATAGGTAAAGGATGATCAACATGTAACTTGCCTTGGTTCTGATTCAGAAAGTCACACTCCTGACAATAGCTCGCGTCGCACTCCGGACAATCTACACGTTTCACAAAATTCAACATATCAATCATCGGAACACGAAAAGAATCAAAATAAAACCAACAGCAATAAAATGATTTTTAAAACTCAACAACAGAAGCTTAACAGCACCTAAATTGCACTACGGTCACAATGCAAAAAGAATCACTCAATTCCGATAAACGGTTTGAGAGTTACGGTCTCCGGAAGGTTTATTTCAAATTCGAACGAATTCAAATTTGAACAGTGCAAACATGTGCAAAGTCGGTACTGTGATATTGTGCTGGTTTTTGTGAGATCACAGGAAAAAGAATTACCTAAATTGGACTTATAGAATAAAAGATATAGCTAAAAGAATATTGGATGAAAATCTGTGAAAAACAAAAAAAACAGAAATCTCCTGGTCCTGTAGCGAACTCCTGTGATGTTCCTGTAGCGAATTGCCACGTGTCAGCCTGTGATTGGCCGGGGTTTGCTGTGTGCTCACCAGAAGCAGAGGACGGTGGCGGCGGTCTCGGGCGTTGGCGGCGGCGCTCCTCCGGTGGGTCTCCGGCGAAGGCGAGGTGACGGGCGGGTGCGGTGTCGAGTGGCAGAGGCGGCGGTGACGTCAAACGGCGACGGGGCGACCTCTCAGAGGCGACAATAAGACGTTAACTCCGGCGTGCTCGGCGACAGCGGGTGGGCTCGTTCCTCTCTCTCCGCTGCGATTTCAGCCACAAGGGCGTGTCAGGAAAGGGCGGCGTCGAGTGGGGGTTCAAGGGTGAGAAGTGGAGCGGCAGGGGCGTCCTTACGGTGGCGGATACGGATGGTGAATGACGGCGGCCTCGGAGCTCGACGACGAGATCCGTTTTGCCCCAGCTCACGCATGAGGCAACAGGAGATGGGGAAAAGGGTCCGCGGGGGTTCGTCGGGGCTTTGGCTCGCGCACGAACACTCGGACGCTTTCGAGGTGGACCAGGGCGCGGCGTCGAGTCGGGCTCGGCCTCGGCGTGCGCGCGGCATGCGGTCGAGCGGTGTCCGACTCGGGGTGGGAGAAGGTGGCGCGGGACCCGCTGGTCAGCGGCTGAAGGCGAGGTGGATCGGGCGATGCGGTGCGGCTGCGCGTACCGCTTTGGTCGGCTGGGCTGGGGCGTAATGGCGGGCATGGCGGTCTTGGGGTTAGGTGGGCATGGCGGCTGCGATGGCGTGGCGGCGCTGTCTTTGGGCGGCTGGCTGGCCGGCTCGCTGCCTTTCTCTTTTTTTTAAAACAAAAACTACAGCAGCAAAACTAAAAATAAATAAAATAAAATACACAATATAAAATCTAAATAAAAATACCTAGACACACAGTAAAAATAGCCCTATAGCTATAAACTACAGGAACACTAGTTCCAACACTAATGCAATTTTTGAAATTCATTTTGATGCAATAGGCCACTCAAACAACAATAAAACAATCAAATAAAATATTTTGAAGATCACAAAAATTACCAGAACATATCAGATGAACTGGAAATAATATTCTGCACATTATGAACATTATTAAAAACAGGGGAGAAGTCATGTTATCTCCACTCCAATAAATTGCCTTTAGTTGCATAATGATTTGAATATTTCAGAAAAGCAAATAATGCAATAAAAATATGATATGCATGTGAATGATCTATTAACATCCTAATTTAGGAAAATTGGGATGTTACATATGCTTTGGATTGGGTCTTGTCCATCACATCATTCTCCTAATGATGTGATCCCGTTATCAATGACATCCAATGTCCTTAGTCAGGAAACCATGACTATCTATTGATCAACGAGCTAGTCAACTAGAGGCTCACTAGGGACATATTGTGGTCTATGTATTCACACGTGTATTATGATTTCCGGATAATACAATTATAGCATTAATAAAAGACAATTATCACGAACAAGGAAATATAATAATAATCCTTTTATTATTGCCTCTAGGGCATATTTTCAACAGTCTCCCATTTGCACTAGAGTCAATAATCTAGTTACATTGTGATGAACCGAACACCCATAGAGTTCTGGTGTTGAT
Source organism: Aegilops longissima (assembly GCA_021605205.1). Classification (NCBI taxonomy): domain Eukaryota; kingdom Viridiplantae; phylum Streptophyta; class Magnoliopsida; order Poales; family Poaceae; genus Aegilops; species Aegilops longissima. The sequence goes on along the minus strand of CM038682.1, from coordinate 101,069,506 downwards.
CATGTTTTGCTCGCGGAAGAGGTTTAGTCAACGGATCTGCGACATTCAGATCCGTATGCACTTTGCAAATTTCTATGTCTCCATCTTGAACATTTTCATGGATGGAGTTGAGCGACGCTTGATGTGCTGGTCTTCTTGTGAAACCTGGGCTCCTTGGCAAGTGCAATAGCTCGGTGTTGTCACGAGAAGAGTTTGATTGGCCCCGACGCATTGGATATAACCCCTAGGTCGGTGATGAACTCCTTCACCCAAATTGCTTCATGCGCTGCCTCCGAGGCTGCCATGTACTCCGCTTCACACGTAGATCCCGCCACGACGCTCTGCTTGCAGCTGCACCAGCTTACTGCTCCACCATTCAACATATACATGTATCCGGTTTGTGACTTAGAGTCATCCAGATCTGTGTCGAAGCTAGCGTCGAGGTAACCCTTTACGACGAGCTCTTCGTCACCTCCATAAACGAGAAACATGTCCTTTATCCTTTTCAGGTACTTCAGGATATTCTTGACCGCTGTCCAGTGTTCCTTGCCGGGATTACTTTGGTACCTTCCTACCAAACTTACGGCAAGGTTTACATCAGGTCTGGTACACAGCATGGCATACATAATAGATCCTATGGCCGAGGCATAGGGGATGACGCTCATCTCTTCTTTATCTTTTGCCGTGGTCGGGCATTGAGCCGAGCTCAATCTCACACCCTGTAGTACAGGCAAGAACCCTTTCTTGGACTGATCCATTTTGAATTTCTTCAAAATCTTATCAAGGTATGTGCTTTGTGAAAGACCTATGAGGCGTCTCGATCTATCCCTATAGATCTTGATGTCTAATATGTAAGCAGCTTCTCCAAGGTCCTTCATTGAAAAACTTTTATTCAAGTAGGCCTTAGTGCTGTCCAAGAGTTCTATATCATTTCCCATCAAAAGTATGTCATCTACATGTAATATGAGAAATGCTACAGAGCTCCCAACCACTTTCTTGTAAACGCAGGCTTCTCCATAAGTCTGCATAAACCCAAACGCTTTGATCATCTCATCAAAGCGAATGTTCCAACTCCGAGATGCTTGCACCAGCCCATAAATGGATCGCTGGAGCTTGCATACCTTGTTAGCATTCTTAGGGTCGACAAAACTTCCCGGCTGCATCATATACAACTCTTCCTTAAGATAACCGTTAAGGAATGCCGTTTTGACGTCCATCTGCCATATCTCATAATCATAGTATGCGGCAATTGCTAACATGATTCGGACGGACTTAAGCTTCGCTACGGGAGAGAAAGTCTCATCGTAGTCAATCCCTTGAACTTGCCGATAACCCTTAGCGACAAGTTGAGCTTTATAGATGGTGACATTACCATCGCGTCATCTTCTTCTTAAAGATCCATTTGTTTTCTATCGTCGCCGATCATCGGGCAAGTCTGTCAAAGTCCATACTTTTTTCATACATGGATCCTATCTCGGATTGCATGGCTTCAAGCCATTTGTTGGAATCGGGGCCCCTCGCTTCTTCATAGTTTGAAGGTTCACCGTTGTCTAACAACATGATTTCCGGGACAGGGTTGCCATACCACTCTGGTGTGGAGCGTGTCCTTGTGGACCTCTGAAGTTCAAGTAGCAACTTGATCCAAGTACCTTGATCATCATCATTAATTTCCTCTCCAGTAGGTGTAGGCACCACAGGAACATTTTCCTGAGCTGCACTACTTTCCGGTTCAAGAGGTAGTACTTCATCGAGTTCTACTTTCCTCCCACTTACTCCTTTCGAGAGAAACTCTTTTTCAAGAAAGGATCCGTTCTTGGCAACAAAGATCTTGCCTTCGGATCTAAGGTAGAAGGTATACCCAATGGTTTCCTTAGGGTATCCTATGAAGACGCATTTTTCCGACTTGGGTTCGAGCTTTTCAGGTTGAAGTTTCTTGACATAAGCATCGCATCCCCAAACTTTTAGAAACGACAGCTTAGGTTTCTTCCCAAACCATAATTCATACGGTGTCGTCTCAACGGATTTAGACGGTGCCCTATTTAAAGTGAATGTAGCTGTCTCTAGAGCGTATCCCCAAAATGATAGCGGTAAATCTGTAAGAGACATCATAGATCGCACCATATCCAATAGAGTGCGATTACGACGTTCGGACACACCATTACGATGAGGTGTTCCAGGCGGCATGAGTTGGGAAACGATTCCACATTTCCTTAAGTGTGTACCAAATTCGTGACTTAAATATTCTCCTCCACGATTTGATCGTAAGAACCGAGATTTTTCGGTCACGTTGATTCTCTACCTCATTCTGAAATTCCTTGAACTTTTCAAAGGTCTCAGACTTGTGTTTCATCAAGTAGACATACCCATATCTACTCAAGTCATCAGGGAGAGTGAGAACATAACGATATCCTCCGCGAGCCTCGACGCTCATTGGACCGCACACATCGGTATGTATGATTTCCAATAAGTTGGTTGCTCGCTCCATTGTTCCGGAGAACGGAGTCTTGGTCATTTTGCCCATAAGGCATGGTTCGCTTGTGTCAAATGATTCATAATCGAGAGACTCTAAAAGTCCATCAGAATGGAGATACTTCATGCGCTTGACACCAATGTGACCAAGGCGGCAGTGCCACAAGTATGTGGGACTATCGTTATCAACTTTACATCTTTTGGTATTCACACTATGAATATGTGTAATATTATGTTCGAGATTCATTAAGAATAAACCATTGACCATCGGAGCATGACCATAAAACATATCTCTCATATAAATAGAACAACCATTATTCTTGGATTCAAATGAGTAGCCATCTCGCATTAAACGAGATCCTGATACAATGTTCATGCTCAAACTTGGCACTAAATAACAATTATTGAGGTTTAAAACTAATCCCGTAGGTAAATGTAGAGGTAGCGTGCCGACGGCGATCACATCGACCTTGGAACCATTCCCGACGCGCATCGTCACCTCGTCCTTTGCCAGTCTCCGTTTATTCCGCAGCTCCTGCTGTGAGTTACAAATATAAGCAACAGCACCGGTATCAAATACCCAGGAGTTACTACGAGTACTGGTAAGGTACACATCAATTACATGTATATCAAATATACCTTTAGTGTTGCCGGCCTTCTTGTCCGCTAAGTATTTGGGGCAGTTCCGCTTCCAGTGGCCCTTCCCTTTGCAATAAAAGCACTCTGTCTCAGGTTTGGGTCCATTCTTTGACTTCTTCCCGACAGCTTGCTTACCGGGCGCGGCAACATCCTTGCCGTCCTTCTTGAAGTTCTTCTTACCCTTGCCCTTTTTGAACTTAGTGGTTTTATTGACCATCAACACTTGATGTTCTTTCTTGATTTCAACCTCTGCTGACTTCAGCATTGAGAATACTTCGGAATGGTCTTCACCATCCCCTGCATATTGTAGTTCATCACAAAGCTCTTGTAGCTTGGTGGGAGCGATCAAGGATTCTGTCAATGATCGCCTCGTCCAGGAGGTTAATGTCCAGCTGGGACAAAGGCGGTTGTGCAACCCAGACATTTTCAAGTATGTGCTCATTGATGAACAGTTTTCCTCCATCTTACAACTATAGAACTTGTCGGAGACTTCATATCTCTCGACCGGGCATGAGCTTGGAAAACCATTTTCAGCTCCTCGAACATCTCATATGCTCCGTGTTGCTCAAAACGCTTTTGGAGCCCGGTTCTAAGCTGTAAAGCATGCCGCTTGAGCGAGGGAGTAATCATCAAGACGAGACTGCCAAGCATTCATAATGTCTTGGTTCTCTGGTATGGGTGCATCACCTAGCGGTGCTTCTAGGACATATTGTTTCTTGGCTGCTATGAGGATGATCCTCAGGTTCTGGACCCAGTCCGAATAGTTGTTGCCATCGTCTTTCAACTTGGTTTTCTCTAGGAATGCGTTGAAGTTCATGGTGACATGAGCGTTGGCCATTTGATCTACAGGACATTTTGCAAAGATTTTAGACTAATGTTCGTGATAATTAAGTTCATCTAATCAAATTATTTAATGAACTCCCACTCAGATATGACATCCCTCTAGTCATCTAAGTGTTACATGATCCGAGTCGACTAGGCCGTGTCCGATCATCACGTGAGACGGACTAGTCATCGTCGGTGAACATCTCCATGTTGATCGTATCTTCCATACGACTCATGTTCGACCTTTCGGTCTCTTGTGTTCCGAGGCCATGTCTATACATGCTAGGCTCGTCAAGTTAACCCTAAGTGTTTATGCATGTGTAAAACTGTCTTACACCCGTTGTATGTGAGCGTAAGGATCTATCACACCCGATCATCACGTGGTGCTTGAAGCAGCGAACTTTAGCAGCGGTGCACAGTTAGAGGAACACTTTCTTGAAATTATTATAAGGGATCATCTTATTTACTACCGTCGTTCTAAGTAAACAAGATGCATAAAACATAATAAACATCACATGCAATTATATAAAGTAGTGACATGATATGGCCAATATCATATAGCTCCTTTGATCTTCATCTTCGGGGCTCCATGATCATCTTGTCACCGGCATGACACCATGATCTCCATCATCGTGTCTCCATGAAGTTGCTCGCCAACTATTACTTCTACTACTATGGCTAACACGTTTAGCAATAAACTAAAGTAATTTACATGGCGTTGAATCAATGACTCGCAGGTCATACAATAATTAAGACAACTCCTATGGCTCCTGCCGGTTGTCATACTCATCGACATGCAAGTCGTGATTCCTATTACAAGAACATGATCTCATACATCACAATATATCATTCATCATTCATCACAACTTCTGGCCATATCACATCACATGACAACTGCTGCAAAAACAAGTTAGACGTCCTCTAATTGTTGTTGCATCTTTTACGTGGCTGCAATTGGGTTCTAGCAAGAACGTTTTGTTACCTACGAATAACCACAACGTGATCTTGTCAACTTATATTTACCCTTCATAATGACCCTTTTCATCTAATCCGCTCCAACTAAAGTAGGAGAGACAGACACCCGCTAGCCACCTTATGCAACTAGTGCATGTCAGTCGGTGGAACTTGTCTCACGTAAGCGTACGTGTAAGGTCCGGGCCGCTTCATCCCACAATACCGCTGAAGCAAGAAAAGACTAGTAGCAGCAAGCAAGTTGACAAGATCTATGCCCACAACAAAATTGTGTTCTACTCGTGCAATAGAGAACTACGCATAGACCTAGCTCATGATGCCACTGTTGGGGAACGTTGCAGAAAATTAAAATTTTTCCTACGGTTTCACCAAGATCCATCTATGAGTTCATCTAAGCAACGAGTCATGGGAGAGAGATTGCATCTACATACCACTTGTAGATCGCGTGCGGAAGCGTTCACTAGAACGTGGATGATGGAGTCGTACTCGCCGTGATCCAAATCACCGATGACCGAGTGCCGAACGGACGGCACCTCCGCGTTCAACACACGTACGGAGCGGATGATGTCTCCTCCTTCTTGATCTAGCAAGGGGAAGGAGAGGTTGAGGAAGATGGTTCCAGCAGCAGCACGACGGCGTGGTGTTGGTGGAGAAGCAGCACTCCGGCAGGGCTTCGCCAAGCACGTGACGGAGGAGGAGAGGTGTAGCAGGGGAGAGGGAGGCGCCAAGATGCAAGGGTGCGGCTGCCCCTCCCTCCCCCTTTATATAGGCCCCTGGGGCACCGCCCTGGAGATCTGATCTCCCAAGGGGCGGCCAAGGGGAAGGCTTGCCCTCCAAGGCAAGTGGGGCGCCCCCCCTAGGGTTTCCAACCCTAGGCGCAGGGGGCCCAAGTGGGGCGCACCAGCCCACCAGGCTGGTTCCTCCACTTCAGCCCACGGGCCCTCCGGGATAGGTGGCCCCACCGGTGGACCCCAGGACCCTTCAGTGGTCCCGGTACAATACCGGTAACCCCCGAAATTCTCCCGATGGTCGAAATAGCACTTCCTATATATGATTCTTTACCTCCGGACCATTTCGGAACTCCTCGTGATGTCCGGGATCTCATCCGGGACTCCGAACAACATTCGATTTGCTGCATACTCATATTCATACAACCCTTGCGTCACTGAACCTTAAGTGTGTAGACCCTACGGGTTCGGGAGACATGCAGACATGACCGAGACGGCTCTCCGGTCAATAACCAACAGCGGGATCTGGATACCCATGTTGGCTCCCACATACTCCTTGATGATCTCATCGGATGAACCATGATGTCAAGGATTCAATTAATCCCGTATTCAATTCCCTTTGTCAATCGGTACGTTACTTGCCCGAGACTCGATCGTCGGTATCCCAATACCTCGTTCAGTCTCGTTACCGGCAAGTCACTTTACTCGTACCGTAATGCATGATCCTGTAACCAATCACTTGGTCACTTTGAGCTCATTATGATGATGCATTATCGAGTGGGCCCGGTGATACCTCTCCGTCATGCGGAGTGACAAATCCCAGTCTCGATCCGTGTCAACCCAACAGACACTTTCGGAGATACCTGTAGTGCACCTTTATAGTCACCCAGTTACGTTGTGACGTTTGGTACACCCAAGGCACTCTTACGGTATCCGAGAGTTAAAAGATCTCATGGTCTAAGGAAGAGATACTTGACATTGGAAAAGCTCTAGCAAAACGAACTACACGATCTTGTGCTATGCTTAGGATTGGGTCTTGTCCATCACATCATTCTCCTAATGATGTGATCCCGTTATCAATGACATCCAATGTCCTTAGTCAGGAAACCATGACTATCTATTGATCAACGAGCTAGTCAACTAGAGGCTCACTAGGGACATATTGTGGTCTATGTATTCAGACGTGTATTACGATTTCCGGATAATACAATTATAGCATGAATAAAAGACAATTATCACGAACAAGGAAATATAATAATAATCCTTTTATTATTGCCTCTAGGGAATATTTCCAACACGAATATAGTCGTCCAATATATCGATCTTTACGTCTCGACCATTTCGAGACTCCTCGTCATGTCCCCGATCTCATCCGGGACTCCGAACTCCTTCGGTACATCAAAACTCATAAACTCATAATATAACTGTCATCGAAACCTTAAACGTGCGGACCCTATGGGTTCAAGAACTATGTAGACATGACAGAGACACGTTTCCGGTCAATAACCAATAGCGGAACCTGGATGCTCATATTGGCTCCTACATATTCTACGAAGATCTTTATCGGTCAAACCGCATAACAACATAAGCTGTTCCCTTTGTCATCGGTATGTTACTTGCCAGAGATTCGATCGTCGGTATCTCAATACCTAGTTCAATCTCATTACCGGCAAGTCTCTTTACTCGTTACGTAATGCATCATTCCGTAACTAACTCATTAGCTACATTGCTTGCAAGGCTTATAGTGATGTGCATTACCGAGAGGGCCCAGATATACCTCTCCGACAATCGGAGTGACAAAACCTAATCTCGAAATACGCCAACTCAACATGTACCTTTGGAGACACCTGTAGAGCTCCTTTATAATCACTCGATTCGTTGTGACGTTTGGTAGCACACAAAGTGTTCCTCCGTAAGCGGAGTTGCATAATCTCATAGTCATAGGAACATGTATAAGTCATGAAGAAAGCAATAGCAACATACTAAACGATCAAGAGCTAAGCTAACGGAATGGGTCAAGTAAATCACATCATTCTCCTAATGATGTGATCCCGCTAATCAAATGACAACTCATGTTTATGGCTAGGAAACTTCACCATCTTTGATTCAACGAGCTAGTCAAGTAGAGGCATACTAGTGACACTTTGTTTGTCTATGTATTCACACATGTATCAAGTTTCCGGTTAATACAATTCTAGCATGAATAATAAACATTTATCATGAAATAAGGAAATAAATAATAACTTTATTATTGCCTCTAGGGCATATTTCCTTCAGTCTCCCACTTGCACTAGAGTCAATAATCTAGTTCACATCATCATGTGATTTCACACCAATATTCACATCTGTATGTGATTACATCCATAGTTCACATCGTCATGTGACCAACACCCAAAAGGTTTACTAGAGTCAATAATCTAGTTCACATCACTATGTGATTAACACCCAAAGAGTACTAAGGTATGATCATGTTTTGCTCGTGAGAGAAGCTTAGTCAGCGGGTCATCACATTCAGAGCCGTATGTATTTTGCAAATATTCTATGTCTACAATGCTTTGCGGAGCTACTCTAGCTAATTGCTCCCACTTTCAATATGTATCCAGATTGAGACTTAGAGTCATCTCGGATCGGTGTAAAAAGCTTGCATCGATGTAACTCTTTACGACGGGCTCTTTTATCACCTCCATAATCGAGAAATATTTCCTTAGTCCTCACTAAGGATGTTCTTGACCAATGTCCGATGATCTACTCCTAGATCACTATTGTACTCCTTGCCAAATTCAGAGCAAGGTATACAATAGGTGCAGTACATAGCATAGCATACTTTATAGAACCTATGACTGAGGCATAGGGAATGACTTTCATTCTCTTTTCTATTTTCTGCCGTGGTCGGTATTTGAGTCTTACCCAATTTCACACCTTTGCAACACAGGCAAGAACTTTTTCTTTGACTGTTCTATTTTGAACTACTTCAAAATCTTGACAAGGTATGTAATTATTGAAAAAACTTATCAAGCGTCTTGATCTATCTCAATAGATCTTGATGCTCAATATGTAAGTAGCTTTCTTGAGGTCTTTCTTTTAAAGAACTCCTTTCAAATACTCCTTTATGCTTTCGGAAAAATTCTACATCATTTCGATCAACAATATGTTACTCACATATATTTATCGAAAGGCGGTAGTGCTCCCACTCACTTTATTGTAAATACAGGCTTCACCGCAAGTTTGTATAAAACTATATGCTTTGGTCAACTTATCAAAGCGTGTATTCCAACTCGAGATGCTTGCACCAGTCCATAGATGGATCATTGGAGCTTGCACATTTTGTTAGCACCTTGAGGATTGACAAAACCTTACGGTTGCATCATATACAACTCTTCTTTAAGAAAACCATTAAGGAATGCAGTTTTGACATCCATTTGCCAGATTTCATAAAATGTGGCACTTGCTAACATAATTCGGACAGACTTAAGCATCGCTACAGTTGAGAAAATCTCATTGTAGTCAACACCTTGAACTTGTCGAAAACCTTTTGTGACTAGTCGAGCTTTGTAGATAGTAACACTACTATCAGCATCTGTCTTCCTCTTGAAGATCCATTTATAAAATATGGCTTGCCGATCATCGGGCAACTCCACCGAAGTCCACACTTTGTTCTCATACATGGATCCCATCTCAGATTTCATGGCCTCAAGCCATTTCACGGAATTTGGGCTCATCATCACTTCCTCATAGTTCGTAGGTTTATCATGGTCTAGTAACATGACTTCTAGAATAGGATTACCGTACCACTCTGGTGCGGATCTTACTCTGGTTGACCTACGAGGTTCGGTAGTAACTTGATCTTAAGTTTCATGATCATCATCCTTAGCTTCCTCACTAATTGGTGTAGGCATCACCGGAACTGATTTCAGTGATGAACTAGTTTCCAATTAGGGAGAAGGTACAAATTACCTTATCAGGCTCTACTTTCCTCCCACTCACTTCTTTCGAGAGAAACTCCTTCTCTGGAAAGGATCCATTTTAGCAACAAATATTTTGCCTTCGGATCTGTGATAGAAGGTGTACCTAACAGTTTCCTTTGGGTATTCTATGAAGACGCACTTTCTCCGATTTGGGTTCGAGCTTATCAGGTTGAAGCTTTCACATAAGCATCGCAGCCCCAAACTTTAAGAAACGACAGCTTAGGTTTACTACTAAACCATAGTTCATACGATGTCGTCTCAACGGATTTAGATGGTGCCCTATTTAAAGTGAATGCAGCTATCTCTAATGCATAACCCCAAAACGATAGTGGTAAATCGGTAAGAGACATCATAGATCGCACCATATCCAATAAAGTGCGGTTACGATGTTCGGACACACCATTATGCTGTGGTGTTCCATATGGCGTGAGTTGCGAAACTATTTCACATTGTTTCAAATGAAGACCAAACTCGTAACTCAAATATTCATCTCCATGATCAGATCGTAGAAACTTTATTTTTCTTGTTACGATGATTTTCCACTTCACTCTGAAATTCTTTGAACTTTTCAAATGTTTCAGACTTATGTTTCATCAAGTAGATATACCCATATCTGCTCAAATCATCTGTGAAGGTCAGAAAATAACGATACACGCCGCGAGCCTTAACACTCATCGGATCGCATACATCGGTATGTATTATTTCCAATAAGTCGAGAGCTCGTTCCATTGTTCCGGGAGCGGAGTTTTAGTCATCTTGCCCAAAAGGCACGGTTCGCAAGCATCAAATGATTCATAACCAAGTGATTCCGAAGATCCATCTTTATGGAGTTTCTTCATGCGCTTTACACCGATATGACCCAAACGGCAGTGCCAAAAATAAGTTGCACTATCATTATTAACTTTGCATCTTTTGACATCAATATTATGAATATGTGTATCACTACGATCGAGATCCAACAAACTATTTTCATTGGGTGTATGACCATTTGAAGGTTTTATTCATGTAAACACTCTGACTTTAAATGAATAACCATATTGCAATAACATTATCAAATCATATTCATGCTCAACGCAAACACCAAATAACATTTATTTAGGTTTAACACTAATCCCGAAAGTATAGGGAGTGTGCGATGATGATCATATCAATCTTGGAACTACTTCCAACACTCATCGTCACTTCCCTTCAACTAGTCTCTGTTTATACGTAACTCCTGTTTGAGTTAATAATCTTAGCAACCGAACAAGTATCAAATACTCAGGGGCTACTATAAACACTAGTAAGGCACACATCAATAACCTGTATATCAAATATACTCTTGTTCACTTTGCCATCCTTCTTATCCACCAAATATTCAGGGCATTTCCGCTTCCAGTGACCATTTCCTTGCAGTGCAAGCACTCAGTTTCAGGCTTTGGTCCAGCTTTGGTCTTCTTCATGGAAGTGACAACTTGTTTGCCATTCTACTTGAAGTTTCCCTTTCTTTCCCTTTGCCCTTTTCTTGAAACTAGTGGTCTTGTCAATCATCAACACTTGATGCTCTTTCTTGATTTCTACCTTCGTGCGCTTTACACCGATATGACCCAAACGGCAGTGCCAAGAATAAGTTGCACTATCATTATTAACTTTGCATCTTTTGACATCAATATTATGAATATGTGTATCACTACGATCGAGATCCAACAAACTATTTTCATTGGGTGTATGACCATTTGAAGGTTTTATTCATGTAAACACTCTGACTTTAAATGAATAACCATATTGCAATAACATTATCAAATCATATTCATGCTCAACGCAAACACCAAATAACATTTATTTAGGTTTAACACTAATCCCGAAAGTATAGGGAGTGTGCGATGATGATCATATCAATCTTGGAACTACTTCCAACACTCATCGTCACTTCCCCTTCAACTAGTCTCTATTTATTCTGTAACTCCTGTTTCGAGTTACTAATCTTAGCAACCGAACAAGTATCAAATACTCAGGGGCTACTATAAACACTAGTAAGGCACACATCAATAAACTGTATATCAAATATACTCTTGTTCACTTTGCCATCCTTCTTATCCACCAAATATTCAAGGCATTTCCGCTTCCAGTGACCATTTCCTTGCAGTGCAAGCACTCAGTTTCAGGCTTTGGTCCAGCTTTGGTCTTCTTCACGGAAGTGACAACTTGTTTGCCATTCTACTTGAAGTTTCCCTTTCTTTCCCTTTGCCCTTTTCTTGAAACTAGTGGTCTTGTGAATCATCAACACTTGATGCTCTTTCTTGATTTCTACCTTCGTTGATTTCAACATCACGAAGAACTCGGGAATCATTTTCGTCATCCCTTGCATACTATAGTTCATCACGAAGTTCTAGTAACTTAGTGATGGTGACTAGAGAATTCTGTCAATCACTATCTTATCTGGAAGATTAACTCCCACTTGATTCAAGCGATTGAAGTACCCAGACACTCTGAGCACATGCTCACTAGTTGAGCGATTCTCCTCCATCTTTTAGCTATAGAACTTGTTGGAGACTTCATATCTCTTAACTTGGGTATTTGCTTGAAATATTAACTTCAATTCCTGGAACATCTCATATGGTCCATGACGTTCAAAACGTCTTTGAAGTCCCGATTCTAAGCCGTTAAGCATGGTGCACTAAACTATCAAGTAGTCATCATATTGAGCTAGCCAAATGTTCATAATGTCTGCATCTGCTCCTGCAATAGGTCTATCACCTAGTGGTGCATCAAGGACATAATTCTTCTGTGCAGCAATGAGGATAAACCTCAGATCACGAATCCAATCCGCATCATTGCTACTAACATTTTTTTCAACATAATTTTCTCTAGGAACATATCAAAATAAACATATGAAAGCAACAACGCGAGCTATTGATCTACAACACAATTTGCAAAATACTACCAGGACTAAGTTCATGATAAATTTAAGTTCAATTAATCATATTACTTAAGAACTCCCACTTAGACAGACATCTCTCTAGTCATCTAAGTGATCACGTGATCCAAATCAACTAAACCATGTCCGATCATCACGTGAGATGGAGTAGTTTTGAATGGAGAACATCACTATGTTGACCATATCTACTATATGATTCACGCTCGACCTTTCAGTCTCCGTGTTCCGAGGCCATATCTGTATATGCTAGGCTCGTCAAGTTTAACCTGAGTATTCCGCGTGTGCAACTGTTTTGCACCCGTTGTATTTGAACATAGAGCCTATCACACCCGATCATCACGTGGTGTCTCAGCATGAAGAACTTTCGCAATGGTGCATATTCAGGGAGAACACTTCTTGATAATTAGTGAGAGATCACCTTAAAATGCTACCGTCAATCAAAGCAAGATAAGATGCATAAAGGATAAACATCACATGCAATCAACATAAGTGATATGATATGGCCATCATCATCTTGTGCTTGTGATCTCCATCTCCGAAGCACCGTCGTGATCACCATCGTCACCGGCGCGGCACCTTGATCTCCATAGTAGCATCGTTGTCGTTACGCCATCTATTGCTTCCACGACTACCGCTACCGCTTAGTTGTCGTGATCACCATCATCACCGGCGCGGCACCTTGAGGGCGTTTTCATTTCATACAATAAAGCGACAACCATATGGCTCCTGCCAGTTGCCGATAACTTCGGTTACAAAACATGATCATCTCATACAAAAATATAGCATCACGTCTTGACCATATCACATCACAACATGCCCTGCAAAAACAAGTTAGACATCCTTTACTTTGTTGTTGCAAATTTTACGTGTAAGTGCATCTAGTGCCCCTTAGTGATTTTGGTGTATTGAAGACTTGTAGGCTAAGGGACTAATGTGTTTATGAGTGTACACAGGTCTATAAGTCTATGAGGAGTATGATATTTACAGAGAAAGTCGACCCCTAAAAATGAAGTTTTTCGACTGAAGACTTTGATATTCTGAAGACTTTCTGAAGACTTTGAAAGTGAAGAAATTGGTGTGACCTTGAAGACTTGGTATTCATTTGAGGAGCATGAAGCGTGAAGACTTCTGTTTTCGTAGTTTCATTTTCCCTTTCTTGAGTCATAGGAAACACCATACTGTTAAAGGGGGTCGAGGAAATACTAAGGAAAAATTTCCATGTGATGCTCAACTCAAAATCCTACACCTACCAATCCCTTCGAGTGAAGCCTTTGGAAATATCATACAGTTCAGTCAATTTCTTCAGCGATGAATCGAGGTTCTTACGGTCATTTGAGAATTTGTTACGACCGAGGAGTTAGGAATTCGCCGGTCGGATTGCCTACACGATGAGGAACATGATAGCCCTAAGGAATTTGAGAGTCAGATTTCCGATCGTTCTTTGTCTCTTGCGCCACCTGTCCCAAAATATCTTATCCACCTAACGGTCATATCATTGAAGGGCATTTATGTCTTATCATGTCGGGCTGCTCCCTAGGCTATAAATAGCCGCCCCCTACAACCACTAGCTGGTTGGCTGCTCCGAGAGAACTTGACACTTGTCATTTGAGAGCAACCCATCCTCTGAGGACTTTGAGCAAAAATCATCGAGTGGGGAAAAACCCAAAAACCAAACCCCAACAAACCCAAAGTGATTGAGCATCACTGAAGAGATTGATCCTGCGTGGATCCGACGCTTGTTACCTTTGAAGACTGTGCTTCTTCCAGACGGTTAGGCGTCATGGTCTAGAGCATCCAAGAGGAATTGTGGATCGCCGAGTGACCAAGTCTGTGAAGGTTTGGAAGTCGCCTGAAGACTTACCACAGTGATTGGACGAGGTCTATGTGACCTTAGTTCAAGGAGAATACGGTGAGGACTTGGTGTCTGAGCTGCATGCTCAGCGATCGGGTGTCCGGACTGTGTGTCCTCGAGTTTAAATACTCAGCCGCTCCAACCAGACGTACAACTGAGACAACAGTTGGAACTGGTCTACCAAATCATTGTCTTCACCAACCTAACTGGTTCTATTTCCTCAACTCTTTCATTTCCTCATTACTGTGTTGAGTGTTCGTTCATGTTGGGGAACGTAGTAATTTCAAAAAAATTCCTACGCACACGCAAGATCATGGTGATGGCATAGCAACGAGAGGGGAGAGTGTTGTCCACGTACCCTCGTAGACCGTAAGCGGAAGCATTATGACAACGCGGTTGATGTAGTCGTACGTCTTCACGATCCGACCGATCCAAGCACCGAACGTACGGCACCTCCGAGTTCAGCACACGTTCAGCTCGATGACGTCCCTCGAACTCCGATCCAGCCAAGTGTCGAGGGAGAGTTCCGTCAGCACGACGGCGTGGTGACGATCTTGATGTTCTACCGTCGCAGGGCTTCGCCTAAGCACCGCTACGATATTATCGAGGTGGACTATAGTGGAGGGGGGCACCGCACACGGCTAAGAGATCCAAGGGATCAATTGTTGTGTCTTTGGTGCTAGCCCTGCCCCTCTATTTATATGTTGAGCCCCGTGGTCGAAACTTGGAGCAAAAGCCTCCTCAAAGTCGGTTTTGCCCGAAAGGCAAGAGTCCCACTCGGACTCGAGGACCAAACGCCACAATCCTTGGCGTCTGACCCAGACGCCATGGGCCTCGGCGTCTGGCCCAGGGCCAGACGCCAGGGTCTCCGGCGTTTGGCCTCCTGGCCTCCGCAAAACTCCTTTTGCACCGACCTAAAGCCTCATGGGCTTGACCCCTTGGCCTAACCATATCATCCAATATATGAATCTTTACGTCTCGACCATTTCGAGACTCCTCGTCATGTCCCCGATCTTATCCGGGACTCGAACTCCTTGGTACATCAAAACATGTAAACTCATAATATAAGCATCATCGAAACCTTAAGCGTGCGGACCCTACGGGTTCGAGAACAATGTAGACATGACCTAGAACTATTCTCGGTCAATAACCAATAGCGGAACCTGGATGCTCATATTGGCTCCTACATATTCTACGAAGATCTTTATCGGTCAAACCGCATAACAACATCGTTGTTCCCTTTGTCATCGATATGTTACTTGCCCGAGATTCGATCGTCGGTATCCAATACCTAGTTCAATCTCGTTCTTCGCAAGTCTCTTTACTCGATCAGAACGCATCATTCCGTAACTAACTCATTAGCTACATTGCTTGCAAGGCTTATAGTGATGTGCATTACCGAGAGGGCCAGAGATACCTCTCCGACAATCGGAGTGACAAAACCTAGTCTCAAATCGCCAACCCAACATGTACCTTTGGAGACACCTGTAGTACTCCTTTATAATCACCCGATTCGTGGTGACGTTTGGTAGCACCAAAGTGTTCCTCCGTATGGCGGAGTTGCATAATCTCATAGTTACAGGAACATGTATAAGTCATGAAGAAAGCAATAGCAATATACTAAGCGATCAAGTGCTAGGCTAACGGAATGGGTCATGTCAATCACATCATTCTCCTAATGATGTGATCCCATTAATCAAATAACAACACATGTCTATGGTTAGGAAACATAACCATCTTTGATTAATGAGCTAGTCAAGTAGAGGCATACTAGTGACTATATGTTTGTCTATGTATTCACACATGTATTATGTTTCCGGTTAATACAATTCTAGCATGAATAATAAACATTTATCATTAAATAAGGAAATAAATAGTAACTTTATTATTGCCTCTAGGGCATATTTCCTTCAGTCTCCCACTTGCACTAGAGTCAATAATCTAGTTCACATCATCATGTGATTTAACACCAATATTCACATCTGTACGTGATTAACACCCATAGTTCACATCGTCATGTGACCAACACCCAAAGGGTTTACTAGAGTCAATAATCTAGTTCACATCGCTATGTGATTAACACCCAAAGAGTACTAAGGTATGATCATGTTTTGCTCGTGAGAGAAGCTTAGTCAGCAGGTCTGTCACATTGAGCCGTATGTATTTTGCAAATATTCTATGTCTACAATGCTCGCACGGAGCTACTCTAGCTAATTGCTCCCACTTTCAATATGTATCCAGATTGAGACTTAGAGTCATCTAGATCGGTGTAAAAAGCTTGCATCGATGTAACTCTTTACGACGGGCTCTTTTATCACCTCCATAATCGAGAAATATTTCTTTAGTCCTCACCAAGGATGTTCTTGACCAATGTCCAGTGATCTACTCCTAGATCACTATTGTACTCCCTTGCCAAGTTCAGAGCAAGGTATACAATAGGTCTGGTACATAGCATAGCATACTTTATAGAACCTATGACTGAGGCATAGGGAATGAATTTCATTCTCTTTTCTATTTTCTGCCGTGGTCGGGATTTGAGTCTTACTCAATTTCACACCTTTGCAACACAGGCAAGAACTTTTCTTTGACTGTTCTATTTTGAACTACTTCAAAATCTTGACAAGGTATGTACTTATTGAAAAAATTTATCAAGCGTCTTGATTTATCTCAATAGATCTTGATGCTTAATATGTAAGTAGCTTTACTGAGATCTTTCTTTTAAAGAACTCCTTTCAAATACTCCTTTATGCTTTCGGAAAAATTCTACATCATTTCGATCAACAATATGTTACTCACATATATTTATCAGAAAGGCGGTAGTGCTCCCACTCACTTTATTGTAAATACAGGCTTCTCCAAAAGTCTGTATAAAAACTATATGCTTTGATCAACTTATCAAAGCGTGTATTCCAACTCTGAGATGCTTGCACCAGTCCATAGATGGATCGCTGGAGCTTGCACATTTTGTTAGCACCTTTAGGATTTACAAAACCTTCTGGTTGCATCATATACAACTCTTCTTTAATAAACCCATTAAGGAATGCAGTTTTGTTTATCCATTTGCCAGATTTCATAAAATGCGGCAATTGCTAACATGATTCGGATAGACTTAAGCATAGATACGAGTGAGAAACTCTCATCGTGATCAACACCTTGAACTTGTCGAAAACCTTTTGCGACAATTGTAGATAGTAACACTACTATCAGCGTCCGTCTTCCTCTTGAAAATCCATTTATTCTCAATTGCTTGCCGATCATCGGGCAAGTCAACCAAAGTCCACACTTTGTTCTCATACATGGATCCCATGTCAGATTTCATGGCCTCAAGCCATTTTGCGGAATCTGGGCTCATCATGGCTTCCTCATAGTTCGCAGTTTCGTCATGGTCTAGTAACATAACTTCCAGAACAAGATTACCGTACCACTCTGGTGTGGATCTCACTCTGGTTGATCTACGAAGTTCTGTAGTAACTTGATCTGAAGTTACATGATCATCATCATTAGCTTCCTCTCTAATTGGTGTAGGATTCACAGGAACATATTTCTGTGATGAACTACTTTCCAATTCGGGAGTAGGTACAGTTACCTCATCAAGTTCTACTTTCCTCCCACTCACTTCTTTCGAGAGAAACTCCTTCTCTAGAAAGGATCCATTCTTAGCAACGAATATCTTGCCTTCGGATCTGTGATAGAAGGTGTACCCAACAGTTTCCTTTGGGTATTCTATGAAGACGCACTTCTCCAATTTGGGTTTGAGCTTATCAAGATGAAACTTTTTCACATAAGCATCGCAGCCCCAAACTTTAAGAAATGACAACTTGGGTTTCTTGCTAAACCACAGTTCATATGGTGTCGTCTCAACGGATTTAGATGGTGCCCTATTAAACGTGAATGCAACTATCTCTAATGCATGATCCCAAAACGATATTGGTAAATCGGTAAGAAACATCATAGATTGTACTATATCCAATAAAGTACGGTTATGACGTTCGGACACACCATTATGATGTGGTGTTCCAGGTGGCCTGAATTTGTGAAACTATTCCACATTGTTTTAATTGAAGACCAAACTCGTAACTCAAATATTTGTCTCCGCGATCAGATCGTAGAAACCTTTTTCTTGTCACGATGATTTTCCACTTCACTCTGAAATTCTTTGAACTTTTCAAATGTTTCAGACTTATGTTTCATCAAGTAGATATACCCATATCTGCTCAAATCATCTGTGAAGGTCAGAAAATAACGATACCCGCCGCGAGCCTTAACACTCATCGGATCGCATACATCAGTATGTATTATTTCCAATAAGTCAGTTGCTTGCTCCACTGTTCCGAAGAACGGAGTCTTAGTCATCTTGCCCATGAGGCATGGTTCGCAAGCATCAAGTGATTCATAATCAAGTGATTCCAAAATCCCATCAGCATGGAGTTTCTTCATGCGCTTTACACCAATATGACCTAAACGGCAGTGCCACAAATAAGTTGCACTATCATTATTAACTTTGCATCTTTTGGTTTCAATATTATGAATATGTGTATCACTACGATCGAGATCCAATGAACCATTTTCATTGGGTGTGTAACCATATAAGGTTTTATTCATGTAATCAGAACAACAGTTTATTCTCTTACTTAAATGAATAACCGTATTGCAATAAACACGATCAAATCATATTCATGCTCAACGCAAACACCAAATAACATTTATTTAGGTTCAACACTAATCCCGAAAGTATAGGGAGTGTGCGATGATGATCATATCAATCTTGAAACTACTTTCAACACACATCGTCACTTCACCCTTAACTAGTTTATGTTTATTCTGCAACTCCCGTTTCGAGTTACTACTCTTAGCAACTGAACCAGTACCAAGTACCGAGGGGTTGCTATAAACACTAGTAAAGTACACATCAATTACATGTATATCAAATATACTTATGTTCACTTTGCCATCCTTCTTATCCGCCAATCACTTGGGGTAGTTCCGCTTCCAGTGACCAATCCCTTTGCAATAGAAGCACTTAGTCTCAGGCTTAGGACCAGACTTGGGCTTCTTCACTTGAGCAGCAACTCGCTTGCCGTTCTTCTTGAAGTTCCCCTTCTTCCCTTTGCCCTTTTCTTGAAACTAGTGGTCTTGTCTACCATCAACACTTGATTGTTTTTCTTGATTTCTACCTTCGTCGATTTCAGCATCACGAAGAGCTCGGGAATTGTTTTCGTCATCCCTTGCATTATAGTTCATCACGAAGTTCTACTAACTTGGTGGTGGTGACTAGAGAATTCTGTCAATCACTATCTTGTCTGGAAGATTAACTCCCACTTGATTCAAGCGATTATAGTATCCAGACAATCTGAGCACATGCTCACTAGTTGAGCGATTCTCCTCCATCTTTTAGCAATAGAACTTGTTGGAGACTTCATATCTCTCAACTCGGGTATTTGCTTGAAATATTAACTTCAACTCCTGGAACATCTCATATGGTCCATGATGTTCAAAACGTCTTTTAAGTCCCGATTCTAAGCCGTTAAGCATGGTGCACTAAACTATCAAGTAGTCATCATATTGAGCTAGCCAAACGTTCATAACGTCTGCATCTGCTCCTGCAATAGGTCTGTCACCTAGCGGTGCATTAAGGACATAATTCTTCTGTGCAGCAATGAGGATAAACCTCAGATCACGGATCCAATCCGCATCATTGCTACTAACATCTTTCAATACAATTTTCTCTAGGAACACATATAAAAACATAGGGAAGAAAAAACATAGGGAAGCAACAAAGCGAGCTATTGATCTACAACATTATTTGCAAAATACTACCAGGACTAAGTTCATGATAAGTTAAAGTTCAATTAATCATATTACTTAAGAACTCCCACTTAGATAGAGATCTCTCTAGTCATCCAAGTGATCATGTGATCCAAATCAACTAAACCATAACCGATCATCACGTGAGATGGAGTAGTTTTCAATGGTGAACATCACTATGTTGATCATATCTACTATATGATTCACGCTCGACCTTTCGGTCTCCGTGTTCTGAGGCCATATCTGCATATGCTAGGCTCGTCAAGTTTAACCTGAGTATTCCGCGTGTGCAAAACTGGCTTGCACCCATTGTAGATGGACGTAGAGCTTATCACACCCGATCATCACGTGGTGTCCGGGCACGACGAACTTTGGCAGCGGTGCATACTCGGGAGAACACTTCTTGATAATTAGTGAGAGATCATCTTAAAATGCTACCGTCAATCAAAGCAAGATAAGATGCATAAAGGATAAACATCACATGCAATCAATATAAGTGATATGATATGGCCATCATCATCTTGTGCTTGTGATCTCCATCTCCAAGCACCGTCATGATCACCATCGTCACCGGCGCGACACCTTGATCTCCATCGTAGCATCGTTGTCGTCTCGCCAACTATTGCTTCTCGACTACCACTACCGCTTAGTGATAAAGTAAAGCAATTACAGAGCGTTTGCATTTCATACAATAAAGCGACAACCATATGGCTCCTGCCGATTGTCGATAACTCGGTTACAAAACATGATCATCTCATACAATAAAATATAGCATCACGTCTTGACCATATCACATCACAACATGCCCTGCAAAAACAAGTTAGACGTCCTCTACTTTGTTGTTGCAAGTTTTACGTGGCTGCTACGGGCTGAGCAAGAACCGTTCTTACCTACGCATCAAAACCACAACGATAGTTTGTCAAGTTGGTGTTGTTTTAACCTTCGCAAGGACCGGGCGTAGCCACACTCGGTTCAACTAAAGTGAGAGAGACAGACACCCGCCAGTGTAACATCCCAAATTTCCTATTTGGAATGTTTTACAATTATAGCTAAGCATCTAATGCATTCCTGTTTGAATTTGAATGCCATTTGAAGTTTCAGAGGATTTTGAGTTTTGAAATTTGAATTCAAACTTTGGCAAGTGGGAATCATTTCAAAAACTATGCCTGATAAATACTTGATCAAAAGTTTGAGAGGAGTAAACATGACACTCCAAAAATATCAGAGGAAGACATTGCCAAAAGTTTTGGATTCAAATCTAAATTTTATTTGAATTTGAAAAAATGGATTTTATAAAGTTTGGATTTTGCCTTTGGAAAATGTTCAAATGATAGGGAATATTCCCCTGATCATTTTGGTATATATACGTCCTATATAAAATATTTATATTTATTAAGTTATATCTGTTTTTGTTTTATTTAAAAAAATAAATTAAAAAAAAGAAAAAACCCCCCAGGCGCCAGCCAGGCCCCCTGGCCCAGCCAGCGCCGAAGCCCCCAACCAGCCAGGCCCACCGAGCCGGCCCAGCACCGGCCTCACCTCACACCCTCCCGAAGCCCCTTCGCGTCGGTCGCCCGCTCGCCCCGCACCCCTCTCTCTCTCTCTGGCAAGCAGGCCCCACCCCCTTCTTCAACCCCCGCCCCATGCCACGCCGCGCCGCCGCCGATCGCCGGATCCCGTGGGATCCGGGATGTCGATCTCCTCCCGATCGCCCCCCGATGCAAGGCCGAGGCCCCCGCCTATATAAGCCGGGTCCCCGCACCCCATTCCCCCCCTTACCCCCTCGCCGGAGCCCCTCCTCCTCTCTCACGAGCTCACCGGAGCCCGAGCCATCCGCCGCCATTTCCGTCGCCGCCGTCGCCCTACACCTCCCGACCTTCCTCGACTCCACCAAGCTCCCCTCGTCGCCCTCAAGACCACGGAGCTCTCCCGACCTCCCGACGACCGGAGCTGTCGGCACACTCGCCACCGCCGCCGCCCCGCCGCCGAGCGCTGGTGAGTCACCGAGATCTCCCCCGCCCGATCCCCAATCTACGGTGTAGATTAGACCCCAAAGAATACGCGTTCTATAAAAACCGCCTTGGTTCGACCGGTTTAGTCCGGTTAGTTTTTAAGTTAGGGTTTTATTTTTTTAGCCCGACCCGACTAGTTTAACCCTAGGGCCCGTTTAGTTTATTTTACGCTCAGTGCGTAGTTTAGGCCCATTAGGCCCTTTTTCTTTTATTTTCATTTTCTGTTTTAACAGAATAGTTCCTGTTTTGAAAAATTCATATCTTTTATTATGTTTAATATTTTTAGGTGATTCTTTTTTTGTTGGTTTGCAAATTTTCTATAGTTTCTGTAGAATATATATTTATCTATGTTAAAATTAATTAAAATTGCTTTATTTTAGTTTTAGTCAGAATAGTAAATCTGCTATAACTTGAGTTAAAAATTTATTTTGGATGATTCTTTATGTCCCAACTTTATTTTGGCATTGCCAAACCATAGGAATTAATTTGGGTATTTTAGGATTAATAAAAAATAGTTTTAAACAGAATCTTGTTAATCCTAATTAATTAACTAGCTACTGTTTTCCTATTAATTTAATTAGTAAATAAATTTATTTTAACATGTGATTGATTATTCTCGGATAGTTTCTGTCACTTTATAGGATGAACTTTTATTTATAATAAATAAAAGTTTTATTTTATTTTTCTTAATAGATTTGAATTAGGCCTAATAGGAGTTTCATAATAGGTTTTAAATTAATTCTTTTTATCCTAGTTGCTTAATGAATTCTTTTCTGTTAAGTTAACATAAAACCATGATTAGGTTATGTTGAGAAATTTTTTATTATATAAAACTATTTTTAGTTGTTGTTTGAAGTAGGAAAACTTGAGTTGACTTTTCTTTGAGTTTTCCCTTGGGTTTTGATTTGGTTGTTTTGGTGTGTTATGTTACTTTGTTATGCTATTGTGTTATGTGATCCTATGCTATATGCTTATTGTGATTTGTTTGTCTCGGTAGAGTTTCCGGAGTGCGAAGCTTGCTACTACGAATCTTTAGCTTACGAGGATCATCAGCAAGGCAAGTTTTGATCATGTTATTTTCTATACCTATGTTTTTGTGCATTAGAAATTGTCACCACCCCACCATGCATGCAGTAGTTGAAATTTTGAAGTTATTAATCTTGAGTAGTATCATGTGGTAGGATGAACCAATCCCCTTGTTACCATGACCCGGACTAAGTAGTTTACTTTGCTATGCTCGTGAGCGGGTTTTGGTTGAGTGAAATTCATAATAAAGATATGAGAGTCAATGATGATGACAAACCCCATGAACTATAAGAATCAAGATGGACTTGAATTCACTCTTTGGGTGGAGGGCGGTTGACGGGCACCTGGAGAACCCGGTGGTTGGCGGGATGCATGGAGAAGTGCCATGACATCTTGCGGAAAGCTTCACCCAGCCACGAAGAGAAGGATGGATGCCCCATGACCGGAAGCTTACTGTGCAGCCGCAAGCCATTATGGGCTCTGGCTGGGTTAACCCTAGTAGTGATCTTTGGCTGGGCGGTACTACGAGATGTAGAAGAACGGTAGGATTGGATGGGTACGGCGGTAGCGGAAGAACTCTTTGGAAGACCTGTTTCATTCGTCCGTCTTCAAACACCATGAAGTGCGAAGACTTAAAAGGAGGAATGATTCTTATGGGAAAGTCATAAACCTCTCGCAAAGTTTAAAGATCTAATCGATTAGCCGTGTCCCGATTACGGACAAATTGAGCCTCTGGAACTTGGAAGTATTGGATACCTCAACACTAAAACTAATGAATTAATTTGAGGGTTTATGACTTAATAATTTGGGAATGAGATTTTGGTTGGCGGAACCATCTCAATAACTACCAACAATTGTAGTAATTTTGCAAGCAAGTCCTTGTAGTAGGAGAAAATTGGCTTTTCGCAAAATGATGAAACTTAGAGCCCCACAGCCAAAATGCATATAGTGTTAGTAACTTTATTATTGTTATTCTTCATGACTTGCCAGCTTATTCAAAAGCTGACCTACATGGCTGCAACGTCTTATGTTGCAGAGGTATATTCGATCGGAGTGAGGCTACGCTCCGCGCTTGGCGATTGCCCTTTGGAGTCGGATGGACTCGCTTTACTTCTACGCTTCCGCAGCATTAGTAGTTTATTTCTCATGAGTTGGCTTTGAGCCGAATTTATTCTCTTGTAATAAAGACTCTATATGAGAATCGTGTAATAAAACTCAAGTGTGATTGAACTTTGATTACTTTATCGATGTACTGTGAGTACCAGCATGATTTTGGGATGGTACAGACACAGAGATTTGACCGATTTTGGGTCAGGTCGCTACAGAGATGGTATCAGAGCACACGCTGACCGTAGGATCGTAACCCCTAGGATCGGAAAGCCATAAGCAGAGACCATTTACTTTATATCCTTATCATTCCGTAATTCTCCCCTGTTCAATTCTGACTCTTCTCCTATTTTCAACATTCTAGATGGCGTCGAGTTCACCCCAGTTTTGCTACGGAGTTTTGCGGCCCGACGAGGCGATGCCCTTGGCGAGAAGCTGGTCCAGATGGTGAAGAAGCTGAAAATTGCTCTACCCTCGATCACCGGAAGCCAACCAATGCACTTCAAGCGGACACCGCTACAGGATTGAAGTGCATATCCTGTGGAGAACCCGGAGGACACACGGAGCCTATTGACTTTGAGTTCACCGACTTCAACTGGATCATCGGAAGGGACATGGCGATCTATCGTGCACTTGGACATCTCGAGAGGAGTACAGGCCGAGCTCGATCCCTCGGACCTCGCCATGGTTTCTCGCGAGCAAGGAATGGAGATATCATCCGCACCGTGGAGGACGACTCCACTCTCTTACATCCAGGACTTGGAGTGTCTCCTCAGAAGCGGGAGATTCAGACTCGCCCGTAACTCGAAGGCACACAGGAGGCTATTGTTCCGTGAACTGGAGCTGGAGGAGAAGGCACGCGCAGACTTCCTTGGCCATGAGGAAGAAGTCGCGGACTTCATGGAGACAGTCGACGACCTGAAGATGAAGCTTGCCGCGATAGAGGAAAAGATGGACTTGGGAGAGGACCTTTATCCGAGTGGAGACAATGGACCTCTCGTGAGTAATGATCAGGATTTTGAAGGGAGCTCCACTGAAGGAAGTCACAAGAGGAGGCGCCACAACAGAGGACGCAAGGATTATTGATGAAGACTTTTTAGTCGACCACCATGTTATTCTTACTTTTTTGTCGATCAGTTAGGCTGATATTTTCGATTAGTCATGAGCTTTTGTAATCGAGATTGAACCATGTTTGAGTGGAATGAATAAATGATTGGTGTGTTATGATTGTGCATTCATATGGGTAGTGTTATTTCTCATAGACCATTGTTCTATTCTAATTTTCTCATCCACTCCAAAACACGGATGCCTCCGAGGCGTGACTTTGGTTTCCGCGGAGCTCACCCAGCTGCTCCAAAGCAGCAGAATGCCCTCATGCAGCTACTCATCCAAAATCGAACAACAACACCAACAATCCACCGCCACCACCCCCTGTGGACAACTTGACTCGATTCCTGAGGCTGAATCCGCCAGTGTTCTCTAGTAGCACTGAGCCGATTATGGCTGATGATTGGCTCCGCAAAGTCGGAAGAGAGCTAATCACTGTTGGATGCACTGATGCAGAGAAGGTGCGCTTTGCCGCGCATCAACTTGATGGACCTGCAGCTTCTTGGTGGGAGAACTACACGCCACTTATCCCATTGGTGCCATCACATGGGATCAATTCCAGGAGGCCTTCCGCACCGCTCATGTCTCATTTGGAGCCATGAGTGCGAAGAAGCGTGAGTTCCGCAACTTACGCCAGGGAACCCGTCTTGTGGCACGATGCGTGGATGAGTTCAGCAAGCTAGCCCGCTATGCCCCCGATGATGTGGCCACAGATGCCATAAGCAGGAGAAATTTCTCGAGGACTCAACGACGAGCTGAGTATGCAGCTTATTGTGGCTACCTTCAACAACTACCGGGAGCTGGTAGACAAGGCCACCATACTTGAAGGCAAGCAGCAGCAGATTGAAAGCCATAGCGGAAGTACAGCCGGGGAAGTACAACTCGGGAGATCAGCGAAGCCCGTTATGCACCATACTCAGGAGGGCACACCCATCATAACCATGGAGGTCATAACCATGGAGGAAATGGGAACAACCGCAGCCAGGACAACAAGTCAAGCCATGGCAATGGCAATGGAAACGGTAATGGCAATCAGCATCGTTCTGCCCCGGCTCCGAAGGATCTGAGCCACATCACCTGCTTCAAGTGCCAGAAGACAGGGCACTATGCCACCGACTGCCCGGAGGCCAAGCAGAGGAATGGAAAGCGGCAATGGAGGCTCAGCGAAGAAGCCCAATCCGTTCCCTCGTGCTCGGGTGAACCACATTGGCGTGGAGGGCGTCTATGATCAGCCGGATAATCGTGGTTGGTAAGTTTTTATTGAATTCACGTTCAGTTTTGGTACTCTTTGATTCTGGTGCAACGCATTCATTCATATCAAGGGTAGTTGTGGAAAAGAACGGGTTGCCCACTAAAACCCTTAGAAGCCCTCTTCGCGTCAGTTCCGCAGGAGGGGAAATGATGGCAGGTTTAGGCTGCCATGCAACCCTCAACATCGGGAACCATAAATTTCCCGCAGACCTCATAGTGTTGGAAACCCAGACCTTGGATGTAATCCTAGGCATGGATTGGTTGACGAAGTTTGAAGGAACATAGATCGTGCTCAGAAGTCTATTCTCGCTCACCACCCCGAGCGTAAGAGGATCAAGTATGTAGCCAGCACAGCCGGATGAAGAATCAGTGCATTCCCTCACGGAGTTGTTCGGGAGGAAGTGCCAGTGGTGCAAGATTTTCCCGATGTGTTTCGGAGGAATTACCAGAATGCCACCGGACAGGACATTGAGTTTCGATTGAGTTATTGCCGGCACAGCCCCAATATCCAAGAGACCTTATCGGATGCCACCGAATGAGTTGAAAGAGATCAAGGATCAAATTAATGAGTTATTGGAGAAAGGATATATTCGGCCAAGCTCGTCACCTTGGGGAGCCCCAGTTCTTTTGGTAGAGAAGAAGGATGGAAGCTTGAAGATGGTTGTGGATTATCGTGCGTTGAACGAAGTAACCATCAAGAACAAGTACCCTCTACCGATGATTAATGACTTGTTTGATCAGCTAGTTGGAGCCAAGGTATTCTCTAAGATCGATCTTGATCGAGGTATCATCAGTTGAAGATCCGTGAAAAGGATATACCCAAAACAGCATTCACTACCAGGTATGGTTTATATGAGTATACCGTCATGTCATTTGGATTGACTAATGCTCCTGCATACTTCATGAATTTGATGAACAAGGTATTTATGGAATATCTGGACAAGTTTGTCGTGGTGTTCATCGATGATATACTGATTTTCTCCAAGAGCGAGGAAGAGCATAAGGAACATTTGCGTCTAGTTCTGGAGAAACTTCGAGAACATCAGTTGTATGCCAAGTTTAGCAAATGTGAATTTTGGCTGAAGGAAGTTGGATTCCTCGGACATGTTATTTCAGGAGAAGGAATAGCAGTTGATCCCGCCAAGGTTGAATCAGTCACCGATTGGCAGTCACCCACCTCAGTCAAGGAGATCCGCAGTTTTCTCGGACTCGCAGGATATTATCGGAGGTTCATTGAGAACTTCTCCAAGATTGCCAAGCCCATGACTGAGCTGTTGAAGAAGGAAGCCAAGTATATTTGGACCGAGGCTTGTGAAGCCAGTTTTCAGGAATTGAAGAAACGTTTGGTTACAGCCCCAGTGTTGATTTTGCCGGACATACACAAGGAATACCAGGTCTATTGTGACGCTTCTCGTCAAGGACTCGGAGGAGTACTAATGCAGGAAGGAAAAGTTGTAGCTTATGCCTCCAGACAGCTACGACCTCATGAGATGAATTATGCCACACATGATTTGGAGTTAGCAGCCGTAGTGCATGCACTCAAGACCTGGAGACATTTCCTCATCGGAAACCGTTGTGATGTTTACACAGATCACAAGAGCTTGAAGTATATTTTCACGCAGAAGGAATTGAACCTCAGGCAGAGGAGATGGCTAGAGTTGATAAAGGACTATGACATGAGATTGCATTACCACCCAGGGAAAGCAAATGTTGTAGCAGATGCTTTGAGCCGTAAGAGTTATGTGAATACTCTCACAGCAGGAGGACTACCCCAGGAGTTAGTCGATGACCTCGAGAGATCTCCGATCGGAGATAGTTCGAAAGGATATGTTGCAACTCTGGAAGTTCAGTCCACTTTGGCCGAAAGGATTCGTGAAGCCCAGAAGTCGGACAAGGAAATTGATGAGATAAAGCAAAAGATGGATGAAGGAAAAGCTAAAGGATTCCGTAAGGATGAACACGGAACTATATGGTTCGAGGATCGTATTTATGTGCCCAATGATCCCGAACTCAGGAAGCTAATTCTTCAGAGGCTCATGATTCACCGTACTCGATTCACCCGGCAACACCAAGATGTACCGGATTTGAAGGAAAGTTTCGGTGGGCGGTATGAAGAAGGATATTGCCGAGCACGTAGCCGTATGCGATGTTTGTCAACGAGTAAAGGCAGAACATCGAAGCCAGAGGGTTACTTCAACCTTTGCCGATTCCCGATTGGAAATGGGAGAAACTTGGAATGGATTTCATCACAGGATTACCCAGACCCGTTCAGGTTATGATTCCTTCGGGTAGTGGTTGATCGTTTGACCAAGGTAGCTCACTTCATTCCGTGAAGACTACCTATACCAGTGCTAAGTTGGCCAAGATATACATGACCAGGATCGTATGTCTGCATGGAGTTCCGAGGAAAATCGTGTCAGATAGAGGAACGCAGTTTACCTCAAAGTTTTGGAAGCAGTTGCATGAAACTTTGGGTACGAGGCTGGAATTCAGTACAACTTTTCATCCGCAGACAGATGGACAGACCGAGAGAGTCAATCAGATTCTGGAGGACATGTTGAGAGCTTGTGTGCTAGACTATGGGTCTAGCTGGGATGATAATTTGCCATACGCAGAGTTCTCATACAACAACAGTTATCAATCCAGTTTGAAGATGGCCCCTTTCGAAGCTTTATACGGAAGGAGGTGCAGAACACCATTGCTGTGGGATAGTGTTGGAGATCGATCACTTTTCGGTTCCGACCTTATCAGGGATTCCGAAGAGAAAGTCAAGCTGATTCGAGACAGACTCAAGATAGCACAGTCGAGACAGAAGAGTTATGCCGACAGTAAGCGCAAGGAAGTGACTTACGAAGCGGGAGACCGAGCATATCTTCGTGTGTCTCACGCCGTGGAATCAAGAGGTTTGGTGTCAAGGAAAGTTAGCATCCCGATTCATTGGCCCTACAAAATCCTCGAGCGTCGTGGAGAAGTTGCTTACAAGTTGGAATTGCGGAGGGATTGTCCGGAGTTCATGATGTCTTCCATGTTTCTCGGTGAAGAAGTGTTATGCCGACATGGCCGATGTTCCGTTGAGAGACACGGTGCCCTAGAGGCCATACAGCTTGCGGTGATCTGACCTACAAGGAGAAACCCGTCCGAATTCTCGAGACTGCAAGCGAGTCACCCGCAGCAAGGTCATCAAGTTTTGCAAGGTCTTTGTGGAGTCACCACACCGAGGAAGAAGCCACCTGGGAGCGCGAAGAAGACCTTCTTCGAGACCACCCGCACCTATTTGCTAGCCAACCCGAATCTCGAGGGCGAGATTCATCTTAAGGTGGGTAGGTTTGTAACATCCCAAATTTCCTATTTGGAATGTTTTACAATTATAGCTAAGCATCTAATGCATTCCTGTTTGAATTTGAATGCCATTTGAAGTTCCAGAGGATTTTGAGTTTTGAAATTTGAATTCAAACTTTGGCAAGTGGGAATCATTTCAAAAACTATGCCTGATAAATACTTGATCAAAAGTATGAGAGGAGTAAACATGACACTCCAAAAATATCAGAGGAAGACATTGCCAAAAGTTTTGGATTCAAATCTAAATTTTATTTGAATTTGAAAAAAATGGATTTTTATAAAGTTTGGATTTTGCCTTTGGAAAAATGTTCAAATGATAGGGAATATTCCCCTGATCATTTTGGTATATATATGTCCTATATAAAATATTTATATTTATTAAGTTATATCTGTTTTTGTTTTATTTAAAAAAATAAATTTAAAAAATAGAAAAAAAACCCCAGGCGCCAGCCAGGCCCCCTGGCCCAGCCAGCGCCAAAGCCCCCCACCAGCCAGGCCCACCGAGCCGGCCCAGCGCCAGCCGAGCCGGCCCAGCACCGGCCTCACCTCACACCCTCCCGAAGCCCCTTCGCGTCGGTCGCCCGCTCGCCCCGCACCCCTCTCTCTCTCTCTCTCTCGCAAGCAGGCCCCACCCCCTTCTTCAACCCCCGCCCCACGCCACGCCACGCCGCGCCGCCGCCGATCGCCGGATCCCGTGGGATCCGGGATGTCGATCTCCTCCTGATCGCCCCCCGATGCAAGGCCGAGGCCCCCGCCTATATAAGCCGGGTCCCCCACCCCATTCCCCTTACCCCTCGCGGAGCCCTCCTCCTCTCTCACGAGCTCACCGGAGCCGAGCCATCCCGCCGCCATTTCCGTCCGCCGTCGCCCTACACCCTCCCGACCTTCCCGACTCCACCAAGAGCTCCCCCTCGTCGCCCCGCACCCGCCGGAGCTCTCCCCCGACCTCCCCGACGACCGGAGCTGTCGGCACACTCGCCACCGCCGCCGCCGCTGCCGTCGGGCGCGGTGAGTCACCGGAGATCTCCCCGCCGTCCGATCCCCAATCTCTGGTGTAGATTAGACCTCAAGGGGTATCGTTTATAAAAAACGCCGGTTCGACCGGTTTAGTCCAGTTAGTTTTTAAGTTAGGGTTTTATTTTTTTAGCCCGGCCCAACTAGTTTAACCCTAGGGCCTGTTTAGTTTATTTTACGCTCAGTGCGTAGTTTAGGCCCATTAGGCCCTTTTTCTTTTATTTTCATTTTCTGTTTTAACAGAATAGTTCCTGTTTTGAAAAATTCATATCTTTTATTCTGTTTAATATTTTTAGGTGATTCTTTTTTTGTTGGTTTGCAAATTTTCTATAGTTTCTGTAGAATATATATTTAGCTATGTTAAAATTAATTAAAATTGCTTTATTTTAGTTTTAGTGAGAATAGTAAATCTGCTATAACTTGAGTTAAAAAATTATTTTTGGATGATTCTTTTGTCCCAACTTTATTTTGGCATTGCCAAACCATAGGAATTAATTTGGGTATTTTAGGATTAATAAAAAATAGTTTTAAACAGAATCTTGTTAATCCTAATTAATTAACTAGCTACTGTTTTCCTATTAATTTAATTAGTAAATAAATTTATTTTTAACATGTGATTGATTGTTCTAGGATAGTTTCTGTCACTTTATAGGATGAACTTTTATTTATAATAAATAAAAGTTTTATTTTATTTTTCTTAATAGATTTGAATTAGGCCTAATAGGAGTTTCATAATAGGTTTTAAATTAATTCTTTTTATCCTAGTTGCTTAATGAATTCTTTTCTGTTAAGTTAACATAAAACCATGATTAGGTTATGTTGAGAAAATTTTATTATATAAAACTATTTTTAGTTGTTGTTTGAAGTAGGAAAACTTGAGTTGACTTTTCTTTGAGTTTTCCCTTGGGTTTTGATTTGGTTGTTTTGGTGTGTTATGTTACTTTGTTATGCTATTGTGTTATGTGATCCTATGCTATATGCTTATTGTGATCTGTTTGTCTCGGTAGAGTTTCCGGAGTGCGAAGCTTGCTACTACGAATCTTTAGCTTACGAGGATCATCAGCAAGGCAAGTTTTGATCATGTTATTTTCTATACCTATGTTTTTGTGCATTAGAAATTGTCACCACCCCACCATGCATGCAGTAGTTGAAATTTTGAAGTTATTAATCTTGAGTAGTATCATGTGGTAGGATGAACCAATCCCCTTGTTACCATGACCCCGGGACGAAGTAGTTTACTTTGCTATGCTCGTAGACGGGTTTTGGTTGAGTGAAATTCATAAGAAAGATATGAGAGTCAATGATGATGACAAACCCCATGAACTACAAGAATCAAGATGGACTTCGGAATTCACTACTGGGTGGAGGACGGTTGACGGGCACCCTGGAGAACCCAGTGGTTGGCCGGGATGCATGGAGAAGTGCCATGACATCTTGCGGAAAGCTTCACCCAGCCACGAAGAGAAGGATGGATGCCCCATGACCGGAAGCTTACCTGTGCAGCCGCAAGCCATTATGGGCTCTGGCTGGGTTAACCCTAGTAGTGACGCTGGCTGGACGGTACTACGAGATGTAGAAGAACGGTAGGATTGGATGGGTACCGGCAGTAGCCAGAAGAACTCTTTGGAAGACCCTGTTTCATTCGTCCCGTCTTCAAACACCATGAAGTGCGAAGACTTAAAAGGAGGGAATGATTCTTGCGGGGAAAGTGCGCAAACCTCTGCAAAGTTTAAAGATCTAATCGATTAGCCGTGTCCCCGGTTACGGACAAATTGAGCCTCTGGAACTTGGAAGTATTCGGATACCTCAACACTAAAACTAATGAATTAATTTGAGGGGTTTATGACTTAATAATTTGGGAATGAGATTTTGGTTGGCGGAACCATCTCAATAACTACCAACAATTGTAGTAATTTTGCAAGCAAGTCCACTGTAGTAGGAGAAAATTGGCTTTTCGCAAAATGATGAAACTTAGAGCCCCACAGCCAAAATGCATATAGTGTTAGTAACTTTATTATTGTTATTCTTCATGACTTGCCAGCTTATTCAAAAAGCTGACCTACATGGCTGCAACGTCTTATGTTGCGTAGGTATATTCGATCAGAGTGAGGCTACGCTCCGCGCTTGGCGATTGCCCTTTGGAGTCGGATGGACTCGCTTTACTTCTACGCTTCCGCAGCATTAGTAGTTTATTTCTCATGAGTTGGCTTTGAGCCGAATTTATTCTCTTGTAATAAAGACTCTATATGAGAATCGTGTAATAAAACTCAGGTGTGATTGAACTTTGATTACTTTATCGATGTACTGTGAGTACCAGCATGATCTTGGGATGGTACAGACACAGAGATTTGACCGATTTTGGGTCAGGTCGCTACAGCCAGTCACCTTTAAGCAACGAGTGCTCACAGCGGTGAAACCAGTCTCGCGTAAGAGTACGCGTAATGTCGGTCCGGGCCGCTTCATCTCACAATACCGCCGAACCAAAGTATGACATGCTGGTAAGCAGTATGACTTGTATCGCCCACAACTCACTTGTGTTCTACTCGTCCAAATGACATCAACGCATAAAACCAGGCTCGGATGCCACTGTTGGGGAACGTAGTAATTTCAAAAAAATTCCTACGCACACGCAAGATCATGGTGATGGCATAGCAACGAGAGGGGAGAGTGTTGTCCACGTACCCTCGTAGACCGTAAGCGGAAGCGTTATGACAACGCGGTTGATGTAGTCGTACGTCTTCACGATCCGACCGATCCAAGCACCGAACGTACGGCACCTCCGAGTTCAGCACACGTTCAGCTCGATGACGTCCCTCGAACTCCGATCCAGCCTAGTGTCGAGGGAGAGTTCCGTCAGCACGACGGCGTGGTGACGATCTTGATGTTGTACCGTCGCAGGGCTTCGCCTAAGCACCGCTACGATATTATCGAGGTGGACTATAGTGGAGGGGGCACCGACACGGCTAAGAGATCCAAGGGATCAATTGTTGTGTCTTTGGTGCTAGCCCTGCCCTCTATTTATATGTTGAGCCCGTGGTGAAACTTGGAGCAAAAGCCTCCTCAAAGTCGGTTTTGCCGAAAGGCAAGAGTCCCACTCGGACTCTAGGACCAAACGCCACAATCCTTGGCGTCTGCCCAGACGCCATGGGCCTCGGCGTCGGCCCAGGCCGACGCCAGGTCTCCGGCGTTTGGCCCCGGCTCCATAAAACTCCTTTTGCACCGACCTAAAGCCTCATGGGCTTGACCCTTAGCCTAACCATATCATCCAATATATGAATCTTTACGTCTCGACCATTTCGAGACTCCTCGTCATGTCCCCGATCTTATCCGGGACTCCGAACTCCTTCGGTACATCAAAACATGTAAACTCATAATATAACTGTCATCGAAACCTTAAGCGTGCGGACCCTACGGGTTCGAGAACAATGTATACATGACCTAGAACTATTCTCGGTCAATAACCAATAGCGGAACCTGGATGCTCATATTGGCTCCTACATATTCTACGAAGATCTTTATCGGTCAAACCGCATAACAACATACGCTGTTCCCTTTGTCATCGGTATGTTACTTGCCCGAGATTCGATCGTCGGTATCCAATACCTAGTTCAATCTCGTTACTGGCAAGTCTCTTTACTCGTTCCGTAATGCATCATTCTGTAACTAACTCATTAGCTACATTGCTTGCAAGGCTTATAGTGATGTGCATTACCAAGAGGGCCCAGAGATACCTCTCCGACAATCGGAGTGACAAAACCAAATCTCAAATCGCCAACCCAACATGTACCTTTGGAGACACCTGTAGTACTCCTTTATAATCACCCGATTACGTTGTGACGTTTGGTAGCACCAAAGTGTTCCTCCGTAAACGGAGTTGCATAATCTCATAGTTACAGGAACATGTATAAGTCATGAAGAAAGCAATAGCAATATACTAAACGATCAAGTGCTAGGCTAACGGAAATGGGTCATGTCAATCACATCATTCTCCTAATGATGTGATCCCATTAATCAAATAACAACACATGTCTATGGTTAGGAAACATAACCATCTTTGATTAATGAGCTAGTCAAGTAGAGGCATACTAGTGACTATATGTTTGTCTATGTATTCACACATGTATTATGTTTCCGGTTAATACAATTCTAGCATGAATAATAAACATTTATCATGAAATAAGGAAATAAATAATAACTTTATTATTGCCTCTAGGGCATATTTCCTTCAGTTCATATCTGTGTTTGAAGACTTTGACTGAAGACTTTCTCAATTTCCTCAGTTTAATTCTTCAATTTGTTTGTCTTCATCTTGTGCTATCTTGTGTTTACGCTTTCTGTACTCTTTGATTGTCTTCATTTCATCATGATGACCATGCCCGCATTCTCTTATGCTTACTTCTGAGTACTTATTCCGCTGCAAGTAGTTCTTCACTTAGGAATTTCCTCACCGGCAAATTCCTCACTAAAGAATTCATAAAAATCGCCTATTCACCCCCCCCTCTAGTCGATATAACGCACTTTCACGCGGCACCTTGATCTCCATCGTAGCATCGTGTCGTTACGCCATCTATTGCTTCCACGACTATCGCTACCGCTTAGTGATAAAGTAAAGCAATTACAGGGCGTTTGCATTTCATACAATAAAGCGACAACCATATGGCTCCTGCCAGTTGCCGATAACTTCGGTTACAAAACATGATCATCTCATACAAAAATATAGCATCACGTCTTGACCATATCACAACACAACATGCCCTGCAAAAACAAGTTAGACGTCCTCTACTTTGTTGTTGCAAATTTTACATGGCTGCTATGGGCTGAGCAAGAACCGTTCTTACCTAAGCATCAAAACCACAATGATAGTTCGTCAAGTTAGTTGTTTTAACCTTCGCAAGGACCGGGCGTAGCCACACTCGGTTCAACTAAAGTTGGAAAAACAGACACCCGCCAGCCACCTGTGTGCAAAGCACGTCGGTAGAACCAGTCTCACATAAGCGTACGCGTAATGTCGGTCCGGGCCGCTTCATCCAACAGTACCGCCGAACCAAAATATGACATGCTGGTAAGCAGTATGACTTGTATCGCCCACAACTCACTTGTGTTCTACTCGTGCATATAACATCTATGCATATAACCTGTTCTCGGATGCCACTGTTGGGGAACGTAGTAATTTCAAAAAAATTCCTACGCACACGCAAGATCATGGTGATGCATAGCAACGAGAGGGGAGAGTGTTGTCTACGTACCCTCGTAGACCGTAAGCGGAAGCGTTATGACAACGCGGTTGATCTAGTCGTACGTCTTCATGATCCGACCGATCCAAGTACCGAACGTACGGCACCTCCGAGTTCAGCACACGTTCAGCTCGATGACGATCCCCGGACTCCGATCCAGCAGGGTGTCGGGGATGAGTTCCGTCAGCACGACGGCGTGGTGACGATGATGATGTTCTACCGACGCAGGGCTTCGCCTAAGCACCGCAATGATATGATCGAGGTGGAATATGGTAGAGGGGGGCACCGCACACGGCTAAGGAACGATCACGAAGATCAACTTGTGTGTCTATGGGGTGCCCCCAGCCCCCGTATATAAAGGAGTGGAGGAGGGGGAGGGCCGGCCCTCTCTATGGCGCGCCCTAGGGGAGTCCTACTCCCACCGGGAGTAGGATTCCCCCTTTCCTAGTAGAACTAGGAGTCCTTCCATGTAGTAGGAGTAGGAGAGAAGGAAAGGGAAGGGAGAAGGAGAAGGAAGGAAGGGGGCGCCCCCCCTCCCTAGTCCAATTCGGACTAGTCAATGGGGAGGGGTGCGGCCACCCTTTGGGGCCTTTCTCTCCTTTCCCGTATGGCCCATTAAGGCCCAATACGAATTCCCGTAACTCTCCGGTACTCCGAAAAATACCCGAATCATTTGGAACCTTTCCGAAGTCCGAATATAGTCGTCCAATATATCGATCTTTACGTCTCGACCGTTTCGAGACTCCTCGTCATGTCCCCGATCTCATCCGGGACTCCGAACTCCTTCGGTACATCAAAACTCATAAACTCATAATATAACTGTCATCGAAACCTTAAGCGTGCGGACCCTACGGGTTCGAGAACTATGTAGACATGACCGAGACACGTTTCCGGTCAATAACAAATAGCGGAACCTGGATGCTCATATTTGCTCCTACATATTCTATGAAGATCTTTATCGGTCAAACCGCATAACAACATACGTTGTTCCCTTTGTCATCGGTATGTTACTTGCCCGAGATTCGATCATCGGTATCTCAATACCTAGTTCAATCTTGTCACCGGCAAGTCTATTTACTCGTTACGTAATGCATCATTCCGTAACTAACTCATTAGCTACATTGCTTGCAAGGCTTATAGTGATGTGCATTACCGAGAGGGCCCAGATATACCTCTCCGACAATCGGAGTGACAAAACCTAATCTCGAAATACGCCAATTCAATATGTACCTTTGGAGACACCTGTAGAGCTCCTTTATAATCACCCAGTTACATTGTGACGTTAGGTAGCACACAAAGTGTACCTCCGATAGACGGGAGTTGCATAATCTCATAGTCATAGGAACATGTATAAGTCATGAAGAAAGCAATAGCAACATACTAAACGATCAAGTGCTGAGCTAACGGAATGGGTCAAGTCAATCACATCATTCTCCTAATGATGTGACCCCGTTAATCAAATGACAACTCATGTTTATGGCTAGGAAACTTCACCATCTTTGATTCAACGAGCTAGTCAAGTAGAGGCATACTAGTGACACTTTGTTTGTGTATGTATTCACACATGTATCAAGTTTCCGGTTAATACAATTCTAGCATGAATAATAAACATTTATCATGAAATAAGGAAATAAATAATAACTTTATTATTGCCTCTAGGGCATATTTCCTTCAATTAATACATATAGAACATTCAAAACAGATAATATAATAGCATGGAACAATCAAAAAATATAGATATGTTGGAGACTTATCAATGATGAATCCACCCGGCGGCCACGGCCTGCAAGCTGCCTGGAGCCAGTAGAGGGTCGGGTCGCCCGCCAGCTTCTCGCCGTCGCCGCAGCCCTAGGGGTGTGCACCCTCGCCTGGCTACGCCAACTGCGACACGCACGGCGGATTCAACCCCAACATCACCTTTTCGAATGGTCAGTGCGCCTCACCCTCCGATCCGAACCCCGACCAGCGCACGCCCTCGCCCGTGTTCGCCGGCGTCCAGTACCCCCTGTACACCTACTCATCGCCTCGCCGACGCCGCCTCTGCGCCGTGGCGCCCTGCACTTCTCGCAAGCCTCGTCGTCGCATTTTGGCAACCCCGGCGCGACGGAAGCCGACATGGACGAGATTATCATGAGCGGCTCGATTGTCGCCGCCGCCTCCCCCGGGTTCCAGGCGCAAGACGATAGAATGGACGTCGCCGGCGACATGGACGACGAGCTCGACTACGGCGAGCAGAAGGAGGAGGAGGAGGAAGAGGAGGAGGAGGAGGATGAGCCGGCGCCTACGCCGGCGAGGAAGGGGAAAAAGAAGAACCGGGGGACCAGGAACGGCGAGCCACGCGGCAAGTGGACGTCCAAAGAAGACGAGTGCCTCGCCGAAGCATGGAAGACCGTCTGCCTCGACCCGATCACCGGCACGAACCAGAGCGCCGACACTTACTGGGAGCGCATCAAGTCGGAGTTCGACGAGCGCAAGTTGGTTGACCCCTACTTCGCCACCATCCACATGAAGCGCGGCTCGAAGGCCATGGCGAACCATTGGGCGATCATCCAAACAGCGTGCAACAAATGGCATGGGATCGTCGAGGAGATCACGGCTCGCCCGGAAAATGGCGCCAACGTCGAGGGTCAGGTATGTACAGACGCCGGCTCACGCTTCTTTTTGCCGTGTGCGTCGCTAACACTAGTTCTTCGGCGCAGATGGTTTGGATGTTCGCCACGTACCACAGGGACAGCAACACCAACCAAGAGTTCAGGTACCTCCACATGTTCTCCCGGATCGAGAAGTGCGAGAAGTGGGCGGATGTCCGGCACACCCTCGCCAAGGCCAAGGAGACATACAAGCCGGACGCGCCCACGCCGGGGGCGGCGGACGGGCGCACTGACGGGCAACAAACGAGCTAAGACGGCGAAGGACGCCGCACCAGCTACCGAGCGCGTGCACGCGTCCGTCGAGTAGTGCATCACTGACGCCAAGAACCGCGCTGCCCAGAGGGAAGAGAAAACCGAGGTGCGGTGGTCGACGTTGATGACGAAGAACGTCGTCAAGCTCGACCTACTCCGGACCAACGTCGTCGTGAAGAAGAGGAACACCAACCTGGCATTCCTGATGGGGGCGGACATGTCGATGATGGACGAGCAGGTCAAGGCGTGGTACCTGGCGGAGCGCGGCCTCATCTTAAACCAGATGCCGTCGACGACCGTGCCAGCTCCCACGCCGAAATCGACGCCGCCGCCAAGCCCGACTGATGATGCCTCCACGACGCCCAGCACAGAAGCAACGCCGACGCCGACCAGCCTGAGCACGCCGACTCTCGCCAGTCCGACGCCGGAGGAGCGCGCCGCCGTTTGATGCATTGCCTATGCATCACCTTCCTTTTGAACGCCAAACTTTCACGTATGATTGATCGCCGAACTGTGGCATGGTGATCGCCGAACTTTGTGGCAGGCAGCCGTTGATCGCCGAATTTGTGGTGTTTTTCTGGGTAACGGAAAATGTCAAATTTGAATTTATACGGGTCTTGGGGCCGAAACCTGAGGACGTGGCTGGAAACTAGATCGTCCCAAGGCCAAAAAACGCAGGCCGGAGGGCTAAACTACAGTCGCCGAGTGCGTCTGGGGCCGAACGAGTGGAGATGCTCTTACAACTGCTCATCCTGTGGCGCCTTTGGGGCTTGATGAAGCGGTCGGTCGACACGTTCGTACTAAGGCTAACTCCACCGCGCGACCCCAAACGGATGTCCGTTTTGTCCGGATTCTGTCCGTTTGGATAGGGATTTGGGGTCGTGTCCGGGCGTGTCCTGGGATGCGGTGGCCGTGCGCCCAGCGCGCGGACGCATCCCGGCCGCATCCTGTCCGCGTATATTTCTTTGCAAGTCCTTAACTTTATTTCATCATTCATTTTTGGTACATGAAAAATACATCACCACATTTTGACTAGTAAAGCAAGACCAAAGAAAACAAGAACCACAAGAATATATTTTAGAAGATACCCAACTTCCATAACTGCTCCCTTGAGTTGGGTTAGGGCCTTCTCCATGCACTCGTTGTTGATCTGTGGAGGAGGCTCGATCTGGCATCCTCCTTTCTTCTTTAAGCCAGAAGTCGATGTTTCTTCCTCACACCTAGTCTCGTGTCTAGCCTCTAATCTAGCAACAAGTGCACTTGTCTCATTTACAGTCTCTATGCTAGCTAAAAGTGCACGAGCATGTACTAAATTTCGCTCTATCAATATATCGATGTACTCTTCTTCCCAATACCAAAACTTGCATCCATTCTACACAATAAATTTGAAGTTAGCACAACTAGTCAAATCTAGAGCACAAAACCGAAACTAAAAAAAGCGCATACCCCATCGTTTAAGCACTTGATGAACACCTATCCGGGATGTTCCGGCGTTGTAGACACGCGGCGCACGACCATCCTTAGGCAGTGGTCGCACTTAAATGAGTGGCAACGGTGCGCCGGCGAGCTTTTGGGCAAGCACCGAGTCCGGCCGACCACCATTCGTGTATCTGCCGGCGGACCACCGTCGGTGCAGATCCGAGCGGCTAGAGGAGGAGCCACTGCCTGCATGTGGCCTTGCGGCCCTGCCAGGGCCTTCCGGCGAGGTGCCCGGCCAGTCCATGGCGCGGCCCGGCCTCCCACAGCCGGCCGAGCTCAAGACCGACCGGATCCGCCCCAAAACCGGCCGGCGGGTGCGCAAACCAGGTGGCCGTGGTTGGGTAGCTCGGCGGCGCCGAGGGGAAGGGGCTGGGCGAGCTCGCGTCCGAACTGCACGGCTGCAATGGCACCGACGGCGGCGGCAGCGAGGAGAAGAGTGAGGAAGAGTGGAGGGGGTGCGGCCGGAGGGAAGGAGGGGGTGGATAGAAAAAGGCCCGCCCTATGCCACCGACAGGCGGGCCAGGGGAGGACATGCGCAGACGACCCGCGCGTCCGCGTGGTGTCCGTTTCACCCCAAAAGCGGCGCAAACTTGGGCCGCGGATGGGTCAAAAAATGGACACAGAACGGACAAAAGTCTGTTTGCTCCCACGTGCTGAGCCGCCTCGTTTGTTCCTTAGCCCAAACAGACGGGCCCGGACAGGATAAAGCAGCGGTGGAGTTGGCCTAACGTCAGGCCAACTCCACCGCAAGACCCCAAACGGACGTCCGTTTCATCTGGATTTTGTCCGTTTGGGGAAGCAATGGGTGCCAAAACGGACATGCATGTCCGGATGCAGGTGAAGGCGCCCAGCGCGCCAACCGACATCAAACGGTCTGCCTCGACAACGCGCCCACGCCTGCACCTCGCCTGCCAGCGAGC
This sequence comes from Aegilops longissima, assembly GCA_021605205.1. NCBI lineage: Eukaryota > Viridiplantae > Streptophyta > Magnoliopsida > Poales > Poaceae > Aegilops > Aegilops longissima. Next base: position 101,027,963 of record CM038682.1, on the reverse strand, counting down.
TCGTGCTCTCGCTCGCCGGTGCGCCCGTGCGGTCGCCGTGGCATCTCGTCGCCGCGCCGGGCAGAGGAGGGAGGAGGAAGAGCATCGAGTCGCCGTGGCATCTCGAGTCGCCGCGCGCCAACGCCTCCACGAGCGGCTGGGAGGCCGCTGACGCTCCCAGCGCCTGGCCACCTGCGGTGGCGCGCCCGCCTGGGTGGGCGCCCGCGCCAGCGCCACAGCCGCCCGCTGTGGTGGCGCGCCCATAGCGTCGGCGCGCCGCCGCCCCCCTTTCGCGCGCCCGATGACGCTTATGGCGCGGCGCGGAGGAGGAGTCGGCCGCCCCTCCCGCCACTGCAGCCGCCCCAGCCACCAGTTGCGCCTACGGCGGGCGGTGCTACAACCACCAGCGCCAGCAGCATCGCCGCGTTCGGCGGCACTGTCGCCGGCCCCTTCGCCCGCCCGTGCGCTCGGGCTCACCGCCCTAGCTTTGCGCCCGGTGCTCCTGCCTTGCCGGAGCTCGTCGTGTAGGCTAGCGGCAGCACGTAGCGGGCATCCATGGCCGGGAAAAGGAGAAAAAGGAGGAGAGAGGGGATGGGTGGGCAGAGATTCCTTTTTATTTGTATGACAGGCGGGCCACACTGCACATGCAAGCGGACCGAGGCGGACGAGGAGTGGCCAGAGAGTGTCCGTCTGTGTCCGCTTCGGCCCCAAAACAAGACCAACTTTGGTCCAGGGATGGGGTGAAACAGACACGAAACGGACGAAAAAGCAAAATGAGGTCTGCCGCTGGACCGTCTGATTTGTCCTTTTTACTCCAAACGGACAGGGACGGACAGGATAGGGTCGCACGGTGGAGTTGGCCTCACTAGTGTACTGGAGCGGCCGCGGACGGTCGAGAGCCATGGCTACTGCCTAGCCTACCGGGAGTGATGGGTACTACCATACCATTGCAGCATGTACCAATACCGGGGCGCCAGGCAACGGACGGGCGGGCCCCGCACCTCACGGCGATGACCACGGCTGCCGGTGCTAGCCCCAGGACGACCAAAGAGGGAGGAGTGTTTTTTCCCCAGGTGAGGGAGGAGATCTTAATCGAGATTATACAGAGGAAAGGGAAAGATTGGGAGCACCGTACGTGCATGCGGTAGCATCCATGGCATAAAGAGAGGGAAGCACTCTTACCACCACTAGTCCACAACTACACTTCGTCCTCCTGACCTCCTCCTCCTCTATCCGGGCAGCACCGCAGGGAGAAGGAGAAGAGGATAGGAGAGAGGGAAGGGCAAGGCAGCAGGAGCAAGGCGAGAGAGAGGGATGGGGCGCGGCAAGGTGGAGCTGAAGCGGATCGACAACAAGAGCAGCCGGCAGGTGACCTTCGCCAAGCGCCGCAACGGGCTCCTGAAGAAGGCGTACGAGCTGTCGGTGCTGTGCGACGCCGAGGTCGCGCTCATCATCTTCTCCACCCGCGGCCGCCTCTTCGAGTTCTCCACCTCCTCATGGTACGCATCTCTGATTCCGCTCCGATTTGTTTGTTTCAGCCGAAAATCTTCGCTCTTTTTTTTTACTGCACCACAAGATCTTCTCCAGGCATGTAGATGTAGCTAGGCCGCAGGCGGACGGCCGCTAGGGGATGGTAGCCTCCCCTCATCTTCTTTTTTGCTGTTTCGGGGAGGGAATGATTTCGCTGTTGCGTCCTTCTTTCCAATCATCGCTCTGGGTGTGAGATGCGTTTCCCCTTTCCTCTTTTGGTGTTCATGCTCCAGATCGACAAATCAGAGCTATATATGTGGAATCAGAGCTACTACTTGCTTTGCCATAGCTAGCGTCTCCAGATCTGGGCAAACACACATATACTAGTAGTACTTTTTCCCATTCCAGAACCCCACAAACTATTTCATTTCTTCTTCTTCTCTGCTGGCCTGTTGCCTGGCTCACAAAAAAATCAGTTAGCTAGCTAGTTATTCTCTTGCATAATTGATTGATTTTATGCATGTTTGATCTGATCTTCCGTCCATGCATTGCGTTGGGGAGTTCTTGGGAGATCTGGCTCCCTATCTCTATCTCTCTGCTGTGTGTGTTGCTCCCTGGCCAGGAGGAGATTCTCCTGTTTCATTGGGAGCCAATTCTACTGTTCTATCGAGGCCTCTCACCTCTCTCGCCGTCTTGTCTGGGTGAGTCAGGCCATAGTACGTGCATCACAGCACGCGGCCAGGAGAGCAAAAGTAACGGAGAAAACGACATGTATGTACTCCATCGGTGTGCTCGTCACTTGGTCAGAACCCATCAAGGTGCTGTCCTATGGCCATGAAGGAGCAGTGCCATGTTCTCCGCATGTGAACCGACGAACAAATTCACCGGCTAGTAGGTAGCAGCAGTGCGTTTTGGCCGTAGACATTTGACAGACAGGTGTACGTACGTACCTGATCGTCGTCCGCTGGCAAGAGCTTAATATCATACTAGCATAGTACTCCGTCGGTAAACAAATATATAAAAGTGTTTAGATCACTATATTTCTTTATAGAGGGAGTATTTGGTACCGCTCGTGCTTTCGTGTCATTATTATGCCATAATCTCATGCGGCTCTAAGCAAACACTTTATAGAGGAGGATGTCGTGGTTTTAGTTCAAATGGATGGTAGTGTGTGCAGCTTTGTGACTGCAGGAGGAGAAATAATACCACCCCTTCCTTCCTAATTACACGTGACACGGTGTCTAACATATGTTTTTAACCGTCATTCTTTAATATGCACATGTTATTTGAGAAACAAACGAAGGGAGTGGTAAGAGATTTGGGAGAGAAAAAATCATCGCAGAGTTTCATGTTGAGGAAAACATCCTAGTTTTCTTACTAACTTGTTTATCGGCAAACGCCATAAAAACACAGATGTTCACAGGCATAAACACTCACCCTTGTGAATGCACGCACATACCTCTTACCTCTATGAGCACCTCTGGCAGATTGAGCCGGTAAACCTTGAGATTGACAAAGTCAATATAAACGTCTCGTAGTCGATGAAAACATTGTTTCCAGGAAAATACAAGCACCCTGCTAAGCTTAAGATCTGAGCCCAAGAGTGTTGGTTCCACCAAAGGAACCTACCATACCTAAACTAAGCTTAGTAACAATCTCGTGTGCATTGATTAAAAAGATGCGATCACAAATTAGACCAGCTTCGAGGTTAAGCTATGTTAAACTGCCATGTATTTCTCGACTACCAACATGTGTAGTGACCAATATCTTAATTTACTATCAAAATAAGCTCAAAATTATTTTGTACTAAATCAATGACAATTAATATGGATCGGAGAGAGTATCAAAATTATGTAGAAAAAAGGACATGAATATGCTAATGTAGTATTTAGCTGTCATGATTTCCGGAACCAGTGTGCATGGTTTTGCAGATATGACCATTTGCACACCTCAAGTTTTTTTAACATGAATTAGAAGATAAAAAAAAATTAAAGGTGCACATATCCCCCAAAAAATATATAAAAGGTGGACAAAAAATGGGGGAAATTCTTATGAGGTGTAAATATTAAATCCATTATAATGTTAGTGGTATCATTACCTCTGCCCAAAGGGCGTCCACATGTGTAGAAATTCTTGTGGTTAAAATCCTATAAAAACGTGCTCCTCCATGCTTCCACGATGATATTACTTCATCCTTGCCCTAGAAATCAATCGATTCCTCTTCTCTTTCTTACTGTTACGCGGGAAGGCTTTTGTTGTTATTGTCGAGAATTTTCGGCACATTGACAAAGGTACAAAATTATAAACAATTGAGGACAAAATTATCTGGCAAATCGTTGGTTAGTGGCACGTAAATCAGTTAGTGCAAGAAACAAAAAAATCAGTCGAGAGATACTTTCTTTCTTCTGTTACAAGGAGAGATACATGCAATCAGGAGAGATATACTTTTCTTTTTTTAAAGGGCTAAGAATGAAATTAGGAGAATTAGAATAAATGCATATTATATTGTGGAATTTTATAAAAAACAAATACACCTAAGGGGGGAGGATCTAGCATCTTCGTTTTTGCTAGCTAGATTGTACTATCCCTACTGCTCCATTGGAAACCCCGTTGATTCTACTTTCTTCCAGCGAGGCCTCCCCGCCTCTCCCCGTCCTGTCTTGTCCGGCCAGGCGCCGTACGCGCACGCGGCCGCAGCAGCTAGGTGAGAGGTGGACGGAAAAGTATTCCGAGAAAATGAGATGCATCGATGCGCTCGTCAGGGGTAGAGCTTTGCCTTTGACAGACGGAAGGTGAAATGAAATGCGTAGCCCAGCCTACCCGTCCAATACAGGCAACTCCTACACGCCAGCCCAAACGAACGGGTGCGCGCTTTGTGTAATTTTCATCTGTCGGTCGGACGAAGGTGCGCGTCTTTTTTTTTAATTTGGGTCGGCAGGTGCGTCCAATGGGAGGCATAAATATTTTTACCGATGTAACTGGTACTGACTTAATTAAATATAATTGTACATAAATGATCGGTCAAATGCGGGCCAAAGTTCACTTAACATGACTATAAATTAAAAAATATAATAAACACACGCACGCTGCCCTAGTAGACCTCCTTGTCCTTGCCCTTGCCATCGTCATCATCGCCACCGGTGAGGTCGATGAAGAAGGGAGGCGGCCCAGCCCAACCGAACGCGGCTTGATATGTCGCCAGGGCAGCCTTCTTCGGCGTCTGCTGCGGCGGCGGCAGTGCGGTGAGGCGGGCGCGCTCCTCCTTATCCTCCTCGCGCCGTAGTGCCTTCTCGCGGCGTAGCTGCTGCTCCCGGCGCATCTGGTGCTCGGCGTCGGCCCCCTCCTTCGCGATCCAATGCACCTTCTAACGCTCAAGGTGGGTCGCCTCCTTTTCGGGCGTGAAGGCTAAGTAGCAGGGAGGCGCGCTCACCCACTCGCGGAGCTCGCCGGTCCACGAATAGGACTCGTCAGGCCAAGTGGGGGGCGGCGGAGACCGCTTACGCGTGGGCGTGCTCAGCCTTGGGCTCGACGAGGGGTGGCGCCGGTGATGGTGGCGACACGAACAAGGGCGCGCGGACGGAGTCCCCCGCCGTGGACAAGGCAATCGCTTGCTCCAGCCCGTCCCAATGGGCGTCCTCCTCAAGCCGGCTCGCGTCTAGCGTGTGCTGCAGGGCCTCCTTGAGGGCGGCTTGGTACTCCGCCTCTGCCTTATCCTACTCATACTCTGGCAATACCTGTGGGGGCGGCGGGAGAACGTCGTGGTAGATGTGGACGCCATGGAGGCGCTCGTTCTCGTGCTCTAGAGCAAACCAGCACTCCCAGTTGGGAGAGTCTGGCGCGTAGGCACGCATGGCGCGCTGCTCCGGCGTAAGGAGCTCGCGTCGCCGGGAAACCTCCTCTGTGTGCGCCCACGCGGACCACGGCCACCCCAGAATGGGGATGCGCTGCGGGTCCAAATGCCAGTCGTGCAACAAGGTCACATCTGGATATGGCAGGGGTTGGCGTTACTCCCAGTGCCACTGCGCCTGGTAGATTGGGATTTACAGCCGCTCTCGCTCCCGCGGTGGCGTGCCGCGTCTAGCTGGCGGAGGTGGAGGAGGGAGCGCACAGGAAGAGCTCGCTCTGGCGCTGAACCTCCCCTTCCTCCATCCCTTCCCGCTGAAGATGACCATGGCTTTGCTACGGTTTGGGGGCATGGCTACCGTTTTCTGGTCGCCGGCGAGGGAGCAAAGGTGGCCAGATGTGGGCGGGGCAGTGGATGAGGCCGGCCCCGCCACACGCGTCTCCTTAAAAAGGACAGGCACGTCGCCCTTCCACATACTGCCAGGCGGGCCCTCAATAGGTGGCCGTGTTAATTATGACCGCTTAGGTTGTTGGCCGGCCACCATGTGGGCCATGGAGGACACTGAGAGGACGCACGGCATGTCCGCTTCGCGTGCGCACAGACGCATTTCAGGCGTAAATTTAGACCGAAAATGGTTCCGCGCGGATCCACACACTGCCAGGCGGGCCCTCAATAGGTGGCCGTGTTAATTATGACCGCCTAGGTTGTTGGCCGGCCACCATGTGGGGCCATGGAGGACACTGAGAGGACGCACGGCATGTCCGCTTCGCGTGCGCACCGACACATTTCAGGCGTAAATTTAGACCGAAAATGGTTCCGCGCGGACGAGAAGCGAACGGGTTTTGGGAATGGGTCGGCGCGTTTGGCTATCATTTTTGTCCGTGACGACCAAAATGAACGTGGACGGATGAATGGGTCGCCCGGTTGGAGTTGCACTTAAGAAAAGTAGCAAACACGTCGAATGCGTAAATATTAGAGCAACTCCAACACACTAACCCATTTTGTTCGCGTGCGTGTCCATTTGGGTCAAAACAAACACAAAATCGGCCCAACACGCCAATCCAAACGGATGCGCGTCCGCTTTTCGTCCACCTAGCGACCCATTTCAGACCTAAATTTGGGCCTCATTTGCTTCGGCGCGGACACGAGGCGAACGCACGCGACGCTCGCCTACTCCTTCCTCTGGCCCGCTAGTTGGTGCCATATAGGCTAGTCTCTTCCTCACATCGACAACAAGTACCCGGCCGCCCCACCCCGTCGCTGTCGCTGCCCAATTCCAGTGCTCTCGCCTGCCGTCCACATCCACATACCTCTCCCACAGCACGTCACCTTCCAACGCTGCCTTCACCACCTCCTTGCCGCCGGGCGACCGTAGCTTCCCGACATCACCGCCAGCACCACCTCGTCCTCCCTCTGCTACTTGTGAGCTGCGTTGGGATTTCCCCGAAGAGGAGAGGATAATGCAGTACAGTAGAGATAGGTATTTCCCTCGGTTATGAAACCAAGGTTATCATATCCAGTAGGAGAACCAAGCAATGACTAGTTAACATCACGTGCACACAAACAACAAATACTTGCAACCTAACGCGAACAATGGGTCTTCAATCCCTTGACAGTTACGAGCAAGGTTAAATTGTATAGTTTTTCATAGATAGATCGGACACAAATATGCTATAGTTTTCACTAGAGACTTCTCTTTTGAAAATAATATACGGTGGGTAAACAAATTACTATTGGGCAATTGATAGAAAAGCAAATAACTATGACGATACCCAAGACACTGATCATACATAGGCATCACGTCTGAAATAAGTAGACCGAAACGATTCTGCATCTACTACTATTGCTCCACACATCGACCGCTATCCAGCATGCATCTAATGTAAGTTCATGGGAAAACGGAGTAACGCCTTAAGCAAGATAACATGATGTGGACGAGATAAACTCACGTATGAATAAACCATATCTTTTTACCCTTAATAGCAATGATACATACGTGTCATGTCCCGTTCTGTCACTGGCATTAAGCACCGTAAGATCGAAACCATTACAAAGCACATCTTCCCATGGCAACATAAATCAATCTAGTTGGTCAAACCAAACCAATAATTCGGAGAAGAAATACGAAGCTATATTAATCATGCATAGATGAGTTCAGAGAAAACTCAAATAATATACATGGATAGATCTAATCATAAACTCACAATTCATCGGATCCCAAAAAACACACCGCGAAAAGTCAATACATCGAATAGATATCTAAGAACACCGAGGAGACCATTGTATTGAAGATCAATTAGAGAGAAGAACCGATCTACCTACTAACTATGGACCCATAGGTCCTTGGAAAACTACTCAAGCATCATCGGAGAGGCAGCAAGTATGATGTAGAGCCCCTCCGTATCGAATCCCCCTCTGGCAGAGTGCTGGAAAAGGCCTCCAGATGGGATCTCGTGGTTCTGAAATTTACGGTGGCGGACAAAGTATTTCGTAGAATCCTCTGTTGGTTTCACGATTTTAGAAAAATTTTAGAGGCGGAGTTAGGTCAAACGGAACATCATGGGCCCCACAAGCCACTAGGACGCGCCTACCCCATGGTCGCACCCTGGTGCCTCGTGGGCCCATGCTTCATCATCTGGTGTTCTCCTGAAGCTTGTAGTGTCTTTTTTGTCCAGAAAAAATCTTCAAACAGTTTCGTGGCATTTGGATTTCGTTTGGTACTGATATTCTGTGAAACCAAAAACAAGCAAAAATACAGCAACTGGCACTGGGCACTAAGTTAATAGGTTAGTCCAAAAAAATAATATATAATTGCTTGAAAGTGTATATAAAGCATCCTAGATTGATAATATAATAGCATGGAACAATAAAAATTATAGATATATTGATATAAAGCATCCCCAAACATAATTCCTGTTGTCTTCGAGTAGGTAAATGATAAAAACAGAATTTTTGATGTGAAATGCTACCTAACATATTCATCATATATTCTTTTCTTTTGTTCATGGATATTTGGACTTGAATGATTCAAAGCAATAATCTATAGTTTGACATGAAGACATCAATAATCAAGTATACTAGCAAGCAACCATGTCTTTCAAAATATCAACGCTAAAAAAAGTTATCCCTAGTCCATTATGCTCTATCATTGATTCATTTATTAAACATACTCAGTATTAGCTACATCCTATGCAAAAGTATGACAATAGTGCTCTCTAGTTGGTGCTTTATAAGAGAAGGTGGAGACTCAAATTTAAAATAAAAATTACATAAAAGTAAATAGATAGGCCCTTCGCATAGGGAAGCAGAAAATTTGCAGAGGTGCCAGAGCTCAAGGCTTAAATTAGAGATAAAATTATTTTGAGACGCATGCTTTTCCCGTCAACGAAAACGATCGAGAATTCCTAATATCTTCCATGCTAGACAAATTATAGGCGGTTTTCAAATAGGAAATAAAGTTATTTTCTTTCCACCATTCTTTCACAATCCATGGCTAGCCGTATCCATAGATGCATTTCATACCATCATTTTTCAAGGAATTTATTAGTATCATCATATTTTTTTTTCATTTCAGGACTGGGCATCCCTATTATCTGCCACACTCTCGTGCAATCACAAGTGAATAAATACTCATCGTGAGATTAAAATATTTAGAATGGAAAATATTGGCCACCCCCTGCCGCTTCATGAGCTGTACGGGCACACAAAACGAAAATTCATATTGAAAAATTAGAGTTGACACATTTAAATTTATTTGGAACGGCATGGAAATAATGCATATAGGTAGGTATGGTGAACTCATTTGGCACAACTTTTGGGTTTAGGAGTTTGGATGCACAAACATCATTTCCGCTTAGTATAAATGAAGGTTAGCAAATAGATTGAGAAGCGACCAACCAAAAAAATGAAAACGGTCATAAGCATGCATTAAAAATAACTAACACTGAATAATGCACCACATGTAGGATATAACTTCGTTGTATAACTATTGACTTTATGTGCATGCATAGGGAATCACAAACTTAACACCAATATTCTTACTAAAGCATAATTACTCAGCAACATGACTCACATATTACTATCTTCATATCACAAAACTATTAGAAGGAATCGAGTTTATCATATCCAATGATCTATATAAAAGTTTTAATTATATCCCTCTGGGATATCCATCATTTTGGGACCAAATTCATATCTTGTGCAAATTACCATTGCTATTATCAACTCTCAGAAAGATATAAGTGAAGCATGAGAGTGTAATTATTTCTTAAGAAAAATTAACTCTCAAAATAATATAAGTGAAGCATTAGGGCGTATTTCTTTAAAATTTAATCATATCACTCAAAATAATATAAGTGAAGCATGAGGGTGTATTTCTTTAAAATATAACCACCGCCGTGCTCAAAAAGATATAAGTGAAGCACTAGAGCAACTACCTAACTCAAAATATTTAAGTGAAGCACACAGAGTATTCTAACAAATCATGATAAGCGTGTGGCTTTCTCAAACAAGTGTGTTCAGCAAGGATGATTGTGACAAACTAAAATGCAAAACAAGCAAACACTCATATAATACACAACGCTCCAAGCAAAACTCATGACATCTGACGAATACAAATATAGCTCTAAGTAAAATTATCGATGGTCGTTAGAAGAAAGAGGGGATGCCTTCCGAGGCATCCCCAAGCTTAGTTGCTTGGGAGTCCTTGAATATTACCTTAGGGTGCCTCGAGCATCCCCAAACTTAGGTTCTTGCCATTCCTTATGCCTTCATCCATCGTGATCTTACCCAAAACTTAAAACTTCAATCATACAAAACTTAACAAAATCTTCGTGAGATCCATTAGTATAATAAAGCAAATCACCACTTTAATTACTATTGCAAACCCATTCATATTTTGTTATTGCATTATACGTACTGTGTTCTACCTTTACCATGGATTATACCCCCGATACAATCCATAGATTCATCAAAATAAGCGCACAATACAACGAAAACATAATCTCTCGAAAATAGAACAGCCTATAGTAATCTGAGCATTAACCATATTTCTGTCACTCTAAAAATTTGAAAAATTAGGACAACGTGGGAAATTTGTATATTAATTATGTGTAAAAAAATTCATAGCAAAATCATGTTTATGTGAATTTACAAAATTTCAGAACTGGGCGCAAAAGTTTCTGTTTTCTCACAGGATCGAGTCAACTATCATCCAAACCATCTTAAAGGCTTTACTTGGCACAAACACTAATTAAACATAAAAAGCACAATCATAACAGTAGCATAAGTGTGTTCTAGTTTAAAAATAGAAAAGAAACAAAATATTAAGATAACTATTGGGTTGCCTCCCAACTAGCGCTATTGTTTTACGCCCCTAACTAGGCATAATGCATAGTTTCAACTGTTGTCATCTTTGGTTTCAAACTCCTCATTCACACATCCATAATTTCTAGGGGTTCTAGCATTAACGATGACGCTCCTAGGAACAATGTTAAGGAATACATTCTCGTAAGTAGGTTCTTTATTATTTCAGCAAAATTGGGGTGAACACTAATCATTTTAAGATCTTCGTTGTTGCTACTAGAAGTGGCACCTTTGTTTTTAGGTACATAAGTAAACTTGCAATTCTTAGTAGGAGGAGTCTTTTCAATAGTCTTAACGGAAGAAAAAGCGGAACCCAAGTTACTAATAATTCTTCCAACTTATCAATCCTAGCAGGACTTTGTTCCACTCTTTCATTAATTACTGGTTCTTTCTTCTTTAGCGTCTTAAGAGTAATCCCTACCTTCGATCCAAATTGAGTGACATGGTTATGATTTTTTATCCAAATTTTCAATATGCTCTATGGTAGGCATTTTCTTCTCAATAGCATATAACCTTTCCATAACATGTTCCAGAGTAAAAATTGTTTCATTAATAGTGAGAGGTGGTGATCCCACTAAATTTCCCACAACATTGAGAGCATCCATAGGGTGAATGCTCAAGAAGTTCCCTGCGGTAATAGTATCAAGCACAAATCTATACCAAGTAGTAATACCCACATAAAAATTGCAAAGAAGAACGATAGTGGATTGCTTACGAGTTGATCTATTATGAGCATCGCAAATCTTATACCAAGAATCTTTTAAATTCTCTCCTCCCCTTTTCTTAAAATTGAGAACTTTATTTTCAGGGGTACACGTAACAAGAGAAGAGCTAGCCATAATGATAAAGTAGACAGGTAAGCAGAAAAAAAAGGCAAACGGAAAATATTTTTGTATTTTGTAAAAACTTTTTAGAAGTGGGGGAGATGAAAACGAGAGGCAGAAGTCAAATAATGTAAATGCAAGGAGATGAAAGTTTATCCGCAGGTACTTGATAGTTGTTAATGATGTCTCCCAGCAATGGTGCCAGAAATTCTTCCTGCTACTTGTGAGTTGCCTTAGGATTTCCCCGAAGAGGAGAGGATGATGTAGTACAGTAGAGATAAGTATTTCCCCCAGTTATGACAAGATTATCAATACAGTAGGAGAACCAAGCAACGACTAGTTAACAACACGTACACACAAACAATAAATACTTTCATCCAAACGCGAACAAGGGGTTTTCAATCTCTTGACGGTTACGACTAAAGTTAAATTGTTTAGTTTTCGATAGATAGATCAGACAAAAATACAAAAAAATTGCAGCAAGGTATTTTTGGTTTTAATATATCATAAAAGATAGACCCGGGGGCCATAGTTTTCACTAGATGCTTTTCTTTTGAAAATAGCATACGATGGGTAAAAAAATACTGTTGGGCAATTGATAGGAAAGCAAATAATTACAACGATATCCAAGGCAACGATCATAGATAGGCATCACGTCCGAGACAAGTAGACAAAATTCTATATCTACTACTATTACTCCACACATCGACCGCTATCCAGCATGCATCTAGTCTATTAAGTTCATGGAAGAACAGAGTAACGTCTTAAGCAAGATGACATGATGGAGAGAAGATAAACTCACGTGTGAATAAACCCCATTTTTTAACCCTTAATAGCAACAATACATATGTGTCATGTCCCTTTCTGTCACTGGGATTGAGCACCATAAGATCGAACCCATTACAAAGCGCATCTTTCCATGACAAGATAAATCAATCTAGTTGGTCAAACCAAACCAACATCGGAGAAGAAATATGAAGCTATACTAGTCATGCATAAAAGAGTTCAGAGAAAACACAAATAATATTCATGGATAGATTTGATCATTAACTCACAATTTATCGGATCCCAACAAACACACCGCAAAAAGTCATTATATCGAATACATCTCCAAGAAGACCGAGGAGAACATTGTATTGAAGATCAAATAGAGAGAAGAAGCCATCTAGCTACTAACTATGGAACCGTAGGTCCGTGGTAAACTACTTACTCATCATTGGAGCGGCGGCAAGGATGATGTAGAGCCCCTCCGTGATCGAATCCCCCTCCAGCAAAGTGCCAGAAAAGGCCTCCAGATGGGATCTCGTGGTTCTTGAACTTGCGGCAGCAGAAGAAGTATTTCGTGGACTCCTCTGTTGGTTTCACAATTTTTGAGAATTTATAGAGGCGGAGTTAGGCCAAACGGAGTCTCATGGGCCCCACAAGCCACCAGGGCGCGCCAACCCCCGGGCACGCCCTGGTGCCTTGTGGGCCCACACTTCATCATCTGGTCTTCTCCCGATGCTTCTAATGTCTCTTTTGTTCAGAAAAAATCTCCAAAAAAATTCATGGCAATTGGACTTTGTTTGGTATTGATATTATGCGAAAACAAACACAAGCAAAAAATAGCAACTGGCACTGGGCACTAAGTTAATAGGTTAGTCCCAAAAAATGATATATAGTTGCTTGAAAGTTTATATAAAACATCCAAGATTGATAATAAAATAGAACAATCAAAAATCATAGATACGTTGGAGACGTATCACCCCCCAAACCCCTGGGCAGCTCCTTCAACGACGCCGCCACACTCGTTTAACGCCGCCACGCTCGCCGGATGCCGCGAGGCCAGCTACCTGGTCCACGGGTGGTACGTGGCTCTTTGCTGGCCTGCTTCTTCAACGACTCCCGTAAGTTGTTCGACGATTTGCCTGCAAGGTACAAATGGACTCCGCCCACGCGTTCTTTTTCCACAATTTCATTTGTGACTCGGATGATTCCTCATCCGACGATGAGGAGATTGTGACGACTGTGTTGGTCGTCCATGACCACTTTAGTAGACGGCTGCCGTTGTTCCGGGGCTCAATCCTGGGGCACACTCAGGCGTTGAATCGCAACAAAGAGAGTGGTCATTTGCTTCTTTGGAAGAACTACTTCAAGACACCCAACCCTCTCTTCAAACATCACCTATTCCGGCGTCGTTTTCTTATGGCTAGACATGTTTTCAACCGTATTCGGGAGGGGGTGGTTGGATACGATGAGTATTTCGACTGCAAAGAGGATTCCCTTGGAAAGATTGGCTTCTCCTCTTATCTGAAATGCACTGCAGCTATCTGGATGCTTGCATACGGAGTTCTTGGTGATCACATTGATGAGTATGTCCGTATGAGCAAGTCCACATGCCTAGACTCCATGTATAGGTTCTGCAAGGTTGTGATAGCAGTGTTTGGCCCTGATGAGTACTTGAGAGAGCCAAATGTTGCAGATACATTCCCCTTGTTGGTGACAAATGTCAGCAGGGGCTTCCCGGGGATGCTTGGTAGCAAAGACTGTATGCACTTGGAGTGGAAGAACCGCCCTTCTGCTTGGCAGGGGAAGGATAGGGGCCATCTCAAAGCTTGCACAGTCATACTCGAGGCTGTAGCTTCATAAGATCTCTAGATTTGGCACTCTTTCTTCGGCATGGCCGGATCTTGCAATGATATCAACGTGCTTCAACACTCTCCGGTGTTTGCAAGGCTTGCTGAAGGCAACTGCCCGGAGGTGAATGTTAACATCAATGGCCACAACTACAACAAAGGATACTACCTAGCTGACAGTATCTATCCTTCATGGACTACTCTATTGAAGACAATCTCTAACCCTGTAGGAGGGAAGAGGAAGAGATTTGCACAAGACCAAGAGAGTGCTAGGAAGGATGTGGATCATGCCTTTGGTGTTCTGCAATCTCGATGGGGCATCGTTCAGTATCTTGCTAGAACTTGGAGCACCAAGAAGCCGTGGGAGGTGATGACTGCTTGTGTGATCATGTACAATATGATCGTAGAGGATGAGCGCCCGGAATGTATCTATGACCAAGGGTTTCAGTTTCATGGTGACACAGATCCGAGTCCTTCACCTCCAGATCCGTTGACCCCGAGCTCATCCTACGCGGCCTCGAGGAGGAGATGGTCATCCGATTTGCGCTCCGCTGGTCCCCAGAGGAGGCCCATGCACGACAGCGCTTAGACTCCTTCCATCGGGAATCCATTTCGTTCGCCCAAATGGAGCATCGATCCGACACTAGGTGTTCCATCGCTGCCTCACTGGAGGTGGTGCGGTCTGGCGTCCGAACGCGGTAGCAGACGCACAACCCCTCCATTAGCGCGTTGAGCATCCGGACGCACCATGGGCATCGTCCGACGAAAACATGGCACGGTGTGCCCGTCGTGCAAGGCAGTGGGCGCGGGAGGCGGCGGCAGCCCTTGCGGCGGTGGACATCGGTGAGGCGGAGTCGCATTCTCCGGCGCGCTGTATGGTGCAGCAGTCCAGGTGTCGCAACCGCGTCGTGGTGCATGTCGCTGGCTTGTCCCAGGACGGATCCATCATCAATCTGATGTCCACCGGCACCGTTTAGGTTCCAGGCTCTGGCGAGGAAGAGTAGGGCAATGGAGACGGCGGCGCCTTGAGTCCCGTGAGCCGGCTCGTGTCGCATGGACTACTCTACCTTGCCGGCGAGCGGACCAACACTCTGGGGAACGGAGCTGGCTGTCTGACATGGGGACGGCGGAAACGGACGAGCTCCGCTCAAAGATCGCTATGTTCCATGTAATAATATGGATTTGAGGTTTCTAATTTGAGGTATCCGAATGTGGAATACATTATTTGAGGCATGACCGGTCACTGTCCGCAGGCGTTTGAGGGGTCGAATTTGCGAAGTCCAGCTGTAGATGCTCTTAGGGCATCTCCAATGCTGACCCCCAAACCTCCCGCAACCGTCCGGACTGCGGAAGCCATCCAACGCGGTCCTGTATCGGTCCTCGGGGCGGTCCGGACGCGATTTCTTCCACAAACGGGAGACAAAACATGGGGGAGGTTAGCGGGAGTCTGGACCTCTTCCAAGCCCGTTTCTGACCGCCCTGGCCCACCAAAACCCCCTCCCCCTCCCGTGCGCTCTTCCCGCCGGACCCCACTTGCACGCATTCATGCCGCTGCAGAGCGCGCCGCTCCATATTTAAGGCGGCTCAGGGTGGACGCGACCTCTCATTGCCTCTGCCATCGAAGTGGCGTGCCGGTCGAGGGCGCCGCCCGCTGCACGCCTGGCTGAATTCCTCCATTAAAACACCTCCATTAAACCCGCATGGAAGCAGAGAAACTTACTTCGTACACATGTCCATTCATAAGCTTGCCGGCATTAAACGCAATGCCGGCCGAGCTCCTCCCGTCTGCCTTCTATTTAAACGAGGTGAGACGCCGGGCAAGAATCACACCCCTCCGCCGCTCCCCCATCTCCTCCTTCACCATTTTATCCACTCTTCCGACGGCTTTCAAAGAGCAGTTCTCCGGCATACAAGTCGGCAGGGTGGCCCGCCGAGCCTGCCGGATATGAGCGAGGCAGCTCGCTGCTTCACCTCCCTCGCGCAGCCCGACAGGGCCAGTTGCCGCGGCCCCAAGCAGGCATGTGATTTAGCAACTCGTTGCTCTAGGCCAGATCGAGGAAGAGCTGCGAGTTGCTCCACGCTGACACGGTGGGGATCACGGTGGCACGGGCATCAACGCCGCCGTCGACAATGTCGCATCGTCCCGCGCCTCCCGTGTCTGTGACCGCACCTCCCGTGCCTGCGACCACCCCATGCAGGAGGAGACAGAAGCTGGGTGCGCGGAGGTCGATGAGTCGGTAGCCAGCGCGTCATCAAGGAGAAGTAGAACACGGGAGGCCACCACCGCTCGGGTCCCATGAAGGCCACCACCAGGGCACTGCCGGTGTACACAGCCGGAGTCTTTCCCTCTCATAGGCCACCGCTATCCCCTTACCTAAAAACCAACCATGGTCCCTTACCTAAAAACCAACCATGGTCCATGCAGCTAGGGACCCTTCCCCTTCGACTGAAGCATCTTACGGCTGTTCCACTCCGATGAGCGGTGGGGAAGCGAGTTGTCCTTTGCTCTGATGCATATACCTTCGGGGTTCACCACTATCGGTCATGGGGACAATGTTGGAGACCCGTCGCGCTTCAGTTCTCTTGGTTCATGGCCGGACACGGGAAACGGGCGCCTGCGACCATTTAGACCTAGCCGGACGAGCTCCACTTAGTTGATGTAAATGTAATGAAATCTGAATGTATAGATGAAATCCGTCAAGTTTAAATGAAATCCATCATGTTTATATGAAATCCGGTCGTGTTTGATCGAATTTCGACCTGTTAGTTTGAGTTGTTGTCAAAATGTATGCGGCTACGGTTGAATGACGTCTTCTCGCATCCGTGTCCACGGACTGATCCCCTTGACGACGGATGCGGGAGAAAATTTATGGGTTGTCGTTAGAGATGCCCTTAAGCGCAATAGTAACCCTGCGTGCTCCTAATTTTTTTTGGTTGCGCCCGGCACGCGCCATCACGTCACAAGCGTATGCAAGTATTTCTCTGTTTGAATGGCTAGATGGCATGACCGATCTGAACATGTTTTTTTCCTTCCACCTTGCAAATGTGAATAGTTTTCTTTATATCCTAGCTACTCCCTCTGTCGCTTTTGTTATAAGATGTTCTAACTTTTTTTTTTCTGAATCGGATGTATATAGACGCGTTTTAGTATGTTTGTTCATTCATTTCAGTCCGTATTTAGTGCATATTGAAATTTCCAAAACATCTATAGGAGTATTTGTGGAAGTAGGGAGTAGTACACAAGGCTGCACAAACTTACCGGCGTTTTTCTTTCTTTCTAGAATAGCATGTACTCCCTCCGTCCGAAAATACTTGTCATCAAAATGGATAAAAAGAGATGTATCTAGAACTAATATATATCTAGATATATCCCTTTTTATTCATTTTGATGACAAGTATTTCCAGACGGAGAAAGTACTTGAGAAACAAATTAGTGGAGCAGGTAGCGAGAAATTTAGTTGAAAAGAGTTTCATGTTTACGAGAAAATGTTCCGGTTCTCTCGGTAATAATTGAGAACATGTTTATTCTTTTGAGAGGAACAACTGAGGACATATGTAGTATTATATGTTTCTACAGTGTGCACTGAATAAAAACTGGCTTCTACAAATTCGATCAAACCGCATTAGAGGGCATGTTATGCTATAGCTGCCATGCATTTCTTGCGTACCGACAATGTGATGTGCCCAATGTAATATCCTAATTTTCTCAATTAAAATTGTTCCATGTCTTTAAATTTTCAAAGAATCGGCCATCTATTCGTTAATGAAAGATAGGTTGCAATATTTACAGTGTGGGCGTGTTTGGAATGAGGGCTCTATTTCTAACTCGGTGATCCTAAATATTGATTCTTTATCTAAGGAAAATCAGGCAGCTAGCAGCATATTAATTAGGTTGCACACTTCTAGACCTAGGCCACTTTGGAACAATGTACTGGAAGATAAAAAAAAAGCAGGCATAGGCTAATGTAGGATTTCTGAAACCAAGGCATGGGGATTTGCAGATGTGGATGGCCCTTTGGATACTTGATGTGTTTTTTTTATATTAATTTTAAATGTTAGAATGGGGCATGCATGAAGAATGAAAATTTAAAATTTTAAAATGTTAGGTAGGGGCATGAAAAATGAATGTTGTTAGGGGTCTCATTACTTCGATCTGGAGGACCTCTATAGGGAAAATTCCTATGGATTAAAATCCTACAAATTCTTACAAAGCCTTTCAATCCAAAGGGGATCTACAGTTGCATACAATTGTTTAAGCGACTTGGTGGCTTAGAAATTAAACGATCTAAAATGTCCTATTCGTTTGGTCGTGTCACACTACAATGTAATGAAATCCTTCAGTCTATAGAAATAGTCTCTTACGTTTATTAGGTTAAGGCATATTTCATGATTTCTCTTCTTTCAAAACCTTGTCTATATAATCCATTTTTCTTGTTGTTCAACAGCATGTACAAGACCCTAGAGCGGTACCGCAGCTGTAACTTCAACTCCGAGGCAACTGCAACTCTGGAGCCCGAACTAGTAACCTTTTCAACACTGTTGCTTCATATGCATTTCAATTGCAAACCCAAACAGCATGTACGAGACACTAGCACAGTGTTTCTATCTATAAATATATAGGGCATGTCACACATTTTGTGAATTGATAGTCCTTGTATAGGCCTTAGGTTCAGGATCAGATGATGGCAATTTGGTGAATGCATTAATGTTCTTAATGTAAATTCACAGGTCATGGCGAATGAAGCATCAATAGAGATAACACAATTAATAACTCAAAATTGGATCTTTGGATGTAACTTGTTAGTAATCTCTAGTGTAGGGTGTAATATAAGAGCTCCATCACCAAGCGGCTAGCTTGGTAAGCTACCGACACAAAATTACAACAAATATAGAGTCCTTTTACGGTACATCAAATAAAATTAATTTGGACTGTTTATTTTTGTGATTGAATGGCCAAGATGCCGCAATACTACATCAGAATTCGGGTAGTATAGCCTAGCTTAAGGGGTATTTTGGGACAGTTCGATGTTATTATTCGTCATTCTTTATCGCTCCGGCAGTCTATGACCCGCTGGGCGCCGTCCTCCATGGCAGAACGTCCGCGTTTCCGGATCAGCCTGCCGCTCGAGCTCATGGGCAAGGTCTTCACCGCCGACCGGCGCACACGTTCCTGGGCCATCAGGAAGTGTTTGTTATCTCACTTGCCTGATGCCGTTACTCGCCGGTGCTCTTGGCCAACGCTGCGGCGCTGCATAGGCTGGCGAGCCGAAGCTAGCTTCTGGATGTATTCGACCCGACGACACGCGCGCGCACACGAGCTATTGATCGATTCTCTAATGCACAAGCACGTACGTATCGAACGGGACAGCTAGATCTTGATTGCTTCCAGCAAACCTAAATCCTGATTAACTTCAACGGTGCTGCAGCAAACCTAAGCATAGCAGCCTTAGGAGACACAGCTTACTACTGGCTTGACAATCGGTTTCAGCAATGTGCCGGCAGCCGGCAAAAATGGAGAACCTGCGGAGCTGCTGACCTTGATCTAGATCTACACGGCCGTGTAGACGACGGCGCCATCAGTTGTGGGGGCTGAGCAGGGGCGTTGGTGCGGCGTGCCCGTCCTTGGGCATGCACGGGCGACCTGGCAGCAGAGGCGTCGGGATGGCGAAGGACCTGGGGCAGCACACGGCATGGAGAATGCATGGAGGGGCCTACTTCATTTTATTAATTTGATTCATTAGGATTAAACGAAATGACAAATCCCTGACAGAAATTACCAATCTGTCCTTAAGGCAAATTCTGTACCGATCTATATCAACCATTCGATCAACCTAGTAATGGTGTACCGTAAAAAAATCTCTAAATAATAAGAGCTCCATCAACTGCTTCTGAGTAGCAGCAAGTATTCAACGGCAGCAAATAGATTTAATATCTCTTTCTTAAAATAAGACATAATATGCCACGACATCAGATATGACAATAACTAATTAACACTGGAGAGGACTTGTCCTCTAGTTTCAGTGTGATGTAAAAACTATTATATATGTGCTAACTTATAGTATCTTATAGTATGCCATGTATTCTAGTAATATTAATATGGTATTACCTTGTAAACAAACGTACATATCTATGGTTTGTGCATAATGCTGTTCTGTATTATTCATGATTTAACTTGATTAATCAGTGGACTGTTAATTCTCTTATTCAAACTAGAGCGGTTACCGGGAGTATTTAAAGCTAAAGCAAAGAGTTGAGTTCCTACAGACAACTCAGAGGTATGTAGTCCCTAGCTAGCCAACTGTAAAGAAAATGTTGGAAATATCATATGGATCTTTGATTAGGTGTTAGATATTTTATCTTGTCATGCAGTTTAGAGTTGAGTCAGTGCCTATAAGTCTGCCAGGGTGCATCATAGGTGACATGGAGTTAGCATGCATCCATAGAGAGAGTTTAGGAATTGGATAGAGCTTGGAATGATCAGTGGACTATGCATGCATGTGTTGTGCGGTTGAGCCAAGATAGAGAGATTGTAGAGAGAAGAGAGGAGCTGTGAGATGCAGCTCCAACACCACAAAGTGCCTAAAATTACTGATCTTGTGCAGAAATCTTCTTGGCGAGGACTTGGGCCCACTTAACATGAAGGAACTTGAGCAGCTGGAGAACCACATTGAGATCTCTCTCAAACATATCAGGGCGACAAAGGTACATACTTCGTCGTAGTCAAGTTATTTAATTGGTGATCACATTTCCATATATGTACTTCTCAAGTAGTAGGTTCAGATGCATGCTGTAACATATAAAAATGTTTGAGATCAGATTTATTTAAGATATAAAATGTAATGCTGACCAGCTATTTCTGTGTACACTTGTACAGAGCCAGCAGTCATTTGATCAGCTCTTGGAGCTCAAGCGCAAGGTTACAAATGTGTCTTTATTGTTCAGCCTTCAGGTTTTGGTCTATATGTATCTTTCAGCATCTAGGCCCTAGAATTACTAATTACTAATTTGTCCAGGAACAACAACTGCAAGATGTTAATAAAGACTTACGAAAGAAGGTACAATGCATTAATATGAGTGATAAACCTCATCTTTTCTGTCATGGTCTTTGATCATTTTATTTTATTTCCAGCATTGGTTTAGCTAGCCTGAATGTGCCATTTATACACATACTCTTTTGGTTAATCCTCATTTGGGTTGACATGCTTATTAGCAGTTCTATACATAGTATGTGTAAGCCTCAGTGATAAAAAAACATATATATGAAGGGAAAGTTAGCACTAGCCGACGTCGTATTGATTTGGTTATTCCAGTCAGTCATCTAGTTTCTTTCTTCTAACTAATTAAAGAATATTCAGGTGGGAGGATCCCCCCGACCGTTCAAAAAAACTAATTAAAGAAAGGTCGTGCAACTAAAAATATGAGACATGTCGTGATTAGAAATGTCCTGCCCTTCCAATGATTTTTTTTTCATTATGTATATTTTTGTTTGTTCGATGGAAATGCACAAGAATCATAGAATTTTTGGCAAAAGAAGGTATTTGTATTGTTGTCAAAATTCCATGACTGTGTTTTAGGGAACGGTAAATTAACGGCTGAGTTCGGTTACATATCTTCAAAGTTAGTGTGATCAGCTATGCATGTTTCAACTTTTATCTCTTTGTTGTACCAGATACAAGAAACTAGTGTGGAAAGTGTTCTACAGATGTTTTGCCAGGATGATGGACCTAGTGGGTCTAGTGGCCATGCTAATCAAGCTAATCAACAGCAGCATGTTCATCCTGATTGTGACCCTTCCTTGCGTATGTGGTAATTGTTTTCTTTAGCTATTAATACAAGACTACAATTATGATACCTACCTTATTAACATTAACTATGTTTTTTTCATTTTAATATGAATTATCTCAGCAAAAAAGAAAATTCTTATCAGCAGCTCATACTTTAGCAAAATATGAATTGATTTTTAAACCTTCTTTTTGGACATAATACAGTATATCTGAACTATAGATTGCCACCATGCAAATACAAAAATGAATAAAATGCAACGTGCATTACCAGCAGAAACTGAAGAATGTCACACTAGAACAGCTTGTGCAGAATTAACAAAAGTTTCCTTCTCAAATGTGTTTTTGTCTATTAAACTTTTGCATAACACTATCTGTTAAAATCACAGGTATGATCATGCTTACCTGGATCACTTGAACAAGGAATGAATGGATGGATTAGTTGACGCCTTAGCGCAGATATCCTGCGCTGGGTCGACATGATAATATTTCAATCCAATGCTCTCTTTTATCCATGGTTTCTAGCTTAAACCAGCCTATTATGTACTACTAATCAAGAGCTCATGTTGTATTCTACTTTAAATTGAAGAGATGAACTATCTGATTATGCTGGGTGCTGAATGGAGGACACAATCTCTCATTCTGAATTTCAAGTACACTGAAAGGTGCACCTTGTCAGTGACAGTGCATAGCTATAAACAATAAGTCACCACCTAAGGCACTGACAATCATGCGATGAGATGCTGAGAACTGTTTGTAGAGTAATTTTCATCCTGAATAGACATGTGCGCATTTCGTAATTCCAACTGACATGTTTATGTTTACAATTGTTCGTAAAAGAGAAATGTAGTTGACTAGGGCACATACAAGAGTAGCAATTCATGTCCAGTTGCATACTGAAAACAGAAAGTTAAAATTAGATATTTAATACGTATACCATAATAAAATGAGAAACATGCTTAGAACAGTACTCCCTCCGTTCCCTTATGTAGTGCGCATAGTTCTCAGCTCACATGCCAATGAGTGAGCTCACATACTATAGTACTCCCTCCGTTTTCTTTTAGTACTTTTGTCTGAAGTTAAAGTCTCTAGTTTGACCAAACTTATAGAAAAAAGTATCAACATTTACAATGCCAAAGGAATATCTTTAGATTCATTACGGAATGTAGTTTCATATAATGTATATTTGATATTGTAGATGTTGACATTTTTTATACAAATTTGGTCAAACTTTGTAATGTTTGATTCGACACAAATCTTATATGCGGAGAAAAAAGGAACGGAGGGAGTACATCTTTTTCTCTCCCCATCTCATTTCTCTCCATCTCTACTTGGAGCAATGTCACAAATAAATTTAGATAGCCGGACCGAACTCACCCGACTAGTGCGTTGATTTATTCGACGAACAGAGGACGAACCGAGCAGGCACATGCTGAACTGAGCGTGTACTGAAACTTGGAGAAGCGGCCACCGCGAGCGCGTACTCACCCGTCGAAGTGGCAGCGAGCTGTCGCGGCTTGGTCTCGCCGTTGGTGTGACCTGACGACTTGGTCTTGCTGGCCGCGTCCCTCGCAGACTTCGGCCGGCAAGCAAACGCCAGCCACAGATATGGGGATGCCGGCCAGATGACGCGGTGGACGCAGAGACGCCAGCCATGGCGAAAGCGGAGACACCTGCCATAGACGGGCTGGACGCGGACACGCCGGCCGTGGTGGACGAGCAGACACCTTCAGTTCTCGAACGGCGGCGTCGCCGCCAGAAAAGGCGCCGCTCCATGTCCAAGAACTCGCCCAGACTCGCCGGCGGCTCCGTTGGCGTCGTCGCGGCAGAAGCATTACCAGCTTCCACCCTGCCGCCATCTCCTCCTTCGGCATCCGCCCGCGTGGGCCCTCCCTCTCCTACCGGCACCGTCGGCGCCCTCGCCAACCGCTGGTGCCCACCACCGCCGAGCGCCGACACGCCCATCGGTGTCCCCGACGCCGGGCTCCGGTTCGGAAAGAAAGACTCCGTCGGCTTGTGGCGTGCATCAGGCGAGGAGATCAGGGATCTATCGTTCGATCTGGTTCCAACGAGCGAACGAAGAATGGGGAGCTATGCGGGAGGAAGAGGATAAAGCGGAGGGCTATTTTTTTGTCCAAAGGACGGTGGGGGCAGCTAATACGGACAACAAATCAATTTTTTTCCAAAAAGCTACGTAAGGGAACAGAGGGAGTAGTTCAATATATAATCAAACACTTCATTTTCAGCCATACAACACACACATGGTCTTATTTACCGATTTTTATTATGTCAATATATGGATTCCCATGTAAAGGTCATCATATTATATATGGAACATTCAGAAGGTCGTCATATTATATATAGAATAGAACACTCAGAAGGTCGTCATATTATCTATAAGTAGCATGTTCCATAATCACCATTATCTTCACCTCGACGTAAAGATGAAGCAAAATGAGCTTTCTGTTCTAATTGAGGATCTGCTCGACCAGGATGAAGTGTATTGGGCCCAACGTCGCCATGTTAATTGGCTCGCATGGGTGATCATAATACCAAGTATTTTACCCAATTCGCTTCTGCTAGGAGATGGAGAAATATGATTAAGAAACTAAGAATTAATAATAGCGGGTGGGTTGAGGGCAATGATAACCTCAGTCCTCTTCACAATTACTCCCTCCGTTCCTAAATATTTGTCTTTCTAGAGATTTCAAATGGTCACCACATACGGATGTATATAGACATATTTTAGAGTGTAGATTCACTCATTTTGTTCCGTATGTAGTCATCATTTGAAACCTCTAGAAAGACAAATATTTAGGAACGGAGGGAGTACTATGGTAACTTGTTTCATTCTGATTTACCTGATATTGACCACAACCTGTTGCATGCTGTTAGGCCATGGGTCATCGCAAATATGAACATGCTCTTGGTTGCGCCATATTCCAGGCAAGAGGTGAGAAAGGTGTTATTCCAGACAGGAGACATGAAGACCCCAGGTCCAGATGGCCTTCATGCAATCTTTTTTAAAAGATTTTGGCATATCCTTGAAGATGATTTGACTCATGAAGTATTAGATGCTAGAAACAATAAGGTGCCAGATGGTTGGAATCAAACCAACATTGTGTTGATCCCTAAGGTGGAAAGTCCAGAGGTAATCATCCAATATAGGCTATTAGAGCATCTCCACTAGTCCCCCCAAGAGGCCCTTTTCTCTAACTTTTTCACCGCCGGCGGCGAAAAAAGTCTCCACTCACGCCCCCAGGATCACTTTTTCTGCCGGTTTTGTGCAATTTTAGCGCCGGCGGTCCCACCCGAAACCCAGCCCCCTGGGAGGCATCTGGGAGTGCCGGCGACTTGCTTATGCATGCAAAGGCCCACATGCAGCCTCTCTCCCCTCACTTTTCACCTAACACGCACGAGCTCTCTCTCTCTCTCTCTCTCTCTCTCTCTCTCTCTCTCTCTCTCTCTCTCGGCTTTTCTTCCAACAACCGCACCGCTCGTCGTCTGCTTGCCGCCGCCGCCACGGCTGCTCCGGCAGGTCGGGCCTCCTCCTCGTCCTCGTCGCGCGCATTGGCTGCCCCCTTGGCGGACAACGGCTTCTTGCCGGGGGGCCGGAGGCTTGGGGCCGAAGAGGTCCATGGGAAGCAGCACCTTCTGGACGGAATAGATGGCAAGCGGCCTAGTGGCACGCAACGCGGTGCTGACGGTGCAAGCGTGCGACCCGGGAGGGCGTGGCACTGGGTGGCGGCCTTGGCATGGGTGTGGCTCATGAGCTCATGACATGGAGGCGTGGCATGCGCATGTGCGGCTACCCCGTCGTGGGGTTCTAGGGGGTGGGCGACCATGGCGGGGGTGAGGGAGTCCTGAATTAAGGGGTCCTCGGGCGTCCGGCCTATGTAACATGGGCCGGACTGATGGGCCATGAAGATACAAGACAGAAGACTCTCTCCCGTGTCTGGATAGGACTCTCCTTTGTGTGGATGGCAAGCTTGGCGTTCAGATATGTAGATTCCTTTCTCTGTAACCGACTTTGTACAACCATAGTCCCCTCCGGTGTCTATATAAACCGGAGGGTTTAGTCCGTAGAGCTAATCACAATCATACAGGCTAGGCTTCTAGGGTTTAGCCATTACGATCTCGTGGTAGATCAACTCTTGTAACCCTCATATTCATCAAGATTAATCAAGCAGGAAGTAGGGTATTACCTCCATAGAGAGGGCCCGAACCTGGGTAAACATCGTGTCCCCTGTCTCCTGTTACCGTCGACCTTAGACGCACAGTTCGGGACCCCCTACCCGAGATCCGCCGATTTTGACACCAACATTGGTGCTTTCATTAAGAGTTCCGCTGTGACGTCAAAGACAGGATTGATGGCTCGCCTTGTTATCAAGGACAGTATCACCTCCAGAGGAGCCCTGGCCTCAGGCCAAACCCTCCGGCTAGGCGGCTTTACCATGACCGCCCGTCTGGCCGTTAAGCCGACGATGACTTCTCGGGTCATCGAAAATCGCCTCCGTGTCGACTCTGAATACTCCCAACGGATGGATCTGACGGAGTTATCGTCTTTAAACGAACTCCTGGATCGCATCGCCACCTTAGGGGTCGCTACAGACTACGACCGGATTGGGCTTTAACCCGATCAGAGAGAAATCAAATCTCCGCTGATCAGCCATCAGATAGCAGTAGTAGAGGAGCAAAACAATAACTCTTCCTCTATATTGAGGACGAACTATGTTCGGATTGCCGAGCTCGAAGAGCCGGTACTTGTCCGCGGAACGACATGCCCTGTCCTGCGAACCTAGAATCGGGCGATGGACCTAAAAAATCAGTTGATATCCCGGAGCCCGAACTTTTAAGCTCGGAAGTTTCTCAAACTCCGGATCCCAAATTCGGTCAGGGTTCGGATTTAAAGCCACCCACCCACCCAGATATACGCGATCTCATGTACATAAGACAACAGTCTCAGGAAACAGTCCATCACTTTTGGGCCAGATTCCTCCTTGTCAAAAACAAGATTAAAGATTGCCGCGACGAAGACGCGATGTCAGTATTCTGCAATAATTGCACAGACGAAGGAATCCTCAACGCCATCAATCATCGTCGCGTATTACACTTCACGGTCTTGGCAACCATAGTACAGAAGTACTGCGCAATGGAAAGCGCCTGGAAAACTCAGGCAACTTGCTGGGAACCACCGGTTTCCACTCAACCCCTCGTCCGGGCAAAAAGGATGCACCCTCGCGGGGCGCCCGACCCAATAGTAAAGAAATCTAAACCCATTACGGGGCGCGGAACCGTTCTGGAGGGATGGCTCGATAGGCCATGCAAAATACACACAACACCGGATACCATACCAACCCACAGCCTTAGAGCATGTTGGATACTCCGGCAAGTGGCCAAGAGCGGCGAGGATATCCTCACCAAAAATACCTCAGAGCAACACCCCTCAGAAGATGATGACCTCAGCGTATTGACGGTCTTTGAGACTTTCGCTTCAAATAATCGGCGCAAAAGGGCCCTCCGCGACCTCGCCGAAGTCTGCCAAGTCGCAGCAACAAACCCCTGGAACGACACGGCCATAACTTTCAATGCCAGTGACCAACCAAAATTCCGGAAAGTCCGGGCACCAGCCACCTTGGTCCTCAATCCAATTGTGGACGGTTTTCGGCTCACCAAAGTGCTCATGGACGGCGGCAGCGGACTAAACCTCATGTACGAGGACACACTCAACAAAATGGAAATAGACAGGAGCCGCATCGAGCAAAGTAGCACGACCTTCCGAGGAATCATTCCTAGTCGGGAGGCGCGATGCGCAGGAAAAATCACGCTCGACGTGGTATTCGGCACACCGGAGAATTATCAGTCCGAAGAGATAACCTTCCAAGTGGCCCCTTTCAACAGTGGATATCACGCCCTATTGGGGCGAGATGCATTTACACGCTTCCAAGCTATACCTCATTACGGGTACATGAAGCTCAAGATGCCCGGGCCCAATGGTATTATCACTCTTGCCAGTCATCCGGACATAGCACTCCGCGCCAAAAACAAAACCGCATCCCTGGCCCTTGAGGCACTGTCTGAAGCCCTCGCGGCCGAAGAGTTAACCGCGCTGCGCTCCACGGTGGATTGGGACGACGTAATCCTGGACAAGCGACCCAAATCCACCTCCTTTAAACCAGCAGATGAAATAGTCAAATTTCAAGTCCACCCGACGGACCCCAAGAAGATAGCATCCATCGGGGCACAACTAGACCCAACGGTTGACACCGCGCTATGAGAGTTCCGGCGCGGGAACTGGGACATATTCGCGTGGCACCCTTCTGATATGCCAGGAATCCCACGCAGGTTGGCCGAACACAGCCTCAACATATTGAAGGGATATAAACCGGTCAAGCAAACAATGCGGCGCTTTTCCGAACCCAAACGACAAGCTATGGGGGAGGAGCTAGCCAAGTTAATCAAGGCTGGATTCATCAGAGAAATAAAACACCCGGACTGGCTAGCAAACATGGTGATGGTGCCAAAGAAGGATAAATCATGGCGCCTATGCGTCGATTTCAAAGACCTCAACAAGGCATGCCCTAAAGATCCCTTCCCCCTCCCTCACATCAATCAGATTACTATTTCTACTGCAGGACACGACTCACTGTGTTTCCTCGACGCATACTCTGGATACCATCAAATCAAAATGAAGGAGTCCGACCAAGCCGCAACGGCATTCATTACCCCATATGGGCCGTTCTGCTTCAACACTATGCCCTTCGGACTTAAAAACGTCGGTGCCACCTACCAACGCATGATTCAAACATGCCTGGAGAAACAGATCGACAAGACAGTTGAAGCATATGTGGACGACGTCATCATCAAAACTAGGCACGTCGAGTCATTGATAGATGATCTGCGTCTCACATTCGACAACCTCCGTACATATGACATCAAGCTCAATCTGGAAAAGTGCGTTTTCGGCGTTCCCGCCGGAAAACTGCTGGGTTTCATCGTCTCCAATAGAGGAATTGAGGCAAATCCAGCCAAAATCCGAGCTTTGTCACAACTGGCTACATCAACAGACCTTAAACAGGTCCAAAATCTAGCCGGATGTGTGGCAGCTTTAAGCCGCTTTATCTCCAGACTAGGAGAAAAAGCATTGCCACTTTATTGCCTTCTTCGACGCACCGAACACTTCGAGTGGACGGATGCGGCAACGGCTGGACTAGAAGAAATAAAGGCTCTTTTAGCGAGCAACCCAATCCTGGCTGCACCGAACGTTGGTGAACCCATGTTATTATACATATCGACAACACACCAAGTCGTGAGTGCGGTGCTCGTCGTTGAACGAGAGGAGGACGGACACAAATGCAAATCCCGGTACCCTCATTACCAAAAGATAGCATACGCGGTCTTCATGGCATCCCGGAAGCTACGACACTACTTTCAAGAGTGCTCAATCACGGTGGCTTCCGAAGTACCACTGAATGACATAATAAACAATAGCGATGCCATGGGCCGGATTGCCAAGTGGTCCATTGAGCTCCCTCCATTCGACATAACATACAAACCGCGCCGAGCCATTAAATCCCAAGTACTGGCTAACTTCGTCGCCGAATGGACAGAGGCCTGACTCCCTAAAGAGTACGACTGTAGGACCTTGAAGTATGTCTAGAGGGGGGGGGGGTGATTAGACTACTTGACCAATTAAAAACTTAGCCTTTTCCCGGTTTTAGAGTTCGGCAGATTTTAGCTATCTTAGGACAAGTCAAGAAATCATCACACAATTCAAGCAAGCATGCAAAGAGTATATGAGCAGTGGAAATTAAAGCATGCAACTTGCAAGAAAGTAAAGGGAAGGGTTTGGAGGATTCAAACGCAATTGGAGACACGGATGTTTTTGGCGTGGTTCCGATAGGTGGTGCTATCGTACCTCCACGTTGATGGAGACTTCAACCCACGAAGGGTAACGGTTGCGTGAGTCCACGGAGGGCTCCACCCACGAAGGGTCCACGAAGTAGCAACCTTGTCTATCCCACCATGGCCGTCGCCCATGAAGGACTTGCCTCACTAGCGGTATATCTTCACGAAGTAGGCGATCTCCTTGCCCTTACAAACTCCTTGGTTCAACTCCACAATCTTGTCGGAGGCTCCCAAGTGACACCTAGCCAATCTAGGAGACACCATTCTCCAAGAAGTAACAAATGGTGTGTTGATAATGAACTCCTTGCTCTTGTGCTTCAAATGATAGTCTCCCCAACACTCAACTCTCTCTCATAGGATTTGGATCTGGTGGAAAGAAGATTTGAGTGGAAAGCAACTTGGGGAAGGCTAGAGATCAAGATTTATATGGTTGGAATGGAATATCTTGGTCTCAACACATGATTAGGTGGTTCTCTCTCATAACTGGTAAGTTGGAAGTGTAGGTTTGTTCTGATGGCTCTCTTCACGAATGAAGAGGAGGTGGAGGGGTATATATAGCCTCCACACAAAATCTAACCGTTACACACAATTTACCAATATCGGTGGGACCGAATCAACAAACTCGGTCGGACCGATTTTAGTAAACCTAGTGACCGTTAGGGTTTTCGGTGGGACTGACTTGCATCTCGGTAGGACCGATATGGTTATGGTTAGGGCATAACGTAATCTCGGTGAGACCGATTACACAAACTCGGTGAGACCGATTTTGGTAATTAGCTAACCAGAGAGTTGGTCAGGTAAACTCGGTGGGACCGATTTTCTCTTTCGATGAGACCAAAAAGTTACAAAAGGGAAACAGAGAGTTTACATTGTAATCTCGGTGGGACCGATCTGCTCTTTCGGTGAGACCGAAAAGTTACGAAAAGGAAACAGAGAGATTACAATCCCATCTCGGTGAGACCGAGATCCTTATCGGTAGAACCGATTTGCCTAGGGTTTGTGGCAGTGGCTATGACATTTGGAATCGGTGGCGCCGGATAGGAAGAATCGGTGAGACCGATTTTGGCTTTAGGTTTAGGTCATATGTGGATGTGAGAAAGTAGGTGAGGGTTTTGGAGCATATCACTAAGCACATGAAGCAAGAGGCTCATTAAGCAACACCTCATCCCTCCTTGATAGTATTGGCTTTTCCTATAGACTCAATGTGATCTTGAATCACTAAAATATAAAATGAAGAGTCTTGAGCTTTTGAGCTTGAGCCAATCCTTTGTCATTAGCATCTTGAGGGATCCACTTTCATCATCCATGCCATGCAATTCATTGAGCTTTCCTGAAATGTTCATCTTGGAATAGCATTAGCTCAATGAGCTACATGTTGTTATGAATTACCAAAACCACCTAGGGATAGTTGCACTTTCAATCTCCCCCTTTTTGGTAATTGATGACAACATATAGATCAAAGCTTCGACAAATGATAATAAGATTGAAAAACATCGTCGCTTTGAGAAGTATGTGATAAGCAAGAGCTCCCCCTAAATTTGTGCATAGTTTACGATTTGCTTTGGACTGCAAATGCACAAGGAATTAGGCTCATGGGTTACTCTTCCATGTCACATACATCTTGGTGGAGTGCTCAAAATGATACAGACTGAATACATGCACTCATCACCAAGCACAGTGAATGATCACATAGGATAGATAAGATAATATCATCAAACATGCATAAGTGTAGCTTATGATCAAACACATGATCATCAATGTCTCACAAACATAGTATCTCAAGCAATCAAAAGCAAACAAGTTTAAAAACCACCAAATCAAGAGAGAACAAAAGCAACACTCTCTCTCTCGAAGCCTATGATCTATACATTTTTCTCCCACTTAGGCAACAAGTTACCAAAAAGTTCATAAAAAATGCATAGTGCTAGATCGACTCTCAGGCTTGATCTTCAGGTGGTGGAGTCCGGAGAACTCCGAGGACGAAGGCTTCAGTAGAAGTAGATGGAGCTGGAGCTGGTGTAGGTGCTGGAGCTAGTGGCACTGAGGCTGTAGCT
Organism: Aegilops longissima; assembly: GCA_021605205.1. Classification (NCBI taxonomy): domain Eukaryota; kingdom Viridiplantae; phylum Streptophyta; class Magnoliopsida; order Poales; family Poaceae; genus Aegilops; species Aegilops longissima. The sequence goes on along the minus strand of CM038682.1, from coordinate 100,996,124 downwards.
GGTGTAGATGAAGTGGCTCTGGTGTCAGGAACTGGCACAACAAATGACCTCTGGGCTCTAGGCACTCTGGCAAATGCATCAGTTGTTGTTTTGCCCTTCCTCTCCTGCATGTCATCCTGTAGTTGCTCCACAGCAGACTGAATCTCAGTTACTTTCACATCTAAGTCATAGAACTTTTGTTCCATGATTCTTTCCAAGCTCTCCTGATTTTGAGTGAGGGTGGCCAATCCCTTCTCAATCCTCAGTGTTGATGCTATTAAGTACTCAAGCTGTTCCTGCTTGTTCTTTAATAAATACTCAGATGCCTCCTCTTGAGTTGGCATCCTGGCAGCCTTCTCCTTCCTTGCCTTCTCCTTCTTCTCTTGTGCTTGAACTAACGATAGATCATTCTCATTCATGACAACCTCATTGTCCTCAAAGTCTGGATAAATTGGAAAATGTTCTTTATCCAATAGATATTTGTCTGTGCCCATCTTTGAGTTAATCAACTCCTGGATCTGAGGGGCATATCCACAACTTCTCTTCTGGTCTGCTGCAGTCCTCTTAATGGTTTCAACCATAAGGCTCATGACTTTGAATTTCTGTGGCACATCAAACAAATGCAACATGTTGATTGCATGCCCTCTAATCATGTTGTGGTCACCGGACTTAGGCGAGAGTATGCCTTAAGATGCAGTTGATAGTTGGCAGCCCAGCGATGAAGGAAGTGGACTGATCCAAACTTATGTGTCTCAATGGCTATGTCAGGATCTCCTTATACATGTGTGCCATGGAATTGTGGTCCATTTTCTTCTTGGCATATACATCCGGTCATCTTCATTCTCCTTTGGGGCTTTTATCAGTTTTGCCCACTCCTCAACAGTTGGTGGTACCTTGTACCTTGAGACATCCACACTATCCTCGCCATCTGGATAAAAGTGTGATGTGGAGTAGAACTGCATGATAAGTTCATCGCTCCAGTTGGTGAGCTTTTGCCCAACGAAGTGCGCAACTCCAACAACAACAAAACTGTCTTGCACTCTGGATAGTGCTCTACATTTTCTTTCATGTAGGTCCGGTCGACCCACCTCATATCACACACTATGGGCTTCTTATCCAGCAGAATAGTCTCACAAAAGTCCTGCTTTGTTCCTTGGTGTGGAACCCGTAGTCCACAGCAGTTCTTCTCCTTGTGGCATATGGATCTGTCATCCTCCATAGCCTCAACCCATTGTCTCTTCGATCTTCATGTCCTCAAGAACAGGATGGGCATCATTGTAGTCTGGTATCTTGGGCTTGAGCTTCCTCGTAACTTGTCCTTCTTCATCTTCTTCATCAACAACCTCGAGCCTTTGGGGCCTTGTTCTTCTCAAAGCATTTGGAATACTCTGGTATTCCTCTTTGGTGCAGACTTGGCCTTGGGGGCAGCTTTGGGTGCTTCCTTGGGCTTAGATGTGGCAGCCCCTGATCTTATAGCATCACCCATAAGCTTTGGTGCCTTGGGTGCTGGTGCAGCAACCTCTTCTTCCTCTTCCATCATGTAAGGCTTCCCAATAACTCTGACTGTGGTCTTCTTGACCCTTTCTTTCCTTTTATTTCCTTCTACAGCAACAAGCTCTTTGGGTTGTGATTCCAAAGGAGCTTGAGTAGACACTCTGGCTTTGGACATAGGTTGTCTGCCTGCTGGCCTTTTGATTTTTAAGCCAGGCTTCACTGCAGATGAACTGAGCTCCCTCTTGAGCACTTTCTTCTTGGAGCTTGCCTCATCCTTAACTGCCACGTAATCCTCATCTTCAGAATCTGAGGTTTTCTTCTTCCTTTGCCTGGTGGTAGCTTTAGGCAAATTGCTTGGGGTGCTCCTGCTGCCTTCATCTGAAGAGCTGGAGGGACTAGTGCCCTCACTCATGTCAATCTGCTCTGCTGACATGTTCTTGTCACTCTCGTGCGACATGCTTGCAAACACCGACTGCTGACCCTGTGAAGAGTTATAGATGAGGTAGAGTGGATGAGCATCACAAAATGCAGAGATTTTTGCAAAAGAATGACTCAAAAAAAATTCAGTTTTAGTTTTCCACAGAAAGCATTTCGGATCAACCGATTTTCAAACTCGGTGATATCGAAGCAGTTTTGGAATCTAAACTGATGAACTCGGTCAGACCAAGTCACAGTTCGGTGGCGCCGAGACTGCTAGGGTTTCACAAAGTCCTAAAATCGGTCTCACCGATTAGCTATTCTCGGTCAGACCGAGTCTCACTAGTGCAATGGCATATGCCAAATCGGTGGGACCGAGTTTTTCAACTCGGTGGGTCTGAGATGGTTTCGGCGGAAACCTAACCCTAAAATTTTCGAATCAAAACTATTCTAAGGATTGCATTGACTGGATAGGAGTGTTTCAATTGTGGCAAGTGAAGGAAATATGCCCTAGAGGCAATAATAAAGTTATTATTTATTTCCTTATATCATGATAAATGTTTATTATTCATGCTAGAATTGTATTAACCGGAAACATAATACATGTGTGAATACATAGACAAACATAGTGTCACTAGTATGCCTCTACTTGACTATCTCGTTGAATCAAAGATGGTTAAGTTTCCTAGCCATAGACATGAGTTGTCATTTGATTAACGGGATCACATCATTAGGAAAATGATGTGATTGACTTGACCCATTTCGTTAGCCTAGCACTTGATCGTTTAGTATGTTGCTATTGCTTTCTTCATGACTTATACATGTTCTTGTAACTATGAGATTATGCAACTCCCGTTTACCGGAGGAACACTTTGGGTGCTACCAAACGTCACAACGTAATCGGGTGATTATAAAGGAGTACTACAGGTGTCTCCAAAGGTACATGTTGGGTTGGCGTATTTGAGATTAGGTTTTGTCCTCCGATTGTCGGAGAGGTATCTCTGGCCCTCTCGGTAATGCACATCACTATAAGCCTTGCAAGCAATGTAGCTAATGAGTTAGTTACGGAATGATGCATTACGTAACGAGTAAAGAGACTTGCCGGTAACGAGATTGAACTAGGTATTGGATACCGACGATCGAATCTCGAGCAAGTAACATACCGATGACAAAGGGAACAATGTATGTTGTTATGCGGTTTGACCGATAAAGATCTTCGTAGAATATGTAGGAGCCAATATGAGCATCCAGGTTCCGCTATTGGTTATTGACCAAGAATTGTTCTAGGTCATGTCTACATAGTTCTCGAACCCGTAGGGTCCGCACGCTTAAGGTTTCGATGACAGTTATATTATGAGTTTATGAGTTTTGTTGTACCGAAGGAGTTCGGAGTCCCGGATGAGATCGGGGACATGACGAGGAGTCTCGAAATGGTCGAGACGTAAAGACCGATATATTGGACGACTATATTCGGACTTCGGAAAGGTTCCGAGTGATTCGGGTATTTTTTGGAGTACCGGAGAGTTACGGGAATTCACCGGGGAGTATATGGGCCTTATTGGGCCATACGGGAATAGAGGAGAGAGGCCAAAAGGAAGGAGGCCTGCACCCACCCTCTGGTCCGAATTGGACAAGGGGGGCAGCCCACTTTTCCTTCTCCCTCTCCTCCTCTTTCCTTCTCCAACAAGGAAAGGAGGAGTCCTACTCCTCCTCTTTCCTTCTCCTACAAGGAAAGGAGGAGTCCTTCTCCCGGTGGGAGTAGAACTCCCCCCTTGGCGCGCCTCCTCCATAGGCCGGCCGCCTCCCCCTTGCTCCTATATATACGGGGGCAGGGGGGCACCCCATAGACACACAAGTTGATCTACGTGATCGTTCCTTAGCCGTGTGCGGTGCCCCCCTCCACCATATTCCACCTCGGTCATATCGTCGCGGAGTTTAGGCGAAGCCCTGCGCCGGTAGAACATCATCATCGTCACCACGCCGTCGCGGTTGTGAGAACTCATCCCGACACTTTGCTGGATCGAGTCCGGGATCGTCATCGAGCTGAACGTGTGCTGAACTCGGAGGTGCCGTACGTTCGGTACTTGGATCGGTCGGATCATGAAGACGTACGACTACATCAACCACGTTGTCATAACGCTTCCGCTTACGGTCTACAAGGGTACGTGGACAATACTCTCCCCTCTCGTTGCTATGCATCACCATGATCCTTGCGTGTGCGTAGGAATTTTTTTGAAATTACTACGTTCCCCAACAGTGGCATCCGAGCCAGGTTTTATGCGTTGATGTTATTTGCACGAGTAGAACACAAGTGAGTTGTGGGCGATACAAGTCATACTGCTTACCGGCATGTCACACTTTGGTTCGGCGGTATTGTTGGATGAAGCGGGCCGGACCAACATTACGCGTACGCTTACGCGAGACTGGTTTTACCGCCGTGCTTCGCACACAGGTGACTAGCGGGTGTCTGTTTCTCCAACTTTAGTTGAACCGAGTGTGGCTACGCCCGGTCCTTGAGAAGGTTAAAACATCACTAACTTGACGAACTATCGTTGTGGTTTTGATGCGTAGGTAAGAACGGTTCTTGCTCAGCCCATAGCAGCCACGTAAAACTTGCAACAACAAAGTAGAGGACGTCTAACTTGTTTTTGCAGGGCATATTGTGATGTGATATGGTCAAGACGTGATGAGATATAAGTTGTTGTATGAGATGATCATGTTTTGTTGAAGTTATCGGCAACTGGCAGAAGCCCTATGGTTGTCTCTTTGTTGCATAAGATGCAAGTGCCAAATAATTGCTTTACTTTATCGCTATGCGATAGCAATAGTTGCAAGAGCAATAGTTGGCGAGACGACCATGTGACGACACATTGATATAGATCAAGATGATGAAGATCATGGTGTCGTGCCGGTGACGATAGAGATCATGACAGTACTTTGGAGATGGAGATCAAAGGAACAAGATGATCATGGCCATATCATGTCACATATTTTGATTGCATATGATGTTTATCTGTTATACATCTTATTCTGATTAGTTCGGCGGTAACATTTTAAGATGATCTCTCACTAATTATCAAGAAGTGTTCTCCCTGAGTATGCACCGTTGCGAAAGTTCTTCGTCTTTGAGACACCACGTGATGATCGGGTGTGATAGGCTCTACGTTCAAATACAACGGTGCAAAACAGTTGCACACGCGAATACTCAGTTAAACTTGACGAGCCTAGCATATAACAGATATGGCCTCGGAACACGGAGACCGAAAGGTCGAGCGTGAATCATATAGTAGATATGATCAACATATTGATGTTCACCGTTGAAACTACTCCATCTCACGTGATGATCGGACATGATGTAGTTGATATGGATCATGTAATCACTTAGAGGATTAGAGGGATGTCTTTCTAAGTGGGAGTTCTTAAGTAATATGATTAATTGAACTATAATTTATCATGAACTTAGTCCTGGTAGTATTTTGCAAATTATGTTGTAGATCAATAGCTTGCGTTGTTGCTGTCATATGTTTATTTTAATATGTTCCTAGAGAAAATTGTGTTGAAAGATGTTAGTAGCAATGATGCGGATTTGATCCGTGATCTGAGGTTTATCCTCATTGCTGCACAGAATAATTATGTCCTTAATGCACCGCTAGGTGACAGACCTATTGCAGGAGCAGATGCAGACGTTATGAACGTTTGGCTAGCTCAATATGATGACTACTTGATAGTTTAGTGCACCATGCTTAACGGCTTAGAATCGGGACTTCAAAGACGTTTTGAACGTCATGGACCATATGAGATGTTACAGGAGTTGAAGTTAATATTTCAAGCAAATACCCGAGTTGAGATATATGAAGTCTCCAACAAGTTCTATAGCTAAAAGATGGAGGAGAATCGCTCAACTAGTGAGCATGTGCTCAGATTGTCTGGGTACTACAATCGCTAGAATCAAGTGGGAGTTAATCTTCCAGATAATATAGTGATTGACAGAGTTCTCTAGTCACCATCACCAAGTTAGTAGAACTTTGTGATGAACTATAGTATGCAAGGGATAACGGAAACGATTCCCAAGTACTTCGTGATGCTGAAATCGATGAAGGTAGAAATCAAGAAAAACATCAAGTGTTGATGGTTGACAAGACCACTAGTTTCAAGAAAACGGCAAAGGGAAGAAGGGGAACTTCAAGAAGAACGGCAAGCAAGTTTCTACTCAAGTGAAGAAGCCCAAGTCTGGTCCTAAGCCTGAGACTAAGTGCTTCTACTGCAAAGGGACTGGTCACTGGAAGTGGAACTGCCCCAAGTATTTGGCGGATAAGAAGGATGGCAAAGTGAACAAAGATATATTGGATATACATGTTATTGATGTGTGCTTTACTAGTGTTTATAGCAACCCCTTGGCATTTGATATTGCCATACTGGTTCAGTTGCTAAGAGTAGTAACTCGAAACGGGAGTTGCAGAATAAACAGAAACTAGTTAAGGGCGAGGTGACGATGTGTGTTGGAAATAGTTCCAAGATTGATATGATCATCATCGCACGCTCCCTATAATTTCGGGATTAGTGTTGAACCTAAATGTCTTATTTGGTGTTTGCGTTGAGCATGAATATGATTTGATCATGTTTATTGCAATACGGTTATTCATTTAAGTTAGAGAACAATTGTTGTTCTGTTTACATGAGTAAAACCTTCTATGGTCATACACACCAACGAAAATGGTTTGTTGGATCTCGATCGTAGTGATACACATATTCATAATATTGAAGCCAAAAGATGCAAAGTTAATAATGATAGTGCAACTTGTTTGTGGCACTGCTATTTAAGTCATATTGGTATAAAGCGCATGAAGAAACTCCATGCTGATGGGATTTTGGAATCACTTGATTATGAATCGCTTGATGCTTGCGAACCATGTCTTTTGGGCAAGATGACTATAACTCCATTCTCCGGAACAATGGAACGGGCTAGTGACTTATTGGAAATAATACATACCGATGTATGTGGTCCAATGAGTGTTGATGCTCGTGGCAGGTATCGTTATTTTCTGACCTTCACAAGATGATTTGAGTAGATATGAGTATATCTACTTAATGAAACACAAGTCTGAAACATTTGAAATGTTCAAAGAATTTCAGAGTGAAGTGGAGAATCATCGTAACAAGAAAATAAAGTTTCTACGATCTGATCGTGGAGAAGAATATTTGAGTTACGAGTTTGGTCTTCATTTGAAACAATGTGAAATAGTTTCGCAACTCACGCCACCTGGAACACCACAATGTAATGGTGTGTCCGAACGTCGTAATCATACTTTACTAGATATAGTGCGATCTATGATGTGTCTTATCGGTTTACGACTATTGTTTTGGGGTTATGCATTGGAGACAGCTGCATTCACGTTTAACAGGGCACCATCTAAATCCGTTGGGACGACACCGTATGAACTATGGTTTAGCAGTAAACCTAAGCTGTCGTTTCTTAAAGTTTGGAGTTGCGATGCTTATATGAAAATGGTTTTTCAACCTGATAAACTCGAACCCAAATCGGAGAAGTGCGTCTTCATAGAATACCCAAAGGAAACTGTTGGGTACACCTTCTATCACAGATTCAAAGGCAAAACATTCGTTGCTAAGAATGGATCCTTTCTAGAGAAGGAGTTTCTCTCGAAAGAAGTGAGTGGGAGGAAAGTAGAACTTGATGAGGTAATTGTACCTTCTCTCTTATTGGAAAGTAGTTCATCACAGAAATCAGTTCCAGTGATTCCTACACCAATTAGTGAGGAAGTTAATGATGATGATCATGAAACTTCAAATCAAGTTGCTACCAAACCTCGTAGGTCTTCCAGAGTAAGATCCGCACCAGAGTGGTACTGTAATCATGTTCTGGAAGTCATTTTACTAGACCATGATGAACCTACGAACTATGAGGAAGCGATGATGAGCCCAGATTCCGCAAAATGGCTTGAGGCCATAAAATCTGAGATGGGATCCATGTATGAGAACAAAGTGTGGACTTTGATTGATTTGCCCGATGATCTGCAAGTCATAGAAAATAAATGGATCTTCAAGAGGAAGACGGATGCTGATAGTAGTGTTACTATCTACAAAGCTCGACTTGTCGCAAAAGGTTTTCGACAAGTTCAAGGTGTTGACTACAATGAGAGTTTATCACTCGTATCTATCCTTAAGTCTGTCCGAATCATGTTAGCAATTGCCGCATTTTATGAAATCTGGCAAATGGATAAACAAAACTGCATTCCTTAATGGATTTATTAAAGAAGAGTTGTATATGATGCAACCAGAAGGTTTTGTAAATCCTAAAGGTGCTAACAAAATATGCAAGCTCCAGCGATCCATCTATGGACTGGTGCAAGCATCTCAGAGTTGGAATACATGCTTTGATAGGTTGATCAAAGCATATGGTTTTATACAGACTTTTGGAAAGGCCTGTATTTACAAGAAAGTGAGTGGGAGCTCTGTAGCGTTTCTGATATTATATGTGCAAGACATATTGTTGATTGGAAATAATATAGAATTTCTGAATAGCATAAAAGGATACTTGAATAAAAGGTTTTTCAATGAAAGACCTCAGTGAAGCTACTTACATATTGAGCATCAAGATCTATAGAGATAGATCAAGACGCTCGATAAGTTTTTCAATGAGTACATACCTTGACAAGATTTTGAAGTAGTTCAAAATGGAACAGTCAAAGAAAGAGTTTCTTGCCTGTATTACAAGGTGTGAAATTGAGTAAGACTCAAAGCCCGACCACGACAGAAAATAGAAAGAAGAATGAAAAGTCATTCCCTATGCCTCAGTCATAGGTTCTATAAAGTATGCTATGCTGTGAACCAGACCTATTGTATACCTTGCTCTGAGTTTGGCAAAGGAATACAATTTTGATCTAATAGTAGATCACTGGACAGTGGTCAAGAATATCCTTAGTGAGGACTAAGGAAATATTTTCTCGATTATGGAGGTGATAAAAGAGCCCGTCATAAAGAGTTACAACAATGCAAGCTTTTACACCGATCCAGATGACTATAAGTCTCAATCTGGATACATATTGAAAGTGGGAGCAATTAGCTATAGTAGCTCCGTGCAGAGCATTGTAGACATAGAATATTTGCAAAATACATACGGCTCTGAATATGATAGACCCGTTGACTAAGCCTCTCTCACGAGCAAAACATGATCACACCTTAGTACTCTTTTGGGTGTTAATCACATAGCGATGTGAACTAGATTATTGACTCCAGTAAACCCTTTGGGTGTTGGTCACATGACGATGTGAACTATGGGTGTTAATCATATACAGATATGAATATTGGTGTTAAATCACATGGCGATGTGAACTAGATTATTGACTCTAGTGCAAGTGGGAGACTGAAGGAAATATGCCCTAGAGGCAATAATAAAGTTATTATTTATTTCCTTATATCATGATAAATGTTTATTATTCATGCTAGAATTGTATTAACCGGAAACTTAAATACATGTATGAATACATAGTGTAACATCCCAAATTTCCTATTTGGAATGTTTTACAATTATAGCTAAGCATCTATGCATGTTGTTTGAATTTGAGTGGCATTTGAAGTTTCAGAGGTTTTGGAGTTGTTGGCATTTGAATTCAAATTTTGGCAAGTGGAAATCATTTCAAAAACTATGCCTGATAAATACTTGAGAAAAAGTATGAGAGGGGTAAACATGACACTCCAAAAAAAAATCAGAGGAAAAACATTGCCAAAAAGTTTGAATTCAAATTTGAGTTTTATTTGAATTTTGAAAAAAATGAATTTTTATAAAGTTTGGATTTTGTCCTCGAAAATGCTCAAATGATAGGAATATTCCCGATCATTTTGATATATATATGTCCTATATAAAATATTTATATTTTATATATTATCTCTGTTTTATTTTTTAAAAAAATAAATGGAAAAAGAAAATACCCAGCGCCACCAGCCGACTGCCCAGCCAAAGACTGGCGGCCCACCGAACCGCCCGACCTAGCCACCAACGGCCGAGCTGCCCAATGAGCCACCGACCCACCCTCGCCTCAACGGTTTCGCCCGGCCAACCGACCAGCTGCCACCCTCTCTCTCCCGACAGGCGGGCCCCACCTCCTCTTCCTCGCCCACGCGCCCCCGCCCGCGCTGCCGTCGCGAATCCCGCCGGATCCGGATTCGCCGTGATCTCGCCCGGCTTGCCCTCGCCCAAGCCGTGCCCCCCTCTATATAAACCCCTCACCTCATTCCCCCTCGCCTCACCCGACGCCCCTCCCGCAAAGCCCCGCCGAGCTCGAGAGCGCGCTGCCGCCATTAACCCGCGCCGCCGCCCCTAGCCTCCCCGAGCTCACCCGACTCCACCAACCGGACCTCGCCTCGTCGTCGCACTCGGCTGAACTCCCGCCGCCGCCCCGACCACCGGAGACGCCGAGCACTCGCCGCCGAGCGCTGCGTCGCTGTCGCCGACCTGTAAGTCGCCAGAGCCCTCCCCCGTCCGATCTACCTCAACGGTTTAGATTAGATCCCCTCAAGGGGTATGTTATTTAAATAAAACCGGTTCAGTCTGGTTAGTTCCGGTTTATTTATTTTAGGTAGGGTTTTTATTTAAACCGGCCGATTCGTTTAAACCCTAGGCCCGTTTTAGTTAAGTTACGCGCAGGGCGTTAGTTAGGCCCATTAGGCCGTTTTTCTTTATTTTTCGTTTTCTGTTTTAACAGAATAGTTTCAGATTTGAAAAATTCATATCTTTTAATCTGCTTAATATTTTTAAGTGATTATTTTTTTGTTGGTTTGCAAATTTATTATAGTTTCTGCAGAAAATATAATTAGCTATGTTAAAATTATTTAAAATTGCTTTATTTTAGATTTAGACAGATTAGTAATTCTGCTATAAAATGAGTTAGGAATATTATTTTTTAATGATTCTTTTTGTCACAACTTTGTTTTGACATTGCCTAACCATAGGAATTTATTTGGGCAATTTTAGGATTAATAAAAAATAGTTTTAATCAGAATCATGTTTTTCTTAATTAATTAACTAGCTACTGTTTTCCTATTGTTTTACTTAGCAAATAAATTTATTTTTCATATGTGATAGATTATTCTAGGTTAGTTTCTGTCACTTTAGAGCATGAACTTTTATTTATAATAAATAAAACTTTTATTTTATTTTTCTTACTAAAATTTGAATTAGGCCTAATAGGAGTTTTAAAATAGCTTTTAAGATGAATCCTTTTGCTCCTAGTTGCATGATGCATTCTTTTCTGTTAGGTAGCATAGACCCATGCCTAGGTTCTGTTAAGAAAATTTTTGTTATGTAAAACTATTTTTAGTTGTTGCTTGAAGTAGGAAAACTTTGAGTTGGATTTCTTCGAGTTTTCCTTTGGGTTTTGATTCGATTGCTTTGTGTGTTGTGTTAGCATGCTATTATGTTAAGTGATCATATGCTATATGCTTATTATGATTGTTGTTTGCCTCGGTAGAATTTCCGGAGTGCGAAGCTTGCTACCACGAGTCCCTAATTTTCGAAGATCGTCAGCAAGGCAAGTTCACTTTGACCATGCTTACATACCTATGTTTTATTGCATTTAGTGGCATCTTTGCAACCACCTCCAGTAGTGTTATTGATTCTTGATGTTGAGTAGTATGCATGAGGTAGGAACCCATCACCCTGTTACCAAGCCGGGACGTCATTTATTTTAATGCTACGCTATAGTAGACGGGGTTGGTAGGAGTGCTCGGAGTGGTGTGAGAATGGAGGATCTACGCCAATGACGACAACTCCATGATGGCATTTGCAAGGACTGCATTTTCAAGGCCTCAAGACTTCAAGACTCGAGACAAGAATTCAATACACACTCATCGGGTGAAGGACGGTTGACGGGCACCTGGAGAAACCAGTGGTTGGCGGGATGCATGGAGAAGCGCCATGACATCTTGCGGAAAGCTTCACCCAGACTCAAAGAGACGGAAGAATACTTCATGCCCGGAAGCTTACCTGTGCAACCGCAAGTCATTATGGGCTCTGGCTTGGTTGACCTTAGTGGTGACTCTGGCTGGGACGGTGCTAGCAGATGTAGAACTACGGTAGGAATGGATGAGCACCGGACAGTGGTCAGAGGAACTCTTCGGAAGACCATGTTTCGGTCATCTTGTTCTCAAACACCCTGAAGTGCGAGAACGTAAAAAGGAGGGATCGAATCTTGCGGGTAAAGTGTACAAACCTCTGCAGAGGGTTAAAACCTAATCGATTAGCCGTGTCCCCGGTTACGGACAATTTGAGCATCTGGACCTGGATCTATCTCGGAACTCTCAACACCGGACTGATAACTTAATTGTGGGCAACACATGATGATTTTGGGCTTTGAGACATCGGTTGGCGGAACCATGTCATGATATAAAACTCTATAGTACAGACTTCATTTATTCCTTTGATGTAGGGATAATAAAACCAGCTTTTACGCAAACAAAACTCAGATACAGAGCCACAAAGCCATACTGCATATAGTATAGTTTATCATCTGTTTTCTCTTATTGCGATCTTGCCGGTACATTCAATGTACTGACCTACACGGCTGCAACGTATCATGTTGCAGATAATTCCTCGACAAGTAAGAGTTACGATACAGGTTACGGTCTACACTCAACCCGCCGATGGCGTTGATGGGACTCCACACCGACTATTTGTTTCGTTGAGACTTATGAGGTATATATCAGTTTTACGTTAATTATACATGTGATTGCACTTTGATATATACATTGATGTACTGTGTGTGCCAAAGATATCGATCCGTGGTTGGCACAAGAACACCGAGGCTTGACCGTCGAGGTCGGGTCGCTACAAAAATGGTATCGAGCACATGTTGACTGAGGACGTGACCCTAGAAACCGGAAAAGCCCCTAGGACAGGATATCTCAAAAACTTTATTTACAAAAGACTCTTACTTCTCATCTTTTCTGATTTTATCAAATAGACCCTCTCACCTCAAATAGTTAGAATATACCCTTATCCTTTGATCACCCGGAGGATCAATCAAGACGCCCAAGAAGGATTTGATATCGAGAACTGATGACCCCTTTGAGTAAAGAGGATTTCACCATGTATTAGAAGCTACAACAGTTGAAGACTCCGAAGACTTGAAGGATCTGAAGAATTATTTGACCTTTAGAAGACCAAACCCCTGTTACACACTTACGTTAGATGCGATGATTTGTGAGCTGTCATTTGTTTGATGTTTTCCGACAGCCCCAAAATAAAACTTGTTTCTTCAAAAACTATTGTTTGTATTGTGTGTATATCCCTCCCCACCTCTCTCATATCTCATCCCAAAACTTTTGGACCCCATAGATGATGAATGAAGTTGGACTGATATTCTCTGGACCAAAGACTCAGCCGGAGGCAGAGCTATGGATGCAGAACATGGAAAATCACTTCGGGAGCAATTTGGTTTCAAGGAAGAATGAAGTATTTTACGCTCTTCAGTACTTTGAAGGAAGTGCTGCAACCTGGTGGAAAATGCATCAAGCCATACAGGGATTTAATGGAGCAAGAACTTGGGAGGAATTCAAGAAGACCCTGTTGAGATCACGTCTTATCCGGAAGCACCATGATACGCCAAGAAATAAACCTTGTGCTTGCAAGATTTATGGAGAAATAGGACACACCTGGGAGGAACACAAGGATGGATGCCCTCATTGTGAGGAGAAACACCCAGTGAGGAATGCCCAACTAGTCAGGTGACTTGTTTCTTGTGTGAAGGAACCACCCACTACCCGACTCAGTGTCACATTTACCCCATGGTGCAACAAACTATTCAGGAGCAGGAAGAAGGAATGAAAGAAGCCCTCCGAGAAGTTATGAAAGAACCTGTGATGACGGAATGTGTTGAAGACCCTGATGGAGAAGGCCTCAACAGATTTTACTCCAATGCCTGCTATTCATGTGGAGAAGAAGGAAATTTTTCGCAGTATTGCCCCAAGGGAAGAAAAGAGTATCTGGGATATTTCCCGACAGCAGAAGTGAAGTTTGACCCTCGGGAAATAGAAACTCTGATCATTACAGAGAAATCCAGGAAGAGAAAAAGAAGGCAACCCCAGAACAACACAATTTTTGCAGAGAAGGACTTGAGTCATATCACTTGTTACAGGTGCAAGGATTTAGGTCATTACGCTAGTAAATGTCCGAGAAAGAAGCCAAGAATCCAAGGAGCCTACATAATCACAAAGAAGCCCCAAGACATGTCGGAAGCTTTTTGTTTTCGCTGCAAGGAAGCAGGACATTATGCTACTAAATGTCCCAACAAGACGAAAGCTGGAGTTGAGTAGTTGGAATTTTGATATGGTTAATAAGGGTAGTAGAAAGCAATTTCATTTTCATGAGTTCGATGAGTTGAGTTATGTAATAGATTACTCAGAGATTGTAATAGTTCATGACTCAATAAAGTTGTAATGTCACATCTTTGAAAGGCTTTAAGGAGTTGTCATATTTTACCTTGGAAATTAATATTCTGGATGAACATGGAAGAAAGTGAGTTGTGATGCATAAACGGGAAATTGAAAATTGAGTTTGAAGTTTTTTTTGGATGATATGAATGCGTGCCCCAGGAAATATGTACCTTATTCTGAGCACCATTTTGTTTTACAACTGCAGATGACGACCCTTTACGAGTCTTTCCTTAAAGGTCCGGAAACAATCATGACCCTGACGAGTGATCATGATTACCCGAAGATCCTGAAGGACATGATGAAGCATATTCACCTTGAAGGAGATGCAGTCTACAAAGGCTACCCCTTCATGCGAAAGGGAGTGGAACTTTGGTATGTGGAGGTACACCTCCACCATTTGAAAGGAGTTTGCCCGAAGATGATGGGGCAGTACTTTTTCATTTCACGGGTGCCACAAGAAACTTTCTTCGATGCTGTTCGTGAATCAGCCATGGAAGCCATACGCCAGATCAGAGAAATACTTGAAGCAAGACTCCGTTATACTCAGGAATACCTAAGCGAAGTGCATGCAGAGATGATGGAGGTGAAGCTCAAGGCCACCACGATGAAACAGAAGATTGAAGACTTCAAGGCGCATGTCGCACAATTCCAGCAGGACTCAAGAATCCTCGAGGAAGATAAATAAATAAAGTTGTAAGTAATGTCTGACCATACCGAACCATGTGGGTGGCGGCATTTGTAATGAACTTTTTGGAATTTGGATTCACGAAAAGTGGTTAAGGATGTAATAAAAGATTGATATGAAAATAATGGGATTTATGGATAAACTAGTGCATTTTTCTTTGGTGTCTTCGTACTCCGTAAAGCCACAGGATCAATGAAGAAAGAAATGTGTTATTCATGACGGTCCATAGAAGGAAGCTGGACAAAATAAGTTGGAGTTTTGTATGATCGTCACCACAAGGGTATGAAGGAAGAAGTACTATTGGATTTACGGGAGATGTAATGTTGGAATATGGAATGATAATCCTAGGAAGGATGAATTAAATTTGTACAAGAGTTGAGGTGGGCCATAACCCACGTGCCCGTGGAGTTAATAAGAAGCAAGCACACTCTTGATCAGAGGAACATATTTGGAAGAAACTCCGAGTTTAAACATCCGACATTTTTTGGAGGATACGAAACCCGAGGGTTGTGAAGAACGATAGATGTCTTGTTCAGTTTGCGTAAACCATGGATTTATCGAACTTAGTTAAATCGACTAGTGAAATTCTGCAATGCTTGTGAGTATGCCCAAGTGTTAGAATACGTGATTCAATGTCTGCATAGGTGGTAATGATTCAAGTACGGGATGGATCGGCCCCCATACCGGAGACTTCTATCATGAACTATCATATGTTGATGGAAAATCAGAGAGCCTCGAAAACCTTTGAAGAGTGTCGACGCGATAAACCATAAAACCATAGAATGGTAGGACGATGGAACCCCTTTACAGGCAACCGTTGCCAATCGTAGGTTATACGGTGAGGTTCAACCCAGACCCGTTTTTGCCGGAGAAACCATAAATTGTAGACCACCATGAGTATTTCGATAGTTGTCTAGAATGGACACGAACCTATCAACTAAGAAGATCCAGTCTCGGACGAACTTCAACTTTGACGAACCGACCCACGATTTTGAGGAAAACTCTATGCTTCTGACAGAAGAGCATTAATGAAGGAGCTATTGTAAGATATGTGAAGAGACATACATTGTCGGCACTCCAGAGGAAGTATCTGAGTTTATCGGAACCGTAACCTTGTTTTGAGTGTGGTAGCACCCCTGACTTTCCGACCAAACATTTGCTAGCAGACCCCCAACTCCTAACCCTTTCTTGCTAGCCTCTTCGAATCTCGAGGACGAGATTCATTTTAAGTGTGGTAGATTTGTAACATCCCAAATTTCCTATTTGGAATGTTTTACAATTATAGCTAAGCATCTATGCATGTTGTTTGAATTTGAGTGGCATTTGAAGTTTCAGAGGTTTTGGAGTTGTTGGCATTTGAATTCAAATTTTGGCAAGTGGATCATTTCAAAAAAAAACTATGCCTGATAAATACTTGAGAAAAAGTATGAGAGGGTAAACATGACACTCCAAAAAAATCAGAGGAAAAACATTGCCAAAAGTTTGAATTCAAATTTGAGTTTTATTTGAATTTTGAAAAAATGAATTTTTATAAAGTTTGGATTTTGTCCTCGAAAATGCTCAAATGATAGGAATATTCCCCGATCATTTTGATATATATATGTCCTATATAAAATATTTATATTTTATATATTATCTCTGTTTTATTTTTTTAAAAAAATAAATGCAAAAGAAAAATACCCAGCGCCACCAGCTAATTGCCCAGCCAAAGACTGGCGGCCCACCGAATCGCCCACCGATATAACGGCCGAGCTGCCCATGAGCCACCGACCCACCTCGCCCGAACCGGTTTCGCCCGGCCAACCGACGCGAGAAGCGCTGCACCCCCTCTCTCCCGACAGCGGGCCCCACCTCCCTCTTCCTCGCCCACGCCACCCCGCTGCCTGCTGTTCACGAATCCCGTCGGATCCGGATTCGCCGTGATCCTCGCCGGCTTGCCCTCGCCCAAGCCGTGCCCCCCCTATATAAACCCCTCACCTCATTCCCCCTCGCCGCCTCACCCGACGCCTCTCCTCCCTCAAAGCCCGCCGAGCCCGAGAGCGCCGCCGCCATTAACCCCGCGCTCGCCGCCCTAGCCCTCCCCGAGCTCACCCGACTCCACCAACCGGACCCCCTCGCCCGTCCGCACCCGCCGGAACTCCCCGCCGTCGCCCCCGACCACCGGAGACGCCGGAGCACTCGCCGCCCGAGCCGCCGTCGCTGTCGCCGACCGGTAAGTCGCCAGAGCCCCTCCCCGCCGTCCGATCTACCTCCGACGGTTTAGATTAGATCCCCCCCCCCCCCGAAGGGGTATGTTATTTAAATAAAACCGGTTCAGTCTGGTTAGTTCCGGTTTATTTATTTTAGGTAGGGTTTTTATTTAAACCGGCCGATTCGTTTAAACCCTAGGCCCGTTTTAGTTAAGTTACTGCATGTATGCTAGTTAGGCCCATTAGGCCGTTTTTCTTTATTTTTCGTTTTCTGTTTTAATGTAATAGTTTCAGATTTGAAAAATTCATATCTTTTAATCTGCTTAATATTTTTAAGTGATTATTTTTTTGTTGGTTTGCAAATTTATTATAGTTTCTGCAGAAAATATAATTAGCTATGTTAAAATTATTTAAAATTGCTTTATTTTAGATTTAGACAGATTAGTAATTCTGCTATAAAATGAGTTAGGAATATTATTTTTAATGATTCTTTTGTCACAACTTTGTTTTGACATTGCCTAACCATAGGAATTTATTTGGGCAATTTTAGGATTAATAAAAAATAGTTTTAATCAGAATCATGTTTTTCTTAATTAATTAACTAGCTACTGTTTTCCTATTGTTTTACTTAGCAAATAAATTTATTTTTCATATGTGATAGATTATTCTAGGTTAGTTTCTGTCACTTTAGAGCATGAACTTTTATTTATAATAAATAAAACTTTTATTTTATTTTTCTTACTAAAATTTGAATTAGGCCTAATAGGAGTTTTAAAATAGCTTTTAAGATGAATCCTTTTGCTCCTAGTTGCATGATGCATTCTTTTCTGTTAGGTAGCATAGACCCATGCCTAGGTTATGTTAAGAAAATTTTTGTTATGTAAAACTATTTTTAGTTGTTGCTTGAAGTAGGAAAACTTTGAGTTGGATTTCTTCGAGTTTTCCTTTGGGTTTTGATTGGATTGCTTTGTGTGTTGTGTTAGCATGCTATTATGTTAAGTGATCATATGCTATATGCTTATTATGATTGTTGTTTGCCTCGGTAGAATTTCCGGAGTGCGAAGCTTGCTACCACGAGTCCCTAGTTTTCGAAGATCGTCAGCAAGGCAAGTTCACTTTGACCATGCTTACATACCTATGTTTTATTGCATTTAGTGGCATCTTTGCAACCACCTCCAGTAGTGTTATTGATTCTTGATGTTGAGTAGTATGCATGAGGTAGGAACCCATCACCCTGTTACCAAGCCGGGACGTCATTTATTTTAATGCTACGCTATAGTAGACGGGGTTGGTAGGAGTGCTCGGGAGTGGTGTGAGAATGGAGGATCTACGTCAATGACGACAACTCCATGATGGCATTTGCAAGGACTGCATTTTCAAGGCCTCAAGACTTCAAGACTCGAGACAAGAATTCAATACACACTACTGGGTGAAGGACGGTTGACGGGCACCCTGGAGAAACCAGTGGTTGGCCGGGATGCATGGAGAAGCACCATGACATCTTGCGGAAAGCTTCACCCAGACTCAAAGAGACGGAAGAATACTTCATGCCCGAAGCTTACCTGCAACCGCAAGTCATTATGGGCTCGCTTGGTTGACCTTAGTGGTGACTCTGGCTGGGACGGTGCTAGCAGATGTAGAACTACGGTAGGAATGGATGAGCACCGGACGGTGGTCGAGGAACTCTTCGAAGACCATGTTTGGTCATCTTGTTCTCAAACACCTCGAAGTGCGAGAACGTAAAAGGAGGGATCGAATCTTGCGGGTAAAGTGTACAAACCTCTGCAGAGGGTTAAAACCTAATCGATTAGCCGTGTCCCGATTACGGACAATTTGAGCATCTGGACTGGATCTATCTCGAACTCTCAACACCGGATCGATAACTTAATTGTGGGCAACACATGATGATTTTGGGCTTTGAGACATCGGTTGGCGGAACCATGTCATGATATAAAACTCTATAGTACAGACTTCATTTATTCCTTTGATGTAGGGATAATAAAACCAGCTTTTACGCAAACAAAACTCAGATACAGAGCCACAAAGCCATACTGCATATAGTATAGTTTATCATCTGTTTTCTCTTATTGCGATCTTGCCGGTACATTCAATGTACTGACCTACACGGCTGCAACGTATCATGTTGCAGATAATTCCTCGACAAGTAAGAGTTACGATACAGGGTTACGGTCTACACTCAACCCGCCGATGGCGTTGATGGGACTCCACACCCGACTATTTGTTTCCGTTGTGACTTATGAGGTATATATCAGTTTTACGTTAATTATACATGTGATTGCACTTTGATATATACATTGATGTACTGTGTGTGCAAAGATACTCGATCCGTGGTTGGCACAAGAACACCGAGGCTTGACCGTCGAGGTCGGGTCGCTACAAAAATGGTATCGAGCACATGTTGACTGAGGACGTGACCCTAGAAACCGGAAAAGCCCCTAGGACAGGATATCTCAAAACTTTATTTACAAAAGACTCTTACTTTCATCTTTTCTGATTTTATCAAATAGACCCTCTCACCTCAAATAGTTAGAATATACCCTTATCCTTTGATCACCCGGAGGATCAATCAAGACGCCCAAGAAGGATTTGATATCGGAGAACTGATGACCCTTCAGAGTAAAGAGGATTTCACCATGTATTAGAAGCTACAACAGTTGAAGACTCAAGACTTGAAGGATCTCAAGAATTATTTGACCTTTAGAAGACCAAACCCTGTTACACACTTACGTTAGATGCGATGATTTGTGAGCTGTCATTTGTTTGATGTTTTCCGACAGCCCCAAAATAAAACTTGTTTCTTCAAAACTATTGTTTGTATTGTGTGTATATCCTCCCCACCTCTCTCATATCTCATCCCAAAACTTTTGGACCCCATAGATGATGAATGAAGTTGGACTGATATTCTTCGACCAAAGACTCACCGGAGGCAGAGCTATGGATGCGAACATGGAAAATCACTTGGAGCAATTTGGTTTCAAGGAAGAATGAAGTATTTTACGCTCTTCAAGATTTTGAAGGAAGTGCTGCAACCTGGTGGAAAATGCATCAAGCCATACAGGATTTAATGGAGCAAGAACTTGGGAGGAATTCAAGAAGACCTGTTGAGATCACGCCTTATCCGGAAGCACCATGATACGCCAGAAATAAACCTTGTGCTTGCAAGATTTATGGAGAAATAGGACACACCTGGAGGAACACAAGGATGGATGCCCTCATTGTGAGGAGAAACACCCAGATGAGGAATGCCCAACTAGTCGTGACTTGTTTCTTGTGTGAAGGAACCACCCACTACCCGACTCAAGGTCACATTTACCCCATGGTGCAACAAACTATTCAGGAGCAGGAAGAAGGAATGAAAGAAGCCCTCCGAGAAGTTATGAAAGAACCTGTGATGACGGAATGTGTTGAAGACCCTGATGGAGAAGGCCTCAACAGATTTTACTCCAATGCCTGCTATTCATGTGGAGAAGAAGGACATTTTCGCAGATTGCCCCAAGGGAAGAAAAGAGTATCTGGGATATTTCCCGACAGCAGAAGTGAAGTTTGACCCTCGGGAAATAGAAACTCTGATCATTACAGAGAAATCCAGGAAGAGAAAAAGAAGGCAACCCTAGAACAACACAATTTTTGCAGAGAAGGACTTGAGTCATATCACTTGTTACAGGTGCAAGGATTTAGGTCATTACGCTAGTAAATGTCCAGGAAAGAAGCCAAGAATCCAAGGAGCCTACATAATCACAAAGAAGCCCCAAGACATGTCGGAAGCTTTTTGTTTTCGCTGCAAGGAAGCAGGACATTATGCTACTAAATGTCCCAACAAGACGAAAGCTGGAGTTGAGTAGTTGGAATTTTGATATGGTTAATAAGGGTAGTAGAAAGCAATTTCATTTTCATGAGTTCGATGAGTTGAGTTATGTAATAGATTACTCAGAGATTGTAATAGTTCATGACTCAATAAAGTTGTAATGTCACATGCTGAAAGGCTTTAAGGAGTTGTCATATTTTACCTTGGAAATTAATATTCTGGATGAACATGGAAGAAAGTGAGTTGTGATGCATAAACGGGAAATTGAAAATTGAGTTTGAAGTTTTTTTTGGATGATATGAATGCGTGCCCCAGGAAATATGTACCTTATTCTGAGCACCATTTTGTTTTACAACTGCAGATGACGACCCTTTACGAGTCTTTCCTTAAAGGTCCGGAAACAATCATGACCCTGACGAGTGATCATGATTACCCGAAGATCCTGAAGGACATGATGAAGCATATTCACCTTGAAGGAGATGCAGTCTACAAAGGCTACCCCTTCATGCGAAAGGGAGTGGAACTTTGGTATGTGGAGGTACACCTCCACCATTTGAAAGGAGTTTGCCCGAAGATGATGGGGCAGTACTTTTTCATTTCACGGGTGCCACAAGAAACTTTCTTCGATGCTGTTCGTGAATCAGCCATGGAAGCCATACGCCAGATCAGAGAAATACTTGAAGCAAGACTCCGTTATACTCAGGAATACCTAAGCGAAGTGCATGCAGAGATGATGGAGGTGAAGCTCAAGGCCACCACGATGAAACAGAAGATTGAAGACTTCAAGGCGCATGTCGCACAATTCCAGCAGGACTCAAGAATCCTCGAGGAAGATAAATAAATAAAGTTGTAAGTAATGTCTGACCATACCGAACCATGTGGGTGGCGGCATTTGTAATGAATTTTTTGGAATTTGGATTCACGAAAAGTGGTTAAGGATGTAATAAAAGATTGATATGAAAATAATGGGATTTATGGATAAACTAGTGCATTTTTCTTTGGTGTCTTCGTACTCCGTAAAGCCACAGGATCAATGAAGAAAGAAATGTGTTATTCATGACGGTCCATAGAAGGAAGCTGGACAAAATAAGTTGGAGTTTTGTATGATCGTCACCACAAGGGTATGAAGGAAGAAGTACTATTGGATTTACGGAGATGTAATGTTGAATATGGAATGATAATCCTAGGAAGGATGAATTAAATTTGTACAAGAGTTGAGGTGGGCCATAACCCACGTGCCCGTGGAGTTAATAAGAAGCAAGCACACTTCATCAGAGGAACATATTTCGGAAGAAACTCCGAGTTTAAACATCCGACATTTTTTTGGAGGATACGAAAACCCGAGGGTTGTGAAGAACGATAGATGTCTTGTTCAGTTTGCAGAAACCATGGATTTATACGAACTTAGTTCGTCGACTAGTGAAATACTGCAATGCTTGTGAGTATGCCCAAGTGTTAGAATACGTGATTCAATGTCTGCATAGGTGGTAATGATTCAAGTACGGGATGGATCGGCCCCCATACCGGAGACTTCTATCATGAACTATCATATGTTGATGGAAAATCAGAGAGCCTCGAAAACCTTTGAAGAGTGTCGACGCGATAAACCATAAAACCATAGAATGGTAGGACGATGGAACCCCTTTACAGGCAACCGTTGCCAATCGTAGGTTATACGGTGAGGTTCAACCCAGACCCGTTTTTGCCGGAGAAACCATAAATTGTAGACCACCATGAGTATTTCGATAGTTGTCTAGAATGGACACGAACCTATCAACTAAGAAGATCCAGTCTCGGACGAACTTCAACTTTGACGAACCGACCCACGATTTTGAGGAAAACTCTATGCTTCTGACAGAAGAGCATTAATGAAGGAGCTATTGTAAGATATGTGAAGAGACATACATTGTCGGCACTCCAGAGGAAGTATCTGAGTTTATCGGAACCGTAACCTTGTTTTGAGTGTGGTAGCACCCCTGACTTTCCGACCAAACATTTGCTAGCAGACCCCCAACTCCTAACCCTTTCTTGCTAGCCTCTTCGAATCTCGAGGACGAGATTCATTTTAAGTGTGGTAGATTTGTAACATCCCAAATTTCCTATTTGGAATGTTTTACAATTATAGCTAAGCATCTATGCATATTGTTTAAATTTGAGTGGCATTTGAAGTTTCAGAGGTTTTGGAGTTGTTGGCATTTGAATTCAAATTTTGGCAAGTGGAAATCATTTCAAAAACTATGCCTGATAAATACTTGAGAAAAAGTATGAGAGGAGTAAACATGACACTCCAAAAAAAAAATCAGAGGAAAAACATTGCCAAAAAGTTTGAATTCAAATTTGAGTTTTATTTGAATTTTGAAAAAAATGAATTTTTATAAAGTTTGGATTTTGTCCTCGAAAATGCTCAAATGATAGGAATATTCCTGATCATTTTGATATATATATGTCCTATATAAAATATTTATATTTTATATATTATCTCTATTTTATTTTATTTTAAAAATAAATGGAAAAAAGAAAATACCCAGCGCCACCAGCTAACTGCCCACCAAAGACTGGCGTTTCCACCGAATCGCCCAGACCCGATAACGGCCGAGCCTGCCCAATGAGCCACCGACCCACCCCTCGCTCGAACCGGTTTCGCCCGGCCAACCTACGCGCAGCGCCAGACCCCTCTCTCTCGACAAAGGGCCCCACCTCCTCTTCCCTTGCCCACGCCACCCGCCGCTGGCCTGGCCGGATCCCGCCGGATCCGGATTCACCGTGATCCTCGCCCGGCTTGCCCCTCGCCCAAGCCGTGCCCCCCCCTCTATATAAACCCCTCACCTCATTCCCCTCGCCTCACCCGATGCCCTCCTCCCGCAAAGCCCCGCCAGAGCCGAGAGCGCCGCCGCCGCCATTAACCCCGCTCGCCGCCTAGCCTCCCGAGCTCACCCGACTCCACCAACGGACCTCGCCCGTCCCGTCACTGGCTGGAGCTCCCGCCGTCGCCCCCGACCACCGGAGACGCCGGAGCACTCGCCGCCCGAGCCGCCGTCGCCGTCGCCGACCGGTAAGTCACCAGAGCCCCTCCCCGCCGTCCGATCTACCTCCGACGGTTTAGATTAGATCCCCCCCCCCCCGAAGGGGTATGTTATTTAAATAAAACCGGTTCAGTCCGGTTAGTTCCGGTTTATTTATTTTAGGTAGGGTTTTTATTTAAACCGGCCGATTCGTTTAAACCCTAGGCCCGTTTTAGTTAAGTTACGCCCAGGGCGTTAGTTAGGCCCATTAGGCCGTTTTTCTTTATTTTCCATTTTCTGTTTTAACAGAATAGTTTCAGATTTGAAAAATTCATATCTTTTAATCTACTTAATATTTTTAAGTGATTCTTTTTTTGTTGGTTTGAAAATTTCTTATAGTTTCTGTAGAAAATATAATTAGCTATTTTAAAATTATTTAAAATTGCTTCATTTTAGATTTAGACAGATTAGTAATTCTGCTATAAAATGAGTTAGGAATATTATGACATCCAGAGTATGAAGATTCAAAGATTAATGCAAATCTTTGATATAGATTAAATTAATAGTATTGAAATAAGTGCAATTAGAGGTATTCAGATATCGATGAAAGTTTTACTCATCTTAAGGATTAATCATATAAGAATGCTGCATAAAGGTATCAGTGACAGTGATAAATTAACTGATTGCTAAATTAGATTAATGGATCAAAGTTCATAGATCAAGCCAAGATTTTGTAAATCTAATAGTGATGACAAGTTATACACTAGCAATATGCATATGACTGCAAGAGTATTAAATTGATAGATTCATAAAGACTAATGATTATTAATGAAAGATATCATAGAACTGTTTTAATAGCATTAATAGGATAACGCATTGAGATATATTGTCAAGAGATCAGATTTATGGTGCATAAGATATTTTGAATAGTATGATTGATAGTGATAAAGACTATCAAGATAAGTAAATAGTATCATGACTTTAATGCTAAGTCTAAGTACGAGCATCTGGACCTGGATCTATCTCGGAACTCTCAACACCGGACTGATAACTTAATTGTGGGTAACACATGATGATTTTGGGCTTTGAGACATCGTTTGGCGGAACCATGTCATGATATAAAACTCTATAGTACAGACTTCATTTATTCCTTTGATGTAGGGATAATAAAACAGCTTTTACGCAAACAAAACTTAGATACAGAGCCACAAAGCCATACTGCATATAGTATAGTTTATCATCTGTTTTCTCTTATTGCGATCTTGCCGGTACATTCAATGTACTGACCTACACGGCTGCAACGTATCATGTTGCAGATAATTCCTCGACGAGTAAGAGTTACGATACAGGGTTACGGTCTACACTCAACCCGCCGATGGCGTTGATGGGACTCCACACCCGACTATTTGTTTCCGCTGTGACTTATGAGGTATATATCAGTTTTACGTTAATTATACATGTGATTGCACTTTGATATATATATTGATGTACTGTGTGTGCCAGCATACTGATCCAGGGTTGGCACAGCAACACTGAGGCTTGACCGTCTGAGGTCGGGTCGCTACACATAGACAAACATAGTGTTACTAGTATGCCTCTACTTGACTAGCTCGTTGAATCAAAGATGGTTAAGTTAGCTAGCCATAGACATGAGTTGTCATTTGATTAACGGGATCACATCATTAGGAGAATGATGTGATTGACTTGACCCATTCCGTTAGCCTAGCACTTGATCGTTTAGTATGTTGCTATTGCTTTCTTCATGACTTATACATGTTCTTGTAACTATGAGATTATGCAACTCCCGTTTACCGGAGGAACACTTTGGGTGCTACCAAACGTCACAATGTAATTGGATGATTATAAAGGAGTACTACATGTGTCTCCAAAGGTACATGTTGGGTTGGCGTATTTCGAGATTAGGTTTTGTCACTCCGATTGTCGGAGAGGTATCTCTGGGCCCTCTCGGTAATGCACATCACTATAAGCCTTGCAAGCAATGTAGCTAATGAGTTAGTTACGGAATGATGCATTACGTAACGAGTAAAGAGACTTGTCGGTAACGAGATTGAACTAGGTATTGGATACCGACGATCGAATCTCGGGCAAGTACGATGACAAAGGGAACAACGTATGTTGTTATGCGGTTTGACCGATAAAGATCTTCGTAGAATATGTAGGAGCCAATATGAGCATCCAGGTTCCGCTATTGGTATTGACCAAGAATAGTTCTAGGTCATGTCTACATAGTTCTCGAACCCGTAGGGTCCCACGCAACAAGGTTCGATGGCAGTTATATTATGAGTTTATGAGTTTTGATGTACCGAAGGAGTTCGGAGTCTCGGATGAGATCGGGGACATGACGAGGAGTCTCGAAATGGTCGAGGCGTAAAGATCGATATATTGGACGACTATATTCGGACTTGGAAAGGTTCGAGTGATTCGGTATTTTTGGAGTACGGAGAGTTACGGGAATTCGTCGGGAGTATATGGGCCTTATTGGGCCATACGGGAATAGAGGAGAGAGGCCAAAGGAAGGAGGCCTGCGCCCACCCTCTGGTCCGAATTGGACAAGGGGGGCAGCCCACTTTTCCTTCTCCCTCTCCTCCTCTTTCCTTCTCCAACAAGGAAAGGAGGAGTCCTACTCCTCCTCTTTCCTTCTCCTACAAGGAAAGGAGGAGGAGTAGGACTCCCCCCTTGGCGCGCCTCCTCCATAGGCCGGCCGCCTCCCCCCTTGCTCCTATATATACGGGGGCAGGGGGCACCCCATAGACACACAAGTTGATCTACGTGATCGTTCCTTAGCCGTGTGCGGTGCCCCCCTCCACCATATTCCACCTCGGTCATATCGTCGCGGAGTTTAGGTGAAGCCCTGCGCCGTAGAACATCATCATCGTCACCACGCCATCGTCTTGACGGAACTCATCCCGACACTTTGCTGGATCGAGTCCGGGATCGTCATCGAGCTGAGCGTGTGCTGAACTCGGAGGTGCCGTGACGTTCGGTACTTGGATCGGTCGGATCGTGAAGACGTCGACTACATCAACCGCGTTGTCATAACGCTTCGCCACGGTCTCACGAGGGTGCGTGGACAATACTCTCCTCTCGTTGCTATCGTCACCATGATCCTTGCGTGTGCGTAGGATTTTTTGGAATTACTACGTTCCCCAACAACAAGAATCAATAAGAACACAATGTGCTGATAATCAGACGAGGATAGCACTGTGATCGAGTCCATACCCTAGTTCGGCGATGAACTCACTACGGCGGCAACGACGGGGTTGAATTCCGTTGGCGGAGACCAGCGACGGGGAGGCGGTGGCGGCGAGGAGACGATCCGGAGACCACGGCGGCAGAGCGAGCTATTGCTGTGGCGAAGAGGTTGAAGAAATTTCCAAATTTTGCCCGTGACTATAAATAGCCCGACCACTGTCGGTGTGACCGAGTGGAACAACTCGGTGGCACCGAGATGCAAAACGTATGCAGTTATTGCAACTCGGTGTGTTGAAGAGTTCAAATCGGTTGCACCGAGATTGAAAACCTAGATCGACTTAGTGATCTCGGTAAGACCGAAATGGAGGAATCGGTCGGACCGAGAATCACAAAGAAGTTTTGGAAGTTTAAGTCTATGACGAATCGGGGACTCAGAGTGCTCCTCACACGAGTGGTTGAATCGACTTGATCAAATTTTGTGATGCAGCATGAATAGAGTTTGAGACGAGAAAAGCATAGATAGCTAGAGAAGGTTCTTAGGCATTCTTGTCCATCCACTTGGCCAAAGAAAAAGAAGCTAATTAATCAAAACAACAAGTGGATGTCCTCGAATGAGTAAAGTATGCAACCAACATGCTCACACAATAAGATGGCAAATGAAATATGTGGCAAAGCATGCACAACCAATTCTAGCATCTATCAAACAATTGGCGATGACTAGGTGTAACATCCCAAATTTCCTATTTGGAATGTTTTACAATTAAAGATAAGCATCCTATGCATTCTGTTTGTAATTGATTGTCATTTGAAGTTTCAGAGCAATTTGAGTTTGAATTTGAATTTCAAACTTTGGCATGTGAAACAATTCAAAAAACTAAGCTCGATAAATACTTGATCAAAAGTATGAGAGGAGCAAACATGACACTCCAAAAATATCAGAGGAAACAATGCCAAAAGTTTTGGAATTCAAATCTGAATTTTATTTGAAT
Organism: Aegilops longissima; assembly: GCA_021605205.1. Lineage (NCBI taxonomy): Eukaryota > Viridiplantae > Streptophyta > Magnoliopsida > Poales > Poaceae > Aegilops > Aegilops longissima. Next base: position 100,967,883 of record CM038682.1, on the reverse strand, counting down.
TTAAAAAAAAATTAGATTTTTATGAAGTTTGGATTTTGGCTTTGGAAAAATGTTCAAATGAAAGGGAATATTCCCCTGATCATTTTGGTATATATATACCCTATATAAATTATTTATAGTTTGGGTTTTATTTTGTTTTAGTTTTAATTAAAATAATAAAAGAAAACACCCCGGGGCGCCAGCCAGGCCACCCCAGGCCCAGCCAGCGCCGCCTCACCCCTCGGCCCAGCCAAATTTCACCTGAGCTGGCCGTGGCCCAGCCAGCCAGAGCCACCAGGCCAGCCCAGTGCACACCCCCGCCCCGCCCGAAAGGCCTAGGCCTCGGCCACCCGACCCCCGCCCTCTCTCCTCTCGTGACCCGTGGGACCCCCTCTTCTTCCTCCCCCACGCCACGCCGCTCATGGGAGATCCACCGGATCGAAGGATCCGGATCCCCGACGCCCGATGCCCTTCCGAAGAGGAGCCGAGGCCCTGGCTATAAAGAGCCGAGCCCCCGCACCCCATTCCCCCTAGCCTCGCGGACCCCTCTCCTCTCCCTCCCGAGCTCACCGAGCACGAAGCCCTCCCGTCGCCATTGTTGCCGCCGTCGGCGCCTGGTGCACCCGACCCTCCCCAACACCACCGAACCCTTCCCGTGCTCGTGCATCCCCGACAGTCGCGGAGCTCGCCGACGTCCGGACGCCTGAGCACTTTCGCCGCCCCGCCGCCGTCGCCGGAGTCGTAAGTCCCGGCATCCCCCTCCACCGTTCGATCCTAGATCTAGGGCTAGGATTAGACACCCCGAAGGGTTAGGTTTTAGTTAGAAAACCGGCCGGCCCGATCGGTTTAATTTTTAGTTTAGGTTTATTTTTATTAGGCCGGTTCGTTTAGTTTAAACCTAGGGCCCGATTAGACTAAACTACGCCTAGTGCTCAGTTTAGGCCCATTAGGCCTTTTTCTTTTAATTTGATTTTCTGTTTTAGCCGAATAGTTTCAGTTTTCAAAAATGTATATCTTTTATTCTGTTTAATATTTTTGGGTGCTTCTTTCTTTTGTTGGATTGCAAATTTTATGTAGTTTCTGAAAAATATATATTTAGCTATGTTAAAAATAATTAAAAATGCTTTAATATTGTTTTAGCCAGAATAGTAAATCTGCTATAACTTTAGTTAGAAAATTATTTTTGCATGATTCTTTTGTCACCACTTTATTTTGACATTGCCAAACCCTAGAAATTAATTTGGGTATTTTAGGATTAATAAATAATTAATTTTAGACAGAATCCTATTAATCCTAATTAATTGACTAGTTCTGTTTTCCTAATTAATTAATTAGTAAATTAATTTATTTTTAACTTGTGATTAGTTATTCTAGGTTAGTTTCTGTCACTCCATTAGATGAACTTTTATTTATAATTAATAAAAGTTTTAAATTATTTTCTTAATGGAAATTGGATTAGGCCTAAAATGAGTTTTATAATAGCTTTTTAATTAATTCTTTTGCTCCTAATTGCTTAGTGAATCCTTTTCTGTTAAGTTAACCTAAAACCATGATTAGGTTATTTTAAGGAATTTTGTTATATAAAACTATTTTTGTTATTGTTTGGAGTAGGAAAAACTTTGAATTGGTTTCTTTGAGTTTTTCTTTTGGATTTGGTTTTGATTGTTTTGTTGTGCTATGTTACCATTGTTATCTTGTGTGATCCTCTTGCTTTATGCTTATTGTGTTATTGTTTGTCTCGGTAGAGTTTCGAGTCTAAGCTTGCTACTACGACTCTTTAGCTTACGAGGGTCATCAAGAAGGCAAGTTTTGATCATGTTATTTCTATACCTATGTTTTTGTGCATTAGTAGTTGTCACCACCCCACCATGCATGCAGTAGTGAAATCTTGAAGTCATTAAACTTGAGTAGTATCATGTGGTAGGATGAACCAATCCCTTGTTACCATGACCGGGACGTAGTAGTTACTTTGCTATGCTCGTGAGCGGGATTTGGGATGAGTGACATTCATAAGCAAGATGTGAGAGTCAATGATGATGATGACCCTATGAACTACAATGATCAAGATGGACTTGGAAAATCACTCTTTGGGTGGAGGCGGTTGCGGGCACCTGGAGCACCAGTGGTGGCGGGATGCATGGAGAAGCGCCATGACATCCTCATGGAAAGCTTCACCCAGCCACGAAGAGAAGGATGGATGCCCCATGACCGAAAGCTTACTGTGCAGCCGCAAGCCATTATGGGCTCTGGCTGGGTTGACCCTAGTAGTGATGCTGGCTGGACGGTACTACGAGAAGTAGACGAACGGTAGGATTGGATGGGTACGGCGGTGGCGGAAGAACTCTTTGGAAGACCCTGTTTCATTCGTCCGTCTTCAAACACCATGAAGTGCGAAGACTTTAAAGGAGGAATGATTCTTATGGGAAAGCGCAAACCTCTGCAGAGTTTAAAGATCTAATCGATTAGCCGTGTCCCGATTCACGGACATTTGAGCCTCTGGACCTTGGAAGTATTCGGATATCTCAACACTAAAACTAATGAATTAATTTTGAGGGTTTATGACTTAATAATAATTTGGGAGCGAGATATTGGTTGGCGGAACCATCTCAATAACTACCAACAATTTATAGTAATTTGCAATTAAGTCCTTTGTAGTAGGATAAAATTTGCTTTCCATAAAATGATGAAACTTAGAGCTCCACAGCCAAAAATGCATATAGTGTTAGTAACTTTATTATTGTTATTCTTCATGACTTGCCAGCTTATTCCAAAAGCTGACCTACATGGCTGCAACGTATTATGTTGCGAGAGATATATTCGATCGGGAGTGAGGCTACGCTCCGCGCTTGGCGATTGCCCTTTGGAGTCGGATGGACTCGCTTTACCTCGACGCTTCCGCAGCATTTTAGTTTATTTTCTCATGAGTTGGCCTTGAGCCGAATTTATTCCCTTGTAATAAAGACTCTATATGAGAATCGATTAATGATATTCAGGTGTGATTGAACTTTGATTACTTTATCGATGTACTGTGAGTACCAGCATGATCTTGGGATGGTACAGACACAGAGATTTGACCGATTTTGGGTCAGGTCGCTACACTAGGTCATCTATATATGAGTATATTGACTTAGGAGTCAAATGATAGACATTTGATCATAGGTCATACTCATCGTTTAAGCTCAAGTGGTGTTACCACTTTTACATAAAGCATTTATGTGTTCACATCATTAGAGTAGCTTTGAATCAATTCTTAGAGTTAAGCTCCCCCTAGATGTGAGATCCCCCCTAAGAGGGATGAACTAACCTTGGGTTTTGTCGATGATGACTTCATGTAGGTGTTGAAGATGTGGATGCTCAATGTTGATGCAGATCTTTTTGGAGCAATCCTTTGGAGTGTGTTGCACTTTCAATACCTACATGGGTTAGTCCCACAAGGAACAAACAAGTATATCCATAGACATAGAGTGATGCACACACAAAATGATGTCCATGAAATCATTAGGTTACCTTGTCCCTTGCCTTACCAACATGAGGGTTTGTGACTCCTTGAACTAGTGCAAGATATGGAAGTTGATTGCACTTGTCCTTGCCATAAAGATATGAGTGAAATATGTTGGCGGAGTCACCTTCAAGAACTTTCTAGTTCTTCTTCTTCGGGATCCACATCACCTTGATGGGAATCCTTGGAGTTGTAGTTGTACTTGATGAGGTAGAACTTGACGTATTCTTGGGAATCCACTTGACCGAGACCTTAGGTGCCTCTTCAAATGCATCAATCTCTTCTTGAAGCTTGTCCTTGTCTTTGTTCTTGTGGTCTTGTGATGAAAGATCATCTTGTGCTTGTGTTCCCTTGAAGGAAGTAGGATCATACTTCTCTTGTTGAGGAACAAACTTCGTCTTGGGGTATTGATCTTCTTCCCACTCAACTCCATTGGCATTGAACTTTCGTTCAAAACCAACACCTTGATTCTTCCGGTGCCTTCCTTGCTTGCGTACAATTTCCTCAATTGCTTACTCCCGCAAGGCTCTTGTATACACCTTCTCTATAATTCCCTTCAATAAGCTATTTTCTTGCTCAAGCGTAACTTGGCTAAGAGAATCATTAGTGGAATCAAGAGAACTACTAGAAGCAAAAATATTGGATTTGGCATTGTTATTGTTACTACTAGAAGAAGAATCCTTTTTGTTCTTGTTACTAGACTTGACTTGAGGCATGTAAGTAGATAAGAGTAAACGCTTGGCAATGTAAGAAGAACTTTTCTTACGAAGATCATCATTGATCGCTTTTAGGAACTCATGCTCTTGCTCAAGATTGAGCTTTTCAAAGCGTAACTTCTCATGAGCCCTTAAAAATTCTCGATGATCTTCAAAGATAGTTTCATGAGCTAACTTAAGAGTGTTTAGTTCTTTAGTTAGACGCTCAATTTTCTCCTTATCATTGTCATTCGTTTCATTTTGATTAGCATGATTAATTGACGTTTCATCATAGTATTCATCACTAGAGTTGTCAATAAGTAAATCATCATCACCTATCAAGTCATCTTCATCACTATTGAAATCAACATACTCAGGATGTGTTACCTTTGGACCTTTGGCCATGAAGCATCTTCCAATTCCTTCATTTGGTGACTCAAATATGTCGTAGGAGTTGGTTGACACAAGTGCTAGACCGGCAACACCTTCATCTTGAGTATGTTCGGAGTCGGAGTGATAGCTTCTTTCGGAGTGATTGTCGGAGTTGGAGCCGTATACCCATTCACCAACATGAGCTTGATGTCTTCGTTTTGTGTAGCTCTTTGATGACTTGTCCTTCATTTCCGAATCCTTGCTTCTCCGTGAGGGTCTTCGTTCATAACGATCATCTCTACTCCTCCTCTCTCTTGGTGGCGATTCTTCTCTTCTACTTCTTCTTTTTGGAGAGTCTTCTCTTCTTTTGTAGGGTGCCGTACACTCATTGGAATAGTGTCCGGGTCTCCCACAATTGTAGCAATTTCGCTCTCGACTAGAAGATCTTTTGTCATTGTAAGACCTTGACTTGGAGCTTCTTTCTTTGCTTCTACTCTTGTAGAATTTGTTGAAGTTCTTCACCATTAAGCTCAATTCTTCATTGAAGGTGTGTTTCTCACTTGATGATGTGGGGGTTTCACTTCAGGATTTGTAAGCACCACTTGACTTGTTGTGAAGTTCCTCCTTATTCTTAAGTGACATCTCATGAGCAACAATTCTTCCAATGACTTCTGTTGGCTTGAGATCTTTGTAGTTTGGCATCATTTGAATCAATGTGCACACGGTATCATACTTTCCATCCAATGCTCTTAGGATCTTCTTGATGATGAATCTGTCAGTCATCTCTTCACTCCCTAAGCTGGCAATCTCATTTGTGATAAGTGCAAGCCTAGAGTACATTTCAGCGACACCTTCACCATCCTTCATTTTGAACTTGTCAAGCTGACTTTGGAGCACATCCAACTTGGATTCCTTGACGGATTCGGTACCTTCATGCATATCAATCAAAGAATCCCAAATTTCCTTTGCATTCTCAAGACGGCTGATTTTGTTGAATTCTTCGGGGCACAATCCGTTGAAGATGATATCACAAGCTTGAGCATTATATTGCAGCATCTTCAATTCTTCCGCATTAGCTTCACGGTTCGGCTCTCTCCCATCAAAGAATTCACCTTGCAAGCCAATACAAATAATTGCCCAAACGGCGGGGTTATGTCCGAGAATATGCATTTTCATCTTATGCTTCCAACTAGCAAAATTAGTACCATCAAACGGAAGTATTCGGATATCTCAACACTAAAACTAATGAATTAATTTTGAGGGTTTATGACTTAATAATAATTTGGGAACGAGATATTGGTTGGCGGAACCATCTCAATAACTACCAACAATTTATAGTAATTTGCAATTAAGTCCACTGTAGTAGGATCAAATTTGCTTTCCGCAAAATGATGAAACTTAGAGCTCCACAGCCAAAAATGCATATAGTGTTAGTAACTTTATTATTGTTATTCTTCATGACTTGCCAGCTTATTCCAAAAGCTGACCTACATGGCTGCAACGTATTATGTTGCAGAGATATATTCCGATCAGGAGTGAGGCTACGCTCCGCGCTTGGCGATTGCCCTTTGGAGTCGGATGGACTCGCTTTACCTCGACGCTTCCGCAACATTTTAGTTTATTTTCTCATGAGTTGGCCTTGAGCCGAATTTATTCCCTTGTAATAAAGACTCTATATGAGAATCGATTAATGATATTCAGGTGTGATTGAACTTTGATTACTTTATCGATGTCTTCGTGAGTACCGGCATGATCTTGGGATGAATACGGACATAGAGATTTGACCGATTTTGGGTCAGGTCGCTTCTGAGATGGTATCGAGCACACGCTGACCGTAGGATCGTAACCCTAGGATCGGAAAGCCATAGCGAGATCATTTACTTTGAACCCCTTTTCATTCTATAATTCTTCCTGTTCAATTCGACTCTTCTCCCCTTTGCAACATTCTAGATGGCCGAGTTCAACCCGGTTTTGCTACGGAGTTACGCCGGCCCGATGAGACGATGCCCTTCGAAGAAAGCTGGTCCAGATGGTGAAGCGGCTGAAGATAGCTCTACCCTCGATCCTTTGGAAACCCACTAATGCACTTCCGACGGACACCCGCTCTGTGATTGAGGTGCATATCCTGTGGAGAACCTTTGGAGGACACACGGAGCCTATCAACTTTGAGTTCACCGAGTTCAACTGGATCATCGGAAGGGACGTGGCGATCTACCGAGCACTTGGACATCTCCGAGAGGAGTACTGGGCGAGCTCGATCACTCGAGACTCGCCATGGTTTCTCGCAGGCAAGGAATGGAGATATCATCCGTACCATCGAGGACGATTCCACTCTCTTACATCCGGGACTTGGAGTGTCTTCTCAGAAGCGGAGATTCGGACTCGCAGTAACTCAAGACACACGGAAGCTTTTGTTCCATGAATCGAACTGGAGGAGAAGGCACGCAGACTTCCTTGGTCATGAGGAAGAAATCACGGACTTCATGGAGATTGTCGACGACCGAAGATGAAGCTTGCGCGATAGAGGAAAAGATGGACATGGAGAGGACCTTTACCCGAGTGGAGATGAAGCACCCTCGTGAGCAATGATCAGGATTTGAAGGAGTACCACGAAGGAAACCCCAAGAGGAGGCGCCATCGATGAAGACTTTTAGTCGACCACCATGTTATCTTTTACTTTTACGTCGATCAGTTAGGCCGATGTTTTTCCTTCGATTAGTCATGAGCTTTTGTAATCGAGTTTGAACCATGTTTGAGTGGAATGAATAAATGATTGGTGTGTTATGATTGTGCATTCATATGGGTAGTGTTATTTCTCATAGACCATTGTTCTATTCTCATTTCTCATCCCTCCAAAACACCGGATGCCTCCGAGACGTGACCTTTGGTTTCCGCGGAGCTCACCCAGCTGCTCCAGCAGCAGAATGCACCGATGCAGCTCGATCCGAATCGAACAACACCGCCAACAATCCACCGCCACCACCACCCCCACCGTGGACAACTTGACTCGATTTACGAGGTTGAATCCGCCGGTGTTCTCTAGTAGCACCGAGCCGATTGTGGTGATGATTGGCTCCGCAAGATTGGAAGAGAGCTAGTCACCGTTGGATGCACCGATGTTGAGAAGGTGCGCTTTGCAGCGCATCAACTGGATGGACCTGCAGCTTCTTGGTGGGAGATTTACACGCCACTTTTCCCATGGGTGGCATCACTTGGGATCAATTCCAGCAGGTTTTCAGACCGCTCATGTCTCACTGGAGCCATGAGTGCGAAGAAGCGTGATTTCCGCAACTTACGCCAGGGAATCGTCTTGTGGCACGATGCGTGGATGAATTCAGCAAGCTCGCTCGCTATGCCCCCGATGATGTGGCCACAGATGCCGCCAAGGGAGAAGTTCCTTGAGGGACTCAATGATGAATTGAGCATGCAGCTTATTGTGGCTACTTTCAACAACTACCGGAGCTGGTAGACAAGGCCACCATCACGGAAGGCAAGCAGCAGCAGATAGAAAGCATAGCGGAAGTACAGCCAGGGAAGCACAACTCAGAGCTCAGCAGAAGCCCGCTATGCACCGTACTCGGAGGGCACACCCACCATAACCATGGAGTTCATAACCATGGAGGAAATGGGAACAACCGCAGCCAGGACAACAAGTCAGGCCATGGCAATGGCAATGGAAATGGTAATGGCAATCAGCACCGTTCTGCCCGGCTCAGAAGGATCTGAGCCACATCACCGCTTCAAGTGCGGAAGGCGGGGCACTACGCCACCGATCGCCCGGAGGCCAAGCGGAGGAACGGAATGGCAATGGAGGCTCAGCGAAGAAGCCCAATCCTTTCCCTCGTGCTCGGTGAACCACATCGGCGTGGAGGGCGTCTATGATCAGCCGATAACGTGGTTGGTAAGTTTTATTGAATTCACGTTCAGTTTTGGTTCTGTTTGATTCGGTGCAACGCATTCATTCATATCAAGGGTAGTTGTGGATAAGTACGGATTACGCACTAGAACCCTTAGAAGCCCCTTGGCGTCGGTTCCGCAGGAGGAGAAATGATGGCAGGTTTAAGCTGTCCGCAACCCTCAACATCGGGAACCACAAATTTCCGTGGAACTCATAGTGTTGGAAACTCAGACCTTGGATGTAATCCTAGGCATGGATTGGTTGTCGAAGTATGAATGGAACATTGACTGTGCCAGCAAGTCTATTCTGCTCACCACCCCGGAGCAGAAGAGGATCAAGTATGTAGCCAGGCACAGCCAGATGAAGAATCAAGTATATTCCCTCACGGGAGTTGTTCAGGAGGAAGTGCCAGTAGTGCAGGAATTTCCCGATGTGTTCCCGGAGGAATTACCAGGAATGCCACCGGACAGGGACATTGAATTTCTGATCGAGTTATTGCTCGGCACAGCCCCAATATCCAAGAGAACTTATCGGATGCCACCGAATGAATTGAAAGAGATCAAGGAACAAATAAATGAGTTATTGGAGAAAGGATATATTCGTCCAAGCTCATCACCTTGGGGAGCCCCAGTTCTTTTGGTAGAGAAGAAGGATGGAAGCTTGAGGATGGTTGTGGATTATCGTGCATTGAACGAAGTAACCATCAAGAACAAGTACCCTCTGCCCATGATCAATGACTTGTTTGATCAGCTGGTTGGAGCCAAGGTATTCTCTAAGATCGATCTTCGATCAGGGTATCATCAGTTGAAGATTCGTGAAAAGGATATACCCAAAACAGCATTCACCACCAGGTATGGTTTATATGAGTATACCGTCATGTCATTTGGATTGACTAATGCTCCTGCATACTTCATGAATTTGATGAACAAGGTGTTCATGGAATATTTGGACAAGTTCGTCGTGGTGTTCATCGATGACATATTGATATTCTCCAAGAGCGAGGAAGAGCATAAGGAACATTTGCGTCTAGTTCTGGAGAAACTTCGAGAACATCAGCTGTATGCCAAATTCAGCAAATGTGAATTTTGGTTGAAGGAAGTTGGATTCCTCGGACATGTTATTTCGGGAGAAGGAATAGCAGTTGATCCCGCCAAGGTTGAATCAGTCACCGATTGGCAGTCACCCACCTCAGTCAAGGAGATCCGTAGTTTTCTCGGACTCGCAGGATATTATCGGAGGTTCATTGAGAACTTCTCGAAGATTGCCAAGTCCATGACTGAGTTATTGAAGAAGGAAGCCAAGTATGTTTGGACCGAGGAATGTGAAGCCAGTTTTCAGGAATTGAAGAAACGGTTGGTCACAGCTCCAGTGTTGATATTGCCAGACATACATAAGGAATACCAGGTTTATTGTGACGCTTCTCGTCAAGGACTCGGAGGAGTATTGATGCAGGAAGGTAAGGTTGTAGCTTATGCCTCCAGACAGCTACGGCCTCATGAGATGAATTATGCCACACATGATTTGGAGTTAGCAGCCGTAGTGCACGCACTCAAGACCTGGAGACATTTCCTCATCGGAAATCATTGTGATGTCTACACAGATCACAAGAGTTTGAAATATATTTTCACGCAGAAGGAATTGAACCTCAGGCAGAGGAGATGGCTAGAGTTGATAAAGGACTACGACATGAGATTGCATTACCACCCCGGTAAGGCCAATGTTGTAGCAGATGCTTTGAGTCGTAAGAGTTATGTGAATACTCTTACCACAGGAGGATTACCCCAGGAGTTGGTCGATGACCTCAGAGATCTCCGACTGGAGATAGTTCCGAAAGGATTTGTTGCAACCCTGGAAGTTCAGTCCACCTTGACCGAAAGGATTCGTGAAGCCCAGAAGTCGGACAAGGAAATTGATGAGATTAAGCAAAAGATGGAGGAAGGAAAAGCTAAAGGATTCCGTAAGGATGAACACGGAACTATATGGTTTGAGGATCGTATTTATGTGCCCAATGATCCCGAGCTCGGGAAGCTAATTCTTCAGAGGCTCATGATTCACCGTACTCGATTCACCCGGCAACACCAAGATGTACCGGATTTGAAGCAAAGTTTCGGTGGACGGTATGAAGAAGGACATTGCGAGCACGTAGCCGTATCGATGTTTGCCAGCGTGTAAAGGCAGAACATCGAAGCCAGCAGGTTACTTCAACCTTTGCCGATTCCCGATTGGAAATGGGAGAAACTTGGTATGGATTTCATCACAGGATTACCGGGACCCGTTCAGGTTATGATTCTATCCGGGTAGTGGTTGATCGTTTGACTAAGGTAGCTCACTTCATTCCGTGAAGACTACCTATACCAGTGCCAAGTTGGCCAAGATATACATGACCAGGATCGTATGTGCGCATGGAGTTCCGAGGAAAATCGTGTCGATAGAGGAACGCAGTTTACCTCAAAGTTTTGGAAGCAATTGCATGAAACTTTGGGTGCGAGGCTGGAATTCAATACAACTTTTCATCCGCAGATGGACAGACCGAGAGAGTCAATCAGATTCGGAAGACATGTTGAGAGCTTGTGTGCTAGACTATGGGTCTAGTTGGGATGATAATTGGCCGACGCAGAGTTCTCATACAACAACAGTTATCAATCCGGTTTGAAGATGGCCCTTCGAAGCTCTATACGGAAGGAGGTGCGAACACCATTCTTTGTGGGATAGTGTTGGAGATCGATCACTTTTCGGTTCCGACCTTATCAAGGATTCAAGAGAAAGTCAAGCTGATTCGAGACAGGCTCAAGATAGCACAATCGAGACAGAAGAGTTATGCCGACGAGAAGCGCAAGGAGGTGACTTACGAAGTGGGAGACCGAGCATATCTTCGTGTGTCTCACTTCGTGGAATCAAGAGGTTTGGAGTCAAGGAAAGTTAGCACCCGATTCATTGGCCCTACAAAATCCTCGAGCGTCGTGGAGAAGTTGCATACAAGTTGGAATTGCGGAAGGATTGTCCGGAGTTCATGATGTCTTCCACGTTTCTCGGTGAAGAAGTGTCATGCCGACATGGCGATGTTCCGTTGAGAGACACAAGGTGCCCTAGAGGCCATACAGCTTGCGGTGATCTAACTTACAAGGAGAAACCCGTCCAGTATTCTCGAGACTGCAAGCGAGTCACCCGCAGCAAGGTCATCAAATTTTGCAAGGTCTTTGTGGAGTCACCACACCGAGGAAGAAGCCACACAGGAACGCGAAGAAGATCTTCGTCGAGACCATCCGCACCTATTTGCTAGCCAACCCGAATCTCGAGGGCTAGATTCATCTTAAAGGTGGTAGGTTTGTAACATCCCAAATTTCCTATTTGGAATGTTTTACAATTAAAGATAAGCATCCTATGCATTCTGTTTGTAATTGATTGTCATTTGAAGTTTGAGCAATTTGAGTTTGAATTTGAATTTCAAACTTTGGCATGTGGGAAACAATTCAAAAAAACTAAGCCTGATAAATACTTGATCAAAAGTATGAGAGGAGCAAACATGACACTCCAAAAATATCAGAGGAAACAATGCCAAAAGTTTTGGAATTCAAATCTGAATTTTATTTGAATTTAAAAAAAAAATAGATTTTTATGAAGTTTGGATTTTGGCTTTGGAAAAATGTTCAAATGAAAGTGAATATTCCCCTGATCATTTTGGTATATATATACCCTATATAAATTATTTATAGTTTGGGTTTTATTTTGTTTTAGTTTTAATTAAAATAATAAAAGAAAACACCCCGGGGCGCCAGACCGAGCCACCCCAGGCCCAGCCAGCGCCGCCTCACCCCTCACCCAATTTCACCTGGCCCGGGCCTAATCCAGCCAGCCCAGAGCCAGCCAGCCAGCCTGCACAGACGCCCCCCGCCGCCGAAAGGCCTAGGCCTCGGCCACCCGACCCCCTCGCCCCTCTCTCCCTCTCGCTGACCCGTGGGACCCCCCTCTTCTTCCCCTCGCCCATGCCACGCCGCTCGCCGGAGATCCACCGGATCCCGAAGGATCCGGGATCCCCCGACGGCCCCGATGCCCTTCCGAAGAGGAGCCGAGGCCCTGGCTATAAAGAGCCGAGCCCCGCACCCCATTCCCCCCCTAGCCTCGCCGGACCCCCTCTCCCTCTCCCTCCCGAGCTCACCGGAGCACCGAAGCCCTCCCCGTCGCCATTGTTGCCGCCGTCGACGCCCTGGTGCACCCCGACCCTCCCCAACACCACCGAACCCTTCCCCGTGCTCGTGCGCATCCCCCGACGAGTCGCCGGAGCTCGCCGACGTCCGGACGCCCCGGAGCACTTTCGCCGCCGCCGCCGCCGTCGCCGGAGTCCGGTAAGTCCCCGGCATCCCCCTCCACCGTTCGATCCTAGATCTAGGGCTAGGATTAGACACCCCGAAGGGTTAGGTTTTAGTTAGAAAACCGGCCGGCCCGATCGGTTTAATTTTTAGTTTAGGTTTATTTTTATTAGGCCGGTTCGTTTAGTTTAAACCTAGGGCCCGATTATACTAAACTACGCCTAGTGCACAGTTTAGGCCCATTAGGCCTTTTTCTTTTAATTTGATTTTCTGTTTTAGCCGAATAGTTTCAGTTTTCAAAAATGTATATCTTTTATTCTGTTTAATATTTTTGAGTGCTTCTTTTTTTTGTTGGATTGCAAATTTTATGTAGTTTCTGAAAAATATATATTTAGCTATGTTAAAAATAATTAAAAATGCTTTAATATTGTTTTAGCCAGAATAGTAAATCTGCTATAACTTTAGTTAGAAAAATTATTTTTGCATGATTCTTTTTGTCACCACTTTATTTTGACATTGCCAAACCCTAGAAATTAATTTGGGTATTTTAGGATTAATAAATAATTAATTTTAGACAGAATCCTATTAATCCTAATTAATTGACTAGTTCTGTTTTCCTAATTAATTAATTAGTAAATTAATTTATTTTTAACTTGTGATTAGTTATTCTAGGTTAGTTTCTGTCACTCCATTAGATGAACTTTTATTTATAATTAATAAAAGTTTTAAATTATTTTCTTAATGGAAATTGGATTAGGCCTAAAATGAGTTTTATAATAGCTTTTTAATTAATTCTTTTTGCTCCTAATTGCTTAGTGAATCCTTTTCTGTTAAGTTAACCTAAAACCATGATTAGGTTATTTTAAGGAATTTTGTTATATAAAAACTATTTTTGTTATTGTTTGGAGTAGGAAAAACTTTGAATTGGTTTCTTTGAGTTTTTCTTTTGGATTTGGTTTTGATTGTTTTGTTGTGCTATGTTACCATTGTTATCTTGTGTGATCCTCTTGCTTTATGCTTATTGTGTTATTGTTTGTCTCGGTAGAGTTTCGAGTCTGAAGCTTGCTACTCTGACTCTTTAGCTTCGAGGTCATCAAGAAGGCAAGTTTTGATCATGTTATTTCTATACCTATGTTTTTGTGCATTAGTAGTTGTCACCACCCCACCATGCATGCAGTAGTGAAATCTTGAAGTCATTAAACTTGAGTAGTATCATGTGGTAGGATGAACCAATCCTTGTTACCATGACCCCGGACGTAGTAGTTACTTTGCTATGCTCGAGAGCGGATTTGGGATGAGTGACATTCATAAGCAAGATGTGAGAGTCAATGATGATGATGACCCTATGAACTACAATGATCAAGATGGACTTGGAAAATCACTCTTTGGGTGGAGGACGGTTGACGGGCACCTGGAGCACCAGTGGTGGCGGGATGCATGGAGAAGCGCCATGACATCCTGCGGAAAGCTTCACCCAGCCACGAAGAGAAGGATGGATGCCCCATGACCGAAGCTTACTGTGCAGCCGCAAGCCATTATGGGCTCTGGCTGGGTTGACCCTAGTAGTGACGCTGGCTGGGCGGTACTACGAGAAGTAGACGAACGGTAGGATTGGATGGGTACGGCGGTGGCGGAAGAACTCTTTGGAAGACCTGTTTCATTAGTCCGTCTTCAAACACCATGAAGTGCGAAGACTTTAAAGGAGGAATGATTCTTGCGGGAAAGTGCAAACCTCTGCAGAGTTTAAAGATCTAATCGATTAGCCGTGTCCCCGGTTACGGACATTTGAGCCTCTGGACCTTGGAAGTATTCGGATATCTCAACACTAAAACTAATGAATTAATTTTGAGGGTTTATGACTTAATAATAATTTGGGAACGAGATATTGGTTGGCGGAACCATCTCAATAACTACCAACAATTTATAGTAATTTGCAATTAAGTCCACTGTAGTAGGATAAAATTTGCTTTCCGCAAAATGATGAAACTTAGAGCTCCACAGCCAAAAATGCATATAGTGTTAGTAACTTTATTATTGTTATTCTTCATGACTTGCCAGCTTATTCCAAAAGCTGACCTACATGGCTGCAACGTATTATGTTGCGAGATATATTCGATCGGGAGTGAGGCTACGCTCCGCGCTTGGCGATTGCCCTTTGAGTCGGATGGACTCGCTTTACCTCGGCGCTTCGCAGCATTTTAGTTTATTTTCTCATGAGTTGGCCTTGAGCGAATTTATTCCCTTGTAATAAAGACTCTATATGAGAATCGATTAATGATATTCAGGTGTGATTGAACTTTGATTACTTTATCGATGTCTTTGTGAGTACCGGCATGATCTTGGGATGGTACAGACACAGAGATTTGACCGATTTTGGGTCAGGTCGCTACACTAGGTCATCTATATATGAGTATATTGACTTAGGAGTCAAATGATAGACATTTGATCATAGGTCATACTCATCGTTTAAGCTCAAGTGGTGTTACCACTTTTACATAAAGCATTTATGTGTTCACATCATTAGAGTAGCTTTGAATCAATTCTTAGAGTTAAGCTCCCCCTAGATGTGAGATCCCCCCTAAGAGGGATGAACTAACCTTGGGTTTTGTCGATGATGACTTCATGTAGGTGTTGAAGATGTGGATGCTCAATGTTGATGCAGATCTTTTTGGAGCAATCCTTTGGAGTGTGTTGCACTTTCAATGCCTACATGGGTTAGTCCCACAAGGAACAAACAAGTATATCCATAGACATAGAGTGATGCACACACAAAATGATGTCCATGAAATCATTAGGTTACCTTGTCCCTTGCCTTACCAACATGAGGGTTTGTGACTCCTTGAACTAGTGCAAGATATGGAAGTTGATTGCACTTGTCCTTGCCATAAAGATATGAGTGAAATATGTTGGCGGAGTCACCTTCAAGAACTTTCTAGTTCTTCTTCTTCGGGATCCACATCACCTTGATGGGAATCCTTGGAGTTGTAGTTGTACTTGATGAGGTAGAACTTGACGTATTCTTGGGAATCCACTTGACCGAGACCTTAGGTGCCTCTTCAAATGCATCAATCTCTTCTTGAAGCTTGTCCTTGTCTTTGTTCTTGTGGTCTTGTGATGAAAGATCATCTTGTGCTTGTGTTCCCTTGAAGGAAGTAGGATCATACTTCTCTTGTTGAGGAACAAACTTCGTCTTGGGGTATTGATCTTCTTCCCACTCAACTCCATTGGCATTGAACTTTCGTTCAAAACCAACACCTTGATTCTTCCGGTGCCTTCCTTGCTTGCGTACAATTTCCTCGAATTGCTTACTCCCGGCAAGGCTCTTGTATACACCTTTCTCTATAATTCCCTTCAATAAGCTATTTTCTTGCTCAAGCGTAACTTGGCTAAGAGAATCATTAGTGGAATCAAGAGAACTACTAGAAGCAAAAATATTGGATTTGGCATTGTTATTGTTACTACTAGAAGAAGAATCCTTTTTGTTCTTGTTACTAGACTTGACTTGAGGCATGTAAGTAGATAAGAGTAAACGCTTGGCAATGTAAGAAGAACTTTTCTTACGAAGATCATCATTGATCGCTTTTAGGAACTCATGCTCTTGCTCAAGATTGAGCTTTTCAAAGCGTAACTTCTCATGAGCCCTTAAAAATTCTCGATGATCTTCAAAGATAGTTTCATGAGCTAACTTAAGAGTGTTTAGTTCTTTAGTTAGACGCTCAATTTTCTCCTTATCATTGTCATTCGTTTCATTTTGATTAGCATGATTAATTGACGTTTCATCATAGTATTCATCACTAGAGTTGTCAATAAGTAAATCATCATCACCTATCAAGTCATCTTCATCACTATTGAAATCAACATACTCAGGATGTGTTACCTTTGGACCTTTGGCCATGAAGCATCTTCCAATTCCTTCATTTGGTGACTCAAATATGTCGTAGGAGTTGGTTGACACAAGTGCTAGACCGGCAACACCTTCATCTTGAGTATGTTCGGAGTCGGAGTGATAGCTTCTTTCGGAGTGATTGTCGGAGTTGGAGCCGTATACCCATTCACCAACATGAGCTTGATGTCTTCGTTTTGTGTAGCTCTTTGATGACTTGTCCTTCATTTCCGAATCCTTGCTTCTCCGTGAGGGTCTTCGTTCATAACGATCATCTCTACTCCTCCTCTCTCTTGGTGGCGATTCTTCTCTTCTACTTCTTCTTTTTGGAGAGTCTTCTCTTCTTTTGTAGGGTGCCGTACACTCATTGGAATAGTGTCCGGGTCTCCCACAATTGTAGCAATTTCGCTCTCGACTAGAAGATCTTTTGTCATTGTAAGACCTTGACTTGGAGCTTCTTTCTTTGCTTCTACTCTTGTAGAATTTGTTGAAGTTCTTCACCATTAAGCTCAATTCTTCATTGAAGGTGTGTTTCTCACTTGATGATGTGGGGTTTCACTTCAGGATTTGTAAGCACCACTTGACTTGTTGTGAAGTTCCTCCTTATTCTTAAGTGACATCTCATGAGCAACAATTCTTCCAATGACTTCGTTGGCTTGAGATCTTTGTAGTTTGGCATCATTTGAATCAATGTGCACACGGTATCATACTTTCCATCCAATGCTCTTAGGATCTTCTTGATGATGAATCATGTCGGTCATCTCTTCACTCCCTAAGTGGCAATCTCATTTGTGATAAGTGCAAGCCTAGAGTACATTTCAGCGACACCTTCACCATCCTTCATTTTGAACTTGTCAAGCTGACTTTGGAGCACATCCAACTTGGATTCCTTGACGGATTCGGTACCTTCATGCATATCAATCAAAGAATCCCAAATTTCCTTTGCATTCTCAAGACGGCTGATTTTGTTGAATTCTTCGGGGCACAATCCGTTGAAGATGATATCACAAGCTTGAGCATTATATTGCAGCATCTTCAATTCTTCCGCATTAGCTTCACGGTTCGGCTCTCTCCCATCAAAGAATTCACCTTGCAAGCCAATACAAATAATTGCCCAAACGGCGGGGTTATGTCCGAGAATATGCATTTTCATCCTATGCTTCCAACTAGCAAAATTAGTACCATCAAAATAAGGACCTCTACGGTGATAATTTCCCTCGCTAGACGCCATACTCTCCTAGGTTGTGAAACCAAGGCTATGACCACCAAAAGCTATGGAAATCAAAGCAAATGGAGACCAAGGCTCTGATACCACTTGTAGGACCTTGAAGTATGTTTAGAGGGGGGGTGATTAGACTACTTGACCAATTAAAAACTTAGCCTTTTCCCAGTTTTAGAGTTTGGCAGATTTTAGCTATCTTAGGACAAGTCAAGCAATCATCACACAATTCAAGCAAGCATGCAAAGAGTATATGAGTAACGGAAATTAAAGCATGCAACTTTCAAGAAAGTAAAGGGAAGGGTTTGGAGGATTCAAACGCAATTGGAGACACAGATGTTTTTGGCGTGGTTCCGATAGGTGGTGCTATCGTACCTCCACATTGATGGAGACTTCAACCCACGAAGGGTAGCAGTTGCTTGTGAGTCCACGGAGGCTCCACCCACGAAGGGTCCACAAAGTAGCAACCTTGTCTATCCCACCATGGCCGTCGCCCACGAAGGACTTGCCTCACTAGCGGTAGATCTTCACGAAGTAGGCGATCTCCTTGCCCTTACAAACTCCTTGGTTCAACTCCACAATCTTGTCGGAGGCTCCCAAGTGACACCTAGCCAATCTAGGAGACACCACTCTCCAAGAAGTAACAAATGGTGTGTTGATAATGAACTCCTTTCTCTTGTGCTTCAAATGATAGTCTCCCCAACACTCAACTCTCTCTCATAGGATTTGGATCTGGTGGAAAGAAGATTTGAGTGGAAAGCAACTTGGGGAAGGCTAGAGATCAAGATTCATATGGTTGGAATGGAATATCTTGGTCTCAACACATGATTAGGTGGTTCTCTCTCAGAACTGGTAAGTTGGAAGTGTAGGTTTGTTCTGATGGCTCTCTTCACGAATGAAGAGGAGGTGGAGGGGTATATATAGCCTCCACACAAAATCTAACCGTTATACACAATTTACCAATCTCGGTGGGACCGAATCAACAAACTCGGTCGGACCGATTTTAGTAAACCTAGTGACCGTTAGGGTTTTGGTGGGGACTGACTTGCATCTCGGTAGGACCGATATGGTTAGGGTTAGGGCATAACGTAATCTCGGTGAGACCGATTACACAAACTCGGTGAGACCAATTTTGGTAATTAGCTAACCAGAGAGTTGGTCAGGTAAACTCGGTGGGACCGATTTGCTCTTTCGGTGAGACCGAAAAGTTACAAAAGGGAAACAGAGAGTTTACATTGTAATCTCGGTGGGACCGATCCGCTCTTTCGGTGAGACCGAAAAGTTACGAAAAGGAAACAGAGAGATTACAATCCCATCTCGGTGAGACCGAGATCCTTATCGATAGAACCGATTTGCCTAGGGTTTGTGGCTGTGGCTATGACATTTGGAATCGGTGGCGCCGGATAGGAAGAATCAGTGAGACCGATTTTGGCTTTAGGTTTAGGTCATATGTGGATGTGAGAAAGTAGCTGAGGGTTTTGGAGCATATCACTAAGCACATGAAGCAAGAGGCTCATTAAGCAACACCTCATCCCTCCTTGATAGTATTGGCTTTTCCTATAGACTCAATGTGATCTTGAATCACTAAAATATAAAATGAAGAGTCTTGAGCTTTTGAGCTTGAGCCAATCCTTTGTCATTAGCATCTTGAGGGATCCACTTTCATCATCCATGCCATGCCATTAATTGAGCTTTCCTGAAATGTTCATCTTGGAATAGCATTAGCTCAATGAGCTATATGTTGTTATGAATTACCAAAACCACCTAGGGATAGTTGCACTTTCAACGACACATATTCAAACTAGCTCATGCACTTCGACGGCTCCAAAATATTGGCGGGCTTAGGAGCGGGCATTGTCTTAACGTCCCCCACTGGAGATATAGTTCAGTATGTACTCCAAATATTATACACAGACTCCAACAATGCAGCCAAATACGAGGCCTTATTGCATGGACTTCGAATGGCTGTCTCCATGGGCATACAACACCTAGAGGTGCGTGGGGATTCAAACCTTGCAATATCCCAAATAAATGGAGATTTCGACGCCAAAGATCCGAAGATGGCGGCCTATCGTAACGCTGTTCTCAATGTCGGCTCGGTTCGAGGGGCTCGAGTTTCATCATGTGGCTTGAGAAAGTAATCAAGCGGCGGATGTCCTTGCTCGCATCAGCGTCAAGCGTGACCCCGTTCCGCCTAACATATTCCTGGAAAGGCTCTTCAAGCCATCCATGGTGTGGCAAGGGGAGAGCGGCAACACCAGTTCGGATCCGATTATACCCCCAGATTCCGAACACAATACCGATATCATCGGGGGCTTAGCCACCGAAATAAGACCATCGGCCCATCTTATTATGGCAGTAATTGCCCCATGGATCGAACCCTTCTTGGCCTACGTTAATAGGCGAGAGCTCCCTGACGATCAGAATGAGGCTCGCTACATTGTACGGCTTTCGAAAGCCTACAAGGTCCATGACGGAGAGCTCTACAAGAAAAGCGCTACCGGAGTACTTCAAAGATGTATCTCCGAAGAAGAGGGACGGCAGCTCTTGGCTGAAATTCATGCCGGTCTCGGTGGTTACCAGGCCGCAACTCGGGCCCTTGTAAGTAAGGCCTTCCGTACAGGTTTCTATTGGCCGACGGCCCGAGCAGATGCATAGGACCTTGTCCAACGTTGTGTCCGATGCCAGCTTTTCGCCAACCAGAGCCATATGCCACCCACTGCCCTACAAACAATCCCCATTACTTGGCCTTTTGCGGTCTGGGGGCTTGATATGGTCGGACCCCTTAAAGGAGGAAGCCATAATAAAAAATATTTGCTGGTCATGGTAGATAAATTCAATAAGTGGATAGAGGCCAAACCAGTTAAAACGGCCGAAGCCGGACCAGTGATAGACTTCATATCCAGTGTCGTGCACCGTTATGGCGTCCCACACAACATCATCACCGATAACGGCTCCAATGTTACAGCCGATGAGGTGAAACCTGGTGTGCTAACCTGGGCATTAAGCTCGATTACGCCTCCCTCTATCACCCGCAAACAAACGGTCATGTCGAACGAGCTAATGGTCTTATTATGAGCAGCATTAAGCCTAGACTAGTGCGGTCTTTGAAAGAATCAGACAAGCTCTAGGTTGAGGAGCTCGACTCCATACTCTGGGGGCTGCGGACCACACCCAATCGTACTACCGGATACACACCGTTCTTCATGGTGTATGGCGCAGAGGCCGTATTGCCCCGTGACATTATTCATGACTCACCTCGAGTGCGCATGTATGAAGAGAGAGAGAGGCCGAGCTTGATCGGAAGGATAGTGTAGACGCCCTGGAGGAGGAGCACGACGTTGCAAGAGCCTGTTCCGCACTGTATCAACAATAGGCTCGCAGATATCAAAGCGGAGAAGTGCGGGCCAAGATGTATAATGTTGGCGAACTCGTTCTACGCTTGCCAGAGAAGAAAAAGGACAAACTCAAGCCCAAGTGGGAGGGTCCCTTCATCATTGACGAAGTTCTCACTAGAGGAGCGTATCACCTGCGTGTTGCATCAGATAATCGCTTAGAGCCGAACCCATAGAACGCTGCCAGACTCCGAAAATTCTACGCCTAGAGCCGAACTCTTTGTTCATCTTCTTCTCCCTTTTGTTTCCATTACTTCTTCCTCTCTTTCGTTCTTTTTTAGCTTTAAGCTCTCGTGCGGCTAAACCGCACACCTATGACGTAGACATCCTTAAATATGTACGCCCATTATACATGGGGGCTTCTTGTACAGAAGCTTATTATTATGTTCCGGGCATCAAGCTCACCACATATGTGTTTTTTCCTCATATGTACCTTTTCTTCGCCATTATATGCATCGTTATGACTTAAGTTTTGCCAAGCTGGGTTGCCTGGCTCCTGTGCTTATGCCCTACGTTCCCGTTAGTTCGGCTAGGGCATAAAGGGAGCACCTCTGCGATTGTTACAGCCATGTCATTCGGACGTGTACCTCAAACTGGGTGAAGCTGAAAGCTAGTGTTCTTAAGGGAATATTCGGTCGTCGAACTAAAGATGTTTTACACTTGTTACACTATGAACCCCCCAGACTTTATGTATACTGCGATTTTTTCAATCACAGTTCGGACATGCGTACTAGCGCATGTCCGCCCAGGGAAAGGAACCCTTAATGGAACTATTCTCCCTGGAAGATGTTTCTTACAATCAACATGTAATATAACATAGCTAGCCGGATACAACTTGTCTGTTCAAGCAACTATGACCCCTACGCCCGGTTTCCACGCGTACCCCGGTCTATATTACCGAGCAGATATTTGGAAGCACTCCGCACCTTCAGGTCCAGAGGTCGAAGCGAAAAGGCCTGCCATGACAATCATTTTACAATCCGGCTAGGGACAAATTTGTCAATTGAAGTACATAGTCACTTGGACTCAAACACTTCTTCCTCTATGCCCTCCAACAAGCTATCTAGCTTACAATCCTGTTGGGAATACTTGGCAGCTATCTTTACCTGGTCATATACCAGACTAACTGGAACTTCTTTTCTATCTGACCCCAACGGTCCGACCCGGGCCATATGATTCGAATCAAGCTTGGTGTACCTGTTTTTACCATGGCCCAGGCCTCTCGCGCGCCTTCTCGGCAGGCCGATATCTTCCATAAGCGGAAGCGCCGCTGAGCTCCTTGGAATAGCTTCACAAGCTCCTCCATACTTCCTGGAGGAGAGGCGGATGGCCACAAAGCTTTAGCAATGCTCTGCATTGCCTGCCGAGCTCGCTCGTGCAGTTGGGACAACTCTTGCGATGAAGTCGCCTAGAGGCGGACATTTCCTCTTGGGACGGCGGTCAAGATACCTCTGAGACATAAATCTATTAGATCATTTCTTTGCTGAATTACATGAAGGTAAGTTCAAAAGCATACTAAATATGCCGCCTCGTAGCCTCCTATTCTCCTTGACAGCGTCAGCTAGCTGGGCTCGCACATCTTTTAGCTCTTCGCCCAGCAGGGTATTGGAGTCCTGCAGCTTGTTCTTTTCATCCCTGACCCGTATCAGCACACGTTCGCCTGTGGCCAGTTGCCTTTTGGCCTCTCGTTGCTCGCATGCGCGACCTTCAGTGCTCTTTCCAGTTGATCTGCTGATCCTGTCATCGGAAACGCAAACAGTATTAACATTACTAGTATATGATTACATTTTTCTGGATGGAAGGGAATATTACCAGGCGTTGCCTTCTTGGATTTCTCTAGTTCGGTTGTAACCGCAGCCAGCCGGGTCTGACACTTTTCCAGCTCTTGGGACAAGAGGCTATTCCTCTCCGTGAGTGCCTGATTATACGATGATCCTTAAATCAGTTGTACCAACTGCTTCAAGTCTCGGGGCTACTGGTATATGATTACCAAATCTGTACTTACTCACACATCTTTTAAATACTGGCCCATGGCTCTGGCGAGCCCATCCCGAGCAGCTCGGATGTATGCATCGGCCGAGCTGAAGGCATTGAATGCCTCTTTTAAAAAGCCGGAGTCACGGAGAGTGGCCTTCCGGCGCCGATGATTCATGGCACTCTCTACTTCAGAATTCATGACGGACATATCATCTGAATCCTCTGCGAAAGGACAATCCGGCATCACTCCCGTGTTAGCCTCCGTCCTTAAGGCAGGATCTGGAACCTAACTGGTGGAGGCACGACCAGCAGGATCCCCGGACATAGTCCGGCGAACGCACTTCCTGATAAGACATAGTGGACAATGTCACAGTTCGATGTGACGGCTAAGGGGCGTATTTAAAAAGCTATACCTCTTTGATGGAGGCTCGGCCGTGTTTTCATTTGCCTTCCTCTTCGAAGGCTTGCCCGTCGTGGGCGTTGCTCTCTTATGAGTCGCCTCCGGTGCAGCATGGCTCGTAGAACGCCTCCCCTTTGGAGCACGAGACAGTGCGGTGGGTGAGGCAGAATGAGAAAACTCTTTCGGAGGAGATGTCTCCTGATTACTTACATGTGAGGCAGGAAGGAGGCCGGGATAGTCGGCTATGATGGCCACTTCTGTGCCGTCATAGCTCGCCTGGTAAAATACTCACTCCTCAAGCTCTAAAAATATGTCCGGATCCTCTTCGAATCCGGGGTCAAGGTCCCGATTATGGTTCTCCGACTGTGGAGCGGGGCTATAGATCCCCTCAATGGCCTTTCGCCATTCCTGTTACAAATGGACGGGTTAGTGTCAATCAAAATTGACTCAGGGGGAGGATTTAGTAAAGCGGTGGGATTAAAACTCACCCAGCTAGGAGGATTGTACATGGAAAATCCA
Source organism: Aegilops longissima (assembly GCA_021605205.1). Taxonomy (NCBI): domain Eukaryota; kingdom Viridiplantae; phylum Streptophyta; class Magnoliopsida; order Poales; family Poaceae; genus Aegilops; species Aegilops longissima. The sequence continues at coordinate 100,943,740 of CM038682.1, read as the reverse complement.
TCTTGGCATTTAAGGCGAGAGAACTCCTCTTTGTCCCCTTTGTACAGTTCGGCCAATATTTTTGCCAAAGCGGCGGGTGTGTCTGGACCCTTCCATCCGCAGCGTGAGGCGTCGTCTTCCCCATTATAGTGCCACATAGGGAGCCCTCTGAATTGGAGCGGCTGGACACCCCGCACTATGGAAGTCGCCATTACCTCGATTATTGATAATCCGGACTGGGCGACTGTCCTTATCTTGCCCATTAATTGATGGACTTCCGCGCTATCTTCCTCCTTGAGGCTTCGAGGGCACTAGCTGTGGCGTTTCTTCAATGGAGCACTGGAAAATTCGGGGAGACCCATGTAGATTGGGTCGGGGAGAGCGACGTCCTCGATATAGAACCACTCTGAGGGCCACTCTTCGGATGCCTTCTTCAGTGTGCCAGATAGGTATCCGGTCCCGGCTATGTGCCATACTTCGGTGCCGCCCACCTCGAATACCGATCCCTCTTGGGTGCGAGGGACAAGGCAGAATAGCTTTCTCCATAAATAAAAGTGGGCCTCACAGCCCAGGAATATCTCACAAAGAGCAACGAAACCCGCGATATGCAGGATTGAGGCCGGTATGAGGTTGTGCAGCTGGAGGCCATAATACTCCAGGAATCCTCGGAGGAAGGGGTGGATTGGAAATCCAACGCCCCTCAAGAAGTAGGAAACGAAGCACACCCGTTCCCCCTGGATGGATTGGGGAAATTTTCCGCCAGGGCTTCACCAGAGAAGAAGGTCAATCCTGCCCGAACAGGGACTAGATCCACGGGGGCAAGGAATCCCTGCGTTTGAAGCTTGACCAGCTGATCGTGGGATACTGAGCATCTCTCCCAGTCGCCTTTCGGAGCCGTGGGGGTGAAAGGAAGAGCTGGGAACGCTAGCCATGTTGGAATGGTTTCTCCTGGCAAGCTCTAAGGATTTTCCGCTGGATGTGGAATGGGATCTGAGATCCAATCTCTTTAAAATAGATGCCTTTCTTGCATGGCCGGGGTGTTGTGTGCAAAAAATACCCTGACCTCTCGTATTCGCTCGACACGTGGAAGCAGAAGCAATGGAGGCACAGAAGCCGAAGGGCATGACATTAAATCACAAGCCAAATACAATTCTCTAAGTCAGGTGCTTTGAAGTAATCGGAGGAGGAACCTGACTTGCAATGCCGAAGACAATCTGGGCGCTGGATACATCGTCATTGAAGCCTGGTTCGGGAGCTACTGAGGAGTCCTGGATTAAGGGGTCCTCGGGCGTCCGACCTATGTAACATGGGCCGGACTAATGGGCCATGAAGATACAAGACAAAAGACTCTCTCCCGTGTCAGGATAGGACTTTCCTTTGCGTGGATATCAAGCTTGGCGTTCGGATATGTAGATTCCTTTCTCTGTAACCGACTTTGTACAACCCTAGTCCTCTCCGGTGTCTATATAAACCGGAGGGTGTAGTCCGTAGAGCTAATCACAATCATACAGGCTAGGCTTCTAGGGTTTAGCCTTTACGATCTTGTGGTAGATCAGCTCTTGTAACCCTCATATTCATCAAGATCAATCAAGCAGGAAGTAGGGTATTACCTCCATAGAGAGGGTCCGAACCTGGGTAAACATCGTGTCCCATGTCTCCTGTTACCATCGACCTTAGACGCACAGTTTGGGACCCCCTACCCGAGATCCGCCGGTTTTGACACCGACAAGGGGGCAGGCGCCCTGGTAGATAGGGGAAAGGTGGCGGCTTGAGCAGGGAGGTCCATGCGGTGAGAGCCAGTCCTTCTCCTCCCTCGTCTGCTGATCACCAGCACCTGCTTGCCCTCGTCGGCGCCCGCTTCTCGCCAACACTGCTCCTAGGGGCGCAACGAGTGAAAAAATTCCCGCCCCCAGGCCAAAGTTCTAGCCGGCAGCCCCCAGGAGGCGAAAAAAATGCCTCCTGGGGGGCTCAACGGCTGGAGATGCTCTTAGCCTTTGTAATGTCATTTAAAAAATATTTCCAAAATGTTGGCTAATAGATTGAATAAGATCCTGCCCGAAGTGATCTCACCAACACAGAGTGCCTTTGTGCCGGGCAGGCTAATTACGGATAATGTGCTTGTTGCATATGAATGTTTTCATGCCATTAAGAAAAAGACACATGGGTCCAATGGGTACTGTTCAGTCAAGCTTGATATGCTGAAGGCCTATGATCTAGTTGAATGGGCCTTTCTAAAGCAATTGATGATCAGGTTGGGGTTTGATTTAAAATGAGTGGAGTTGATCATGGAATGTGTGTCTTCGGTCAGTTATAAAGTGAGATCTAATGACACTGAAACCGAGGAATTCCATCCCACCAGGGGCTTGAGACAGGGGGATCCCTTGTCTCCGTATCTTTTCTTGCTTTGTTTTGAAGGTCTATCTAGTATGTTTGCTCATGAGGAGGAGATTGGTGGTATTGAAGGTATACTGGTGTGCAGGAATGCGCCACCCATCTCTCACTTATTATTTGCAGATCATTTCTTGATTCTAATGAGGGTTGATTGTCATAATGCTATTACTCTAAAAAAAGTTCTGGACACCTATTGCAATAGTTCTGGCCAAAGGGTTAGTACTACAAAATCTAGTATTTATTTTAGCCCAAATACTAATGTCAGTGTCAGAGATGATGTATGCAGGGAGCTTGATATATTGACAGAGGCTCTCCCTCATATGTATCTAGGACTACCAACAATGGTTGGTGTGGACCACAGTGATTGTTTCCAACACCTTATTGACAGAATCGGCTAGCGGCTAAAGGGTTGGAAAGAAAAAGTTCTCTCTGTTCAAGGGAGAGAGATATTGCTAAAATCAGTTGCACAAGCTATTCCTTCATATGATATGTTTGTTTTTAAATTAGCAAAAGGAATTTTTAAGTCTATTATTGATGAAATTGCAGGGTTTTGGTGGGGAGATACTGAAGAAAAAAGATGCATTGGTTTCATGGTGGAAGATGTGTATTCCGAAGATGAAGGGAGGTATGGGGTTTAGAGACCTTCATAGTTTCAACCTTGCTAGCAAAAAAGTATTGGCGACTTCTCCAAAATCCAGATTCTCTGTGTGCACGTGTTCTCAGTGCTAAGTACTATCCAAGCAAATATATATTAAGTGTCGAGCCGAAGAAGGGCTCATCATATACTTGGCAGAGTATTGTCTCAGGCATCCAAACTTAAAAGGGGGTGTGTATGGCGGGTAGGTACTGGCTCTAAGATTGATATCTGGCAGGACCCTTGGATACGCACAAGTGAAACAAGAAATGTTATCACCCCTAGAGGAGCTAATATGCTTGACAAAGTAGAAGAGTTAATTGATCCACACTCTAGGCACTGGGATGAAGACCTCCTACATCTAATTTTCCCCCCGGTTGATGTCCAAAGAATACTACATATACCCCTTCGGGTAGAGGTGACGGATGATTTTGTAGCATGGAACATTACTCACTCAGGGACATTCTCAGTCAGATCCACGTATCATGTGGAATTCGAGCACCAGTTTGGGCTTTATTGGCAATATTCGGACGAACAGGGAAGCCCTAATCTAAACCTGATATGGAAGTCAATTTGGAGTCTTTAATGCTGGAGTCAGATAGTATGAATGTTGTGCATGCTTTCAATCAACGGGAAGGGTACAAAGGAACATATGCGGTTGTTGTTATGGAGAGCAAACAGCTAAGCACAGAGTTTGCAGTAGTAACTTACCATCACTTTTTTAGGGAAGCGACTGATGCTTTAGCTAAACAAGCTTTTGATAGTAGATCCTCCGATTTCTGGGAAAACTCTGTCCCTGATTTTATTTCTCATTTTATTGTAAATGACTTGTCCATCATTTGAGAAATAATACCTTATTGCTGTAAAAAAAACATGTCCCATAATCACATCCACAGGGTCGTCATATTACCTATAAATTGCAAGCATGTATGATAATGTCACAGGTCAATTTCTTTCCCACTAGCTGGAAGTCTGTGTACGTGTGACCAGCTCATCTCTCCTCCTTCACATGCATAGTGATTTCTGCTAGACCCAGTATCACGAATGGAGATGGTCTAGATTCATTTGTTATGAGTGCGTCATCACACCACACCACACCATCTCCATATCTATCTCATGGTTGATCTTAACAGTGTAGTCCATATGGATGAAGATATAGTCCATGTCAACATCATCATCTATGATGTCTACTATGCAACTTTTATTCTTGTAGAATCGGTTGGGCCTCCAAGCGTAGAGTTGTAGGACAGCAACAAATTTCTCTCATGTGGATGACCTAAGATTTATCAATCTGTGGGAGGTGTAGGATGAAGATGATCTCTCTTAAACAACCCTGCAATAAAATACAAGAAACCTCTGATGACCACAAGTATAGGGGATCAATTGTAGCTCTTTTCGATAAGTAAGAGTGTCGAATCCAACGAGGAGCAGAAGGAAATGGCAAGTGGTTTTCAGCAAGGTAATGTCTGCAAGTGCTGAAATTGTAAGTAGCAGAGTAGTTTGATAGCAAGATAATTTATAACGAGCAAGTAACGATAGTAGTAACAAAAGTGCAGCAAGGTAGCCCAATCCTTTTGAGGCAAAGGACAGGCCAAAACGGTCTCTTATGATAAGCAAAGCGTTCTTGAGGGTACACGGGATTTCCATCTAGTCACTTTCATCATGTTGGTTTGATTTGTGTTCGCTACTTTGATAATTTGATATGTGGGTGGACCGGTGCTTAGGTGTTGTTCTTACTTGAACAAATCTCCTACTTATGATTAACCCTCCTGCAAGCATCCGCAACTATGAGAAAAGTATTAAGAATAAATTCTGACCATAGCATTAAACTTTTGGATCCAATCAATCCCTTACGGAATAGCGCATAAACTGGGGTTTAAGCTTCTGTCACTCTTGCAGCCCATCATCTAATTGCTACTCCACAATGCATTCCCTTAGGCCCAAATATGGTGAAGTGTCATCTAGTCGACATTCACATGACACCACTAAGGGAATCACAACATGCATACTATCAAAATATCGAACAGATATCAAGTTCACATGATTACTTGCAACATGATTTCTCCCGTGACCTCAAGAACAAAAGTAACTACTCACAAATGATAAACATGCACTACTGCAGGATGGGCCAAACGCGACACTACGATTAGAGACCCTTCGATGAAACTGTGTGTGATGCCATAATCGCAAACGGTGGTGTAAAAAACCCGTTAAAAAAGGTGCAAAACATTTGCGATGACAGATGCATCAAACACAGTTCAGAATTTAGTTGCGTGTGCGACGCAGGGCATACGGTTCAGCTCTATTAACTGTTTGGGATAAGGAGGAACATAACAAACGGGCAGCCAGATGAAAGCGTGTGCGATATACAACATACGATTCACTGGGATGAACTGTGTGTGATTAGGCAACACATTGGAAACGGTTCAACTGAACAAGATGTGTGTGATACGCGGCAAACAGGTCCGTAATCAGAAATGTGTGCAAAGACCAATAATAACACAGACGATTGCTGCTAATAAGCCGTGTGAATTGCTCTGTCTATAGTAGAATCACATGTATGTATGTATATATATATATATATATATATATATATATATATATATATATATATATATATATATATATATATATATATATATATATATATAGAACTGAAATAAACATCCAGTTACATAAGTGACTATACAGATCATTCGCGCACACCTCAATAAACAATTGCATGCATTCTAAAGTAGGAGAAACGATCGTCTAGTCATCTACTTCTTGTGACGCTCCCGCCACTTCCATGTGGCTCGATCCCTCGTCTGGGTCAGGAAGAAGACAGTTCCTCATCTCAACGATCCGCCTGTACATCTCGTAGCTTGTGTACGCGTCCATGGCCGCATACTTGACATGTTGTTCATCCAGTCTCTCATCCCACACACTGTGCCAGGCGTTCTTGTCCTTATTGCTCTCTTCCTTCATCTTCGCATAGTAGGGGTCGATGATGGCCGAGGCGAGGTCAACCAGGGAGTTTAGTTTGTTTTTGTCGCTGCCCCAGACCCTAGTGGTGTTGGATGTTGACAAGATTCGGGCATTTCAAGTCCGAAACCTTGAGCGCTTTTAGATTTTTGGTGGTGTCCACCGTAGCGAAACCGTAGTCGGAGCTACTGATAAACCTAGAGAAACGCTCGCAAGGCCTTGTGGCAAGGTGGTAGTGGTAGACAAGGACGTCATGTCACACGCACAACTGGGCGACGACAACCTTCTGATCATGCTCGACACGACTGATGGTGTACTCGAGGTCGAAGCGACCACTCGGTACTTGTCCTCGGCAAGGAACTGCTCCATAGTTTGGATGGAGCTCTCCACCGAGACCGGATCGTTCGTGTACACCACCAAGAGGGCCTTCCCCCTCACATGGGTGTCCACTACATGATGCGTGGTGAACTGCCTGCCGTTTTCGTTGTCGGCCGCTGGGAGTGCCATTGGAACCGCTGGATGTCCTCTCTGTATGTGTCCTCGTGGGTGTGCTTATTGTGTCATGTGAGACGAGAGATGAAGGTAAATGGCCGCAGGAATAAAAGGGGGTCGGGCGGCGTGGATTCTCGGCACGTCTGCATGGCAGTTTTTGCAGCGGGTAACTACATCGTCGCGCCGCGCCCGGCGCAACCGCTTGCGCACGAACATGCGTGATCGTGCGCCGGCCCCAAACACTGGCAGCGCGCGTGGAGGGACGAGGGTAGAGCACCCGGAGGGACGTGAGAGCAGAGCGCGCCGCGGCTTCCTGAACCGCAAGCAACCACATGCATAGAGCAGTTGAACACGCATGAAATGGTCGCCTACAAGCCGGCCGACAGTTGCATCGCTGCGTAGAGAGCGGCCGTGTGCTACCACCTCCGTCTACTCTATAGTCTCCTCTATATTCTGTGCCATACATTACCCTCAAATTTAACCAGCAAAATGTTAATGCATGTTTTAAAATTATATAATTGGAAACTATGTTCAAATACAAATCCAACTATATAATCTTTGGCGACATGCATTCGTATTTTATTAGTTAAATCATACTTATAGACCAGGAAGGTGGTATAGTAGGTAATTAAATCACAAACATCTTTTTATTAACCGTATGTGTACGTGGCCTTTCGTCCTCCTCTCGCATGTCTTGTCACCCCGCTGCCGCAGACGGCTTACAACGCAAGCTTGCGCAGCGCGCAGGGGCGTTATTTTGGCCAAACGGTGGCGCCAATGAATCGTCGGTGAGCCCGTTCCCGCGCAACCTCACAGGTTCCCGCACAAGCTTCCTGCCCAACTTGGTGAAATCCCCCAAAATCCCAATGCTTACCGGCCTGCTATAAAAACCCTCACGGTCGGCGAGTCCCGCGTCGCATTTTCCCCTCCCTCCCTGTAGCTTATCTCGTCTGCTTCTCCCACAATCGCCAATGGCACCGATCCGTCATCGTCGCTCAGCCACTCTGCCGTCATCAGAGGACAGCTCCAGCTGGGAGGCTACACCGGGGCGGCGGCACAGTCCCCGGTGTAGTGTAGTACGCGTGGCGTCCTTGTTGGGTGTGCGCGGAACACCCACCACATGCTCCGCCGCCGGTGCCCGTCGGCAGATGTTGCCGGCCGCCGTTGCCGCCACACCACCATCGAAAAGCCAGGGCCATCGCCCATTCCGTCACCGCGGCCTGAAGGTGGGAGGTGGCCGTCGTGGCCGCCACCCCACTACCGGCCACTGTGGCCATCACTCGCTCCGCCACCGCGGCCTGAAGGCGGGAGGTGGTGGTCGTGGCCACCACCCCGTCATCGGCCGACGTGGCCGCCAGCCCACCGTCGACTGCCGGGGTCATCACCCGCTCCGCCACCGCCGCCCGAAGGGGGGAGGCGGAGGTGGATGCCCGCACGTGCGTCAGCGACCTTGCGCGCTACACCGAGTTCCTGCGGGAGGAGGAGGAGCGCCTCGTCGAGCATGCAAAGAGCCTTATCGTCATCGTGGCCGCGGCACACGCCACCTTAGAGGCGAGGAATCAGGAGATCTATGAGGAGAACCACCGCTTCGAGAGGGGTCGTCTGGAGCGGTAGAGGGAGTTCGATGTGAGCGTCGCTAAAGCTGCAACAGCGGCAGGCACCGCATTGCGGTTGCCCAGCTCGTCGGTAGGCTCCTCCTCCTCCGCCTCTTACTGAGCGTGCTCGGCAGAGGAGAGGCAGCCGGAAGTAGTACAAAGCCCCTCCGCAGTAGTAGTAGTAGTATTTAGGGGCTATTTTGTTCAGTTCATCTGACTATAGATGTGGTGGAACTGTAAAACGTACTTAAAATTAGCTAGTATATATAGTTGAACTAGCTATTTCAGTACATGGTTGGCAACAATTGGGGAAAAGTTTGGTCGGTTCAGCTGTCGAGTTGAACTGTTTGTATAAATTAAGAACGACTGCTTAATCTATGAATGAAATCTATGCTTAATTACTGAATTTTAGTTGCAAAAATTAGATACTGCTAGTGATTTTTAGCTTCATATTTTGACAAATCGCAGTGTTACAAGGATTGACAAATCTTACCAAATTGTTTGTATGTGGTTGCACACGGGTCATCCAAAACAACCATTTGCGTTGAAGGGTTGCACAAATCCTGCGCTGCTCTCACTTTGCATACGGGTGTTCTATCTAAAACGTTTGAGATCAAGAGCTGCAGAAATCCTGCTCGGCACATTAAATAATCTTTGTTCTAGCCTCTGGTTAGATGTGTTTTTATGTTTTAATTAGTGTTTGTGCCAAGTTAAACCTATAGGATCTTCTTGGATGATAGTTATTTGATCTTGCAGAAAATTCCAGAAACTTTCTGTTCACGAAAATAATTGTTAAAAATCACCAGAACGTGATAAAATATTGATTCCAATTGCTGCTGGTCGATAAACAAATTTACTATGTAGTCTTATTTTGGCTTATTTTTTGGAGTTCCAGAAGTTTGCGTTAGTTATAGATTACTACAGACTGTTCTGTTTTTGACAGATTCTGTTTTTCGCGTGTTGTTTGCTTATTTTGATGAATCTATGGCTAGTAAAAGAGTTTATAAACCATAGAGAAGTTGGAATATAGTAGGTTTAACACCCATATAAATAAAGAATGACTTCATTACAGTACCTTGAAGTGGTCTTTTGTTTTATTTCGTTAACGGGGCTCGAGATATTCTGCTGAGTTTTGTGTTGTGAAGTTTTCAAGTTTTGGGTGAAAGATTTGATGGATTATGGAACAAGGAGTGGCAAGAGCCTAAGCTTGGGGATGCCCATGGCACCCCCAATATAATCTAAGGAAACAAAAAAGCCAAAGCTTGGGGATGCCCCGGAAGGCATCCCTTCTTTCGTCTACTTCCATCGGTAATTTTACTTGGAGCTATATTTTTATTCACCACATGATATGTGTTTTGCTTGGAGCGTCTTGTATGATTTGAGTCTTTGTTTTTAGTTTACCACAATCATCCTTGTTGTACATGTTGGGTTCTACGGTAGGGTGTCGACTGCAAATTAAAATTTTCCTACGCGCAGAACATCGAGGAACATGCTACGGGAGATGGATCACAGTTCGTTACCACTAGACGCGCAGTGCCGTGCAGCGGAAGAAGAGTTGGGGAAGCGCGTCCGTGTGGATCGTCTGCTCCTCGTCCGATCTCCCTCGAACAGCCGGTCATCCGATCCCACGTACGAGTTCGCCGGAGCGGCGCAAGTGCACCGCCTCTAACGGTATCCGCGCGTGCAGGAGGAACACCGTGCGGCGGACTGCTAGGTCTGATCACACGGTCGGTGGCGAGTGGAGGTGGCTATTCGCAACACATGCAAACCCTAGTCGCAGCCGAAGCGATCAACCGCATGAGTGTGCCGCACCTCCACTTTATATAGGCGTCCGTTGCAAGCTCAACACTTGGGCCTCACACGGACCCTAAAGCCCAAAGTCTACTCGGTCACGTTCCTAGTCCAGTTCGGATCACATCCGACCAGTGTCCTATGAACCGACCTCGTAGGTTCCTTCCCTTAAGCGCGCGGCCCCTTAGGTTCAAGTCGGCTTGGTCACAGGTCGGATCTCCTCCGACCTGCACGGTTGGTAGCGGCCTCTAGCAAGGCGTGCCGACCAACAATCAAACTATGAAGCTGGTTAGGCGAACCTATACAACGTGTCACACTTATGTTCTCTTTGCCACACGATATATGTTGTCGGGCTCAAGGCGAGACTGTCATCCTTGTGCTAGCCCGACCTCTTTCTCGTTCCAGTGATACCGACCACTATCCGGATTATCTCATAATCCTTGTCGCATGGCCATGCTTATCCTGGTCGGATCACACGAGGGCCCCAGTATATCTCTCCCGATCGAGAGGAAAATCCCATCTTGCTCGACCATGTCTCGCAGCATGGGGTGGACAAACCGAAACCTACCTTTGTAACTACCGACCACGGAGTAGCGTTTGGTCGCCCAAAGCAAGTCTGTCACCATCCCGAGTACATGCGTCAGCTCAGGTCTTAGGACATAGAACGTATGTTGTACTAGAGACTCATAGATGACATATTGTTGCGTCTCATAGTTGGGTCTGTCCGACTCGGACCTTATCTCGACTCGGATCCGACTACGTCGAATCTGACCAGACCTTTCCAAGTCCATATTATCCGGTTAGCATCCAATGCTCCATGGCTAGTCAGACCAAGCCATCGACCGTGTCATATGCTAGTCTAGTCGGTTGCGCGTCCACACAGCCCTTTCGACTAGGGACCTTTTAGGACAGTCATCATACAATGCACAGTCCCACAAACAAGTCACGTACTTGCTGATACACATCATTGATAATGTCCAAGGACTATATTTATTCATAAACACATAGGAAATATCATCATACATGATTGCCTCTAGGGCATATCTCCAACAGTACACACCTTTTGAGAGAGACACACATGATTCGGAAATTATTAGAATACTCTATGTGCTTCACTTATATATTTTGAGTTATATAGTTTTGCTCTAGTACTTCACTTATATCTTTTAGAGCATGGTGGTGGATTTGTTTTATAGAAACTATTGATCTCTCATGCTTCACTTAGATTATTTTGAGAGTCTTAAATAGCATGGTAATTTTCTTAAATAATCCTAATATGCTAGGTAATCAAGATTAGTAAAAAATTTCTTATGAGTGTTTTGAATACTAAGAGAAGTTTGATGCTTGATGATTGTTTTGAGACATGGAGGTAGTGATATTAAAGTCGTGCTAGTTGGGTAGTTGTGAATTTGAGAAATACTTGTGTTGAAGTGTGCAAGTCCCGTAGCATGCACATATGGTAAACATTATGTAACAAATTTGAAACATGAGGTGTTCTTTGATTGTCCTCCTTATGAGTGGCGGTCGGGGACGAGCAATGGTCTTTTCCTACCAATCTATCCCCCTAGGAGCATGTGCGTAGTGCTTGGTTTTTGATGACTTGTGGATTTTTTGCAATAAGTATGTGAGTTCTTTATGACTAATGTTGAGTCCATGGATTATACGTACTCTCACCTTTCCATCATTGCTAGCCTCTTCGGTACCGTGCATTGCCCTTTCTCACATTGAGAGTTGGTGCAAACTTCGCTGGTGCATCCAAACCCCATGATATGATACGCTCTTTCACACATAAACCTCCTTATATCTTCCTCAAAACAGCCACCATACCTACCTATTATGGCATTTCCATAGCCATTCCAAGATATATTGCCATGCAACTTTCCACCATTCTGTTTATCATGACACGTTCATCATTGTCATATTGCTTAGCATGATCATGTAGTTGAGATAGTATTTGTGGCAAAGCCACCGTTCATAATTCTTTCATACATGTCACTCTTGGTTCATTGCATATCCCGGTACACCACCGGAGGCATTCATATAGAGTCATACTTTGTTCTAGTATCGAGTTGTAATCATTGAGTTGTAAATAAATATAAGTGTGACGATCATCATTCTCTAGAGCATTGTCCCAAGTGAGGAATAAAAAGAGAAAGGACATAAAAAAGAAGGCCCAAAAAAAGAGAGAAAAAGAGAGAAGGGACAATGTTACTATCCTTTACCACACTTGTGCTTCAAAGTAGCACCATAATCTTCATGATAGAGAGTCTCTTATTTTGTCACTTTCACTAGTGGGAATTTTTCATTATAGAACTTGGCTTGTATATTCCAACAAAGGGCCACCTCAAGTGCCCTAGGTCTTGGTGAGCAAGCAAGTTGGATGCACACCCACTTAGTTTCTTTTGTTGAGCTTTCATATATTTATAACTCTAGTGCATCCATTGCATGGCAATCCCTACTCCTTGCATTAACATCAATCGATGGGCATCTCCATAGCTCATTGATTAGCCTCATTGACGTGAGATTTTCTCCTTTTTTGTCTTCTCCACATAACCCCCATCATCATATTCTATTCCACCCATAATGATATATCCATGGCTCACACTCATGTATTGCGTGAAGGTTTATAAGTTTGAGATTACTAAAGAATGAAACAATTGCTTGGCTTGTCATCGGGGTTGTGCATGATGAGAGCATTCTTGTGTGACGAAAATGGAGCATGACTAAACTATATGAATTTTTAGGGATGAACTTTCTTTGGCCATGTTATTTTGAGAGGACATAATTGCTTAGTTAGTATGCTTGAAGTATTATTATTTTTATGTCAATATTGAACTTTTATCTTGAATCTTTCGGATCTGAATATTCATACCACAATTAAGAAGAATTACATTGAAATTATGCCAAGTAACACTCCGCATCAAAAATTGTGTTTTTATCATTTACCTACTCGAGGACGAGCAGGAATTAAGCTTGGGGATGCTTGATACGTCTCCAACGTATCTATAATTTTTGATTGCTCCATGCTATATTATCTTCTGTTTTGGACATTATTGGGCTTTATTATTCACTTTTATATTATTTTTGGGACTAACCTATTAACCGGAGGCCCAACCCAGAATTGTTGTTGTTTGCCTTTTTCAGAGTTTCACCGGAAAAGAATATCAAACGGAGTCCAAACGGAATGAAACCTTCGGGAATGTGATTTTCGGAACGAACATGATCCAGAGGACTTGGACCCTACGTCAAGAAAGCTACCAGGAAGCCACGAGGTAGGGGGCGCCTACCCCCCAGCGCGCCTCCACCCTCGTGGGCCCCATGTTGCTCCATCGACGCATCCTTCCTCCTATATATACCACGCACCCCAAACGATCGACACGGAGCCAAAAACCTAATTCCACCGCCGCAACCTTCTGTACCCACGAGATCCCATCTTGGGGCCTGTTTCGGAGCTCCGCCGGAAGGGGCAAAGACCACAAAGGGCTTCTACATCAACACCATGGCCTCTCCGATGTAGTGTGAGTAGTTTGCCTCAGACCTTCGGGTCCATAGTTATTAGCTAGATGGCTTCTTCTCTCTTTTTGGATCTCAATACAATGTTCTACCCCTCTCTTGTGGAGATCTATTCGATGTAATCTTCTTTTGCGGTGTGTTTGTTGAGACTGATGAATTGTGGGTTTCTGATCAAGTTTATCTATGAACAGTATTTGAATCTTCTGAATTCTTTTATGTATGATTGGTTATCTTTGCAAGTCTCTTTGAATTATCAGTTTGGTTTGGCCTACTAGATTGATCTTTCTTGCAATGGGAGAAGTGCTTAGCTTTGGGTTCAATCTTGCGGTGTCCTTTCCTAGTGATAGTAGGGGCAGCAAGGCACATATTGTATTGTTGCCATCGAGGATAACAAGATGGGGTTTCTATCATATTGCATGAATTTATCCCTCTACATCATGTCATCTTTCTTAAGGCGTTACTCTGTTCTTATGAACTTAATACTCTAGATGCATGCTGGATAGCGGTCGATGTGTGGAGTAATAGTAGTAGATGCAGGCAGGAGTCGGTCTACTTGTCTCGGACGTGATGCCTATATACATGATCATACCTAGATATTCTCCTAACTATGCTCAATTCTGTCAATTGCTCAACAGTAATCTGTTCACCCACCGTAAAATACTTATGCTCTTGAGAGAAGCCACTAGTGAAACCTATGGCCCCCGGGTCTATCTTCATCATATTAATCTTCCAACACTTAGTTATTTCCGTTGCTTTTTACTTTGCTTTTTATTTTACTTTGCATCTTTATCATAAAAATACCAAAAATATCACCTTATCATATCTATCAGATCTCACTCTCGTAAGTGACCGTGTAGGGATTGACAACCCCTTATCGCGTTGGTTGCGAGGATTTATTTGTTTGTGTAGGTGCGAGGGACTCGCGTGTAGCCTCCTACTGGATTGATACCTTTGTTCTCAAAAACTGAGGGAAATACTTACGCTACTGTGCTGCATCACCCTTTCCTCTTCAAGGGAAAACCAACGCAGTGATCAAGAGGTAGCACGGCCAGGGTGCAAGAAAGTAAATACGACCACGTACGTACATACGGGCGGGGTCTCTAATGCCTACTCGCGCGTACATACGGCCAGGGCTCGTGTACATGGCTGGGTCGGAACGGAGAAACGACGTCATCGTCGTGTTCATGGGGAGGCAACGGAATGCGTCGTGTTCATCGGGAGGAAACGGAACGCGTGGGAGCCAACTGGCTTGGACAGAACAGCCGATGGAAATGAGGCCTGGCGTACCGCAGAACGGTGGAAACGGCCTTGTGTTTGACCGGCCATGTTCGAAACGGGATCCTGTTCATCGAGAGGGGTCTGGTGTACCGCAAAACGGAGGAAACAGACCTCCTACGGTCGAAACGGGGGTCCTGTAGATCGGGAGGGGTGTGGCTTACCGCAAAACGGAGGAAACGGACTTGTGTTGGAGTGCTACGGTCGAAACGGGGGTCATGTTCTTCAGGAGGGGTGTGGCGTACCGCAAAACGGGACTCCACGGGATACTGTTCATCCAGCCCTCCACCATCTACTGTTCATCCTGCCCTCCATGGGGTGGCCCTGTTCATCCTGCCCTCCACGGGGTCCTGTTCATCCAGCCCCAACCGGCTCGAACGATCGGGGTCCTGTTCATCCAGAGGCAACGCCACGGGGTCCTGTTAATCCACCCCCATCGGGAACTGTTCATCCAAACCCCCCAGCAACGCTCACTGTTCATCCAGAGGCAGCATCGATCGGCTTCAGTTAGCAGCAGAGCGGCGAATCGCCGATCGGGTTCGATTAACAGCCATCGATCGATCGCTCAGGTTCAGTAACGCGTAGCCTGCAGTGCAATCACTCGGGTTCAGTTAGAGCCCAACGCCTCACTCAGGTTCAGTTAGAGCCCAACGCCTCACACACAAGCGCATACGTACGAGAGAAACGCGCATCGCTCGGCCCCCGACCACCCACCGTAACTGGGGACTCCCCGATATTTTCCGCGCCCTCGCTTCTACCACGGTTTTTTCCGTCATGGACGGCCCAAAGAATGTCATGCAGCTGCGTCTCCGGCCCGCCCAGGACGAAAAGCCCATTTTCTATCATGATTTTTTGT
This sequence comes from Aegilops longissima, assembly GCA_021605205.1. Lineage (NCBI taxonomy): Eukaryota > Viridiplantae > Streptophyta > Magnoliopsida > Poales > Poaceae > Aegilops > Aegilops longissima. The sequence goes on along the minus strand of CM038682.1, from coordinate 100,928,250 downwards.
CATAGAAGTAGGACCCCACGACATCTATGATGATAACGGGTTTTGTCAGAATTATCGTCATAGAAGTGTCATAAGTATGACAGAAATTTTCGTTCGGCCCAAAATGTCACGGATGTGTCTTTTTTTTGTAGTGTTCGTTTGGACACTTTTATGCATTAACTGAGTTTTCAATGCATTTATGTGCATAATTAAAAATTTTACTGCATGCACATGCTCCAATGCATATAAATTGGTTGAAAAATCAAATCTGTGTCCTTGGGTGCATGCTTAGGTCCCATGCAAGAAATGGGAATGAATTTCAAACACCAGGGCACCGTTGATTGCCGGCAAAACATTGAGATGCCTGGTTTTTAAATTCTAGTAAATCCAAAACTCGTCTGAAATTCATAAAACTTGGCATGCTATCATGGAGCGGCATCAACATGCCGTGGTACAAATTTTGTCCCATTTGGGGCAGGTTTGGGTATATGCTTCTCACAAACCAGAGCTTCTCAGAACAAGCATGATGGTTTCGGTAGGGAACGTCCCACCTTTGGGGACAAAACGATATCCATTGCCTTTTATTGCTTTCAAAATTTTTTCTCGTGTCAACATAGAACAACAGGAGTGTTGTCTGAATTTTGTGATTTTTCGGGGTTCGTTTGGACACTTTTATGTATTAACTCAGTTTTCAATGCATTTATGTGCATAATTCAAATTTGAACTACATGCACATGCTCCAATGCATATAAGTTGGCTGAAAATCAAATATGTGTCCTTGGGTGCATGCTTAGGTCACATGCAAGAAATGGGAATGAATTTCAAACACCAGGGCACCGTTGATTGCCGCCAAAACATTGAGCACTTTATTTTTAAATTCTAGTAAATCCAAAAGTCGTCTGAAATTCACGAAACTTGACATTCTATCATGGAATGGCACCCGACATGTTGTGGTATTTTTCATGTCCATTTTGAGAAAAGGCGCACTCGAATAATGACAGCTAACAAAGGCATTTTGAAAAAATAGCTGCCACTTTAATATCTCAAACGTTTGTATAATTCAAACCGTGTGCGTTCTGTTAACCATTCACGTGACGCCATGTGTCTTGGTTTTAATGGATGTAGGAGGTGCTGTGCGGACAGTTGCTTGACCTTGACTGAACGGGAGGCGTGCGAGTGCCGTCCGGTGCGCAGGCTGACCGAGAGGCGTGCAAGCTGTCCTCGAATGCGCGGGCTCACGGGGAAGTATGCGAGCTGTACGCTGCGCAGGCTCACTGGGAAGTGAGCCCTTTGACTTCCATGGCCACCCGCCTTGCTCGCATTCTCTCCATTAATGGCGCTCAAGCCGCAGTTTAATTTGCTTTTTAAATATAAAACACTCATCGCAAATGTTTTAGTTAGAACACCCATATGCAAATCGACAGCTTTCCCAGGAAGCCAAGAGGCTAAACAGCAAGGATAAATATCGGGTTGTCTCCCAACAAGCGCTTTTCTTTAAAGCCTTTTTAGCTAGGCATTGAGATTTTGATGATGCTCACATAAAAGATAATAATTGAAACACAAATAGAGCATCATAAAACATGTGAAAATCACATCTAATTCTCACATACTTCCTATGCATAGGCATCTTATAGGCAATCAAATTATCAAGGCAAGCAAAAACCAGCATATGCAAGGAAGCGGAAAGGAACAATAGCAATCTCAACATAACGAGAGGTAATTTAGTAACATGAAAATTTCTATAACCGTATCTTCCTTTCTCATAATAATTACATGTGGGATCATAAGAAAATTCAATAATATAGCTATCACATAACATATTCTCAACACTATGCACATGCATGCGAAGTTGGCACTCTTCCAAAATAGTGGGATTATCATTAACCAAAGTCATGATTTCTCCAAGCCCACTTTTATCGAAACTTTCATAAGATTGAATATTATCCAAATATGTGGAATCTAAAGTTGACGCTCTTCCAAACCCACTTTCAATATTATTGCAAAAACTATTATTAATCTTATATTCATCATGGGGCTTAAATTTTTTTTCAAGATCATAAGAAGAATCTCCCCAATCATGATTATTGCAACAAGTAGTGGACATAGCAAAACTAGCATCCCCAAGCTTAGGGTTTTGCATATTATTAGCATAATTTACATCAATAGAATTTATAATAAAATCATTGCAATCATGATTTTTATTCAAAGATCTATCATGAATCACTTCATAAAGCACTTTATCACTATTTTCAGATTCACGGATTTCAAGCAAAACCTTATAAAGATAATCTAGTGCATCCAAATCACTAGGAATTGGTTCATCATAATTGGATCTCTTAAAAAGATTGGCAAGCGGATGAGGTTCCATAGATATTAGCTTCTCTGTTTAGGAATAAATATTCAACTATTTCAACCAAACAAGCAAACGAGCCAAGTAAGACATCAAGGCAAACAAAAAGACGAACGGAAAAAGGGTGAATAAAACGGCAAGGGTGAAGTGGGGGAGATGAAAACGAGAGGCAAATGGAAAATAATGTAATGCGGGAGATAAGGGTTTGTGATGGGTACATGGTATGTTGACTTTTGCGTAGGCCTCCCCGGCAACGGCGCCAGAAATCCTTCTTGCTACCTCTTGAGCACTGCGTTGGTTTTCCCTTGAAGAGGAAAGGGTGATGCATCACAGTAGCGTAAGTATTTCCCTCGGTTTTTGAGAACCAAGGTATCAATCCAGTAGGAGGCTACGCGCGAGTCCCTCGCACCTACACAAACAAATAAATCTTCACAACCAACACGATAAAGGGTTTTCAATCCCGACACGGTCACTTACGAGAGTGAGATCTGATAGATATGATAAAGTAATATTTTTGGTATTTTTATGATAAAGATGGAAAGTAAAATAAAAGCAATGTAAAAAAGCAACGGAAATAACTAAGTGTTGGAAGATTAATATGATGAAGATAGACCCGGGGGCCATAGGTTTCACTAGTGGCTTCTCTCAAGAGCATAAGTATTTTACGGTGGGTGAACAAATTATCGTTGAGCAATTGATGAATTGAGCATAGTTATGAGAATATCTAGGTATGATCATGTATATAGGCATCACGTCCGAGACAAGTAGACCGACTCCTGCCTGCATCTACTACTATTACTCCATACATCGACCGCTATCTAGCTTGCATCTAGAGTATTAAGTTCATAAGAACAGAGTAACGCCTTAAGCAAGATGACATGATGTCACTACAAAAAAATACACTTCCATGATGATACGTGTTTGTCACAGTAGGTCGCGTTTTTTGTCATGCATGTACATCCATGACGATTTTATGACAGAATCAAGATAGTCATACTGTCGGTTGTCGAGAAGTGTTCCATGACATTACAAAATTATCATCACGAAGTGTCCACTTCCATGACGATAAATCCGCGCCACGTAAGTGATTTCGTCAAGGGTGACCGACACGTGGCATCCACCGTAATCGAACGCCGTTGAGCTATCGGTCGGGTTTTGGATCCGATAACCCGTTATCAGCCCCGACCAATGGGGATTTTCCATGTAAAATCATCATTGGCGGAGGAAACACGTGTTGGCTCATCGCTGGGACAGATGTCATCAACTCATTGGATGAAGGCGCCTATGACACGTCGACCGTGGCACGCCCAACAGAGGCCCATTCCTATGAAAAGGCCGGCCCGTTTGACTTGGTCAAAAGGTGGCGGCCGCCCATGGAAAGCCTGTTAACGGCCTGTTCGCATATAGCCCATTTACAGCCCGCTAACCCAAGGCCCGTTACGCCCTATCCGAATTAGGCCCAGTAGCGTCATCTGGGCCACCCAATATGATTCCAGCCCGTTTTCACTTTTGGCCCATGTATGGCCCATGACGTCTTTCGGCCCATATGAGGCCCTATTTAACTCTTGGCCTATTAACGGCCCATGGTGAAACTGGCCCGTAATGAACAGTGTATCACTTTACACCCATTAACGGCCCATGGTGAAACTGGCCCGTAATGAATAGTGTATCACTTTATACCCATTAACGGCCCGTTATTCCGCTGGGCGCTTCAGCCCATGTTATCTTTCGCCTTCTGAGCCCATTTATTCTTGGGCTCATTTCAAAGATTCGCTTACTTACGGCCCGTTCATCGCTATTTTCGCTTGTGGGCCAAATTCAACACGTGGTTAAAGTCGGCCCGCTTGTGGTCTCGTTATCACGTTAATTTTCATAGCGTCATGAAATACGGCCTATTAACGATGGCCCGTTATGGTTGGCCCATGAACGGACGATTCCGACTCTAGCCTGTTTACAGGCATAATGCGGCCTGTTATTGGCCCATGTTATCATACTGCCCGTATAAGGCCCATTGATGATACGACCCATAGAAGGCCCATTGTTTCTACGACCCGTAGAAGGCCCATTGTTTCTACGGCCCATAGAAGGCCCATTGTTTCTACGGCCCATAGAAGGCCCACTATTTCTACGGCCCGTAGGAGGCCCAGTGTCACTACAGAAAATATTAGCCCATGGTTATTGTAGCCTAGTTTTAAAAAATAGGTTATTGTAGCCACTAGGAAACCGCGGAAAAAGAACTGCAATGGCTACGAGAAAACAAATAAACAAGACAACAAGGAAATAAATAAGCAAGCAACTTACGCTAGGCTATCACGGCTATCACATATTACATCCACTGGGCATCAAAGTTCGCCACCAAATGCAAATAAACGCACCGACAAAAGAATATACAAAACTGAGAGCACTTTGAAGGCACTAGGCCCGCCAAAGTTGGGCCCCCAAACAGTGAAGAAGCTGAGTAGACCTCGGTTGTGTCAACGATAGATGCATCAACACTAGATTTAAGGCATGATGGTGCGACGGCAGTCCTCGACATCTTCATTGCATCTTTGACTTCAAGTCGAGTTGAGCTAAAGCAAGCCTTTCCTCTTTAAGTTGAGATCAAGAAGTCGAACTGATTGAGGTAGCGATCGCACAGAGGTTGTCTCACACCTGCCTGGTGAGTAGCTTCAACTCACTGTCTTCATCAAGACAGACCTTGGGGTCATCTCGCTGTCTTCAAGATGGTTTGGCTCACTATCTTCCCTAAAGTTCTGCCTGGCGTAAGAGATACGACTCTAAAAGAGCAACAAGGAGACACGTAACAGGTTTCACAATTATATAAGCAAATAAATGGATCTGTTCTGCATAAGGAACATGTTTTTACAACTACAATTTGAAAATGGTAGTTGTTGCAAACATCCAATTAGATGTAAACAACAAAGCAAACAACAGTGGAGGAAATGATGCCTATCCAAATCTATACCATAACAAAGTTTGAAGGCTTGAGAAGGATGAACTTACATTACATGTTAACACGGGCTGGACAAAGCCCTTCTCCATGTTGATGGAAGGATAATTCAATAAATTCCCCAAAGAAAATTCTTTATAAGCGTTGCCATTATTCTACATTTTGCAAAGAGTAAATATAGATCAAATTATATTGAAGAAACAGAGGATAATGAAGCCCAGTGCATCGATGATACATAATCAAATAGCAATTAATTAAGTACAGCGTTACAAGGCAAAAAGGAGAGAGGTAATCTTGACAAGAGCAATGCAGAGCCCATTATTGTTTTGAGATTGTATGATCCTTTGAGCAAGGAGATTCATCTGAAATTAGTTTTCATACAAGAGAGAAGGTAAGGCACAAGCAGAAATTTAGGAGTTCAAATTTTGAATTGATATCATAGACAGTACCTAACGCTAGGCTCCCAGCAGTTCTAATAGGGGTTTGGCCACTGGAGTAGGGGTAAAGTGTGGTACAGTTGGGCCTGTGTTTTCTGTGGCTGCTGATCTATCTGATTTAACAGGTATCACTACCTTTTCCAAATACCTAGTTTGTACTCCTTGAGGATCTGCACTCACCCTCTTCCTTTGGGACATCTATTACGAAAGAACAACATTTGACTGGAAAAACATAGTGTGACGACACATGGAATAGGTACAGAAAATGGATAGGTATGGCATATAATCATATATGATGCTTAAACTAAGCAGATGGTGTAACAAAGCAGAAGTAATGCAAGAGGTCGATGCAAAATATGCGACCAATACAACTTTGCAAAGTTAGAGCAAGCACCTTGATGGGTGAATAAGATAGGCCATCGTCCACCATGCCAAGTTTGTTAGCCAAGTGGATCATTCCGCAATATTCCTCTCGTCGCCCATTCTCATATTCATTTTGATAATGTTCAATATCGACATGCATGAAAACATAAAACAAGTGAGATTTTCTTTGTAATGCGTAGTGATTCTAATCCAATACCGCCTCCTCAGAAACCCCTTTGTGCTATCTCTGCAATTCTTTTAAAAGATGCCATGCATGCTGTAATTTGTTGTGTGCATTAATATAATGTGGCCTACTACTCAAAATATGAGAGCTCCAGAAGTGATGACACTTCGCAGATGATAGCTTCAACATATAGTAAAGAAGAACAAGTCGACCTAACCTGACAGATTCAAAATATACTACGGGAGAACAACTCGACCTGACCAGTCGACCGCAAGAGAAGAGTATCATCTTAAAGAAGATCAGAAGAGCAAGCAGATTAAAGATATTACAACTCTTTCAATACAATGTCGGTTGGCCTCCCATGATGAACCAGAGCGCACAGATAAATACTATTCTCTCCGGTCTCTCCATATGTGGCTCACATGCATTTCGAAACTAAAGTAGGAACATTTAGCTCACCAATTAAACATCTCTCAGTTTTACTAATATCAGCAATAATATCAGATATGAATTTGTACAACTAAGCTTGTTTAGCTCGATGGGTGGAGCAGTGCTATTACGACACGAACCACGTAGCTGATTGTGGTCATCGTAAAATGGGGAAAACATAAGCATGATGAGTATAGTGTTCACCGTGGCAGTGGGATGGCAGATCTGAAGCCGCAAACCGCGCAAAGGGTAGTTAGCAACCGATGTTTGCTTTGAAATAACAACTAAGATTTGGTATGGACAAGAAAGTACGGTCAACAAGTGACAAAGAAATGCAATTATGCTGTCTCTCTGTATGTCGCGACATGCATTTGGAAACTCAAGTGGGACCTTTAGCTAACCAATTAAATGTGTCATTAACTAATATCAAGATCATATCACAATCATATTTGAACAACTAAGCTTTGAATTCTGAGTGTTGTGTTGTTTAGCTTGAAGGGTGGAGTAATGCTAGTGCATGTAAAGCACCTCACGCAGATCATAGTAGAGTAGATAAAAGGGGAAAACCCTAAGCATCAAGAGAAAAATCAGGAAAGTGGAACTAGCTGGACTAGTGGGTGGCGCACATGCTTTTCGAAACGAATATAGGAACATTAGGTGACCAATTAAACATTCTATGTTTTAGTGATATGAGCATCATATCAGATTCGTATTTCAACACGTAAGCTTTGGGTTGAGGTCTTGAGGAGCAGTGCTAGCACGACACGAAGCACCTACGATGTTGGTAGTGAATATAAAGGGGGGGACCATAAGCTTTATGAGTATAGTGCCCGTGCCATGGCGGATCTGAAGGTGCAAACTGGACAAAGCTACTTTGCAACCAATGTTTGCTTTCAACTAGCCATTACGATTTGGAATGGACAAGAAAAGTACAGTAAACAAATTATGATCTATTTTCCGGGTGAGATCAATAACTTAAGCACATATGGAAGAGTACCACCTCTCTTGCGACGCCGTGTAGGCCTATGCTGATACGTTGAGGGTGCTGCGGGTGCGATAGCTGTCGGCGGCGGGGAAGAAGACTTTAGACGGCAGACGGCCGGCTGGCCCGGTCGGGGATATATCCTGTTGCCGTGGACGAGGCGGTCGTAGGAGCAGAAACGGCAAGGTGGACGACGACGCCGATGAAGCGAGAGGAGGCGATGAAAGGATCCTGGTCCAGCACCGTGGATGAGAGACGCCCATCTCTTGCAGTGGACGACAGGGTAGGGGTAGCGGCTCCGGCAAGCAGGTGCAGGATGGGGTGGCGGACGGAGGAGGCTGGCCGCAGTGCGGAGGTTGTCGTGCCGCCAATGGTGTATGAATGAGGAAATGGAGGGGAGGGGGGATATCAAACTTTGGGACGCGCTTCTCTGAAATGGGGGAAAGTTACGAACTTATCCCCCGTTTAAAATTTCGGACATCGCGTCGGTTGGGGATAGGACGGTGAGGGAGTTCCGGATTAGGGGGTGTCCGGATAGCCGAACTATCATCATCGGCCGGACTCCAAGACTATGAAGATACAAGATTGAAGACTTCGTCCCGTGTCCGGATGGGACTTTCCTTGGCGTGGAAGGCAAGCTTGGCGATACGGATATGTAGATCTCCTACCATTGTAACCGACTCTGTAACCCTAACCCTATCCGGTGTCTATATAAACCGGAGGGTTTTAGTCCATAGGACGAACAACAATCATACCATAGGCTAGCTTCTAGGGTTTAGCCTCCTTGATCTCGTGGTAGATCCACTCTTGTAACACACATCATCAATATTAATCTAGCAGGACGTAGGGTTTTACCTCCATCAAGAGGGCCCGAACCTGGGTAAAACATCGTGTCCCTTGTTTCCTGTTACCATCCACCTAGACGCACAGTTCGGGACCCCCTACCCGAGATCCGCCGGTTTTGACACCGACATTGGTGCTTTCATTGAGAGTTCCTCTGTGTCGTTGCCGTCAGGTAGAATGCCTCATCTCGTCTTTAAAGACGATACTATCGCCAAAGGAGCCTTGGCCGCTGGCCAGACTCTTCGGCTAGGTGGTTTTCTTATGACCGCCAGTCCGGCCACCGCGCCGACAATGACCTCTCGAGTCATCGAAACCAATCTCCAGGTTAGTTCGGAACTTGCCGAATAGTTAGATCCGATCGAGCTCTCCTCCATGAACGAGCTCTTGGATCGCATCGCCGCCCTGAGAGTCGCCACAGACTACGACCGGATCGGGCCTAAAACCGATCCGAGAGAGATCAACTCTCCCCAGGCTACCCATCATGTTGCTGTGATAGGGCAGCAATGCGGCGATTCTTCCTGTATCTTAAGGACTAGTTACGTCCGGATTCCCGATCCCTCCATGCCGGATTCCCGTAGAGGGACGGACGTTGATCAAGCCCTGAACTGAAAATCAGGCGGTGGGTTGGATTCATGGGATAACACTCAAAAATCCAAACTTGCAAGTTCGGAAACTCCTCGGCCCTTGAGTCCTAAACTGGACGGGGTTCTGGATCTAGTCCCACCCGCCCACCCAAACATTAGCGATCTCTCTCAAATTCGGGAAGAGCCCGATGAAACAGTACATCATTACTGGGCCAGATTCCTCCTGGTTATGAACAGGATAAAGGACTGCCGAGAGGAGGACAAAATCCCAATTTTCTGCAATAATTGCACGGACAAGGGAATCCTGAACGCCATCAGTCGTCGCGAAATTACACGCTTTACTGACTTGGTGACCATAGTACAAAAGTACTGTGCGATGGAGAGCGCCTAGAAAACCGAAAGTAAATTTTGGGACAATCCGGCCCCGAATACACCCCTAGTCCGAAACAAAAGGGTGCATCATTATCAAGCACCCGGGTTGAATACCAAAAAAGCAAAACCCCCTAAAGGGTACGGAACCGTACTGGAGGGTTGGCTCAATGGACCCTGCAAGATCCACAGTACGGAGGGCGCCACTCCAACACACAGCCTTCGAGCGTGTTGGATACTACGGCAGGTGGCCAAAAGTGGCGTAGGCTTTCTAGCCCCGGGCAACCAACCCAGCAGTACCAGTACGGTATTAACTGTCTTCGAGACTTTCGCATCAAATAACATGCGGAAACGAACAATCCGCAGCCTCGCCGAAGTCTACCAAGTAGCAACAACAAATCCATGGAGCGACACGGCTATCACCTTCAACGCCAGCGACGAACCTAAATTCCGGACAGCTAGAGCACTAGCCGCATTGGTCCTCAGCCCGATAGTGGACGGTTTTCGTCTTACTAAGGTACTCATGGATGGCGGCAGCGGATTAAACCTCATCTATGAGGAAACCCTTCAAAAATGGAAATTGATGGAGCCGCATTGAGCGAAGCAGCACAACCTTCACAGGATAATCCCTAGTCGAGAAGTACGCATGCAGGAAAAATCACACTAGATGTAGTGTTCGCCCACCGGACAATTACAGGTTCGAGGAGCTCACGCTTCAAGTGGCCCCATTCGCAGCGGATATCACGCTTTGTTAGGGCGAGAGGCATTCACAATCTTCCAAGCTATACCCCACCACGGGTACATGAAGCTCAAAATGCCGGACCCAATGGGATAATCACTCGCCAATGATCAGATACAGCACTCCGCTGAAAATAAGACAGCCAGACCGCCCAAGAGGCATTGTCCAAGCCCTAGCGGCAGAGGAACTAACCACGCTGCGCCCACGGTGGATAGGGACGATGTGATACTCGATAAGAGGTCCAAGTCCACCTCTTTTAAACCAGCAGATTTAAATAGTCAAATTTCAGGTCCATCCAACAGACCCCACAAAGACGGCCTCCATTGGGGCACAATTAAGTCCCGATGTCGAAGCTGCACTACGAGAATTCCTTCGGGAAAATTGGGACATTTTTGCCTGGCACCCTTCAGACATGCCAGGAATCCCACACAGGCTGGCAGAGCACAGCCTAAATATCCTAAAAGGATTCAAGCCAGTCAAACAAGCTCTTCGGTGATTTTCCGAGCCCAAAAGACAGGCAATGGGAGAAGAGCTAGCCAAACTCTTAGAAGCCGGATTCATCGAGATATAAAACATCCGGACTGGCTAGCCAACTTAGTAATGGTACCAAAAAGGACAAACTCGGCGCTCTGCGCCGATTTTAAAGACCTTAACAAGGCCTGTCCAAAGGACCCTTTCCCCCTCCCCCGCATCGATCAAATCATCGATGCTACCGCAGGGCACGACTCATTGTGCTTCCTTGACGCATACTCCGTATACCATCAAATCAAGATGGCGGAGAAAGATCAGGCCGCAACGGCATTCATTACTCCATATGGGCCATTCTGCTTCAACACCATGCCCTTCGGACTCAAAAACACCGGCGCAACATATCAGCGCATGATTCAAACATGCGGGCCGACCCAGATAGGCAAAACAGTAGAGGCATACGTAGACGATGTGGTCGTCAAGACCAAACACGTCGGAACTCTAGTAGAAGACTTGAGGGTAACATTCACCACCTCCGAGCATATGACATTAAGCTCAATCCGAAAATGCGTCTTCGCGTATCAGCCGGCAAGCTCTTGGGCTTCATCAGATCCGTCGAGGAATTGAAGCAAACCCGCCAAAATCCGAGCTCTGTCACAATTGGATATTCCAAAAGACCTCAAGCAGATACAAAACTAACCGGATGCGAGCGGCCTTAAGTCGCTTCATCTCTCGCTTGGGAGAAAAGGCTCGCCCTCTACCGCCTCCTCCGGCGCAAGACCAACATTTCGAATGGACGGATGCTGCCACAGCCGGACTCGAAGAAATAAAGGCCATCGGCAACAAACCGTTCTGGCCGGGCCCAACCTGGGCGAACCTATGTTATTATATATCGCAGCAACACATCAAGTTGTTAGCGCGGTACTCGTCGTTGAACGAGAAACAGAATGGCACAAATTCCCTCTTCAAAAACCAGTGTACTACGTATCCACTGTTCTAACTCCATGCAAATCCCGGTACCCACATTATCAAAAGATAGCGTATGCGGTGTTCATGGCATCCCGGAAGCTGTGACACTACTTTCAAGAGTGTTCAATAACGGTGGCCTCCGAAGTACCTCTCAACGATATTATAAACAATCGCGACGCAACGGGCAGGATTGCAAAATGGGCTATCAAGCTCTTACCATTTTACATAACCTACAAACCACGGCGAGCTATAAAGTCGCAGGTTTCGCGGACTTCATCGCCGAATGGACCGGCGAACTCCCTAAAGAGTACGGCGGTACTCCAACCGGATCATGCATTTCGACGGATCCAATATGTTGGCTGGCTTGGGGCTGGCGTCGATCGACGTCCCCAACCGGAGACACAATCCAATACGCATTTCAAATAATGTACATGGACTCCAATAACGCAGTTAACACGAGGCCCTTCTACATGGCCTCCGGATGGCAATTCCATGGGCATTCAACGCCTAGAGGTGCGAGGATTCAAACCTCGCAATATCCCAAGTAAATGGAGACTTGACGCCAAAGATCCAAAATGGCAGCTTATCGCAACGCCGTCCTAAAAATGTCAGCTCGATTCGAAGGACTAGAATTCCACCATGTAGCACGGGATAATAACCAGGCAGCAAACGTGTTAGCACGCATCGGTGCGAAACGAGACGCCGTCCCTCCTAACATCTTCCTGGAACGGCTCTTTAAGCCATCTGTATTATGGGAAGAGGAGTCCGGAAATAACAATCCGGAGCCAGCTGCATCACCTAACTCAGACCTTTCTGACACAATCGGCGGCTCAGCCAATGAAATAACACCTTCAGCTCACGAAATAATGGCAGTCATTGCCCCGTGGACAAAACCATTCCTAGCCTACTTAATGCGGCAGGAACTTCCCGAAGACCAAAATGAGGCCCGCTGCATCGTTCGGCGATCTAAAGCCTACAAGGTCCATGAGGGAGAACTTTATAAGAAAAGCACAACCGGAGTCCTTCAAAGGTGTATCTCCGAAGAGGAAGGGCGAAATCTCCTGGCTGAAATTCACGCCGGACTCGGCGGGCACCACGCTGGAGCCCGGGCCCTTGTAGGCAAGGCCTTCCGTACAGGATTTTATTGGCCGACAGCCCGGGCAGATGCTCATGATTTAGTCCAACGATGCGTCGGTTGCCAGCTCTTTGCTAATCAGAGCCATATGCCACCCACCGCCCTCAAAACTATACCCATTACCTGGCCATTCGCGGTCTGGGGGCTTGACATGGTCAGACCCCTTAAAAGGGGAACCCACAAGCACAAATACTTATTGGTCATGGTGGACAAATTCACCAAATGGATTGAGGCCAAGCCGGTTAAAACGGCAGAATCCGGACCGGTGATAGACTTCATATCCGGGTAGTACACCGCTTTGGTGTCCCCACAAAGATCATCATCGACAACGCACGAACTTCACGGCCGATGAGGTTAAACTCGTGCAAAAACATGGGCATTAAGCTCGATTACGCTCAGTCTATCACCCCAAACTAACGGTCAAGTTGAGCGAGCAAATGGTCTAATCATGAGCGCATCAAACCCGCACTAGTGCGGTCCTCAAGGAATCTAACACGACTTTGGGTAGAGGAGCTCGACCAGACTGGGGCTGCGGACCACGCCAAACCGAACTACGGATTCACACCATTATTCATGGGTACGGCGCAGAGGCAGTCCTGCCTGCGATATAATTCATGACTCACCTCGTATGCGCATGTACGAAGAAAGAGAAGCCGAGCTAGATCGGCAGGACAGTCTGACGCCTTAGAGGAGGAGCGGACGTGGCAAAGGCTCGCTCCGCATTTTATCGCAGCAGGCTCAAGATATCAAAGCAGAGAAGGACGGGCCAAAACTTACAATGTTGGCGAACTTGTTCTACGCCTGCGGACAAGAAAAAGGACAAACTCAAGCCCAAGTGGAAGGTCCTTCATCATCTACCAAGTCCTGACCGGCGGAGCGCATACCGTCTCACGTAACGCATCGGACAACCGACTCGAGCCGAACCCATGGAACGCAGCCCGCCTCCCAAGATTCTACGCCTAACGCCGACTCGGGTTCGCCTCACTCCCCGCCCACCCCTTGTTTTTCTGTCTCTCCTCCTCCTCCTTCTTCCCACTTTTTTTCAATACCTTTTATGGGCTGATTTGCGCTTTGTTCAAGACACACTTGATGTGCCCTCGCACTCATTATACCGGGGCTTCTTTAAATGAAGCTTATTCATACGGGCTTCATGCCCAACACATGTGTCATACTTCTGCATGTACCTTTTATTCACCATTATATGCATCGATATGACTTAAGTTTTGGCCAAGCTGGGTTGCCTGGCTCCTATGCTTACCCCTACGTTCCCGATTGTTCGGCTAGGAGGTAAAGGGAGCACCTCTGCGATTGTTACTACCGGGTCAGCCGGATGTGTACCTCAGACTGGGTGAAGCCGAAAGCTAGCATTCTTAAGAGAATATTCGGTCGGTGACTTGAAAGATGATTTATTACTTACTTATTTATCTGCCCCCAGATGCTTTTTCTGCTATTTTCGCAGTCCGGTATTGCACTTTAGGGCATGCCTCCCAGGGAAAGGAACCCTTAACGGAACTATTCTCCCTGGAAGATGTTTCTTACTAACCATGTAATATAACATAACTAGTTGGGCACTTGTCTGATAAAGCAATTATGACCCCGACGCCTTGTCTCCATGCATGCCCCAATTCTTTTATAATCGTAAGGGTATTCGGTCACACTCTGGACTGTTGGGTCCGGAGGTTGAAGCGAAACGGTCCGCAAAGACAAACGATCTACAATCCGGCTAGAAGGCATTTTACATGTCATTTCAAATTACATCGCCAAACCGACTAATTGTACTCCTCTTCAATCCCATCTAACAGGCTGTCTAATTTACAGTCCTGTTGGGAATATTTCGCGGCCTGTTCTACTTGGCCGTACATCACGCTCACAGGGATCTCCTTCCCATCAGCCCCGCAGTCCGACCTCGCCATGTGGTTTGGGTCGACTTCGGTAACGTGTCTTCACCATGGCCCGGCCTCCTGGCGCCTCGATGGCAGGCCGATATCTTCCACAAACGGAGGCGCCACCGTGCTCCTGAAGCTTCTCAAGAAGCTCACCAAGGCCCTCGGGTAGGGAGACGGATGGCCATAAAGCATGAACGACGCCACTCATCGTCGCCGAACACGCTCGAGCAATTGCACTAGCTCGAAGTTGGTCACCTGTTGACTCAGGCATTTCTCCGCAGGCGACTGTGAGCACACCTAAAGACATATTTCATCAATCGACTTCCTCGCCAATTCTTCTTTTCAAAGGAATTTGTTCAAGCACTTACTATAAATGCTGCGACGAAGCCGCTGATTCTCCTTCACGAGCTGCATAGCTGGGCCCGAACACCTTTCAGCTCTTCTCCTTGCTGGGTGTGGGCATCTTGGAGCTTGTTTCTCTCCCGCTGCACCTTCATAAGCACCTCTCGCCGCCTTTAGGCGACGCAGTAGCTGTTGCTTGTCCGGATCTAGTCCGGCGCCCTCTGCAATATTATTGTCAGATTCACGCCACACTTTGCTAAATAATTATCTTTTCAAAGTACGTCTTACCAGCTGGGTATTCTTCTCCGCAAGACCCTGCATAGTAATTGATCCTTAAATCAGTTATTTCAACTATTTTAAGTCTCGGGGCTCTTGGCATATATAACTATTAAAATTACTTACCCGTATGTCTTTCACATACCGCTCCGTGGCTCGTTAACCCATCTTGAGCGGCACGGAGGTGCGCGCTTCCGCTTTAAAGGCATTTAACGCCCCGGGAGAAACACACGCCACGAAGAACTGTCCGCGACCTTTGTGATTCATGGCGCCTCCATCTCAGACGGGTGGCGGACAGCTGTCGGCATCCTCCGTCGGAGGAGCGTCCGTTTACGCTTTGTATTCGCCTCCTCCCGGACCATGCATTGGAGCATGGCGGCGGAGGCTTGATTGGCAACCTCTCCGGACATCGTCCGACGAGCGCTCTTTTCGAAAAGTTAAGAGCATTAATATACCTTCCGGGATCCTTCCCTTACAAATAGCGGTGCTCGTGCCGTTGCGGCGACGTCTCGGTTCGCGCCAGACTCCTCTTCCGCTGTCGGGCCGGATCGACCCTTGTTGGTCGGCCGCCGCTGGTTCGCTTCCCGCCTTAAAGGCACATCCTGCGATACACCATCAGTATGGGATGGTCAGAATTGAGCGCGGATCAAACGATGGTGTCAAGACCTCGGTCGTAGTCACCTGGGAGGCCAAAAACAAACCGGGGTAGTCAGCCGTAATTGCGACTAGGGCATTGTCTATGCTACGTTGGTGGAACACCCCGTCAATCAGCTCCACCTTTATGTCCGGATCCTCTTTGGACGCCGGATCCAGGGATCGTTTCGGATCCTCGGGCTGTGGAGCTAGGCTTCAGATGCCCTCCACGTCCGGTGCAGCTCTGCGCCGAAATCACAGAGTAAGATACTTGACTTTAAAAAGTATGGATCGGTAGATGAACATCCGCTACCCAGCTCCGAGGGTTATGCATAGAAAATCCATTCAACGGATTCTTGCAGAGGAAGTCTTCCTCCTCTCCCTTGTACAAGCCGGACAGGATCTTTGCCAGATCGGCTGCCGAGCCTAGCCCTTTGCGGCCATGACGGGTGGCGTCATCTTCCCCGCTGAAATCCCACATAGGGTGGCCCCTATATTGGAGTGGCTGCACCCTCGATAATGCACGTGGCCATGACTCCAATCATGGTCAATCCGAATGGGCCAAGAACCTAATCCGCCCATCGATAATGGACGCCCTATCATCTTCCCGCTGAGGGCTCATGGGCGCCAACTCAGGCGTTTCTTCAAGGGAGCATTGTTGAACTCCGGAGGCCGATCCGGACTGGATCCGACAGAGGGCGTCCTCCATGTAGAACCATTCAAGGCCGGTCTTGGACGCTTTCGGGTGCCGGATAGATATCCGTCCGGCGATGCGCCATATTTCGCTCCGCCCACTTGGTATATCGACCCCTCATGAGAATGGGGTACGAGACAAAACAATCTCTTCCACAGAGGGCAAAATGGGGCTCGATGCCCAAGAACAACTCATAAAAAGCTACGAAGCCCGCGATGTGCAAAATGGAGGCGGGCGTGAGGTGGTGAAGTTGGAGTCCAGAGAACTCTAGGAGCCCCGGAGAAACGGATGTATGGGAAATCCGAGTCCCCTTATTAGATAGGGGACAAAGCATACCCGCCCCTTTGAAGGGTTGGGGACGCCTCCCACTGCTTTCCACTCTTGTAGGTGGCCAGTCCGGCTCGAACCGAACCATGAAAGCTGGGGAAGATATCCTCGGTTTGAAGTACCACTAGCTCGCTGTGTGGAACTGAGCATCTCCCCAATCTCTGGCTTAGGGCTGGGGCGCGAGAGGAGGAGCCGCGTCGGCTATCCATGATGGAATGGATTTTTGTCGAGGCGCTTGATGAGAACTTGCAGATGGAGGATGGTGTGAGCTGGATCTAGATCCTCGCCTCTCTTGTAGGCGGCTGCTCGCACGGCTAGGGAGTAAAATGTAAAATATCCCAGCCTTTCGCATTAAGACGACACGTGGAAGAAGGCCATTATTGGGCGAGAAGCCAAAGAGCCCAACATTTATAAAGAAGCCGGACACTATTCGACGGGAACATGAAGATGAAGGAGAACCCGCCTTGCAACGCCGAAGACAAGATCTGCTACTGGACTCGCTGTCGCTGAAGCCCGGTTCGGGGCTACCGAGGAGTTCCGGATTAGGGGTGTCCGGATAGCGAACTATCATCATCGGCCGGACTCCAAGACTATGAAGATACAAGATTGAAGACTTCGTCCCGTGTCCGGATGGGACTTTCCTTGGCGTGGAAGGCAAGCTTGGCGATACGGATATGTAGATCTCCTACCATTATAACCGACTCTGTGTAACCCTAACCCTATCCGGAGTCTATATAAACCGGAGGGTTTTAGTCCATAGGACGAACAACAATCATACCATAGGCTAGCTTCTAGGGTTTAGCCTCCTTGATCTCGTGGTAGATCCACTCTTGTAACACACATCATCAATATTAATCTAGCAGGACGTAGGGTTTTACCTCCATCAAGAGGGCCCAAACCTGGGTAAAACATCGTGTCCCTTGTTTCCTGTTACCATCCACCTAGACGCACAGTTCGGGATCCCCTACCCGAGATCCGCCGGTTTTGACACCGACAGACGGTAATCTCGCATCTCCCAAATATTTCCCGGTAACTATTTCGGGCGAGGAGAGGGTGTTTTTCCGCCCACGGTTGGCGCCCACGGTGTATGAATGGGGCTGACAGGTAGGGCGGTTGTGTCACGTTTGATGGAAGTTACACATCTGCCCCTATTTAAAATATTAGCCTACATCGATTTCAGACGAGGAGAGTTTGTTTTGCCACCCACCGTGCATGAATGGGGAAATGGAGGAAGAGACACATGTCTTTCGGACGAGCTTGAATCAAATGTGTTTTCCCGCCCACGTTTGGCGCCCACCGTGTCTGAATGGGCTCAGAGGCCGTCGTGTCACGTCTGATTGAAGTTACTAGTCTACCCCTATGGACATCAGTGTAAATCCGGTCGATAAGGATGTCAAGTGTCAGGGGTAGACAGTAATTTCCATCTCGCAAACACTTGCTTCGGGCAGCCCACAAATTATAGTGGGTGTTTAGCCGCTTCGTTCAAAACTTGGGAGAATTAGCATTCACGTTTGCCCTAGGACCTGGCAAACTAAATTCAAATCCAATTTGTATTCGATTACGAATATCCACAGATAATTATACGTTTTGTTATTTATTTCTTCAACACCACAACAAAGATTTATTCCACCTTTATATATGATTATGATTTAGAAATGCCGCTATCTTCGAATTCACTCTGATTCAAACAGTTATTTCATCCAATACAATATGCTCACACAAAAAACAGTTCACCTTATGTCAATCATACAAGTACTGAGGATTACCTCGCCTAAAAAATTCGGATCATTACAACACATGGACAATATAGGGGGTCTTGCAACATAATCCATTCAGAGACATGACACAACATGCAAGTACAATAATCTAATGACAATTTCAACTGGTATCTAAACAAGAACCGGGATTACCTTGGGCTTCAGATAGCAGAAACAACAGGACCTCCTCCGTCTTCAAATGCAACATTCTTACTTCCTCCAATTCTTGGGTTGCTTGCATAATGCGTGCCGCTAATTCCGTAATTTCTAGCCTCAAGATAAAGATTACCTCATTCATGGCAGCCACACCATCTCTTTCTGCCTCTAGTAGAGCCTCAAGCACTATAATATCTGTGCTCAGACTGCTCTCCGGCGGTGTTGCCTCTGAACTGCTACCATCTGGTAACATGGATGGCGCACTGCTTCCACAAATAGATTCTGGGGTTGTACATTGTGTCCTAGTGTGAACCGTATCCTGAAAGGTTTCCGCTGGACATAAGTAAGAGATAGTTATCGTATGATCCAGGCAGTAAGCTTACATGGTAAACGACGGGCAAATTATTGCCGAGCATGGCAAACTATATTTAAATGGTTCAAGCAGCATCAATTAAAAGAAATTAAAATGGTAAGATGAAACTAGGGATGTAAGTGGCAAGTAAACGACATCCGCCATCCCATCTAGTTAGTTTTGCTACCTCCTAGTTCATTTTCCTCAAAAACAAAAACTCTTTTGAACTATCATACCACTAGTGGACTTTAATCGGGATTAAACGGGACCCAGTTGACATCCCTAGTTGAAAGGGAGTGTACAACTGCTATATTTAAGTTGCCAAGGCATCTAAGCAGTTGAAATAATCTGAGAAAGCACTTAACAGTGTGGCCTCATATAAACTATGAAGACAGTCTTGTGATGAAGTTGAGAGGAAAAGTTAAGGACTCAAATGAAATAGGCATGCATTTCTTTACGATAGTACAACAGGCACTGCTGACATATTGGCCAACTCAGGTATACCGTAACAACAAACAAGCATTCAAATCAAGAAATACAACAAAGCAGACAACTGAACTATTTGTAATTCGGTAGGATTACACGTTGAGGGCACAAGCCAAGAAAGCAGCCCACTCGCATTACATTTAACATGTACTAAAACACACTGGCTTACCATATGTCTGTGAAGCCTAGCTGCTGTTGCAATGTTCTTTGAAGATATCGTCAGCATCCCGTGGTTGCAAATCTAGCTGTTGTAGTTTATTCTGCACCATCTATTTAGGTAAAATTAATTTTAATCGCATGCACTAGTCCGAATTGATCATCAATGCTTCATCTAAACTAATTAAAGAAGGGTGTGTGCATACACGACAATATATCTGCTTCCCTCTATTTTTATGCTTGTTCGAGGTGCCATCCCCAAAAGAACAAATATTTTGCTTGATGGGGTTGGCAGCTCCATAATTAATAGAAGCATAAAATTAGTCATGCAACTTGGGAAGATCAAGAACACACAAACAAGTAATGAACAGAGGCTCGGAGCAGTGATGTAATAGCTAGCATCAGAAAATGTAGGGTAAAACGAACAAAAAGCAGCGGAACCACATGCTAGTTTGCTGATGTGTAATTAAGCATAGAGAACATTAAGCAGTCTGATGGAACCAATAGGTGGCATTAGAACAAAACTAAAGCGTATTAACTATATGTGCACTGGTATGTAATTTAGCACATGTAACATGTTCACTGCCAGAAGTATGGCCCTACAGGTGCAAGCAAAATAACGCGTCTCATGAAAAACTGAATGATGCCCTGAAGAAATTCAAAGGTGGGGTGCTTATGCTAGGAAAGTGAACGTATGCGCCGGCCGTTGGATAATAGTACCTGATTCTCAGCGGCGTATGGGTATCGTTGTCATACTTGATAGCTAAGGATCGTCGATGGTGCTCGTGTTGCGGTTGAGTTTGGGCCGGCTGTCGCCGCCACTCAAGCGGCCCGGTGCTACTGAGCTTGGCGCTGTCGACATACAAGAAAGCTCATCTGTGGTAAGTGAACAGTTGCACGATAAAGAGAAAAACCGAAGGAGTACAAATCGAAATAACCTGATGAGGCTGCGGCGTCGGTAAAGCAGGGTCGGTGGAGTTGAATATGGCGTCCATGGAGCGGGTACGGCCGACTATGATATCATGGCCGACAATTTGTTTGTTTTGCACGCAAAAAAAAATGTGCAAGTTTTGAAAATCAATGTCTCCAACTCGAAAATTAGATTGTCCATTCAATTCAAATATGGATCATTGAGCTACTACAAGCAAATACCATCATACGGTCCAATTCAAATGAAATTCCAAATGTGTTTATCCTAAATATGATGACAAAAGCAAAAATGTGTATGTGTATGAATAAAGTGAATGATTATAAAGTTTGAACATGCCCGTATGTGTATATCTCTAGGTTTGATATATGAATTTGAAATCACGAAATCCGGCTTAAAAATGTACCTCCGCTTAAATGAATTACAAAACTAATGATGGAGTCAATTCCAAAATTCCAATCTTAGGTTTGTAATTCGGTACATCGAGGTATATCACGCATGTTCAAAAGTATCGTTATCTCATAGTACAAACTGAGAAACAAATTGATCAACCATGAGTGCACAATATCTCAATTACGCTAAAGTCCCTCAAATATAGACACCTCACTATTTATCTGAAGTCAACCCCCCCCCCACCACCACCACACACACACACATAGAAAAGTCGTTCTCTCCCACAAACACCAACACACGAGCACATTAACACCCCTCTCTCTTGTAAAGTCCGGACCCCAACATAGGTCTCTATCACTTTGTCTCTCGGGCATGCACACATCTCTTCCCTCACTCTCTAGGTCTCCCACTATCTCTCTTACCCAAGCACACACACTATGTAGAGTGTATATTTCCCATACACACAAAACGTCGCCCCCAAACGTCTATCTCCCTAGTTATGTGGTTCTCGCGCACTCACCTCACACACTGATACATCTCCACGTATCTATAATTTTTTATCGCTCCATGCTACTTTATCTACTGTTTTAGGCTTTATTGGGCTTTATTTTTGCACTTTTATATTATTTTTGGGACTAACCTATTAACCGGAGGCCCAGCCCAGAATTGCTGTTTTTTGCCTATTTCAGTATTTCAAAGAAAAGGAATATCAAACGGAGTCCAAATGGAATGAAACCTTCGGGAACGTGATTTTCTCATGAACGTGATCCGAGAACTTGGAGTGCAAGTCAAGAAGCAACTAGAGCCTCCACGAGATAGGAGGCGCCCAGATAGGGCGCGCCCTGTCTCGTGGGCCTTCAATGCCACCGACGCATTTCTTATTCCTATATATACCTACGTACCCCGAAAACATCCAGGGGCACCACGAAACACAATTTCCACCGCCGTAACCTTTTGTATCCGCGAGATCCCATCTTGGAGCCTTCGTCGGCACTCTGGGGGAGGGGGAATCAAGCACGGGGGGCCTCTACATCAACATCCTTGCCCCTCCGATGAGGTGTGAGTAGTTTACCACAGACCTACGGGTCCATAGTTATTAGCTAGATGGCTTCTTCTCTCTTTTTGGATCTCAATACAATGTTCTCCCCCTCTCTTGTGGAGATCTATTCGATGTAATCTCTTTTTGTGGTGTGTTTGTCGAGATCCGATGAATTGTGGGTTTATGATTAAGTTTATCTATGAATAATATTTGAATCTTCTCTGAATTCTTTTATGTATGATTGAGTTATCTTTGCAAGTCTCTTCAAATTATCGGTTTAGTTTGGCCTACTAGATTGATCTTTCTTGCCATAGGAGAAGTGCTTAGCTTTGGGTTCAATCTTATGTGTCCTTACCCGATGTGAAGGGGTTGCAAGGCACGTATTGTATTGTTGCCATCGAGGATAACAAGATGGGTTTTATATCATATTTCATGAGTCTATCCCTCTACATCATGTCATCTTGCTTAATGCGTTACTCTGTTCTTATGAACTTAATACTCTAGATGCATGCTGGATAGCGGTCGATGTGTGGAGTAATAGTAGTAGATGCAGGCAGGAGTCGGTCTACTTGTTATGGACGTGATGCCTATATACATGATCATGCCTAGATAATCTCATAACTATGCGCTTTTCTATCAATTGCTCGACAGTAATTTGTTCACCCACCGTAATACTTATGCTATCTCGAGAGAAGCCTCTAGTGAAACCTATGGCCCTCGGGTCTATCTCTTATCATATTTGCTTTCAATCTACTTTTATTTGCATCTTTACTTTTTGCATCTATACCAAAAATACCAAAAATATTATTTACTATCTTTATTAGATCTCACTTTCACAAGTGGCCGTGAAGGGATTGACAATCCCTTTATTGCGTTGGTTGCGAGTTCTCAGTTTGTTTGTGTAGGTGCGTGGGACTTTTCAGGAGCCTCCTACTGGATTGATACCTTGGTTCTCAAAACTGAGGGAAATACTTACGCTACACTTTGCTGCATCACCCTCTCCTCTTCGAGGAAAACCAACGCAAGCTCAAGACGTAGCAAGAAGGATTTCTGGCGCCGGTGCCGGGGAGGTCTTCGCTCAAGTCAAGAAATACCAAGTACCCATCAAAAACCTATCTCCCTCGCATTTACATTTTTTGCCATTTGCCTCTCGTTTTCCTCTCCCCCACTTCACCCTTGCCGTTTTATTCGCCCTCTCTTTCCCAATCTCCTCCTCTTTTTTCAGTTGCCTTTTCCTCGGCCGCTTGTTTGCTTGTGTTTTGGATTACTTGTTGCCATGGCGCAAGATAATACCAAATTGTGTGACTTATCGAATACCAATAATAATGATTTCCTTAGTACTCCGATTGCTCCTCTTAATAATGATGAGTCTTGTGAAATCAATACCGCTTTGTTGAATCTTGTTATGAAAGATCAATTCGCCGGCCTTCCTAGTGAAGATGCCGCTACTCATCTAAACAACTTTGTTGATTTGTGTGATATGCAAAAGAAGAAATACACGGATAACAATGTTGTCAAATTGAAGTTATTTCCGTTTTCACTTAGAGATCGTGCTAAAGTTTGGTTCTCGTCTTTGCCTAAAAATAGTATTGATTCTTGGAACAAGTGCAAAGATGCTTTTATCTCTAAGTATTTTCCTCCCGCTAAGATCATCACTCTTAGGAACGATATTATGAATTTTAAACAACTTGATCATGAGCATGTTGCCCAATCTTGGGAAAGAATGAAATTGATGCTTCGTAATTGCCCTACTCATGGTTTGAATTTATGGATGATCATACAAAAATTTTATGCCGGTTTGAACTTTGCTTCTAGAAGTCTCTTAGATTCGGCCGTGGGAGGCACCTTTATGGAAATCACGTTAGGAGATGCTACAAAATTACTTGATAATATTATGGCTAATTATTCTCAATGGCACATCGAAAGATCTTCTAGTAAAAAAGTGCATGCTATAGAGGAAATCAATGTTTTGAGTGGAAAGATGGATGAACTTATGAAGATGCTTGCTACTAAAAATACTCCTCTTGATCACAATGATATGCCTTTGTCTTCCTTGATTGAGAATAATAATGAATCTATGGATGTGAATTTTGTTGGTAGGAATAGTTTTGGAAACAATGCTTATAGAGGAAATTTTAATGCTAGACCGTTCCCTAGTAATCCCTCTAATAATTATGGAAATTCCTACAATAATTCTTATGGTAATTTTAATAAGATGCCCTCTGATTTTGAGAATAGTGTGAAAGAATTTATGATCTCTCAAAAGAATTTTAATGCTATGCTTGAAGAAAAATTGCTCAAAGTTGATGATTTGGATGTTGATAGACTTTCGCTTGATGTTAATTCTCTTAAACTTGGATCTACTTCTCCTACGCATGATATCAATGAGTCTCTCAAAGTAATGAGAATTTCCATTGACGAGTGCAAGGAAAGAACCGCTAGATTGCGTGCTAAGAAAGAAAGCTTTATAAAAGTGTGTTCCTCTAGTTCCCATGAAAATAATGATGAGGATCTTAAAGTTATTGATGCGTCTCCGATTAGATCTATGTTTTGCAATATGAACTTTGATGATTTTGGGACTGATGATGAATCAACTTTGCCTAGAAGGCGTCCCAAGAATTCAGAATCTTTAGATCTTAATGATAAATTTGGTAAAAGTGAGATTGGAGAATCCTCAACTTCTAATAATGTTGAACCCACTATCTCGGACTTCAAGGAATTTAATTATGATAATTGCTCTTTAAAAGGTTGTATCTCCTTGTTGCAAGCCGTTGTTAATTCTACTCATGCTTATAGTCAAAATAAAGCTTTTTCTAAGCATATTGTTGATGCCTTGATGCAATCTTATGATGAGAAACTTAATTTGGAAATTTCTATACCTAGAAAGCTTAATGATGAGTGGGAACCTACTATAAAGATTAGAATTAAAGATTATGACTGTTTTGCTTTGTGTGATTTGGGTTCTAGTGTTTCCACGATTCCGAAAACTTTATGTGATATTCTAGGTTTCCATGATCTTGATGATTGCTCGTTAAATTTGCACCTTGCGGATTCCACCATTAAAAAGCCTATGGGAAGGATCAATGATGTTATTATCGTTGCAAACAGAAATTTGGTGCCCGTAGATTTTATCCTTCTTGATATAGATTGCAACCCTTCATGTCCTATTATTCTTGGTAGACCTTTCCTTAGAACGATTGGTGCGATTATTGATATGAAGGAAGGGAATATTAGATTCCAATTTCCCTTAAAGAAAGGCTTGGAGCACTTTCCAAGAAAGAAAGTTAAATTACCTTATGAATCTATCATGCGTGCTACTTATGAGTTTAGTGCCAAAGACGGCACTCATTAGATCTATCCTCGCTTTTATGCCTAGCTAGGGGCGTTAAACGATAGCGCTAGTTGGGAGGCAACCCAATTTTCTTTATGTTTTTTGTTTTTGTTTCTGTATAGGAATAAATAATCCATCTAGCCTATGTTTAGATGTGGTTTTATCTTTTAATTAGTGTTTGTGCCAAGTTAAACCTATTGGATCTTCTTGGATGATAGTTATTTCATCTTGCTGTAATTTCCAGAAACTTTGCGCTCAGTGCCCGAATTGTTAAAAATCACCAGAACGTGATAAAATAGTGATTCCAATTGCTGCTGATCAATAAACAAATTTTCTAGGTCTTCTAATTTTGGTAGAATTTTTTGGGTTCCAGAAGTTTGCGTTAGTTACAGATTACTACAGACTATTCTGTTTTTGACAGATTCTGTTTTTCGTGAGTTGTTTGCTTATTTTGATGAATCTATGGCCAATAAATTAGTTTATAATCCATAGAGAAGTTTGAATACAGTAGATTTAACACCAATATGAATAAAGAATGAGTTCATTACAGTACCTTAAAGTAGTCTTTTGTTTTCTTTCTCTAACGGAGCTCACGAGATTTCTATTGAGTTTTGTGTTGTGAAGTTTTCAAGTTTTGGGTGAAGCTTTTATGGACTATGGAATAAAGGGTGGCAAGAGCCTAAGCTTGGGGATGCCCATGGAACCCCAATATATTAAAGAATAGCCAAAAGCCTAAGCTTGGGGATGCCCCGGGAAGGCATCCCCTCTTTCGTCTTCGTTCATTGGTAACTTTACTTGGGGCTATATTTTTATTCACCACATGATAAGTGTTTTCCTTGGAGCGTCTTGCATTATTTGCGTCTTTGCTTGTTAGTTTACCAAAATCATCCTTGCTGTACACACCTTTTGAGAGAGCCATACATGAATTGGAATTTGATAGAATACTCTATGTGCTTCACTTATATCTTTTGAGCTTGATAGTTTTGCTCATAGTGCTTCACTTATATCTTTTGAGCTTGATAATTTTTGCTCTAGTGCTTCACTTATATCTTTTAGAGCACGGTGGTATATTTGTTTTAAAGAAACTATTGATCTCTCATGCTTCACTTAGATTATTTTGAGACTCGTTAGTAGCATGGTAATTTGCTTAATGTTAATATACTTGGTATTCAAGATATGTGAAACTTTCTTTTGAGTGCGTTGAATACTAAGAAAAGTTTGATGCTTGATAATTGTTGAGATATGAAGATGGTGATATTAGAGTCATGCTAGTTGAGTAGTTGTGAATTTAAAGAATACTTGTGTTGAAGTTTGTGATTCCCGTAGCATGCACGTATGGTGAACCGTTATGTGATGAACTCGGAGCATGATTTATTTATTGATTGTCTTCCTTATGAGTGGCGGTCGGGGACGAGCGATGGTCTTTTCCTACCAATCTATCCCCCTAGGAGCATGCGCGTAATTGTTGGGGAACGTAGTAATTTCAAAAATTTTCCTACGATCACGCAAGATCATGGTGATGCATAGCAACGAGATGAGAGTGTTGTCTCGCACCCTCAGAGACCAGCAACGGAAGCGTTGACATAACGTAGAGGAAGTAGTCGTATTTCTTCCCGATCCAGCCGATCCAAGTACCGAACGCACGGCACCTCCAAGTTCTGCACACGTTCAGCTCGATGACGTCCCTCGAACTCCGATCCAGCCGAGTGTTGAGGGAGAGTTTCACAAGACGACGGCGTGGTGGCGATGATGATGTTCCACCGGCGCAGGGCTTCGCCTAAGCTCCGCAACGGTATATTCGAGGTGTAGTTTGGTGGAAGGGGCACCGCACACGGCTAAGGAACGATCTCAATGATCAACTTGTGTGTCATGGGGTGCCCCTGCCCTGTATATAAAGGAGGGAAGGGAGGGGCTGGCGGCCAAGGAGAGGTGCGCCAGGGTGTCCTACTCCTACTAGGAGTAGGATTCCCCCAAATCCTAGTCCAACTAGGTTTCCCCAAGTGGGAAGGGAGAGAGAGGCGCCCCTTCTCCTAGTCCTAATAGGACTAGGAAGGGGAAGGTGCGCCAGCACTATGGCCCCCTTTCTCTTTCCCACTAAGGCCCATCAAGGCCCATTGACCCCCGGAGGTTCCAGTAACCCCGGTACTCGGTAAAATTCCCAATTTCACCGGAGTGATTCCGAGTCCAAACATAGGCTTCCAATATATCAATCTTTATGTCTCGACCATTTCGAGACTCCTCGTCATGTCCGTGATCTCATCCGGGACTCAACAACCTTCGTACATCAATATCATATAAACTCATAATAACCGCCATCGAAGCGTTAAGCGTGCGGACCCTACGGGTTCGAGAACTATGTAGACATGACCGAGACACCTCTCGGTCAATAACCAATAGCGGGACCTGGATACCCATATTGGCTCCTACATATTCTACGAAGATCTTTATCGGTCGACCGCATAACAACATACGTTGTTCCTTTGTCATCGGTATGTTACTTGCCCGAGATTCGATCGTCGGTATCCAATACCTAGTTCAATCTCGCATCGCAAGTCTCTTTTCTCGTTCCGTAATACATCATCTCACAACTAACACATTTAGTTGCAATGCTTGCAAGGCTTATGTGATGTGCATTACCGAGAGGCCCAGAGATACCTCTCCGACAATCGGAGTGACAAATCCTAATCTCGAAATATGCCAACCCAACATGTATCTTGGAGACACCTGTAATGTACCTTTATAATCACCCGATTCGTTGTGGACGTTTGGTAGCACCAAAGTGTTCCTCGGCAAACGGAGTTGCATAATCTCATAGTCATAGGAACATGTATAAGTCATGAAGAAAAGCACTAGCAACAAACTATACGATCAGGTGCTATGCTAATGGAATGGGTCATGTCAATCAGATCATTCAACCAATGATGTGATCCCGTTAATCAAATAACAACTCCTTGTTCATGGTTAGGAAACATAACCATCTTTGATTAACGAGCTAGTCAAGTAGAGGCATACTAGTGACACTCTGTAGGTTTATGTATTCACACATGTATTATGTTTCCGGTTAATACAATTCTAGCATGAATAATAAACATTTATCATGATATAAGGAAATAAATAATAACTTTATTATTGCCTCTAGGGCATATTTCCTTCATCTCCCACTTGCACTAGAGTCAATAATCTAGTTCACATCGCCATGTGATTTAACATCAATAGTTCACATCTATATGTGGTTAACACCCATAGTTCACATCGACATGTGACCAACACCCAAAGGGTTTACTAGAGTCATAATCTAGTTCACATCGCTATGTGATTAACACCCAAAGAGTACTAAGGTGTGATCATGTTTTGCTTGTGAGATAATTTTAGTCAACGGTCTGTCACATTCAGAGCCGTAAGTATTTTGCAAATTTCTATGTCTACAATGCTCTGCATGGAGCTACTCTAGCTAATTGCTCCCACTTTCTATATGTATCCAGATTGAGACTCGAGTCATCTAGATTAGTGTTAAAACTTGCATCGACGTAACCTTTACTTATTTAACCTTTTTCACTTCCATAATCGAGAAATATATCCTTATTCTACTAAGGATAATTTTGACCGCTGTCCATTGATCTACTCCTAGATCTCTATTGCACTCCTTGCCAATCTTAGTGGTAGGGTATGCAATAGATCCGTACACAAAGATGACATACTTTATAGAACCTATGGCTGATGCATAGGGAATGACTTTCATTCTCTTTCTATCTTCTCGCCGTGGTCGGGTTTTGAGTCTTACTCAATCTCACACCTTGTAACACAGGCAAGAACTCTTTCTTTGACTGTTCCATTTTGAACTACTTCAAAATCTTGTCAAGGTATGTATTCATTGAAAAACTTATCAAGCGTCTTGATCTATCTCTATAGATCTTGATGCTCAATATGTAAGCAGCTTCACCGAGGTCTTTCTTTAAAAACTCCTTTCAAACACTCCTTTATGCTTTGCAGAATAATTTTACATTATTTCCGATCAACAATATGTCATTCACATATACTTATCAGAAAGGCTGTAGTGCTCCCACTCACTTTCTTGTAAATCTGCTTCACCGTAAGTCTGTATAACACTATATGCTTTGATCAACTTATCAAAGCGTGTATTCCAACTCCGAGATGCTTGCACCAGTCCATAGATGGATTGCTGGAGCTTGCACATTTTGTTAGCTCCTTGTAACACAGGCAAGAACTCTTTCTTTGACTGTTCCATTTTGAACTACTTCAAAATCTTGTCAAGGTATGTATTCATTGAAAAACTTATCAAGCGTCTTGATCTATCTCTATAGATCTTGATGCTCAATATGTAAGCAGCTTCACCGAGGTCTTTCTTTAAAACTCCTTTCAAACACTCCTTTATGCTTTGCGAATAATTTTACATTATTTCCGATCAACAATATGTCATTCACATATACTTATCAGAAAGGCTGTAGTGCTCCCACTCACTTTCTTGTAAATACAGGCTTCACCGTAAGTCTGTATAACACTATATGCTTTGATCAACTTATCAAAGCGTGTATTCCAACTCCGAGATGCTTGCACCAGTCCATAGATGGATTCTTTGGAGCTTGCACATTTTGTTAGCTCCTTTAGGATTGACAAAAAACTTCTGGTTGCATCATATACAACTCTTCTTTAATAAATCCATTAAAGAATGTAGTTTTGATATCCATTTGCCATATTTCATAAAATGTGGCAATTGCTAACATGATTCGGACAGACTTTTAAGAATCGCTACAGTTGAGAAAATCTCATTGTAGTCAACACCTTGAACTTGTCGAAAACCTTTTTGCGACAAGTCGAGCTTTGTAGATAGTAACACTACTATCAGTGTCCGTCTTCCTCTTTAAGATCCATTTATTTAACATGGCTTGCTGATCATCGAGCAAGTCAATCAAAGTCCATACTTTGTTCTCATACATGGATCCTATCTCAGATTTCATGGTCTCAAGCCATTTCGCGGAATCTGGGCTCATCATCGCTTCCTCATAGTTCGTAGGTTCATCATGGTCTAGTAACATGACTTCTAGAATAAGATTACCGTACCACTCTGGTGCAGATCTTACTCGAAGACCCACGAGGTTTTAGTAGCAACTTGATCTGAAGTTTCATGATCATCATCATTAACTTCCTCACTAATTGGTGTATGAATCATCGAACTGATTCCGTGATGAACTACTTTCCAATAAGGGAGAAGGTACAATTACCTCATCAAGTTCTACTTTCCTCCCACTCACTTCTTTCGAGAGAAACTTCTTCTCTAGAAAGGATCCATCTTAGCAAAAAACTTGCCTTCGGATCTGTGATAGAAGGTGTACCCAACTTTTTCCTTTTGGGTATTCTATGAAGACGCACTTCTCCGATTTGGGTTCGAGCTTATCAGGTGAAAACCTTTTCACATAAGCATCACAACTCCAAACTTTAAGAAACGACAGCTTAGGTTTACTGCTAAACCATAGTTCATACGGTGTCATCTCAACGGATTTAGATGGTTGCCCTATTAAACGTGAATGCAGCTGTCTCTAATGCATAACCCCAAAACGATAGTGGTAAATCGGTAAGATACATCATAGATCGCACCATATCAAAATAAAGTACGGTTACGACGTTCGGACACACCATAATGTTGTGGTGTTCCGGTGGCGTGAGCTGTGAAACTATTCCACATTGTTTTCATTGAAGACCAAACTCGAACTCAAATATTCATCTCCACGATCAGATCGCAGAAACTTTATTTTCTTGTTACGATGATTTTCCACTTCACTCTGAAATTCTTTGAACCTTTCAACTATTTCAGACTCATGTTTCATCAAGTAGATATACCCATATCTGCTCAAATCATCTTGTGAAGGTCAGAAAATAACGATACTTTCCACGAGCATCAACACTCATTGGATCGCATACATCGGTATGTATTATTCCCAATAAGTCAGTAGCTTGTTCCATTGTTCCGAGAACGGAGTTTTAGTCATCTTGCCCAAAAGGCACGGTTCGCAAGCATCAAATGATTCATAATCAAGTGATTCCAAAAGTCCATCAAGCATGGAGTTTTCTTCATGCGCTTTACACCAATATGACCTAAACGGCAAGTGCCACAAATAAGTTGCACTATCATTATTAACTTTGCATCTTTTGGTTTCAATATTATGAATATGTGTATCACTATGATCGAGATCCAATGAACCATTTTCATTGGGTGTGTAACCATATAAGGTTTTATTCATGTAAGCAGAACAACAATTTATTCTCTTACTTAAATGAATAACAGATTGCAATAAACATGATCAAATCATATTTATGCTCAACACCAAATAACACTTATTTAGGTTCCACACTAATCCCGAAAGTATAGGGAGTGTGCGATGATGATCATATCAATCTTGGAACTACTTCCAACACTCATCGTCACTTCCCTTCAACTAGTCTCTGCTTATTCTCAGAACTCCTGTTTGAGTTACTAATCTTAGCAACCGAACAGTATCAAATACTCAGGGGCTACTATAAACACTAGTAAGGCACACATCAATAACCTGTATATCAAATATAACCTTGTTCACTTTGCCATCCTTCTTATCCACCAAATATTTGGGGTAGTTCGCTTCGGTGACCAGTTCCATTGCAGCAAAAGTACTCGGTCTCGGGCTTAGGTCTAGACTTGGGCTTCTTCACTCGAGCAGCAACTTGCTTGCCGTTCCTTTTGAAGTTCCCTTCTTCCCTTTGCCATTTTCCTTGAGACTAGTGGTCTTGTCAACCATCAACACTTGATGTTTTTCTTGATTTCTACCTTCGCCGATTTTAGCATCGCGAAGAGCTCGAGAATCTTTTTCGTCATCCCTTGCATACTATAGTTCATCACGAAGTTCTACTAACTTAGTGATGGTGACTAGAGAATTCTGTCAATCACTATCTTATCTGGAAGATTAACTCCCACTTGATTCAAGCGATTGAAGTACTCAGACAATCTGAGCACATGCTCACTAGTTGAGCGATTCTCCTCCATCTTTTAGCTATAGAACTTGTTGGAGACTTCATATCTCTCAACTCGGTATTTGCTTGAAATATTAACTTCAATTCCTGGAACATCTCATATGGTCCATGACGCTCAAAACGCCTTTGAAGTCCCGATTCTAAACCGTTAAGCATGGTGCACTAAACTATCAAGTAGTCATCATATTGAGCTAGCCAAACGCTCATAACGCGTCAGATTCGCTCATATTGAGCTAGCCAAACGCTCATAACGTCGCATCTGCTCCTGCAATAGGTTTGTCACCTAGCGGTGCATTAAGGACATAATTCTTCTGCGCAGCAATGAGGATAAACCTCAGATCACGGATCCTATCCGCATCATTGCTACTAACATCTTTCAATACAATTTTCTAGGAACACATATAAAAACATAGGGAAGCAACAACGCGAGCTATTGATCTACAACATAATTTGCAAAATACTACCAGGACTAAGTTCATGATAAATTTAAGTTCAATTAATCATATTACTTAAGAACTCCCACTTAGATAAATATCCCTCCAATTCTCTAAGTGATTGCGTGATCCATATCAACTACACCATGACCGATCATCACGTGTGATGGAGTAGTTTCAATGGTGAACATCAATATGTTAATCATATCTACTATATGATTCACGCCGACCTTCGGTCTCCGTGTTCCGAGGTCATATCTTATATGCATAGCTCGTCAAGTATAACCTGAGTATTCTGCGTGTGCAACTGTTTTGTACCCGTTGTATTTGAACGTAGAGCCTATCACACCCGATCATCACGTGGTGTCTCAAAGACGAAGAACTTTCGCAACGGTGCATACTCAGGAGAACACTTCTTGATAATTTAGTAAGGGATCATCTTATAATGCTACCGTCAATCAAAGCAAAATAAGATGCATAAAGGATTAACATCACATGCAATCAATATAAGTGATATGATATGGCCATCATCATCTTGTGCTTGTGATTCCATCTCCAAGCACCGCCATGATCACCATCGCCACCGGCGCGACACCTTGATCTCCATCGTAGCATCGTTGTCGTCTCGCCAATCTTATGCTTCTACGACTATCGCTACCGCTTAGTGATAAAGTAAAGCATTACAGGGCGATTGCATTTCATACAATAAAGCGACAACCATATGGCTCCTGCCAGTTGCCGATCACCCGGTTACAAAACATGATCATCTCATACAATAAAGTATAGCATCACGTCTTGACCATATCACATCACAACATGCCCTGCAAAAACAAGTTAGACGTCTTCTACTTTGTTGTTGCAAGTTTTACGTGGCTGCTACGGGCTGAGCAAGAACCGTTCTTACCTACGCATCAAAACCACAACGATACTTTGTCAAATAGACTCCGTTTTAACCTTCTCAAGGACCGGGCGTAGCCACACTCGATTCAACTAAAATGAGAGAGACAGACACCGCGGTCACCTTTAAGCAACGAGTGCTCGGAGCGGTGAAACCAGTCTCGCGTAAGCGTCACGCGTAATGTCGGTCCGGGCGCTTCATCTCACAATACCGCTGAACCAAAGTATGACATGCTGGTAGGCAGTATGACTTGTATCGTCCACAACTCACTTGTGTTCTACTCGTGCACATGACATCAACGCATAAAACCAGGCTCGGATGCCACTGTTGGGGAACGAGTAATTTCAAAAATTTTCCTACGATCACGCAAGATCATGGTGATGCATAGCAACGAGATGAGAGTGTTGTCTACGTACCCTCGTAGACCAGCAACGGAAGCGTTGACGCAACGTAGAGGAAGTAGTCGTACTTCTTCCCGATCCAACCGATCCAAGTACCGAACGTACGGCACCTCCGAGTTCTGCACACGTTCAGCTCGATGACGTCCCTCGAACTCCGATCCAGCCGAGTGTTGAGGAGAGTTTCGTCAAGACGACGGCGTGGTGACGATGATGATGTTCCACGCGCGCAGGCTTCGCCTAAGCTCCGCAACGGTATATTCGAGGTGTAGTTTGGTGGAAGGGGCACCGCACACGGCTAAGGAACGATCTCAATGATCAACTTGTGTGTCATGGGGTGCCCCTGCCCCTGTATATAAAGGAGGGAAGGGAGGGGCTGGCCGGCCAAGGAGAGGTGCGCCAGGGTGTCCTACTCCTACTAGGAGTAGGATTCCCCCAAATCCTAGTCCAACTAGGTTTCCCCAAGTGGGAAGGGAGAGAGAGGGCGCCCTTCTCCTAGTCCTAATAGGACTAGGGAAGGGGGAAGGTCTGCCAGCACTATGGCCCCCTTTCTCTTTCCCACTAAGGCCCATCAAGGCCCATTGACCCCGGAGGTTCCGGTAACCCCTGCACTCGGTAAAATTCCCAATTTCACCCGGAGTGATTCCGAGTCCAAACATAGGCTTCCAATATATCAATCTTTATGTCTCGACCATTTCGAGACTCCTCGTCATGTCCGTGATCTCATCCGGGACTCAACAACCTTCGTACATCAATATCATATAAACTCATAATAAGCGCCATCGAAGCGTTAAGCGTGCGGACCCTACGGGTTCGAGAACTATGTAGACATGACCGAGACACCTCTCGGTCAATAACCAATAGCGGGACCTGGATACCCATATTGGCTCCTACATATTCTACGAAGATCTTTATCGGTCAGACCGCATAACAACATCGTTGTTCCTTTGTCATCGGTATGTTACTTGCCCGAGATTCGATCATCGGTATCCAATACCTAGTTCAATCTTCATGGCAAGTCTCTTTTCTCGTTCCGTAATACATCATCTCACAACTAACACATTTAGTTGCAATGCTTGCAAGGCTTATGTGATGTGCATTACCGAGAGGGCCAGAGATACCTCTCCGACAATCGGAGTGACAAATCCTAATCTCAAATATGCCAACCCAACATGTATCTTGGAGACACCTGTAATGTACCTTTATAATCACCCGATTCGTTGTGACGTTTGGTAGCACCCAAAGTGTTCCTCGGCAAACGGAGTTGCATAATCTCATAGTCATAGGAACATGTATAAGTCATGAAGAAAAGCACTAGCAACAAACTATACGATCAGGTGCTATGCTAATGGAATGGGTCATGTCAATCAGATCATTCAACCAATGATGTGATCCCGTTAATCAAATAACAACTCCTTGTTCATGGTTAGGAAACATAACCATCTTTGATTAACGAGCTAGTCAAGTAGAGGCATACTAGTGACACTCTGTAGGTTTATGTATTCACACATGTATTATGTTTCCGGTTAATACAATTCTAGCATGAATAATAAACATTTATCATGATATAAGGAAATAAATAATAACTTTATTATTGCCTCTAGGGCATATTTCCTTCAGTAATACTTTGCTTTGATAACTTCTAGATTTTTGCAATAAGTATATGAGTTCTTTATGACTAATGTTAAGTCCATGGATTATACGCACTTTTTCCCATCCTTCCACCATTGCTAGCCTCCCTAATACCGCGCACTTTTCGCCGGTATCATACACCCACCATATATCTTCCTCAAAACAGCCACCATACCTACCTATTATGGCATTTCCATAGCCATTCCGAGATATATTTCCATGCAACTTTCCATTGTTCCGTTTATTATGACACGCTCCATCATTGTCATATTGCTAGCATGATCATGTAGTTGACATCGTATTTGTGGCAAAGTCACCGTTCATAATTCTTTCATACATGTCACTCATGTTTCATTGCATATCCCGGTACACCGCCGGAGGCATTCATATAGAGTCATATTTTGTTCTAAGTATCGAGTTGTAATTCTTGAGTTGTAAGTAAATAAAAGTGTGATGATCATCATTATTAGAGCATTGTCCTAGTGAGGAAAGGATGATGGAGACTATGATTCCCCCACAAGTCGGGATGAGACTCCGGACGAAAAATAAAAAAAAGAAAAAAAAGAGGCCATAAAAAAGAGAGAAAAGGCCCAAAGAAAAAAAAAAGAAAAAAGAAAAATGAGAGAATAAGAGAGAAGGGGCAATGTTACTATCCTTTTACCACACTTGTGCTTCAAAGTAGCACCAAGATCTTTATGATAGAGAGTCTCTCATTTTGTCACTTTCATATACTAGTGGGAATTTTTCATTATAGAACTTGGCTTGTATATTCCAATGATGGGCTTCCTCAAATGCCCTAGGTCTTCGTGAGCAAGCAAGTTGGATGCACACCCACTTAGTTTCTTTTTCTTGAGCTTTCATATACTTATAGCTCTAGTGCATCCGTTGCATGGCAATCCCTACTCACTCACATTGATATCTATTGATGGGCATCTCCATAGCTCGTTGATACGCCTAGTTGATGTGAGACTATCTTCTCCCTTTTTGTCTTCTCCACAACCACCATTCTATTCCACATATAGTGCTATATCCATGGCTCACGCTCATGTATTGCGTGAAGATTGAAAAAGTTTTGAAAATGTTAAAGTATGAAACAATTGCTTGGCTTGTCATCGGGGTTGTGCATGATTTAAATATTTTGTGTGGGGAAGATGGAGCATAGCCAGACTATATGATTTTGTAGGGATAACTTTCTTTGGCCATGTTATTTTGAGAAGACATAATTGCTTAGTTAGTATGCTTGAAGTATTATTATTTTTATGTCAATATGAACTTTTGTCTTGAATCTTTCGGATCTGAATATTCATACCACAATTAAGAAGATTTACATTGAAATTATGCCAAAGTATCCTCCGCATCAAAATTCTCTTTTATCATTTACCTACTCGAGGACGAGCAGCAGAATTAGGCTCAGGGATGCCCGATACGTCTCCAACGTATCTATAATTTTGATTGCTCCATGCTACTTTATCTACTGTTTTAGGCTTTTTGGGGTTTATTTTCCACTTTTATATTATTTTGGGACTAACCTATTAACCGGAGGCCCAGCCTGTAATTGTTGTTTTTGCCTATTTCAGTATTTCAAGAAAAGGAATATCAAACGGAGTCCAAACGGAAGGAAACCTTCGAACGTGATTTTCTGCTTGAACGTAATCCATAGAACTTGGAGTGCAAGTCAAGAAGCAACCGAGCCTCCACGAGATAGGAGGGCGCCCCTGTCTCGTGGGCCCCTCAGCTGCCACCGACGTACTTCTTATTCCT
The DNA here is from genome assembly GCA_021605205.1 of Aegilops longissima. Taxonomy (NCBI): domain Eukaryota; kingdom Viridiplantae; phylum Streptophyta; class Magnoliopsida; order Poales; family Poaceae; genus Aegilops; species Aegilops longissima. Next base: position 100,890,570 of record CM038682.1, on the reverse strand, counting down.
ATATATACCCACGCACTTCAAAACATCCGGGGCACCACGAAACACAATTTCCACCGCCAGAATCCTTCTCAGATCCGCGAGATCCCATCTTGGAGCCTTCACGGCACTCTCTGGAGAGGGAATCAAGCACGGGGCCTCTACATCAACATCCTTGCCCCTCCGATGAGGTGTGAGTAGTTTACCACAGACCCACGGGTCCATAGTTATTAGCTAGATGGCTTCTTCTCTCTTTTGGATCTCAATACAATGTTCTCCCCTCTCTTGTGGAGATCTATTCGATGTAATCTCTTTTTGTGGTGTGTTTGTCGAGATCCGATGAATTGTGGGTTTATGATTAAGTTTATCTATGAATAATATTTGAATCTTCTCTGAATTATTTTATGTATGATTGAGTTATCTTTGCAAGTCTCTTCGAATTATCGGTTTAGTTTGGCCTACTAGATTGATCTTTCTTGCCATAGGAGAAGTGCTTAGCTTTGGGTTCAATCTTGCGGTGTCCTTACCCAGTGACAGAAGGGGTTGCAAGGCATGTATTGTGTTGTTGCCATCGAGGATAACAAGATGGGGTTTATATCATATTGCATGAGTCTATCCCTCTACATCATGTCATCTTGCTTAATGCGTTACTCTGTTCTTATGAACTTAATACTCTAGATGCATGCTGGATAGCGGTCGACGTGTGGAGTAATAGTAGTAGATGCAGGCAGGAGTCGGTCTACTTGTTATGGACGTGATGCCTATATACATGATCATGCCTAGATAATCTCATAACTATGCGCTTTTCTATCAATTGCTCGACAGTAATTTGTTCACCCACCGTAATACTTATGCTATCTCGAGAGAAGCCTCTAGTGAAACCTATGGCCCCCGGGTCTATCTCTTATCATATTTTCTTTCAATCTACTTTTATTTGCATCTTTACTTTTTGCTTCTATACCAAAAATACCAAAAATATTATTTACTATCTTTATTAGATCTCACTTTCGCAGGTGGCCGTGAAGGGATTGACAACCCCTTTATTGCGTTGGTTGCGAGTTCTCAGTTTGTTTGTGTAGGTGCGTGGGACTTTTGAGGAGCCTCCTACTGGACTGATACCTTGGTTCTCAAAACTGAGGGAAATACTTACGCTACACTTTGCTGCATCACCCTCTCCTCTTCGAGGAAAACCAACGCAACCTCAAGAAGTAGCACACACCACCCCCACTGCAAAAAGCACACTTTGTCTCCTTGTGCACCACTCTCCTCTTTCTATCTCTCCCACATGCGGAGCCGCTCCAGCTCCTTCCCTGTATACATATATGTCGTGACTCTTTGCATAGCTCCCTAATGTATAATCGTTCTCGATTTCACACATTGTTCTCGACACCATCTTTTCTAGATCTCTCATGAAGTCCCTATCACACACACGATGACTCGCTTCCCTTGCGTCTCCGTTCATAGGCCAATTTCGGACAACATCAACATTGTCTCCCTATCTATACGCCATTTATGGACACAAACGACCCCTCTCGCCCCCTCTCTTCCCCCCCCTCTCTCTCCGTCGCTAGCTCTCTCTTTCTCTCGCTCTCACACCCCTCTCCCACACACACACACTCGCTAGCTGTCTCTTCCCAATAGTCTGCTCCCCCGCCCGCACCCGTGCTATCTCGCTACTACACATGTCACACCATTCCCTCTTCCCTTATACTAGGTTTACATCATCAGTGGTCTCTACTCCACATACACTCTCTCCCTGTCCCACACAAACGCTGCACAAACACACATGTACACGCACAAACACCCATTTATCTGGATCCTCATCTCTCCCCATGTCCGCATGTGTATCTCACACACTCACTCTCTAATTATGTATATGTGTCTCCACGTTACACAACACAAAGCCCCATGTACATGTCTCTCTCTATCCTCCACACACATAGACACAAAGAATCTGTTATCATTGCCTCAGTCTCTAACATATCACACACGCACACTCTCTCTCTCTCTCTCTCTCGCAAACACGCTCAACAAGGGTTTCCCCGTGAATAACTTACCGTCTATTCATCAACAGTCGTGGCAGTACGGCGAACACGAGACGTGAAAAAGAATTAATATACACGTGCTTAGACCACATAGTATGACTACTAGGACTAGAGCAAGCCAAAAAGCGCGCCGCCATCACCCCCTCCTTGTCGGCGACGGGAAAATCTTTTTTTTCACAGTCAAGAAGTCATTGTGCTAAGGCCCCACATGCCGAGGCGTTGAATAGAATGTAGATGCTAGTTTACGGAAGCAAGTATCGATAATACATTTGTATCTCCATACTTATATTTCTTCTCTTATAAAAAACCGAGTTGGTGATGATGATACGTGTGCCATCTTGCAATATAGACCGTCTGATCTATATCTGACGGATGGAAGTTAAACTAAAAGATACCCGCACCCCTCTCCACATTTGCAGACAAGGCCTTCCCTCGTTCATCCTTATCTCCAACAAACCTCATTGTTGACCAATTAAGAAAGGAAGCCTCTGGAACAAACTGGCCTGGTGGCCGCTGCCGGCATAGTTAATCCCCATGCTTCCGCTCAGTCCGACCACCAACCACCACCACACCCCACTCCTCTTCACCTTATCTCATACTTCTCGAGGTATAATTAGTTTTTACACATGGGATTACTCCCGCAAGGGTCAATCACAACAAGTGTTTTATAAAAAAATGCATCTTGATGTTCCGTGCAATGCACGGATCTTGCTAGTAGTCCTACACAAGACTAAGTTGGTGATGCTGCTGTGTCTGCCATCCGTCGTTTTTGACCATTAGATCTACATCTAATGATTGCGAGGTAAGTTGTTGCCTTTTCTCACCAACATCCCACTTGTCTACCAATTTGCAGGAAAACCCATAATTAGTATCTTAAAACCAACCACATCCCTCCCTGACCTCACCAAAACAGCCCAAGGAATATATTCTAATTGAAACATAATATATCTCTAGTGACATATGTATATCAAAATTAGGGTGTTTTGTACCAAGTTTGTGAATAAGTATTATTCTAATTATGATTCGTTGCAACGGACATGAACATTGCTAGTATTTCCAACGATGCATTTTTTTCCTAGTATTCCATAGTTTTGAGTTTTCCATCAAGATATTAGTCACTCATGGTTGATATTTACTTTCAATCATGTACACATATGCACTATGTAACTAGCCTTGCTTATTGGCTTCCAAAGCTTAACTTTCACTCCTACTTACAATATGTAGAGTATTTAACAAAAAACTCCCACTTTCAACCAGCCCTAGGAAGAATCTATTGTACAAAAAATAGCAAAAACGTACCCAAAATTTCTTAATCCACGCCAAAAACTACTACCTAGTACTCCTACCGATTAGGTTCTTTTAAACCCATTTATGACTGGGTTGGCCCACACGTCCGTGCTGACGAGGCAGCTTAAACCAACACATTTTGTTTGACCGTTGACACGAGGGACCCACATCTGACCTTTATCCTGTTATTCCCCCTCAAATCATTATTTTTCCTGAACATTAGTTCAAACAGTACTGATGCGTGTTCGTCGATGGCGCCGGTGATGAGCGAGTTGGCCGCCGCTCCGCCGGACGGGCCGGACACCGCGCTGGCCTCTGCACGGGTTGGCAGGCTGGCCCGAGCATGACTCACGAGCGAGCAAGCCGCCGCGCTGGCCTTCGCTCGAGCCAGATGGCTGGCCTTAGCGCGGCGCGCACGAGCAATCCGTCGCGCTGCCGTGCCAATCTAGCTAGCAAACCTTGCAGACAAGCAGCTGGACGGAGCTATCTTGGCTAGCTAGCGGTCGCGAGCGCCGGACGGAGCTGGCATCCGGGCTGCCGCAACATGGGCTCCGCACCGCCGGCGGTTTTGACCTTGCCTTCTGCCGGTGGCGGTAGCTGCGTCCCATGGCCGAGGATGACTAGGTGGACGGGCCGGAGGTAGGAGGTCACTCGAGGATTTTGTTGGTAAGAGCATGTACAATGGTTGATAAGGTAGTCTTATCTTAAGTCTGCCACGTATGCAAGTGGTAGTAGTTTCTTGGCATTTTAGTGGTTTCTTGCATTATTAGGGGTTTCTTGTAAGGAATAATGTACGTACTACTAGCGACAAAAGGCGATTCTAGGTTGTGTTGTACTCCAACGAGTACTACTAATGGTCGCGGGAGTGTATACCTCGTTTTGTGGGTTCGATCCCAGCCGAACGAACGGCGGCCTTTTTTTTTATAAAAATAGTACTACCACACTTCACTGCGAGCCAATATTTTACACGGGTAGTTTGAGTTTTGAAGTCAAACGGACGTGCGGCCCCACAATCTGGGTGCACTGGACAACCTAGCCACGTGAACGGGTTTTCCTTCCCAGCATCCCGTGGCTCGCGTGCTCTCCCTAGTCGCACCTCGCTTGCAGCTTCCTCATCAGCTAGTAGCATATTTAAACTAGCGCCTCCCAATTAAGCTCGAGGAGCCGGAAAAGCCTGGCAGGGCATTGGGAACTGTGCAATGTGGCTCTGTATGTAAAGTGCTCTACTACTACTCTGTAGCTTGTGGCGTTGCATGCATGGACTTCACTCCATTATCGGCTATACTATAAAAGAAATTCCTCTTGACGTGTTTTTTTGAAACGGAGGCAAAAGCTTTGCTTCATCTCATTCATAAAGAAGGAACTACTAACAAAGTTCGACGAGATCCATTACACCTCCACAAATGGAAGCGAAAAGCCTAGTATCGCTGTATCAAATAACTCAAATGTTACGCTTGTGAGAACTGTCATTGATAAACATGCTGCTAGTGTGTGCGTGAGAGGAGCGGCTGAGTAGGCCAGCTATGTGAGAGGAGCGGCTGAATAGAGCACCGAGAGTATCCACTAGGCCACTATGCAGGTGTACTTCCCCTGCATTGATAGTACATCGATGGTTCAAGAGAACAGTAGTACCCTCCACTTCCAACTGTAGCTCCTTGGCCCTGAGATTCAAGAGTTCAAAACTGGTGCACTATACTAGACTAGACTAGAAGTACAGTACATCGACTACTAGTTGAGAAAAGTAGTACTAGTACTGCTACTGATGCAATACGTACTCCTCAAATCACATAATGTAAGACGTTTTTTGACACTAGTTGGCGTGTACAAAAAATGGCAAAAACATACCCAAAATTTCTTAATCCACGCCAAAAACTACTACCTAGTAACAAAAATTTCTTACTAGTGCTATTATTTACAGTATAATGCAATCCCATAACGTTCCATAATGCTAGTACTTAGTAGTAAATAATAGCCTCACCCCTTCGCTGAGGAACGATCTACAGTTGGAAGGGACGAGGCCCTGCAGTTACTACGCTCTTATCTCCTCCTCGCCAGCCTCCCCCCAAGAGAAGGCAGTTCGTCGCTGCTCCCATGGATTCGCCAGGCGGTTCTCCTCCTCGTCGGGGCTGGGAGACTTTGGACGACGATCCTCTGGGAGAAATCGCATGCCGCTCCGACGTCCTCACCGCCGCAAGACTCGGTGCTTCCTGCACCAACTTTTTCAAGACGCTGCTTAAACAGGCTTGGGAAAAAGCCATGCTTGTTGGTATTCTATGCGTCCTCGAGGAGAAGGTTATTCTATGGGATAATCCTTCATACAGTCCACCGCTCCCTGGCCATGGTTGCACGTTGACTCCGCTAGAGTTGCCGACGTTGAGAGGTAGTCGGATTTTGTCCGATGAGCAGGTCAGTAATGGAGTTTGATCATGTAGTACTTAGTTATTCCATTTCCATCCCGTAATTTCTCTGCTGCCCACCGTCTTATATATAGGTCTGGGTTGGTGCCAACTAAGATTGGCTTGCATACCTCCGGCTGGATACCACCATCATTTTGCACAACATCCACAGCAGTGCGGCCATTCCGGTAGACCCCTTCTCCACCATTGGGATCGGCCTCCCGGACTGGCTGGGCTTGAATACGTATGATGATGCCTACATGAGATTGAAGAAGATAGCAATTGCGGACCCGCCGACAAAGCGACGCGGCTACGACGATTACTATCTCATCATGGTGTTCGACATAAGGATTGCCTTCAATGCAAGAGGCAGTAACAACAGAGGCTGGCGCATGTTGGCGGCGGCAGATTTGTACCCCTACACGTTTGAAGACACCGTGCGCCATCTAGGCCGCATCTTCGCGGTGACAAGCCAGGGGACTTGTTTCATCTGGTTGCCATCCTACGGTACGGGAGATTACAAACGGAATGCACAAACCATCATTTGCATCCCTAACGGTACTCTATTATTTTGCAGGGACCAGTCATCCCCCGATCAAAATAAGATCACCAATCCTGGATGTGCATTTGCATCCGCGATTCGGTCTAACCTGGAACCTTGTAGCTGACTTTGGCATATTGGGTTCAACTATCTTAGCAGTCGTTACCCATGGTACCACTGATGTGCAACATGGTCACACAATCTACCACGATCGGACCGTCACCATCTACCCAGGTATTCCATTTTTTAACCCTCTTGCCTTCTCTTTCGTTGTTGTACTAGTAGTATACTTAGTAGTACTAGTAGGAGTACTTTTTACCTTGGAGGACGTGTATAGTTAGCTAGGCCCTTGAAGACTTGAACCCACTAGCTGCCACCATTTTTGTTTTTCCATGTCTTACTATCTCATCCATGTAGCCAAGAGTGGCTATATATAATAAGCCGGTTATTTTACTTCCTCTATACCGGAGTAGTACTATTTGCTGCACATTATTACTGACCGCCATATTTGAGCACAACATTATTATGCATGGACCTTGACTATGTACGTCACCATGTGTCCAGATCTAGGATGACGCGTGTACCAGATGAATGGCGCCGAGTTCGACCCCTGTGATGCTACGTGGGTGCCGAGGAACACTCTTGGAGAGTACTCGCTTTTCATCGGGGACAGCTACCCCATTGTGAAGCGAATGCCACCTTCCGTGCACGACACGGAAGGCCTGTCGTTCATGAAGCATGGTTGTGTCTTCAGTGTGCACCGCCGGATGAACGACATGCTGGGACACGCTATCCCTGATTTATGTCGCTTCAGCTTGGATGAGTCTCCATCGTGTGGAACCGGACTAGAAAGCTGCGACAATGATTCCCGTTGCCCACCTCTATGGATCGTGCCATCCATGAAGAACACCTGGGACTGGAACCTGGAGGAGGACATGTAGCCCATCTATAACATGTAAGTGGAGTACGATAATTGTGAACGGTAGCGTTGTGAATATATGTAGACTAGTCGTGCACAAATTTATCACATGAATTGGAGATGAACTTTTGTGGCATACTGGCATTTGTCCTTTAGAAGTTATTACTAGTAAATGTGTTATGTGTACGTGCAAATTGTGTGGTTGTTGCACGGGCTCCAACACGCTCTTTGAGAAAAAAAGGTGGCACAACTTTGGATATACGTGACGTGGCGACATCATACAGTAGCATCGTTCGCTATAGTTGTAGTACACTCCTACTAGGATGACAACTCCTATAAAACCTTGCGCTTGGCTCTTTGCCTCTTTGGGAGGTTCAACAGTTCGTACTCGTGTGAACCTTGCACTTGGCTCTTCGCCTCTTTGGAAGGTCCAACAATGATGATACTACAGTACAATATGCTTCTGGCAATCTGACACCGATTGAACTACTGCACGTCCACCACGAGGGCGAGGGCGAGGGCAAGGGAGAGGGATAGGGAGAGGGAGAGGGAGAGGGCGTTGTAGTCAAAACCCTCTCCTTATCCTGCGAACCACCACGCGCGTGAGCGAGGGAGAGGCGTAGTAAGCAAGCTTCTCCTCGCCCGGCGAGTTGGCGGGGCACATCAAAGCAGTACTAGTACTAGTAGTAGTCCATACTGTGTCCTTTCCGATTAATATGGCTTAATTTGAAACGAGAAAAATACACTGGCAGTCAATGTATGTAACAATACGCTCTTTACGGTCACTATATATAGTTTTGCGTCGATTATACGATCACTAGCTCATCGTAGAGCACCGTATTGCACCCTACTGACCGGCCACATAGTCGACGTGGCACTTTGTTGACTGGTTAAATCGTCACCTGGTTTCTGGGTCCCACCTGTCAGTTGGCAGGGGAAAGAAATCAGTTAAACAAAACTTTACGCAGGCGCGACACGAGTCCAACCCTTGCGCCCGAACCGCCCTGGCTATGTATGTGAGTGCATGCATGTGTCCTCCCTTGGTCTTCCAACAAAGAGTGTACATCGGCTATAAAACAAAGAGTGTAGTAGTACATGATGTACATCTGCACTTCCAATGCATTTAGACTTTAATCTAAATCGATATTGATTGACTAATGCACCAACTTGTGCTGTAGGTATAGGCTACATGTCTATCCTTAATTACAACATGCAACGGCCTTCATTTAATCTTCTTATCTCAATGGTCGCATGCACACATAAGTCTGCTACTTTTGGGCGTTAATTATACCCTGGTCAATGTGTAAATCTCTAAATGTACGGTCTTTCACGGACATAGGGAGTAGGTTGAGCACTTGAACGTGAGCGTGTGTGTTTCGTCGTGTGTTGTGTGCCGCATGGGTGCGTGAGTGCTGTGTGCGTCCATGTGGAGTACGTGTGAGTGTTGCATGTTGCATGCATGCATGCATGCATGGGGCTTACTCCCTCCCATTAACATGTTCATATTTCAAGCTTCCTCTGTTCCCTCCATATGGTGATACTCCCTCTGTTCCCAAATGTTGGGGAACGTAGTAATTTCAAAAATTTTCCTACGATCACGCAAGACCATGGTGATGGCATAGCAACGAGAGGGGAGAGTGTCCGTCCACGTACCCTCGTAGACCGAAAGCGGAAGCGTTATAACAACGCGGTTGATGTAGTCGTACGTCTTCACGATCCGACCGATCCAAGCACCGAACGTACGGCACCTCCGAGTTCTGCACACGTTCAGCTCGATGACGATCCCGGACTCGATCCAGCAAAGTGTCGGGATGAGTTCCGTCAAGACGACGGCGTGGTGAGCGATGTTGATGCTCCACCGACGCAGGGCTTCGCCTAAGCTCCATGACGATATGACTTCTCGGCGCAGGGCTTCGCCTAAGCTCCGCGACGATATGACGAAGTGGAATATGGTGGAAGGGGCACCGACACGGTTAAGGAAAGATCCGAGATCAACTTGTGTGTCTTGGGGTGCCCCTGCCCCGTGATATAAAGGAGCCAAGGGGAGGTGGCGGCCCTAGGGGAGGCGCACAAGGAGGAGTCCTACTCCCACGGAGTAGGACTCCCCCCTCCTAGTTGGACTAGGATTGGAGGAGGGGAAGAGGAAGGGCGCCCCCTTCCTTGTCCTATTCAGACTAGAGGGGAGGGGCGCAGCCCACCTTGGCCTGCCCTTCCTCTTCTCCCATGGCCCATTAAGGCCCATGGACCTCCCGGGGTTCCGTAACCTCCTGTATCTCGTAAAATCGATTTCACCGGAACACTTACGATGTCCAAATGTAGGCTTCCAATATATCAATCTTTATGTCTCGACCATTTCGAGACTCCTCGTCATGTCCGTGATCACATCCGGACTCGAACAACCTTCGTGCATCAATACTTATAAACTCATTATGAACTGTCATCGAAGCGTTAAGCGTGCGGACCCTACGGGTTCGAGAACTATGTAGACATGACCTAGAACCATTCTCGGTCAATAACCAATAGCGGAACCTGGATGCCCATATTGGTTCCTACATATTCTACGAAGATCTTTATCGGTCAAACCGCATAACGACATACGTTGTTCCTTTGTCATCGGTATGTTACTTACCCGAGATTCGATCATCGGTATCCAATACCTAGTTCAATCTCGCATCTTGGTAAGTCTCTTTACTCGTTCCGTAATACATCATCTCACAACTAACTCATTAGTTGTAATGCTTGCAAGGCTTAAGTGATGTGTATCACCGAGAAGGCCTAGAGATACCTCTCCGACAATCGGAGTGACAAAACCTAATCTCAAATACGCCAACCTAACAAGTACCTTTGGAGACACCTGTAGTACTCCTTTATAATCACCCGATTACGTTGTGACGTTTGGTAGCACCAAAGTGTTCCTCCGTAAACGGAGTTGCATAATCTCATAGTTACAGGAACATGTATGGGTCATGAAGAAAGCATTAACATACTAAACGATCAAGTGTTAAGCTAACGGAATGGGTCATGTCAATCAGATCATTCAACTAATGATGTGACCTTGTTAATCAAATAACAACTCCTTGTTCATGGTTAGGAAACATAACCATCTTTGATTAACAAGCTAGTCAAGTAGAGGCATACTAGTGACATACTGTTTGTCTATATATTCACACATGTATTATGTTTCCGGTTAATACAATTCTAGCATGAATAATAAACATTTATCATGATATAAGGAAATAAATAATAACTTTATTATTGCCTCTAGGGCATACTTCCTTCATCTCCCACTTGCACTAGAGTCAATAATCTAGATTACAAAGTAATGATCCTAACACCCATGGAGTCTTGGTGCTGATCATGTTTTGCTCGTGGAAGAGGCTTAGTCAACGGGTGCGCAACATTCAGATCCGTATGTATTTTGCAAATCTCTATGTCTCCCACTTGGACTTGGTCCCGAATGGAATTGAAGCGTCTCTTGATGTGCTTGGTCCTCTTGTGAAATTTGGATTCCTTTGCCAAGGCAATTGCACCAAGATTGTCACGGAAGATCTTCATCGGTCCCGATGCACTAGGTATGACACCTAGATCGAAATGAACTCTTTCATCCAGACTCCTTCATTCGCTGCTTCGAAGCAGCTATGTACTCCGCTTCACATGTAGATCCCGCCACGACGCTTTGTTTAGAACTGCACCAACCGACAGCTCCACCGTTTAATAAAAACACGTATCCGGTTTGCGATTTAGAATCGTCCGGATCAGTGTCAAAGCTTACATCGGCGTAACCATTTACGACTAGCTCTTTGTCACCTCCATATCGAGAAACATATCCTTAGTCCTTTTCGGTATTTGGGATGTTCTTGACCGCTGTCCGATGATCCACTCTGGATTACTTTGGTACCTTCCTGCCAAGCTTACAGCTAAGCATACGTCGGTCTGGTACACAGCATTGCATACATGATAGAGCCTATGGCTGAAGCATAGGAACATCTTTCATTTCTCTCTATCTTCTGCTGTGGTCGGGCATTGAGTCGACTCAATCTTACACCTTGTAACACAGGTAAAAACCTTTCTTTGCCTGATCCATTTTGAACTTTTTCAAAACTTTATCAAGGTATGTGCTTTGTGAAAGTCCAATCAAGCGTCTTGATCTATCTCTATAGATCTTGATGCCCAATATGTAAGCAGCTTCACCGAGGTCTTTCATTGAAAAACTTTTATTCAAGTATCCTTTTATGCTATCCAGAAATTCTATATCATTTCCAATCAATAATATGTCGTCCACATATAATATTAGAAATGCTCTGAGCTCCCACTCACTTTCTTGTAAATACAGGCTTCTCCAAAAGTCTGTACAAACCCATATGCTTTGATCACACTATCAAAGCGTTTATTCCAACTCCGAGAGGCTTGCACTGGACCATAAATTGATCGCTGGAGCTTGCACACTTTGTTAGCACCTTTTGGATCGACAAAACCTTCTGGTTGCATCATATACAACTCTTCTTCTAGAAATCCATTCAAGAATGCAGTTTTACATCCATTTGCCAAATTTCATAATCATAAAATGCGGCAATTGCTAACATGATTCGGACAGACTTAAGCATCGCCACGGGTGAGAAAGTCTCATCGTAGTCAACTCCTTGAACTTGTCGAAAACCTTTTGCAACAAGTCGAGCTTTGTAGACAGTTACATTACCATCGGCGTCAGTCTTCTTCTTAAAGATCCATTTATTTTCAATGGCTTGCCGATCATCGGGCAAGTCAACCAAAGTCCATACTTTGTTCTCATACATGGATCCCATCTCAGATTTCATGGCTTCCAGCCATTTTGCGAATCTGGGCTCACCATCGCTTCTTCATAGTTTGTAGGTTCGCCATGGTCAAGTAACATGACTTCCGAATAAGATTACCGTACCACTCACAGTGCGTATTTTACTCTGGTTGACCCACGAGGTTCAGTAGCAACTTGATCTCAAGCTTCATGATCATCATCATTAGTTTCCTCACTAATTGGTGTAGTTGTCACAGAACCATTTCTTGTGATGAACTACTTTCCAATAAGGGAGCAGATCTGATTATCTCATCAAGTTCTACTTTCCTCCCACTCACTTCTTTCGAGAGAAACTCCTTCTCTAGAAAGGACCCGAATTTAGCAACGAAAATCTTGCCTTCAGATCTGTGATAGAAGGTGTACCCAACATCTCCTTTGGGTATCCTATGAAGACACATTTTTCCGATTTGGGTTCGAGCTTATCTGGTTGAAGTTTCTTTACATAAGCATCGCAGCCCCAAACTTTAAGAAACGACAACTTTGGTTTCTTGCCAAACCACAGTTCATAAGGCGTCGTCTCAACGGATTTTGACGGTGTCCTATTCAACGTGAATGCGGCCGTCTCTAAAGCATAACCCCAAAACGATAGCGGTAAATCGGAAATAGACATCATAGATCACACCATATCTAGTAAAGTACGACACGACGCTCGGACACACCATTTCTCTGTGGTGTTCCGGGTGGCGTGAGTTGCGAAACTATTCCACATTGTTTCAAATGTAAACCAAACTCGTAACTCAAATATTCTCCTCCACGATCAGATCGTAGAAACTTTATTTTCTTGTTACGATGATTTTCCACTTCACTCTGAAATTCTTTGAACTTTTCAAGCGTTTCAGATTTGTGTTTCATTAAGTAGATATACCCATATCTGCTTAAATCATCTGTGAAGGTGAGAAAATAACGATACCCGCCGCGTGCCTCAACATTCATTGGACCACAAACATCAGTATGTATGATTTCCAACAAATCAGTTGCTCGCCCATAGTTCCGAGAACGGCGTTTTGGTCATCTTGCCCATGAGGCACGGTTCGCAAGTACCAAGTGATTCATAATCAAGTGATTCCAGAAGCCCATCAGTATGGAGTTTCTTCATGCGTTTTACACCGATATGACCTAAACGGCAGTGCCACAAATAAGTTGCACTATCATTATCAACTCTGCATCTTTTGGCTTCAACATTATGAATATGTGTATCACTACTGTCGAGATTCAACAAGAATAGACCATTCTTCAAGGGTGCATGACCATAAAAGATATTACTCATATAAATAGAACAACCATTATTCTCTGATTTAAATGAATAACCGTCTCGCATTAAACAAGATCCAGATATAATGTTCATGCTCAACGCTGGCACCAAATAACAATTATTTAGGTCTAAAACTAATCCCGAAGGTAGATGTAGAGGTAGCGTGCCGACCGCGATCACATTGACTTTGGAACCATTTCCCACGCGCATCGTCACCTCGTCCTTTGCCAGTGCTCGTTTATTCCGTAGTCCCTGTTTCGAGTTGCAAATATTAGCAACAGAACCAGTATCAAATACCCAGGTGCTACTACGAGCTCTAGTAAGGTACACATCAATAACATGTATATCACATATACCTTTGTTCACCTTGCCATCCTTTTTATCCGCCAAATACTTGGGGCAGTTCCGCTTCCAAAGGTCCGGACTGCTTGCGGTAAAACACTCGATTTCAGGCTTAGGTCCAGACTTGGGTTTCTTCTCTTGATCAGCAACTTTCTTGCTGTTCTTTTTGAAGTTTCCCTTCTTCTTCCCTTTGCCCTTTTTCTTGAAACTAGTGGTCTTGTTGACCATCAACACTTGATGCTCTTTCTTGATTTCTACCTCCATGTTTTTAGCATTGCGAAGAGCTCAGAATTGTCTTAGTCATCCCTTGCATATTATAGTTCATCACGAAGCTCTTGTAGCTTGGTGGCGTGATTGGAGAATTCTGTCAATGACACTATCATCCGGAAGATTAACTCCCAGCTGAATTAAGTGATTGTTATACCCGGACATTTTGAGTATGTGCTCACCGATGTAACTATTCTCCTCCATCTTGCAGCTATAGAACTTATTGGAGACTTCATATCTCTCAATCCGGGCATTTGCTTGAAATATTAACTTCAACTCTGGAACATCTCATATGCTCCATGACGCTCAAAACGCCGTTGAAGACCCGGTTCTAAGCCGTAAAGCATGGCACACTGAACTATAGAGTAGTCATCAGCCGCTTTGCCGACGCTCATAACTTCTCGCTCAAGATCTCGCAGCAGGCTGTCACCCAGCGGTGCTTCGGGGCGTAATTTTTCGTGCAGCAATGAGGATAATCCTCTCGTTACGGACCCAGTCCGTGTAATTGCTACCATCATCTTTCAACTTTGCTTTCTCAAGGAACGCATTAAAATTCAACGGAACAACAGACGAGCCATCTATCTACATTAAACATAGACAAGCAAAATACTATCGGTACTAAGTTCATGATAAATTTAAGTTCAATTAATCATATTAAAAACTCCCACTTAGACAGACATCTCTCTAGTCATCTAAGTGATCACGTGATCCAAATCAACTAAACCATGTCCGATCATCACGTGAGAAGGAGTAGTTTCAATGGTGAACATCACTATGTTGATCATATCTACTATATGATTCACGCTCGACCTTTCGGTCTCCGTGTTCGAGGCCATATCTGTTATATGCTAGGCTCGTCAAGTTTAACCTGAGTATTCCGCGTGTGCAACTGTTTTGCACCCGTTGTAGATGGACGAGAACTTATCACACCCGATCATCACGTGGTGTCGGGTACTACGAACTTTGGCAACGGTGCATACTCGTGGAGAACACTTCTTGATAATTTTAGTGAGAGATCATCTTATAATGCTACCGTCAAACAAAGCAAGATAAGATGCATAAAGGATAAACATCACATGCAATCAATATAAGTGATATGATATGGTCATCATCATCTTGTGCTTGTGATTCCATCGCCAAGCACCGCCATGATCACCATCGCCACCGGCGCCGACACCTTGATCTCCATCGTAGCATCGTTGTCGTCTCGCCAACTATTGCTTCTACGACTATCGCTACTCCTTAGTGATAAAGTAAAGCAATTACATGGCGTTGCATTTCATACAATAAAGCGACAACCATATGGCTCCTGCCATTGTCGATAACTCGTTACAAAACATGATCATCTCATACAATAAAGTATAGCATCACGCCTTGACCATATCACATCACAACATGCCCTGCAAAAACAAGTTAGACGCCTTCTACTTTGTTGTTGCAAGTTTTACGTGGCTGCTACGGGCTGAGCAAGAACCGTTCTTACCCACGCATCAAAACCACAACGATACTTCGTCAAATTGACTCCGTTTTAACCTTCTCAAGGACCGGCGAGCCACACTCGATTCAACTAAAGTGAGAGAGCAGACACCCGCGGTCACCTTTAAGCAACGAGTGCTCGGAGCGGTGAAACCAGTCTCGCGTAAGCGTACGCGTAATGTCGGTCCGGGCCGCTTCATCTCACAATACCGCTGAACCAAAGTATGACATGCTGGTAGGCAGTATGACTTGTATCGCCCACAACTCACTTGTGTTCTACTCGTGCATATGACATCAACGCATAAAACCAGGCTCGGATGCCACCGTTGGGGAACGAGTAATTTCAAAAATTTTCCTACGATCACGCAAGACCATGGTGATGGCATAGCAACGAGGGGAGAGTGTCCGCCCACGCACTCGTGAGACCGAAAGCGAAGCGTTATAACAACGCGGTTGATGTAGTCGACGTCTTCACGATCCGACCGATCCAAGCACCGAACGACGGCACCTCCGAAGTTCGCACACGCTCAGCTCGATGACGATCCCTGACCGATCCAGCAAAGTGTCGGGATGAGTTCCACAAGACGACAGCGTGGGACGATGTTGATGCTCCACCGACGAGGGCTTCGCCTAAGCTCCGCGACGATATGACTTCTCCGCGCAGGGCTTCGCCTAAGCTCGCGACGATATGACGAAGTGGAATATGGTGGAAGGGGCACCGACACGGCTAAGGAAAGATCCGTAGATCAACTTGTGTGTCTTGGGGTGCCCCTGCCCCAGATATAAAGGAGCCAAGGGGAGGTGGCGGCCCTAGGGGAGGCGCACTAAGGAGGAGTCCTACTCCCACCGAGTAGGACTCTCTCCTAGTTGGACTAGGATTGGAGGAGGGAAGAGGGAAGGGCGCCCCCCTTCCTTGTCCTATTCGGACTAGAGGGGGGGGGCGCAGCCCACCTTGGCCTGCCCTTCCTCTTCTCCCATGGCCCATTAAGGCCCATGGACCTCCCGGGGTTCCGTAACCTCCTGTATCTCGGTAAAATCCCGATTTCACCCGGAACACTTCCGATGTCCAAATGTAGGCTTCCAATATATCAATCTTTATGTCTCGACCATTTCGAGACTCCTCGTCATGTCCGTGATCACATCCGGACTCAACAACCTTCGTGCATCAATACTTATAAACTCATTATGAACTGTCATCGAAACGTTAAGCGTGCGGACCCTACGGGTTCGAGAACTATGTAGACATGACCTAGAACCATTCTCGGTCAATAACCAATAGCGGAACCTGGATGCCCATATTGGTTCCTACATATTCTACGAAGATCTTTATCGGTCAAACCGCATAACGACATACGTTGTTCCTTTGTCATCGGTATGTTACTTACCCGAGATTCGATCGTCGGTATCCAATACCTAGTTCAATCTCACATCGGTAAGTCTCTTTACTCGCTCCGTAATACATCATCTCACAACTAACTCATTAGTTGTAATGCTTGCAAGGCTTAAGTGATGTGTATCACCGAGAAGGCCTAGAGATACCTCTCCGACAATCGGAGTGACAAAACCTAATCTCAAATACGCCAACCTAACAAGTACCTTTGGAGACACCTGTAGTACTCCTTTATAATCACCCGATTACGCCAGACGCTTGGTAGCACCAAAGTGTTCCTCCGTAAACGGAGTTGCATAATCTCATAGTTACAGGAACATGTATGGGTCATGAAGAAAGCATTAACATACTAAACGATCAAGTGTTAAGCTAACGGAATGGGTCATGTCAATCAGATCATTCAACTAATGATGTGACCTTGTTAATCAAATAACAACTCCTTGTTCATGGTTAGGAAACATAACCATCTTTGATTAACAAGCTAGTCAAGTAGAGGCATACTAGTGACATACTGTTTGTCTATATATTCACACATGTATTATGTTTCCGGTTAATACAATTCTAGCATGAATAATAAACATTTATCATGATATAAGGAAATAAATAATAACTTTTATTATTGCCTCTAGGGCATATTTCCTTCACCAAATAGTACGGAGTAAAAGCCTCCCTCTGTTCCCAAATACGGATTATTTGTCTTTCTACAGATTTCAACAAGTGACTACGTACGGAGCAAAATGAGTGAAGTGAGCGTAGAGGCATATATAGGGACACTGTAGAAAGGAAGTCCTCGTGATCCATTATTCCCCATCTTGGTCAGAGAGAACTATTCAACTAATCTTCGCAGTGAAGTGACAATACACACTGCAGCAGATGGGACACGTAATTAATAAGCTGAACCAGCGTGTTGGTGTTACTAAATCAGCCTTACCCAGTACTGCCATCATGTTTGCCAGTAGAGCACGCTTCCACAAATATGCCTACGCACCTCTGTCCTCCATTAACTGACATATGGGCCCTCTTGTGGTAGACCCACATGTCATCGGTGTAACTATTTATACTCCGAAGGACGGTGCCTATATCCTGGTAGTAGTACTAGTAGAATTGAGATTTAATGAACTTTCTTCCCCGTCTTCCACTCTTCTTCCTCCTCTCTTCTTCTTCCTCCTCTCTTCCTCATCGTTGGCCGCACACCATTTACCCCCGCTCACTGCTTGCCCGCCCACGCCATCTTCAATGGTAGCTCATGCGTACCATATCCCCCGACTCACTGCTCGACCACACGAGGAGAAGATTCTTCGCTCGCCCGCCCGAATCCACTTCCCCGCTGGCTCGAAGGCACCGAAAACCCCAATGGCAGAACCGACTGACACGCAGAGTCGCGATTGGAATTCCCTCCCCGATGTTCTCTTGGAGCAGATCTGTAGTCGTATGGACCTACTCAGCACCGTCCGTCTGGACACATGCTAGGTGTCTTTGTACCGTCTACTCGTCTGCAACCGGCCGACTCTTTTGAAGACATCCTGCTTGTTGATGCCCGATTGTCGCAGGTGGCCCAGACACCGACTTGACGATCCTACGGAGGTTGCCGTGGTGCCCCTCGGCATGCTACCACTACCCGTCCACCTGTCCTTCATGTGCGGCCACTACTGGGCGGGCATGAAGGCCAACTAGATCATCCTCATCCACCACACTGGTAGTCCGTGGCGTCTTGTGGATATCTACACCCAGCGAGAGATCACCCTTCCATCGTTGGATACCGCCGCCATCGAGCCTTGCGGCCCTCCGGACACTCCTGCCTACTACGCACGAGACGCATCAAGCTTTTGGCTCGACCTCTGTTTGCAGAAAGTTGTAATTTGCGAAGTGCCCACACCATCAGAAGACTACATGGATTACAAGCTCATTGCCTTGTTCAACATGGGATTAGTCTATCTGGAATCCGGTCGCCGTACATGGTTATGGCTCATTATCAATCTTGTTGAGGCAACATTTCTGTCTGATGCTATAGTGCATGATGGCATCGTTTACGCGGTCGACGCACTGATTGGCTGCCTATACTGGTGGAATCTATCGTCGTGTAATTATTCTATCTCATCTCATCTTTACCTTATGAATACGACTGCCTATTCATTTGTTACAACTTTAGAATGCATAGCATGTCTATAACCACATCATTGCTATATGTTCCTCTCATTTCCTAGATTTTTATGACCACACATGTTATTGTTAGAGTTGACATGAGAAAAATTTGCATCTAATGATTGTTAGAATACATATTATGAGCATAACATCATGATTGCTATATGTTACTCTCGTTTACAAGATTTTTATAACAACGCATGTTATTGCTTAGAGTTGATATGAGAATAGTAGTAGTAAGTGCTATGGTAGAATATGAGTAGGCGCTGTCATAGCTGTTTTTCTCTCATTGTTACATGATGTTTGAACCATGACATGTTGCTAGAATATGAAAGCCATTGGCTTATTTTTTTAACTTGGGGTATGATTATGACCATGGCATTGCAATTCTCTGTCTATGATATGTGTCATCGTTATAATAATCTTAATTCCACATACTCGAACATGATTGTTTATTTTTGTCCTTTTGGTCTCCAATTTGAATTGTTGCAGCAGACGCAAATGCGCTGGCCTTCATGATTCCAGGACCTGGAATCATACCAGCCGATGGGTGCTGGTTTATCGCTCATTCAGCTGATGGCGGTCATTTGATGCTCATTCGTACGTACCAAATTGACCAAACCATTACATCAAACCACATGCAGTACAACGCGTGGGGCGTTCGTGACATTGATGGCTATGGCTGCTTCGTGTTCGAGAAAGATCCTAGCTCCGTTGGGCCGGCGATTCAATCGAGGCGGGTTTACAGCCTCGGCAACCACTCCTTGTTCCTCGGCTCAATTATCCGATCATCCAACCAATCATTGATCATATCACTTGCGATGATTACTGTGCTATGCAACTTCCATTCGCGAGGGGGGGCTGTGTTTACACATCATACCATGGGTTTCATGAATCACCCTATCCAGAGATTAAATCGACACAGCTTGTTGCCGATAATCTTGAGCAGGTGAAAGGCATCAAGCTTCCATGCGATGGATAGCTTTTGCAAACCCGACATGCGGCGATGTGGTTCATGCCAACAGCAAATATGCACAACTTGATTCGTATGATATCTAGATCGAGCCATGTATTGTGCTCAGAGCACGACCCTCTTTTTGTTGGATATTATGTATAGTTGTTAGTTTGAAGCACTCATCTGGTTTGAAGGATAGATACCTTCACGGGATCAAGTGCATCCTAACTCACCTGCGAGGATGTATTGATAATGATGATGGAGATGCTATGCGTATATATATATATATATATATATATATATATATATATATATATATATATATATATATATATATATATATATATATATATATATATATATATATATATATATATATATATATATATATATATCTGCACACCCAAAACGCTTATTCTGCTAACACTGCTACTCAATCCACCTACCCGACGCATAATAACACTAGAAAACTGCATTAGGCCAACCCCAACCCTGGTTGCCCACCTTCCCACCACGACCACCCCGGCGCCCACCAACCCCACCCTCCGCGCTGCACCGCTCCCCCACTCAACAAGGCCACCACCCCACCCTCCGTGGCGCCACCACCTCCCAGCCCCACGGCGCCCCACCAACCCACCAACTCCGGGCGCCCGACCTCCTCTATCACCCCTATGCCCACCAACTCCAAAGACGCCTCCGCCTCCCTCTGTCGCCCGATGCCCACCAACTCCGCGCACCTCCTCGACCACCTTCCTCCCTCCCTAGGTCGGGCCACAACTAGCGCTGCGTGGTGGCCCACTCCGCCTCGAAACCACTTCCATCCTCGCGCCTCCTTGTCCCGACGACAGATCCAAGCGGAGCTGGCCTCGCCGCGCCATAAGCGAGACGGATCGAGCAGCAGCTGCCGCTGACCCATTCATCCACGGCGCCTCGGACCCTTGGGTCGCCGGATCAAGCAGGCTGCCCGCATCTATGCCTCTCCGTGCATCTCCCGTCAGAGAACCACGCTACCGACGGTTGGCAGCCACTGCAGCAGCCGTGGTCCGAGGCCACAGTGAGCGCCACCTCACCGTGATCCGCCATGGCCACCGCAACCACCTCCGGCGGCGGATCCGGGCTGGCAACCGCTTCGGCGTGCTCTCCCGGCTATGGATGTGGGCCCACGCCCACCGCCCCACCGTGATCCGCCACCACCAGTCCCCAACGCTGCTTCAACCATCCGATCCGCCCCATCTGCGCTTTCAACCGCCGGATCCGCCTCCACCAGCCCACGACGTGGCTTTCAAATAACTGGAACCGCATGGTCTTCCTTCTCTCGAGCCACAACGCCCTCCTTTCTTCTATGGTTGCCGTGGGAGACGAACTCGCCGCCATTCAGCCGATCCCCGCCCGTATGCTGCCCGGACGACTTTCGCGGGCTCCGACCGTGTCCGCGCCGACCGGAGATATTGAGCCCCACGCAGTTCACGCGGTGTGCCGTGTGGTGTAGAGCTCGTGCACGCAATTCTCGCATGCATTTGTCGCGGCGACCATATCCACCCTCCCACGACCAGATCTTCCGCGACCCTGCCTTTGCCTCGCCACCGTGATAGTCCTAGTGGCTGCCGTGCTAGTGCAGTGTCGCCGGTGACGCAAGCAAAGTGCAACTCGCTGTATTGTCGCGGATCATTGAGTGTTTTTCCTTTGGATGTGCAAGGCACCCGATCCCATGAGAAAGTGCACCGTGATCCCACTAACAGTTAGGTGCACGTGGAGATTCATTAATTGCAGCGTGATTACAGTTTGGTGGCGCTTATGCATTTTTTTTTCTTTTATTTTTATAGAAAAAAGTTTCATCTCGTCAGGCACAAGTAGCCTATTTTATTTCTAATATAGAGTTCAGTGGCATGGTGTAGTTTGCAGGTGCAGCTGTTCGGCTTGTGACATTGTGGAGTTTGTGTATATGGCTGTGTAAAAATAATGAAAAGATATAGTATATGTTTTGAAGCTCACTTTGTTCTCCCACATGGTTCACTATAATAAAACTCTTCCATTGTTCACTATATCAAATGCAACGCTGCAGTGCTTTTGGCCCTCGAATGTGGTTCACTTTTAACAGTGATGTCGTTCACTTGCCCCCAACATGAAAATGCAAAAATGAAATTATGCAGCTTGCATGCCCGTTCGATGCAGTGCGGTTTTCATTCTGGAGCAGTGCGGTCGGCCATATGATGTGGTTCATCCCGTAAGTGCAAAAAAATGGTTACGAAAGCCATAAAAAGTAATGCGGTTCACTTCTTGATAAAGTGCACTCTACTTTCTCGTCCTTGAAAAAATTATGTTTGAATAAAATAAACCATGCAGTTCTCTAACACGTCTGATGCAGTGCGGTTTTTCGTCCGATGCAGTGCGGTTTTCAGTCGGATGAAGTACCCACGTCGATTTGGGTGTCGCAAAAAACAGAGTGTCCGCATTTCGGTAAATTCGAAATTCCTCTTAAACCATAAAGATTAAAGAGAGTGTTTTACATGAAAGAGTTGCGTATCGTCGATATATTTCCAACGGCGTATTGTTTGAATCATTCCGACCAGCGGTTTGCAAAATTTTTGTGAAAAACGGCCGCTGCCACTCATCGTCCGCCGCACGATTTTCAAAATTAACTTAAAACCGTAAGGAATCTCAAAAATATTTCAACATATGAAAGTTGCACCTCGTTCGTAGCTTTCCAACAGCGTATCACACGCCTCGTTTCGACAAACGGTTCAAAAACTGGAGCGAAAACAGTACCGAAAATTTTAAAAAACTTGAAAAACAGAATTCTGCGATTTAGTAAATTTGAAACTGCTCTTAAACCGTAACGAATTAGAGAAAGATTTATATATGCAAAAGATGCGCCTCAATGATATCTATCCAACGGCGTATCATTTGCTTCATTTCGACAAACGGTTTAGAAAAAAACGCTCGCTGCCACTCGTCATCCGCCACACCATTTTCAAAACTGCTCTTAAACCGTGTGGAATCTCGAAAAGTGTCCAACATGTCGAACTTGCGCCTAATCCATAGCTTTTCAACGGTATATTACACGCCTCATTCGGATAAACGGTTAAAAAATTAGAGTGAAAACAGTACCAAAAAAATAACGCGTGCAATTTTTTCCGACGAGAAGTTCACTCGTGTGAGTACTGCAGCACACTTGGTTCAAGAATGACGCACTTTCGCTCAGCTGCAGTGCGGAAGTGGTGTAGAATAGTTATTCTGCTAATATTAGCAGAATAGACCGTATATATATATATATATATATATATATATATATATATATATATATATATATATATATATATATATATATATATATATAGTAAGTAGTACAGCAGCAGATTAGTATACGCCGGTCAAATTATTCATCATTTCCACACATTGAATTGACGTGACAACACACTGCACATGAGGTGACACAAGAATCCCTGCGGCGTGTTCGGGTATTCTGGACTTCATATTTGGAGTACCACTTATCTATCGAAATCTTTCATCATTCACTTAAAACAGTCGATTGATAATACATTGAGTACCATATAACTGGAATTACCGATGCAAGTCGAAGAAGGATTGGCCGGTGCTACCGGCTGGTGTCAAGTTCGATCCCACGGATCAGGTGCTGATCGAGCACCTTGAGGCCAAAGTGAGTGCTGACAGCATGAGATTTCAGTCTCTCATCGATTTGTTCATACCAACCATCGACAGCGAGCACGGCATATGCTACACCCAACCCGAGAAACTTCCAGGTAAGACACCGATCGGCCGTCTACTTGCACAAACATATTCATTTCTTTATAGCTCTATTTTTATTTTTAGACACACACCTGGTGAAGCAATTACAATTTGACAGTTAATAAAAAGTGAAACAAGTGACTGCAACATGCCAAAGATGTTATGAAAATGCCAACTAGGTACACTAAAACCTGTACTCCATAATACTGCAGGTATCACACTGAGTGGCCTAAAGAAGCATTTCTTCCAGCGTAATTCCATGGCGTTCAAAAGGGGCACGTGGACGCGTCGCAAGATACAGTCGGAGGGTGGCATGCATGCGATGCGACACAAGACCGGAATACCTTGCCGGTGATGGTCAACGGCCGGCAGACGGGCAACAAAAAAGGTTCTGGTGCTGCACACCAACAAGAACTTCGACCAGCAGAGGACCAACTGGGTGATGCACCAAGACCACCTCGGGACCTGGAGCAAGAGAAGGAGCAGGAGCTGGTCCTCCGCAAGATT
Organism: Aegilops longissima; assembly: GCA_021605205.1. Classification (NCBI taxonomy): domain Eukaryota; kingdom Viridiplantae; phylum Streptophyta; class Magnoliopsida; order Poales; family Poaceae; genus Aegilops; species Aegilops longissima. Next base: position 100,866,497 of record CM038682.1, on the reverse strand, counting down.
TTCTACCGCATTTAATACTAGGCCAGGAGTAAAAAGATTATAAGTTAGTTTGCTATTGGTAGTTGTAATACCTTGTTGTCCGCAAGTTGGTATTGTTGTTAATGATCTTTTGGTATGAACTTGCATTTGCTTCCAACCATCATGCCGAGGGTCGACGTGGATATAAAGCTGAATCATTTCTATCAAAACGAATTCTCAGGCACCTGATTTTTATTTGATGTGTAGCATAAGCACCCGCCGTTCGAATTCCCAGTTTTGCAGTTTTTTCGAAACAAGTGGATGCACTTATTATCACGATAAAAAAACAATATCCGTGCTGCATCCCAGTTATCAGCCTGTGCTTGTGGAATTCTCTCGCTTATTGAGCACGATATTGTTTTTTCAGGTCGAGCAAGTTTCAATGGGCGTGTAGACTGTCCAGGTTGGTTTTGTTTTTAACAGTGTCCAGCCCATGACGACAACGGGCACAAAGATCCAGCAGGTATCTCATCGCCTCGCCCGCCAAATGTTAGTTATTTTTGTCTTACAACATCCGCACGCAGTTTTTTTACTGAATCAAACACACAGCCCAGTTCTATTTTCCTCTTCAAACGCATGTCCTACATCCGCTTTTCTAATCTCTACCTATAGTTTTACTAGTTCATATACACGATCATTATATTGAAAACACATAAAATTCCCTTTTCATATTTACATCCTTATTTTTTTGTTTTTCCCACCCAGCGCTGATTTTTTACCACTGGTTTTCCCTTAAACCAACTCAATTGTCCCACGCCTTATTTGCTTACATAAACAAAACGATCTTTTGGCAAATCAATAAGTTCTTAAAAATGTTTATCATTTCGGGATTACAACAGTTTGACTCCACCAAATATGCAAAATAAGGTTGAACTTTTGACCGTGGTCCCGGCAGAAAATGGGCTGTAATAAAATACTTAGAATTAGCAAATGGGCTGCAAATTATAAAAATAGCAAATGGGCTTTATGTTTGTCCGCCACAGATTTGGAGGCTGACTTAGGGCCTACACAAGGTTTCTCAAAAAGAAACTTAGTCAACAATCGACTCTACTAGCCAGATCGTTAGATGTCAATCTAACGGAATCGTGCTTCTTTAGTCTCTCGATCTTCCTACCCCACCGCCTAAACCAGCACCGTCGGAACCGCCTGCTCCCCGCCTCCGTGGCCGGGCAAGGTTGCCGGGCAGGCCTCACGCCCCATCATACTCGCATCCCCGGCCTGTCTATCCTCTACTCACCCACACCTCCTGTTATTTTCCGCAACGGCAGCCGAACCAGTCAACCTCAGACTCTCCATCACAGGCAGCCACTCACCGTGTCTTCGCGGGCCCGTGTCGCTCCTTCATAGGCCTCACCTTCGCCCACCGCCCCTGGTGCTCTCGGTGCAGCGTGGTCAACGATGTCCATCCAACGATCCGTAGTGCTTCTTCAACCTCCGGTCTTCTTGCCCCAGCCGCCCAAAGCAGCGCCGGTCGTGCCGCATGCTCTCGCCTCCCTGTGGTCGGTCAGGTGCCGCCCGCGGAGGCCTCACCGCCCCATACTACTCCCACCGCTGGCCATGCCATCCTCCACTCACCCACTTCGTTATTCTCTGCGGGCGATGTCAGCCTCACACCGCAGCCGAACCAGTGAACCTCGATTCTCTCCGCGGCATCCACCGCGCCGTTTTCCCTGCCCGCCGCCCCTTCTTAGGCTCGCCATCGCCCATCGCCTGGTGTTTCTCGGGCGGCGACGCTAATGTGGTCAATGACCGACTTCCATCGGAAGAGTATCAGACGTGGAGAGGCCGACACTGGTCCACGGCAGCCGCAAGGAAGTGCCTCCTTATTACGGCGAAATAATTATTCCTCCACTGACAAAGCAGGGACCCACCGAACGGGCCACCAAGATTTTTGCGGAAAAACGCTTTCGACCGCGTGGACCCACCGGACGGGCCACCGATTTCGCAAAAAAAACGCTTGCCCTCGATCGCTGGGACCCACCGACGGACCACCGATTTCGTGAAAAAATGTCCCCCTCATTGCCACTCGACCCACCGGAAGTGCCTCCTTATTACGCATGAAAAATGAATACTCCCCCCGCTAGCTGGGACCCACCACGGTGGGAGGCTGACTTCAGGGCCTACTAACTTGACGGGACAGAGGGCTTTGTCAACTTAGTCAATATGAACGATTCTAGCTCCAAAGGATCGTGACGATGTCCATCCAACGGCCGTCGTGCTTCTTCAATCTTTGCTCTTCCCGCTCCAAACCGCCAAACAAGCGCCGACGGACTGCCGCTTCCTCCTCCTCACAAGGGCGGGTAGGCACCACAAGCAGGCCTCACAGCCCCATCAGACTCCCATCGCTAGCCTAGCCATCCCTCTACTCACCCACACCGCCGTTATTCTCCCATGAGGGCAGATGAACCAAGAACCCTCAGACAACAGATCCTCCATGGGAAACAATTGCCGAGTCTTCCCTGCCTCCATGTCGCTCCTTCCTAGGCCTCACTGCCGCCCACCGCCTGGTGCTCTCGGTGCGGGCGTGGTGAACGTGGTCAAGGAACGGCTTCCATCGGATGTGGACTGAGGTGGAGAGGTCGATACCGGTCCACGGCCGCAGCAAGGAAGTGCCTCCTTATTACGCCGCAAAATAATTATTCCTCCACTGACACTGGGACCCACCGAAGGCCTCCCGATTTCGCTAAAAAACGTGTTTCGGCTGAGATGTCGGACCCACCAGCTATCTTCGCACGCAAGGAAGTGCCTCCTTATTATGCACAAAAGATGAATACTCCCGCCGCGGTGGAACCCAAAGATAGTGGGAGGCTGACTTGGGCCTACCAAGTTGACGGGACGGAGGGCTTTGTCAACTTAGTCAATATGAACGATTCTAGCTCCTGTTATCAGACGATGTTCATCCAACGGCCAGAGTGCTTCTTCAACCTCCGGTCTTCTTGCTCCAAATTACCAAACCAAGCACCGGTCATGCCGCTGCTCCTACCTCCTGCGGGTCGGCCAGATGCCGCGGAGGCCTCACCGCCTTACTACTCCCACGGATGGCCGACCATCCCTCTACTCACCCACACCCCCTGTTATTCTACGGCGACAACAGCCTCACACCATAGCCGAACCAGTGAACCTCGTGATCTCTTCACGGGCATCCATCGCTGCGCCTTCCCTGCCCGAAGTCGTCCCTTCCTGTGCCTTGCTGCTGCTCACCGCCGTGGTGCTCTCGGGCGGGCGTGGTCAATATGGTCAAGGAACAACTTCCATCGGACGTGGATCAAGTGGAGAGGCCGACAGTGGGTCCACACCGCAGCAAGGAAGTGCCTCCTTATTACGCGCAAAAATAATGATTCCTCCACCGACAATGGGACCCACCGGACGGGCCACCGATTTTGCAAAAAACGCTTCTCGATCGCTGGGACCCACCAGCTACATCTTCGCACGCAAGGAAGTGCGCCCGCAAAACAAAACACCGCCTCGACCGCTGGGACCCACCATCTACATATTCGCGACGCAAGGAAGTGCCTCCGCAAAAAAACGATTCGCCTCTGGATCGCCGGGACCCACCAGCTACATCTTCGCACTCAAAGGAAGTGTGTCCGGCAAAAAACGATTCACCCTCCGATCGCGGGACCCACCAGCTACATTTTTGCATGCAAGGAAGTGCTCGATACCGGGACCCACCTGGTCGAATCGCACGTAGTGTTGTCATTCGTCGCGAACGGTACGCATATACCGGTCATTGTAGAGGCGCCGCACGCAGTCGTGGTAGAGGCGCCGCGACGTAGCATGTACACGCACGCATAGCCGCCGTGGTGCAAGAAAGAAAATACAACCACTTACGTACATACGGGCAGGGTCTCGAACGCCTACTCGCGCATACGTACGGTGAGGGCTCGTGTACATGGCTGGGTCGAAATGGAGAAACAACATCGTCGTCGTGTTCATGGGGAGGCAACGGAATGCGTCGTGTACATGGGGAGGCAACGGAATGTGTCGTGTTCATCGGGAGGCAACGGAACGCGTGGGAGCCAACCGGCTTGGACGGAACAGGCGATGGAAACGAGGCCTGACGTACCACAGAACGGAGGAAACGGCCTTGTGTTCGACCAGCCACATTCGAAACGGGGTCCTGTTGATCGGGAGGGGTCTGGCGTACCGCAAAAAGGAGGAAACGGACCTCTTACGGTCGAAACGGGGGTCCTGTTGATCGGGAGGGGTGTGGCGTACCGGAAAACGGAGGAAACAGACCTCCTATGGTCGGAACGGGGGTCCTGTTGGTCGGGAGGGGTGTGGCGTACCACAAAACGGACGAAACAGACCTCCTACGATCGAAACGTGGGTCCTGTTCATCAGGAGGGGTGTGGCGATCGCAAACGGACTCCACGGATACTGCTCATCTCCACCGCCGACCTCCTCCAGCCTCCACTGCTACCGTCGACCTCTTCCACCTCCACGGGCTCCCTGCTCATCCACCCTCCACCTCGCACTACTCCACCGCCACTGCTCAACCACCCTCCACCGCTCACTGCTCATCCAGCCCTCCACACCACGGGTCCTGTTCAACCACCCTCCACGGGCACCCTCCACCGCTTCATCGCTCATCCAGCCTCCACACCACGGGTCCTGTTCATCCAGAGGCAAACGCCACCGCCATCGCTCATCCAAACCCCCGCAACGCCACTCGCTCATCCCAGAGGCAGCATCGATCGCTTGATTAGCAGCAGAGCGGCGAATCACTCGATCGGGTTCCTCTAACAGCCATCGATCGATCGCTCGGGTTCAAGAACGCTGTAGCCTGCAGCGGTAATCGCCGGTTCGATTAGAGCCCAACGCCCGCTCGGGTTGATTAGAGCCAACGCCGACACAAAGCGCGTACATGTACGAGAAACGCGCATATCTCGGCCCCGACCTCCCACCGTAACCGCAACTCCCGAAATTTTCCTCCTCCTCGCTTCTACCACGGTTTTTTCCGTCATGGACGGCCCAAAGAATGTCATGCAATGCGTCTCGCCCGCCCAGACGAAAAGCCCATTTTCGTCATGATTTTTTGTCATAGAAGTAGGAGCCCACCACATCTATGATGATACCGGTTTTGTCACAATTATCGCTATAGAAGTGTCATATGTATGACAGAAAAAAGTTTCGTTCGGCCCAAAATGTCACAGATGTGTCTTTTTTTTGTAGTGTGTAGAGGGATAAATTCATGCAATATGATATAAACCCCATCTTGTTATCCTCGATGGCAACAATACAATACGTGCCTTGCTGCCCCTCATCCACCGGGAAAGGACACCGCAATATTGAACCCAAAGCTAAGCACTTCTCCCATTGCAAGAAAGATCAATCTAGTAGGCCAAACCAAACTGATAATTCGAAGAGACTTGCAAAGATAACCAAGCATACATAAAAGAATTCAGAAGATTCAAATATTGTTCATAGATAAACTTGATCATAAACCCACAATTCATCGGTCTCAACAAACACATCGCAAAAGAAGATTACATCGAATAGATCTCCACAAGAGAGGGGGAGAACATTGTATTGAGATCCAAAAAGAGAGAAGGAGCCATCTAGCTAATAACTATGGACCCGAAGGTATGAGGTAAACTACTCACACTTCATCGGAGAGGCTATGGTGTTGATGTAGAAGCCCTCCGTGGTCTTTGCCCCTTCCGGTAGAGCTCCGGAACAGGCCCCAAGATGGGATCTCGTGGGTACAGAAGGTTGTAGCGGTGGAATTAGGTTTTTGGCTCCGTATCTGATCGTTTGGGGGTATGTAGGTATAAATAGGAGGAAGGTGTACGTCGGTGGAGCAACGTGGGGCCCACGAGGTGGAGGCGCTACTGGGAGGCGCCGCCTACCTCGTGGCTTCCTCGGTAGCTTTCTTGACGAGGGTCCAAGTCCTCTGGATCATGTTCTTTCCAAAATCACGCTCCCTAAGGTTTCATTCCGCTTGACTCCGCTTGATATTCTTTTTTCGCGAAACTCAAATAGGCAAAAACAACAATTCGGGTTGGGCCTCCGGTTAATAGGTTAGTCCCAAAAATAATATAAAAGTGAATAACAAAGCCCAATAATGTCCAAAAGAAGATAATATAGCATGGAGCAATAAAAATTATAGATACGTTGGTGACGAATCAGGTCATCAGACATACATGTACATGCTACGGCGCGCTTTCTACTACGACACGTCTTGGCGCCGCTTACATCGACCAAGATGTACGCATACGCTCAGAACCAGAATGACAACGCTTATGTACACTTCACCAGGTAGGTCCGGTATCGTGCACTTCCTTGCTGCGAAGATGTAGCTGGTGGGTCCCAGCAATGAGGCGAACCGTTTTTTTTTGCTCGACGCACTTCCTTGCGTGCAAAGATGTAGCCGGTGGGTCCCAGCGATGGGGAAACGTTCGCGAAATACGGTGGCCCGTCCGATGGGTCCCGCTGTCGGTGGAGGAATAATTATTTTGCGTGTAATAAGGAGGCACTTCCTTGCTGCGGCCGTGGACCCCACTGTCGGCGTCTCCACGCATAGTCCACGTCCGATGGAAGCCGCCTTGACCACGCTGACCATGCCGCGCCGAGAGCACGAGGCGGTGGACGACGGTGAGGCCTAGGAAGGGGACGACGCAGAGCCAGGGAATACGCAGCAGTGGAAGCCCACGCGAGAGGAGTACGAGGGTTCAATGGTTCGCCACGTGTGAGGTTGCCGCCGCAGGCTCGCCGGCCGGTGGGAATAGTAGGGGCGGTGAGGCTCAGGTAGCACAGCCGGCCACGGGAGGCAGGAGCATGCGGCACGACCGGCGCTGCTTTGGGCGGCTGGAGCAAGAAGACCAGAGGTTGAAGACGCACTAAGGCCGTTGGATGGACATCGTACGATCACTGGAGCTAGAATCGTTCATATTGACTAAGTTGACAAAGCCCTCCGTCCCTGTCAACTTAGTAGGCCCACAAGTCAGCCTCCCATTGTGGTGGGTCCCAGCTGGCAGGGGGGTATTCATTTTTTTGTGGGCAATAAGGAGGCCCTTCCTTGCGTGCGAAGATATAGTTGGTGGGTTCGACCTGTCAGCGGAGGGAATGTTTTTTTTCACGAAATACAGAGGCCCTTCCGGCGGGTCCCAGATGTCAGGTGGAGGAATCATTATTTTGCGCGTAATAAGGAGGCATTTCCTTGTGTGCGGCCATGGACCCAGCTGTCAGCCTCTCCACGTACAGTACTCTTCCGATGGAAGTCGTTCCTTGACCATGTTGACCACGCTGCGCCGAGAGCACCAGGGCGGTGGACAATGGCGAGGCCTAGGAAGGAGACGACGCAGAGCCGGGGAAGACACGGCAGTGGATGCCCACGCAGAGAGGAGTACGAGGGTTCACTGGTTCGCTCCGGTGTGAGGCTGCCGTCGCCGCAGAATAACAGGGGGTGTGGGTGATTAGAGGGATGCCCTGACCAGCGGTGGGAGTAGTAGGGGGCGGTGAGGCCTGCACAGGAGGCGGGAGCAGGCGGTCCCGCCGGCGCTGGATTTGGCGGCTGTAGCAAGAAGATCAGAGATTGAAGAAACACGATGGCCGTTGGATTGACATCCAACGGTTACGTGATGTATACTACCATCGGTGTCAAAACCGGCGGATCTCGGGTAGGGGGTCCCGAACTGTGCGTCTAGGCGGATGGTAATAGGAGACAAGGGACACGATGTTTTACCCAGGTTCGGGCCCTCTTGATGGAGGTAAAACCCTACGTCCTGCTTGATTAATATTGATGATGTATGTTACAAGAGTGGATCTACCACGAGGTGAATTTTGGTTGGGTTTATCCCCATCCTGCGGATTGTGTCCTGATATATCAGGTTTATGTCACTGCCGCCATCCATGAGGACATGTGTAAATTGGAATCCGTTGATTATAGGATCCAATATCAAGGCAGTCCGTCCTGCATTCCGGATATTATCGGAATAGTCCAGTGTGCGGCGCACTTTTTGGGGGGCGCCGCTTTGTTTTTCCTTTTGATCACGTGAAGTGAGTTTACTGTTTTAACCTCCTGTGGGAAAGTTTTTTGTTTTCCGGGGTTCGCTTGTGGTGCTCGCTGCCTTTACTTGGTGTGTCGAGCCCCTTGTGTTTGACGCTCACCGCGGACTGTTTGAAGACCCAACAATCTCGTGGGTATGGTTTGCGTGCTTCCTTGAGGTACCATGTATTTGACACGTCTATCCGTAATCTTGTTTAGGTTGGAGAGCTCGCCACCGTTATCCTTTAGGGCAGTGTTTTATTGTTCGGCCGAGATTTTGAATCGGCGCTGACCGCCGCACTATTCGGGCCATTTTCCTTATTCCGCGCTGATCTTTTTTGCCGTGATTTACCATTTCCATCCCTGATTTTGAATGTACTCGGGTCGCTGGTGCTGCATCTAGCCAGCCAAGTGTCCTCTCCCGCGCAAAAGCAGGTCATGAGGCTTGTTAATGCGGCCATTGTTCTTGGCTTTTCTTGGCCGAGGTGTCTGGCGAGCCATCTGTCTGGACGTTGTGTTTGAAAGCTGCTAAGGCTTGGCGTCGAGACAATCGACTATTTGGTTCTTTTAGTAAGGAACCTGTTCTGCATTTCCGGCTGACTCTCCGGCTGTTGAGTTATGTGACTTAGATCGCTCAGATCCGGAGGGCGGACATAAGTCCCCTAAAATTTGCCCGAAATGCATCCTCGAGCTCTCCTAGCTTCCAATGGTATTTTCGGGAGGCTTTTAAGCCAATGCCGAGCTGGCCCTTTGAGTTTAAGGGGTAAGTATTTTATGGCGTGGAGATCGTCTCCTCTAGCCATGTCTATGTGGAGGATGTAATCCTCGATCCGCACTGTGGTCTGTTGTTCCGTCAGATGCCTCTATGTTTACGGGTTTGAATCCCGCTGAAATTCATGATCCAGACCTCATCGGTGAAACATAGGGGTGTGCGCGCCTCTATATTTGGGTGTGCCGTGATCTTCGGAATTTTGGCGTATTGCATTGCTTTGACGAGCCTGCTTTCTTGGCCCATAGATGGACCTAACTGGGCCATCCTCTTGATGTGAATCCTTATGCGGATCGCATATTGGTTTGTGTGCGGCGCCATTCGCCGCTCTCTTTTTGCCGTGAGGTCGCCCATCCGACCGGTGGCCTTCTTGCTTTTTAATTGTGGGGCTCTAAGGCCTCCTCGTCAATTCGGCAGTAGCTTTCTTTTCGGGTAGTTCTTTGTTCGCGATCGCCGTACTTGATTTATTCATGTGCTGAATACTTTGCTCCATCTAATCCTGAGTGCGTCTTCCGCTGTTTTGAGCTTCCGCTTCTGCTTTTTCAGGCTACGCGCAGTGGCGACGAGCCTTTTCTGGAGGTCATTTTGCTCCGATGGTTTGTCCGGTGTGAGATCGTCCGGACTGTTGTCTTTGCCGGGGACAGATTGTTTATCCAAGTTGTCTTGTTCAGACGATTGCTCGATAGCTTGTTCGATGTCCACCGGTTCGCCCTGCTCTATGGCTAGGTCTTTGTTGAGGCGGGACTTTGTTCGGCGTTTACTTTGCCGTTTTGACTGCTTTTCGAGGGATTTATCCTTCGTAGCGTCCCGTTGCTCCTCGTCTTCATTTGCTTTAGGTGTATCCACCATGTATACATCATGGGTGAGGTTGTCCAGATCCTATAGGTGCTGGTTCATTGTTGTCTCCTACATCGCCGTCCATACCGTCGATGTCTTCGGAGTCAAAATCGAGCACGTCGTGTAGGCTATCGACAGTGGCTACGAAGTGGGTGGTGGGTGGGCGTTGAATTTCTTCATCGTCCGTATCCCAACCTTCCTGACCGTGGTCCGACCAGGGCTTTCCGGATAAAGAGATAGACTTTAGTGAATTCAGGATGTCGCCAAAGGGCGAGTGCTGAAAGATGTCCGCGGCCATGAACTCCATAACGGGCGCCCAATCGGATTCGATTGGCAAGGGCGTGGAGGGTTCAGAGTCCGGAGAGGAGTCCGGCACCCTGGAGTCGAGGTCTTCACAAAGGACAGGGATAGAGTTCGGCTCGATCGCCGTAGAGATTAAAGCCCCCAAGGCGGTGTCCAACCACTCGTCCTCGATCGGGGAATCTGGCTACGGATTAAGGGTCGGAGCGGATTCAGGTGCGGCCTCCAGGGCACTGTTCGGCTGCAGAGCTAGATCATGCCCATCGAAACAGTGCGATGCACGCGGCTGCGGCCAATTCGTCAAGATCAAGTCTCCGCGGATATCGGCCGATAGTTCAAACTTCCAAATCTGACCGATGGCGAGGCGAAGTTTCGATCTGCTCCAGATGGCCAAGCTTAATTGGCCCGCATGCAAAGCCGCCGAATACGAAGATCTGTCCGGGAGAAAGGTCTCACCCGACGGCGCCGTTGTTGATGATCGAAGCGATCCATCGAGCCTATCGGTGACGGCTACGGAGGAACTCTCAATGAAAGCACCAATGTCGGTGTCAAAACCGCGGATCTCGGTAGGTGGTCCCGAAGCGTGCGTCTAGGCGGATGGTAACAGGAGACAAGGGACACGATGTTTTACCCAGGTTCGGGCCCTCTTGATGGAGGTAAAACCCACGCCCCGCTTTGATTAATATTGATGATGTATGTTACAAGCGTGATCTACCACGAGATCAAAGAGGCTAAACCCTAGAAGCTAGCCTATGGTATGATTGTTGTCCGTCCTACGGACTAAAACCCTCCGGTTTATATAGACACCGGATAGGGTTAGGGTTACACAGAGTCGGTTACAATGGTAGGAGATCTACATATCCACATCGCCAAGCTTGCCTTCCACGCCAAGGAAAGTCCCATCTGGACACGGGACGAAGTCTTCAATCTTGTATCTCCATAGTCTTGGCCGATGATGATAGTTCGGCTATCCGGACACCCCCTAGTCCGGAACTCCCTCAACTACGCAACCTTCTTCTTGTAGACGTTGTTGGGCCTCCAAGTGCAGAGGTTTGTAGGACAGTAGCAAAGGTCCCTCAAGTGGATGACCTAAGGTTTATCAATCCGTGGGAGGAGTAGGATGAAGATGGTCTCTCTCAAAGAACCCGCAACCAAATAACAAAGAATCTCTTGTGTCTCCAACACACCCAATACAATGGTAAATTGTATAGGTGCACTAGTTCAGCAAAGAGATGGTGATACAAGTGCAATATGGATGGTAGATATAGGTTTTTGTAATCTGAAATTATAAAAACAGCAAGGTAACAAGTGGTAAAAGTGAGCGTAAACGGTATTGCAATGCTAGGAAACAAGGCCTAGGTTTCATACTTTCACTAGTGCAAGTTCTCTCAACAATAATAACAAAATTGGATCATATAACTATCTCTCAACATGCAACAAAGAGTCACTCCAAAGTCACTAATAGTGGAAAACAAACGAAGAGATTATGGTAGGGTACGAAACCACCTCAAAGTTATTCTTTCCAATCAATCCATTCGGCTATTCCTATAAGTGTCACAAACAGCCCTAGAGTTCGTTTTAGAATAACACCTTAAAACACAAATCAACCAAAACCCTAATGTCACCTAGATACTCCAATGTCACCTCAAGTATCCGTGGGTATGATTATACTATATGCATCACACAATCTCAGATTCATCTATTCAACCAACACATAGAACCTCAAAGAGTGCCCCAAAGTTTCTACCGGAGAATCAAGATGAAAACTTGTGCCAACCCCTATGCATAGGTTCATGGGCGGAACCCACAAGTTGATCACCAAAACATACATCAAGTGAACCACGTGATATCCCATTGTCATCACAGATACGCACGGCAAGACATACATCAAGTGTTCTCAAATCATTAAAGACTCAATCCGATAAGATTACTTCAAAGGGAAAACTCAATCCATTACAAGAGAGTAGAGGGGGAGAAGCAATATAAGATCCAACTATAATAGCAAAGCTCGCGATACATCAAGATCGTACAAATCAAGAACACAGAGAGAGAGAGAGAGAGAGAGAGAGAGAGAGAGAGAGAGAGATCAAACACATAGCTACTGGTACATACCCTCAACCCCGAGGGTGAACTACTCCCTCCTCGTCATGGAGAGCGCTGGGATGATGAAGATGGCCACCGGTGAGGGATCCCCCCTCCGGCTGGGTGCCGGAACAGGGTCCCGATTGGTTTTTGGTGGCTACAGAGGCTTGCGGCGGTGGAACTCCCGATCTATTCCGTTCCCCGAAGTTTTTAGGGTATATGGATATATATATAGGAGGAAGAAGTACGTCAAGGGAGCCACGAGGGGCCCACAAGGGTGGAGGGTGCACCCTAGGGGGGTGGGCGCGCCCCCTACCTTGTGGCTCCCTCGTTTCTTTCCTGACGTGCACTCCAAGTCTATCAGATAGTTTTCCTTCCAAAAATAACTTCTCCAGAAGGTTTCATTCCGTTTCGACTCCGTTTGATATTCCTTTTCTTCGAAACACTGAAACAAGGGAAAAACAGGAACTGGCACTGGGCTCTTGGTCAATAGATTAGTCCCAAAAATAATATAAAAGTGTTTAATAAAGCCCATTAACATCCAAAACAGATAATATAATAGCATGGAACAATAAAAAATTATAGATACGCTGGAGACGTATCAACATCCCCAAGCTTAATTCCTGCTTGTCCTCGACTAGGTAAATGATAAAAACAGAATTTTTGATGTAGAATGCTACTTGGCATAATTTCAATGTAATTCTTCTTAATTGTGGTATGAATATTCAGATCCGAAAGTTTCAAGATAAAAGTTCAATATTGACATAAAAATAATAATACTTCAAGCATACTAACGAAGTAATCATGTCTTCTCAAAATAACTTGGCCAAAGAAAGCTATCCCTACAAAATCATATAGTCTGGCTATTCTATATCTTCATCACAAAATATTTAAATCATGCACAACCCCGATGACAAGCCAAGCAATTGTTTCATATTTTTGATGTTCTCAAAGTTTTTCAATCTTTACGCAAGACATGAGCGTGAGCCATGCACATAGCACTATAGGTGGACAAGAATGGTGGTTGTGGAGAAGACAAAAAGGAGAAGATAGTCTCACATCAACTAGGTGTATCAACGTGCTGTGGAGATGCCCATCAATAGATATCAATGTGAGTGAGTAGGGATTGCCATGCAATGGATGCACTAGAGCTATAAGTGTATGAAAGCTCAACAAAAGTAACTAAGTGGGTGTGCATTCAACTTGCTTACTTACGAAGACCTAGGGCATTTTGAGGAAGCCCATCATTGGAATATACAAGCCAAGTTTTATAATGTAAAATTCCCACTAGTATATGAAAGTGACAACATAGGAGACTCTCTATCATGAAGATCATGGTGCTACTTTGAAGCACAAGTGTGGTAAAAGGATAGTAACATTGTCCCTTCTCTCTTTTTCTCTCATTTTTTTATTTGGGCCTTTCCCACTTTTTTTATGGCCTCTTTTTTTATTTTTTTGTATTTTTCGTCCGGAGTCTCATCCCGACTTGTGGGGGAATCATAGTCTCTATCATCCTTTCCTCACTGGGACAATGCTCTAATAATGATGATCATCACACTTTTATTTACTTAGAACTCAAGAATTACAACTCGATACTTAGAACAAAATATGACTCTATATGAATGCCTCCGGTGGTGTACCGGGATGTGCAATGAATCAAGAGTGACATGTATGAAAGAATTATGAACGGTGGCTTTGCCGCAAATACGATGTCAACTACATGATCATGCAAAGCAATATGACAATGATGGAGCGTGTCATAATAAATGGAACGGTGGAAAGTTGCATGGCAATATATCTCGGAATGGCTATGGAAATGCCATGATAGGTAGGTATGGTGGCTGTTTTTAGGAAGGTTTGTGGTGGGTGTATGATACCGACGAAAAGTGCGCGGTATTAGAGAGGCTAGCAATGGTGGAAGGAAGAAAGTGTGTATAATCCATGGACTCAACATTAGTCATAAAGAACTCATATACTTATTGCAAAAATCCACAAGTTATCAAAGCAAAGTATTACGCGCATGCTCCTAGGGGGATAGATTGGTAGGAAAATACCATCGCTCGTCCCCGACCGCCACTCATAAGGAAGACAATCAATAAATAAATTATGCTCCGACTTCATCACATAAAGGTTCAACATACGTGCATGCTACGGGAATCACAAACTTTAACACAAGTATTTCTCAAATTCATAACTACTCAACTAGCATGACTCTAATATCACCATGTTTATATCTCAAAACAAGTATCAAGCATCAAACTTTTCTTAGTATTCAACACACTCATAAGAAAGTTTTTACTAATCTTGAATACCAAGCATATTAGGATTATTCAAGCAAATTACCATGCTATTTAAGACTCTCAAAATAATATAAGTGAAGCATGAGAGATCAAAAGTTTCTATAAAACAAATCCACCACCGTGCTCTAAAAGATATAAGTGAAGCAATAGAGCAAAAAACAAACTACTCCAAAAGATATGAGTGAAAATCAATGAGTAGTCGTATAATTATGCAACTATGTGAAGACTCTCCCATTTAATAATTTCAGATCTTGTTATTTTATTCAAACAGCAAGCAAAGCTAAATAAAACTACATTTCAAGGATAGCACAACTCATGTGAAGAAGCAAAAACTTAGGTTCAACCGATACTAACCGATAGTTGTTCAAGAGAAAAGGTGGGATGCCTACCGGGGCATCCCCAAGCTTATATGCTTGAGACTTCTTGAAATAATATCTTTGGGTGCCTTGGGCATCCCCAATCTTTAGCTTTTGTGTCTCCTTAATTCCTTTTATATCTCGGTTTCCTAAATCTCGAAAGCTTCATCCACACCAAACTCAACAACAACTCGTGAGATAAGTTAGTATAAACCAACGCAAAACCTTATCATCTTCTACTGTAAAAAATCACTAAAATTATTATTCAACATTTCATACTAAATGTCTCTGCATATTTAATGCTCCTATCCTCAAATAGAATCATTGAACAAGCAAACATATGCAAACATAACAGCAATCTGTCAAAATAGTACAGTCTGCAAAGAATGCAAGATTCAACATACTTCCCTAACTTAAAAAATTATGAAATAAAATTCCCACTGTAGTAAATTTATCAGAGCTTATTATTCAAAATGTTTCAACATTTTATCACATTCTGACTTTTCTAGGGAATTTTGGCAACAGCGGTAAACTTTCTGTTTTGAAACAGCAACATGTATACTTGCAAAATAAGCATGGTAAAGGCTATCCTTGACATTTTATTGAAAATAAAGATGCAAAACATTATTCTAAATAACAGCAAGCAAATACTAGCAAAATAAAATAACGCTCCAAGCAAAACACATATCACGTGGTGAATAAAAATATAGCTCCAAGTAAAGTTACCGATGAACGAAGACGAAAGAGGGGATGCCATCCGGGGCATCCCCAAGCTTAGACGCTTGGTTATCCTTGAATATTGCCTTGGGGTGCCTTGGGAATCCCCAAGCTTAGGATCTTTCCACTCCTTATTCCATAGTCCATCGAATCTTTACCCAAAACTTGAAAACTTCACAACACAAAACTTAACAGAAAACTCGTAAGCTCCGTTAGTATAAGAAAATAAATCACCACTTAGATACTGTTGTGAAATCCTTCTAAATTAATATTGGTGTTAAACATACTGTATTCAAACTTCTCTATGGTTTATAAACTATTTTACTAGCCATAGATTCATCAAAATAAGCAAACAACACATAGAAAACCGAATCTGTCAAAAACAGAACTGTCGGTAGTAATCTGTATTAAACATATACTTCTGGAACTCGAAAAATTCTAAAATAAATTGGTGGACCTGAGGAATTTGTCTAGTAATCATCTGCAAAAAGAATCAACTAAATATCACTCTCAAGTAAACAGTTTTAGCTAATCTCGTGAGCGCTAAAGTTCTGTTTTTTACAGCATGATCATAAAGACTTCACCCAAGTCTTCCCAAAGGTTCTACTTGGCACAAACACTAACTAAAACACAAAAACACATCTAAACAGAAGCTAGGTGGATTATTTATTCCTAAACAGGACCAAAAATCAAGAAACTAAAATAAAATTGGGTTGCCTCCCAACAAGCGCTATCGTTTAACGCCCCTAGCTAGGCATGATGATTTCAATGATGCTCACATGAAAGATAAGATTTGAAACTTAGAGAGAGCATCATGAAGAATATGAATAGCACATTTAAGTCTAACCCACTTCCTATGCATAGGGATTTTGTGAGCAAACAACTTATGGGAACAATAATCAACTAGCATAGGAAGGCAAAACAAGCATAACTTCAAAACTTTAAGCACATAGAGAGGAAACTTGATATTATTACAATTCCTACAAGCATATATTCCTCCCACATAATAATTTTCAGTAGCATCATGAATGAATTCAACAATATAACCAGCACCTAAAGCATTCTTTTCATAATCTACAAGCATAGAATTTTTATTACTCTCCACATAAGCAAATTTCTTCTCATGAATAGTAGTGGGAGCAAACTCAACAAAATAACTATCATATGATTGAAAATTAAGATGAAGATGACAAGTTTGGTTATCATTATTCTTTAAAGCATACCTGTCATCACAATAATCATCATAGATAGGAGGCATGTGAGGGAGTCCCGGATTAGGGGGTGTCCGGATAGCCGGACTACCATCATCGGCCGGACTATCATCATCAACCGGACTCCAAGACTATGAAGATACAAGATTGAAGACTTCGCCCCGTGTCCGGATGGGACTTTCCTTGGCGTGGAAGGCAAGCTTGGCGATATGGATATGTAGATCTCCTACTATTGTAACCGACTCTATGTAACCCTAGCCCTCTCCGGTGTCTATATAAACCGGATGGCTCTAGTCCGTAGGACAAAACAACAACCCTTACAATCATACCATAGGCTAGCTTCTAGGGTTTAGCCTCCTTGATCTCGTGGTAGATCCACTCTTGTAAACATCCACAATATCAATATCAATCGAGCAGGACGTAGGGTTTTACCTCCATCAAGAGGGCCCGAACCTGGGTAAAACATCGTGTCCCTTGTCTCCTGTTACCATCCGCCTAGGCGCACAGTTCGGGACCCTCTACCGAGATCCGCCGGTTTGACACCGACATTGGTGCTTTCATTGAGAGTTCCTCGTATGCGTCACCGATAGGCTTGATGGCCTCTTCAATCGACAACGACGCCGTCTGGGTGAGACTTTTCTCCCGGACAGATCTTCGTGATTCGCGGCGGCATCGCATGCGGGCCAACTCGCTTAGCCATCTGGAGTAGATCGAAGCTTCGCCCTGGCCGTCGGTCAGGTTTGAAGCCTAAACTTCACGGCCGATATCCGCGGGACTTGATCTTCGATGGATCTGAGCCACAGCCGAAGCGTGCAGCGCTGTCACGATGGGCATGACCTAACTCGCCGCGGACAGCACCTTGGAGTCGCTGCGAATCCGCTCCGACCCATAGTCCGGGGCGATCGCTCGGATCGAGGGCGGATGGTTGGACACCGCCTCGAGCTGCAACTTCTCTGGCGATGGAGCGAACACTTACCTTGTCCCGCATAAAGCTCATGACTCCGAGGTGCGGACTCTGCCGGACTCGAACCTCCTGCGCCCCGCCGGTCGAGTCCGATTGGGCGCTGATCATGGAATTCACCCTGCGGACATCTTTTAGCACTTTCGCCTTTCGGCGATATCGTAAATTCACTGAAGCATCTCTCGCTATCCGGAGAGCCTGGCGAACTTCGGCCGGGATGGTTAGAGAGCAGACGACGAAGAAATTCAGAGCCCACCCACCACCCACCCGCCGTAGCCACCGTCGGCGATTTAACCGACGTGCTCGACCACGACTCCGAAGACATCGACGGTATGGGCGGCGATGCGGAGACTACCAAGAACCAGTGCCTATAGAGGCAATTGGAAGACCACCTAGTCATACGACATATACATGGTGGACACCCCAAAAGATGGGAGCGGCGAAGAAGCAGCGGAGGCCGATTCCTTAAAGAAACAGCCCAAGCGCCGGCGTCGGTGGTGCGCTCTAAATCCCGCCACGGCAAGAATGGAGATTCGGCACAAGAGATAATAACACCCCGTAAAGTGCGAAGACAACCCCTCCAAGACGATCCAGCGCAGGAGGAGGCGAAGCAAGCCCTCACGAGAGGCGGCGATTTAAGAGGTCGAGGATGACAATTACTTACCTCCCTCCGGAGGCGAGGCAAGCCTCGATGACGCATTTAATTCGTCGTGCACGAGGATCCCGTCGAACAAGAGCGTTTGAGCGCGGGCTAATGGCCACGGCAAACAGCCTAAAGAAAAAGCAGCAACAGCTTCAAGCTGATCAAGACCTACTGGCCGACAGATGGACCGAGGTCCTCCCGGCCGAAGAGTATGAATGCCCCTCCAAAAGTTACCCAAAACGCAAGTTGCTCCCCCGACTAGAGGAGGAAGCGTACAAACCTGCATCACCAGTACTGTCACGGCAGACCGACCACCTCGTGGCCGCGACAGAGAGGCGTGCAAGCCCTCCACCAAAACCGTACCCCGGCATCGCTCAAAAAGCATGAAGCTACGGGGGAACGCGCCGGACTTGCGGGATATATTGGAGGACAAGGTAAGACAATCCAGATCTATCTATGGATCACGCATAAGCGCCCCAAGACCCACGAATACCGTCGCGCGGATACAACTACTCGGCCGGGCGAACACAGCAGACAACACTCTCTCGAGCTACGTCGCGATATTGCTCAATCTGAGGCGCCGACACCCACTATGCTTCACCGATGAAGTAATGGATCATCAAATCCTGAAGGGTTTAAACCCGTTAATATCGAATCCTACGATGGCACAACAGACCCAGCGGTTTGGATTGAGGATTATCTCCTCCATATACATATGGCCCATGGCGCAATCTTCACGCCATCAAATATCTCCCCTCAAGCTTAAAGGACCAGCTCGGCATTGGCTTAACAGCCTGCCCGCAGAGTCAATTGGATCTTTGGGAAGACACGGAAGCCGCCTTCCTCGACAACTTCGAGTGGCGCGTATGTAATGCGACCACCGCATGAGATGACCTAAGCCACATAATCCAGCAGCCCGACAGAATCGGCCGAGCAATTACGGACACGGTTCTTAACAAAGAAAAATCACATCATCGATTGTCCGGATGCAGAGGCACTCGCTGCCTTCAAACATAACATCCATGACGAGTGGCTGGCCTAGCACCTAGGACGGGAGAAGCGAAATCCATGGCAGCCCTCACATCACTCATGACCCGCTTACGTGTGGGAGAGGATAGCTGGCTAGCTCGCAGCAACAACCTCGGCAAAAATGCTGGCAGTCCGGATACCAAGGACCACAATGGCAGGTTGCGTCGAAACAAAAACAAACGCCGATTGGCGGCGGCAATGAGGATACGGCAGTCAGCGCGGATTCCGAGGCTCAAGCCCGGTCAGCGGAAGAAGCCATTCACAAGAACCACTCCGGGCCCGCCCAATTTGGACGGAATACTCGACCGCTCTGTCAAATACATGGAACCCCGAAAAGCCAGCTAACCACACCAACAGAGATTGTTGGGTATTCAAGCAAGCAGGCAAATTAATCGCCGAAAACAGTGACAAGGGCTACACAGCAATGACGAGGAAGAGACCCGGCCGCCCGAACAACAGAGGACAAAGGATTCCCCCTCAAGTTGGACGGTAAACATGATATCATAACGCACATTCCCAAGAGGGAGCGAGCGTGCACTAAGGGATGTATCTGCGATGGAGCGATCGCCCCAAAATTCAACCCATGGTCGTCTTGCCCGATCACTTTCGATCGAAGAGACCATCCGACCGATATCCGCCATGGCGGATTCGCGCATTGGTTTTAGACCAAATCGTCGATGGATTTCACCTCACGAGAGTCCCGATGGGCGGCGGCGATAGTCTGAACCTGCTTTATCGGGATACGGTCGCAAGATGGGCATAGACCCTTCAAGGATTAAACCTACAAAGACAACCTTCAAAGGCGTCATACCGGTGTCGAGGCCGGTTATGCAGGCTCGATTACTGGAAGTGGTCTTGGATCCCGGATAATTTCGAAGCGAGAGTTAATCTTGACATAGTCCCGTTCCACACCGGCTATCACGCTCTGCTCGGACGAACGCGTTCGCAAAATTCAACGCGGTGCCGCATTATGCATACCTTAAGCTTAAGATGCGAGCCTTCGTGCAGTCATCACGGTCAATGGAAACACGGGCGCTCCTCGAGCGGAGGAACATACAATGCTCTCGCGCGAAATCTGAGCAGCCTTTTATGGAAATTTCGAGTGCGGCCGTTAAACGACGGACACGGCCAAACAGCGCCGAGCAACATCAACCAAGACCACAGCACGTTCCGAGCAGCGTAGCAATATGGCCTCAACCCCAGCCCTCGCAAAATTGTAAGACAAACTCTCCGCGTACATAATTACATACGGAGATACCATGGGCATAGGGGAAAGGTACAACCACAACAGACACAGTGCGGTTCGACCACACCGGGGGCTCTCAAGTGTGTCGCTCTTTTTATCTTTATTTCTCTCTTTTTATACAGAACTCTGTCCGTGGCGAACCTGCCGAACTCATGATGCAACAGCCGGGGAAGAACAAAGGCGCGGCGAACACTCAGGTGGTCTCCATCACGAGCATTAAATTTGTTAAATACAACATTCGCGGCCTACCCCTGGAGGGAGGCGCCTTTAATCCGCCTAATCCCTTGCTTTCCGCACTATTTGTATCATTCCGCACTCATAGCATATCTTCTCGAATAAAATGCAGCACTTTTGCCCATAATTGCATTACCTTATATATATATATGTTCATTTACGACATGTTGCACCCGTACATTTTAGTGCGGCCGAATACACGAGGGCTTATGTTCTCCGCATTATGGTGTAATAAAGTCCGAACACTTTCACAAGTGCGGCACCCGAACTTATAGCATTACATGAATCGGCTCGAATCATGTCTTGGGTCAATAGTTGGGTTTTCCGGCTCCCATGTTTGGCACCTTACGTTCCGTTCTATCGGCTAAGGTAGCCTGGGAGAACCACTGCGATGCGCCCGGTTGAGCCGGGTTAACGCCTCGATGAGAAAGCTAAAACTGACTGTCATGATAAAGGCGACAGACTGGTCGCTGTTCGAGAGGTCCTTTCGGGTCCTTAAAGACCTACGCCGCTTCGAGCGAAGTTCCGGATAATGTCCGACGAAGGCGTGGATA
Source organism: Aegilops longissima (assembly GCA_021605205.1). Taxonomy (NCBI): domain Eukaryota; kingdom Viridiplantae; phylum Streptophyta; class Magnoliopsida; order Poales; family Poaceae; genus Aegilops; species Aegilops longissima. The sequence goes on along the minus strand of CM038682.1, from coordinate 100,845,250 downwards.
GCGCCCCTAATTTGGTCCTCCGAATACTAGGAGCTTCGCCAAATTTAAAATTATAGAATTTTATGGCTAAGTGAGAGTGTTCAAGCACTATAAGTCCGGTTGCCTTGTTCGTTGTGTTGAGCGCCTCCCTAGATGGACCCAAAAATGGGAACAAGAGTGCTCAAGTTTATCCCGAACACCCCAGCACTCGTGGCATGGGGGCTGAAGCAGACGACTTGCCATCTCTCAGATTTAATAAACGGCCGCACAGAAGGTAATATTTTAAATTAACAAGCGTTGCTTAGCGCATATGAACAAAGTTTTCAGCGCACAGGATAACACATTGCGAATTTACTCAAAAATTACATCCACAGGGCACTCATCCGCAATCTTGCGGGCACCCTTCAGATAGTCTTATAGTACATTTCGGCGACGATATTCCTTGCCCGCTGGTGGCGCGTCGATGATTAGCTTCTCCGCATCCAGCTTGCCCCAATGCACCTTTTGCGGGCAAGGGCCCGACGAGCACCTTCAATACAGGCGGAGCGCTTGATAACCTCCACCCAGGGGCACACATCCACCAACCGTCGCACGAGGCGAAGTAGCTCCCAGGCATGGCCTCTCCAGGCCACAGCCGGACTATGAGGCCCTTCATGGCCTGCTTTCGGCCACCTTGTGGAGCTCGACCAGCTGCTTCACTGGTCGCTAGGGGCACCGGATGGCGGCCTCGGCATCTTGAGACCGAAGACCTTCTCCGTTGAGATCCCTCCTCGGCTCGGTAGAATCTGGCTGACATCGAGACACGCTGCGAGGCAGATCTGCAACGCCTGGAGAGCTCGAATTCGGGTAAGTAACACGTAATTTACATTCACATGCTTGCTTTGCATGAAAAATTCCTTACCCGCCGCTATCTTCCTCACCAACTCAATCTCTGAAGGGACTTATGGGCATCGACCTTGGTAGTTTTGGCACTTTCGAGGCGAGGCAAGCTCGGACTCTCGAGTCTTTGAGTCACGCTCCAAACTCTCATGCTTTTCCATGAGAGCACGGAGCTCTTCTGAACCACCGCCACCCGCCTCCTGCTTCTCTCGCTCTGCCCGTTCCGTGGCGCATTGCGTTCGACGCGGACACGGCATCCTTCGTGGTCGCCACCTCGTTAAGTGGCCCTGCAGTACCCATGTTATCCTTGTTATTTTTGTTGCAACCTAAATCCTTTTCTGAAGGTACAAGTTCAAAGTGGTGTTACTCACCTTCTTTGTCTGGAGCTGCTTCTGGCGCGGCCGAGCTCTTGCTCGGACCGCTCGACTCTGCTTCAAAGCACCGACCTCCACGATCGGTCTGGCAGAGGTCAACAACGCAACTCCGCAACCCATATTGACATAATTTTTAGCAACCCTGCGTATATCTTCTTTTTTGTTTCAGATCCTCGGTCGGCTTTTCTTCCGAACACCGAACCGAGCATCACGGGCTACTGTCTATGCGGTATTACATTGCATATTTTAACTTCTTACCTCAAAGCACGATAGAAGGCTCTGCGAGCTTCGGTCAGCCCGCTCTTAGCAAGCTGCACCTTGAATCACCGCACTCATAATAGTGCGGTGTTCTTCCTCGATGGAAGCTCTGCAGCGCCCCAACAAATTGCCCGGCGCCTCGGTTGGGCGGAAGCCGCCCGGCGTCCGGTCTTGCCCTTCATTGAAGGGCGCGCGGCGGACCCGGAACCACTGCGGGTTACGATATGGAGTCGGCACAAAGTCCGGAGGGCGCCTTGTGGCACCTCCGGGCCTCCCCGATGGGTCCTTCTTGGGATCCCACCTCGGCGTCCTCAATGTTGCGAGGGTGGAGGCGGTCGGGATGGAGTCTACATCCGGCCAGACCAACGACCCGCTTCGATGAAGCGGGAGATTATCAGCGGACCGGACTACAGGCAGCATGCGGCATCGAGAATGACACTATGTGACGCAGAAAAGAAATTATAAATCATTCAGGAATCCGGATACTTACGATCTCGCCGGAGGCTGGCCTTGAAGGCCATTCTTCCTCGCCAGCGTTGATGTTGGCGGAGCTGTCGAGGAATAGTCCTTCCCTCTTGGACCCTTGGCCTCCCTGTTGGGGAAGCCTTCCTCTTCCTCTCTCCCTCCTGCAGGGAGAGAGTCCTCTTCTCCTCCTCGTTTTTGGGAGGAGTCCGCCCGAGTCGTCGGACACCTGAAAGCAGGAACTCTTTCGAGCACCGTGGCCTCCTTCTTGGCCTTCTTCTCCGGCACCACGTGCGGTGCGGAACCAGCAGCCTCGCTAGCAGGCGTCTCTTGGATTTTACGGCATAGGGCAGGCAGATAATCTGCTCCGCCTTCCTCATCCAGTCTGTCAAAGGAAAAGGGAAATTAAAACCGCATAGAGTCAAACTATGAAAAGCAAGTGTCCCGTAAAGGGTAGAATCACTTACCTCGTCGGCAGCGCTGCGGCGAAATCCGCGATCTTGATCGCGGATGCGAAACCGGCGCCCTTGAAGAGCACCCTCGAGCGTCTTCGTGCGTCGTGTCGAAGAGCCCGCTCAGCGCTGGTGCTGTTCGGATTGAACTCCACAGATTGAATGCCGCTCTTGGCATGGGAGAATCCGCGGACGAGCATGACTTGGACCACGTTAACCAGCTGAGCTTCTTCACCGGCTTACGGATCACGGGCTTGGAGTCCCGTCGGCTCATCCGAACTACCCCATAGCAAGCCCTTCTCTTTCCAAGAGGTGAGCTGCGTGGGGATACCAGATCTGAACTTCGGGGCTGCCGCCCATGTAGGGTCCGCGGCTCGGTGATATAGAACCACCCGATTGCCACCCCTTGGACGGATTCCACGAAGGCCCCTTGAACCAAAGGGCGTTGGGCATCTTGCCCAACATGGCGCCTCCGCACTCCTCTTGAGTGCCCTTCACTACCTTGCTTGACATTGAAGGTCTTGAGCCTAAGCGAAGTGGGGCTGGATGCAGAGGAAGGCCTGCACACCGACGATAAACGCCGAGATGTTGAGGATGAAGTTGGCGCGGATCATGGAAATCAGGCCGTAGTAGAACATGAGCCCCCGGACAAAGGGGTGAAGTGGAAAGCCCGATCCATGCGGAGGAAGTGGGGAAGGAAAGCGACCCTCTCATGGGGCACAGGGGTGGGGATGAGCTGCCCTCGTCGGGCAGCGGTCGTGATGTCGCGGAGAGGTATCCGCGCCACGCAGTTTGGCGATGTGCTCCTCCTTAGCGGTGGAGGCCAACCATTTACCTCCGCTCGGACATGGTCGGAGAAGGTTGAGAGCGAGATCGCGAACTTGGCGCTGGAGCTCGAAAGTCTTGCGGAGATGGATAAGCAAAGGAGGAAGAAGGCGTGGGTGAGAAGGTGAATCCTTATCCCTTATATGGTAGGCGAAGTCTCGCGTCCCCCACCGGCCTGGTAAAACTCGCTTATCTCCCAAGCGTCACCATCAATGGCGCGGTTGGGTTACCCCGTCCGTATTAATTAGAATCCCGGATTAAGGGAAACACGATCTCTGCTTCGACAAGGCGTGCCAAGGAAACCGCCGCTAAATCGCTGAGGTGGTAGAGTAAAAACGATTTAAATAATGGCTTGGTAGTGGCGTGACGTCATGCCGCACAAAAGCGTCGGCAGATTGAACTTGTGTATATATTATTCTCTCTACGGTGGAATGTGGAATTTATTTTGCGAACCGGACACTATCTGGTGTTCACAATCTTCTATCATTGGAGGAGGAACCCGCCTTGCAATGCCAAGCAATATCTGCGCGGACTTATCGTCATTGAAGCCTGGTTCAGGGGCTCTTGAGGAGTCCCAGATTAGGGGTTGTCCGGATAGCGGACTACCATCATCGGCGGACTATCATCATCAACGGACTCCAAGACTATGAAGATACAAGATTGAAGACTTCGCCCGTGTCCGGATGGGACTTTCCTTGGCGGAAGGCAAGCTTGGCGTCTGGATTGTAGATCTCCTACCATTGTAACCGACTCTATGTAACCCTAGCCCTCTCCGATGTCTATATAAACCGGATGGCTCTAGTCCGTAGGACAGAACAACAACCCTTACAATCATACCATAGGCTAGCTTCTAGGGTTTAGCCTCCTTGATCTCGTGGTAGATCCACTCTTGTAAACATCCACAATATCAATATCAATCGAGCAGGACGTAGAGTTTTAACTCCATCAAGAGGGCCCGAACCTGGGTAAAACATCGTGTCCCTTGTCTCCTGTTACCATCTGCCTAGACGCACAGTTCGGGACCCCCTCCCCGAGATCCGCCGGTTTTGACACCGACAGCATGCTTTCATCATAGTAAATTTGCTCATCAAAGCTTGGGGGACAAAAAAAATCATCTTCATCAAACGACTAGTGCAAAACCGGCCTTTAGTGCCAGTTCGTGACGGCCTTTAGTGCCGGTTCGCCAACCGGCACTAAAGAGTGGGGATTAAAGGCCCCCCCCTTTAGTACGGTTTCGTCACGAACCGGTGCTAAAGTGCAAACACGTGTACGAGCCAGGCCCGTGTCTTGCGTGGGTCTTTGTACCGGTTGGTAACACCAACCGGTACTAAATGTTTGGGTGTTTTTTAATTTTGCTTTAATTTTGTGTTTTCAATTTGGCTTTATTTTCCATTTAATTCTTTTTGTTTGCTGGTATTTCACGATACTACAAATTGTACACGTTATGCATATATATAAATAGATTTTCTCGTCGTAGAACGCATATATATATATATATATATATATATATATATATATATATATATATATATATATTTATATATAATATATCATCGAATGTCTCACAGCCAACACCATTAACTATTCACACATACACATGTATATACATATACAATTTCTCCTACATGTTGCCTTGGTGCCTTGGAGCATGCACGATGACAAGTGGTTCATGGGGGCGTGGCGGGTAATAGTATTCTCCTTTGGGATCTATGACCTGGTCGAGCAAAAATCCGACGACTATTTCCTCTTGAAGTGCTAGTATGCGCTCCTCGGGTAGGAGCTTATCCCGCACCTCTCTGAACTGTTAAGAAGGAGATCAATATGCATGTGTATTAGTTGTGTTACAAGATATCGATAATGGTGTGAATAGAGTTCTGACAACGTACCCATTCCTGTCTTTGAGAATGCACACAGATCATTCCCCGGCGCCTGCTTCAGGGCCTTTACGAGAATGGAATTGAATCAGATAATGATTAATCAAGCATGCTAATTAATTAATGGTATTGAAACAAGAATTAAAGAGATGGCTAGCTAGCTAGTACTACTTAATTACTTACCCTTGGTCGATGCCAAAACAACTTTTTTGGCCAATTGCCTGGAGTCACCTTGATGAACTTTGCCCAAGCCCTGCCCGCTGGCAAAGAAAATCAATAAAGGGGTTATTAAATAGTTCATATCAAGAAATGACAAACTAATAATAGGCCGAGATATAGTTAATAATGATTGAAATTACTTTTTGACTATCCCATTCATGATGCTTTGTCTTATTTAAGTAGCGAGTCGAGTACTTCGACTGTTGCTTTGTCAACTTTAATGACTAACATGATCCAGTGGAAACTGCATGCGCACACGTTTGCATGTCTTAATTAAGCAGGCATGTGCATAAAATTAATCAACTATATATCGTAAACCGTATACACTTAGTTATTAACATCTAGCTAGCTAGTAAGCAAAAATAGAATTTGTATTAACTCACGTGAAGTTGTAAGGAAGTAGTATATCTTTCTGATTTGGCGCTCATAATCCGAGTCAACATGCTTGGGAGCTGGTTCTCTAGCCATTTTAATGAAGTGGTCAATTACTTTCTCAGGCACTTTCTCCTTTGGCGGCGATGCTGGTTTTGGTCCAAAATGTGCGTCCACTTGGGCCTGCACTATGGCTGCGTTTTGTTCCTTAGTCATGTCGTAAGGCCTCTGAGGAAGAGGAGCGAGGCTTGGACCATATTTACATCGCTTGTCTCCACCTGTACTTCCTGAACTACCTTGACTCGTACCGCTACGCACCATAGCTGCGACATGTCTCTTCTGTGATTGCTGAGACGGCGGAGACGGCTGACGTGGCTGAGTTGGACCAGGAGAAGTGGCCTGACGATGTGCCGGACTTGAAACAGGAGGTGTGGCCTGACACGGTGCCGGACTTGAAACCGGAGAAGTGGCATGACGCTGTGCCGGACTTGAAACCGGAGGAGTCAGCTCACGCGTTCGGGGACTTGGAGGAGGTGGCGGACTTCAAGGAGGAGTCGGCTCACGCGTTCGTGGACTTGGAGGAGCGGGAGTCTGCTGACTCGGTGGCGGAGTCGGCAGACGACGCGGTGTCGGTGGACTTCGAAAGATGATGCAATCCTTTCTCCATAGGATGATATGATGTATGGCCTCTCCCAGTGTGCGCTCGTCTTCACCTCTAGGAAAGTCAAGCTGTAGCCCCGAATATGGGTCCACCACTTCATCAACCATGACACGAGCATAGCCCTCTTGAATCGGGATGCAATGGAAGGTTGCTTCAGGGGTAACTGGAAAAGCAATGCCGTCCGCCACCTTCATGGATATGTTCTTCATTTTGGAGTGTAGCTCACAGTTAGTATTCTCTATGATGTCATCCACAGGGTATGTATCCAGCAGTGTGTCGCCCGGGGCAGAACCAACGCTGCTTCTCGGCATGGATGGGATGGTGCTATCCAATGCTGGACGATCATCCGCTTGTTGCTGCCGCTGCTGAGACCCCCTTTCCTGGCTAAGTGAGTCGATCTGATGCTGCTGTTGCTGGAATTTGAGTGCTAGGTCCGCGTGCCTTGCTTCTAGGCCATGAAGGCGTTCTGCGTCCTGCTTCCTCTGCTCCTCCTCCAGCTTCCTTTTCTTCTCCTCCTCCATCTTCCTTCTTGCACGGGTCCTGTAGTCCTTGTTCCATTATGAAAAGCCCTCATACCAGGGAATAACGCCCTTGCCTCGTGTTCTTCCCGGGTGTTCAGGATTTCCCAGGGCGCGCGTAAGCTTGTCGTTCTCTCTGTTGGGCGTGAACACCCCCTTTCAAGCTTCTTCTATCGCATCAATTATTTTTTGTTCGGCTCCTTTTAGACTTGCCTTCCATGAAAACCGCTGTCTTGGTCCAACGCCCCATGCGCATAGAACCAAGTTACGCACAGGGGGCCAGTTCTAGTAACGGTGTGACCCTGCATCCTCCATCTCTTGCTCAGACTTATCCCACTTAGGCAATCCCACAGCGTAGCCACCGGACCCAGCCTATGGAACTGCGTCTTTTTTGCGGCATTTGCCTTGTTTTTCATCGACCGTTCCTTAGCTAATTCTGAATCCTTGAAGGTCACGAAATCGTCCCAGTGCTCTCTTTGCTTCTTCAGTGTTCCCGTGAATTCTGAAGTCTTCCTTTCATTAGCGAGGTAGTTGGCCCATACAGTTTTCTTGTGGGTGTTGAATGCAACTGCCATCTTCTTAAGAGCAGCGCCCTTGACTTTCTCCACATCTGCTTCAAAGTGAAATGATCTGGTAGGGTGAAATGTTCCATCGAGAGATTTCAAAGGACTTTTTGGCTCTGTCGTCGACCCAAGTAACACCGGACGTTTAGTCTTTGGCTCTTTCCATTCTTGAATGGAGATCGGGAGTTGTCCTTCACAAGAACTCCCACAGACGAGTCCACTTGTTACGCAATGTTCTTAGGCGTGAGGGGTTCACCACTAGGTTTGATGGATTCGATGTTGTACTTTACACCATCCTTCAACAATCTGCCTAGGCCTCGCTTTGTCCTGCTGTCTGTAGAAGCAGATTTGCTCGATCTAGAGGGCTGAAAGAAGAATTATCGATTCATTAATATATCTTCAATAAAAAAACATGTGATGATCACCATGATGCCTGCTTATATAAATATACCTCGCTGGTAGTCTTTGTTATTTGAAGATCAACATTATGCGTGTCATCACAAACATTATACGTGTCATCATAATCATAATCATAGTTCATGACTTCATCAGATCGGTCGTCGAGATCGAATATCTTTTCATCACCCTCTCCAGTATTGTTCAGATATTGGGAGCCATCATCTGCTTCATTCAGATCATCTAGCCTGTGAGGGCTGCGTATGATGTCGAACAATTCCTCTTCTCTCTCTCTGCCGGTATTGTCCGCCATAGCTTTTACTTAACTAATACAGAAGAAATATAAAACAATTTAATTAGTATTCAAATCACAATGCATGGATGCAATCAATAAGGAAAAACTGAATCTCGAATACATCGTCTTAATATATATAATCTCGAATACATCATCGTCTTAATATATATAATCTCGAATACATCGTCTCAAATATTATATATCGAATACATCACTGGCTAGGTACCTAATAAAGATCGAGTACTACAGAAGAATCTAGGGCACCACTCGCGGTTCCTAGGGCGCGGGCGGTGCACACCCAAAGAGAAGGAACCATCATAGGATCATATCTCCGGTCATCTGCCCAAAGAACCCGACAAGTAGTAGAGAACCTGACGTCGTCCATAGCAGCCATGTAGCGATGGACGTGCTCAGCTTCCTCCATGACACGGCGACGCACCACCTCCGGCGGGCCGGCTGCCTCTGCACGAATGTGGCCCATGAACGCCACCAAAGAAGATCAGGGTCGACGACGGGACCCGAGGTCGGGTTCCTCACCAAGCTGGCGCCCTCGAGTAGCACCTCCGGTGCCAGCCGTGAGCCAGTCCGGACATGGGTGCTCTAAAGCAGGGCGTCGTCGCGAAAGGGTCGACAGCGAGGATCGGGCGGGCATATCATCGAGAACAAATACTATATGCCATAAAAAGTAACATTTTTAAATGATTTGACTGTGATAACTAAAATCTCTCTCTCTCTCTCTCTCTCTCTCTCTCTATATATATATATATATATATATATATATATATATATATATATATATATATATATATATATATATATATATATATATATATATACAAATTCTAACAATTTGACATTAATCTAATTCATCCAACTAAAACTAATTATAAAATTTAACAAATACTATAGGCCATAAAAACTATTTATATAACTAAAAACAAAAAAATGCTAACATTTCTATAAATATTTCTATAACTAAAAACAGAAAACATTTATAACATTTCTATATAACTAACAATTCTAATGTTTATATAACTAAAAACAGAAAAATTGCTAACATTTCTATAAATATTTCTATAACTAAAAACAAAAAACATTAATAACATATCTATGTAACAAACAATTCTTATATTTATATTACTAAAAACAAAAAAATCTAACTTTTCTATAAATATTTCTATAACTAAAAACAGAAAACATTTATAACATTTCTATATAACTAACAGTTCTAATATTTATGTTACTAAAAAACAGAAAAATTGCTAACATTTCTATAAAAAATGGCGCGCGTGTGTGTGTGTAGTGTGTGTGTGTGTAGTGTGTGTGTGTGTGTGTGTGTGTGTGTGTGTGTGTGTGTGTGTAGTGTGTGTGTGTGGACAACATAGACATTGCGGCCGGGGCGAGTTCACGGCGGCGGCAACGAACGGCGGACGACGGGCGAAGCGGCTGACGACGGGCGACGGGACGGGCGGCGGCGGCGAAGGGCGACAACAATGGGCGGGCGGCGAAGCGGGCGCGGGGACGATGGGGACGAGGGACGGAGAGCGGCGAAGCGGCGGCGTCGGCGAAGCGGCGACGAGGCGGGAACGGCGGTCGTCGGCGGCGCGGGCGGTGGCGGCGTCGACGGGACGGCGTCGATCGGGGCAGCAGGCGCTGACGAGAGGGGAAAGCAGAGGAAAGTGAAATTTTTCAAGTGTCGTATATATAGGTTGGACCTTTAGTACGGTTGGTGGCACCAACGGTACTAAAGGTCTGTTTTTTGATCGAAGCGGTGGGAAGCACCCACCCTTTAGTACCGGTCGTGGCACCAACGGTACTAAAGACCCACCTTTAGTACCGGTTGGTGCCACGACCGGTACTAAAAGGGGTGTGCGCCTTGATGTGGTGCTTGACAAGTTTAGTCCCACCTCGCTAGCAGAGGGGCTACCGCACTAGTTTATAAGCCCCAGTGCGGTAGCTCTCTCGAGCTCCTCTCCTAAGCAGGCCTACTGGGCCTACCTGTTCTCTTCTACCTAGTGGGCCTACTAGGCCTTTGCGGGCCTGCATCCTGGCCCAACAAAAGGTTGGGTTCCTAGTCGTATGCAGGCCGCTATGGCCCAGTAGGCACGCTTTTTTATTTTCTTAATTTTTTTCGCTTTATTTATTTTGTTTTATTTATTTTTGAGTTGTTTTTTTGCTGTATTTAGAGTTTATTTGTGAATATTTTTGCTTTAGGTACAAAAATTTACAAACTTTCTGTTAGTGCCGGTAGTTTTCAAATTTGAATAGTTTGAATTTTGAATTATTTGAAATTTGTGTGAATCACTAGTTTGTGAATAACTTAACTTTGAAAAAAGATTTTTCAGTGATTCTTTATGGTAATGCTTAGGTTATTTAAAAAATGAAATGCCTTTGTAACAGTTGAGTTTTCGTTGGAAACCCTGATACTTCGAAAGAGATTGTCCATTTTGTACACGAAGTGCATCCAGTTTTTGCCGTAACCCTCTCTACTTTTGTTTGCACATAAAATTTCTTTGCGTTTCAAATGCCAAAACATATAACTACCCTAACTATTACAGAGATTCCCTCCTAGGTGTGAAACACAGAAGAAAGTGATGATAGTGAAGCCGATCACATCCCATATCTTTGGGTGTGAAACTTTTTCTTCGCGTGTGTCCCTTTGCGCCGTAGCCATGGAAAATCTTCATCATTTAACTGGATGCTCGGTTCAATATTCACTGTGAATGGAGGAATTTCATCAAACTTTTCATAATCTTCTGACATGTCTGTCTTGTCATCCACTCCCACGATGTTTCTTTTTCCTGAAAGAACTATGTGGCGCTTTGGCTCTTCGTATGATCAATTCGCTTCCTTATCTTTTCTTTTTCTCGGACTGGTAGACATGTCTTTCACATAAAAAACCTGCGCCACATCATTGGCTAGGATGAATGGTGCGTCTGCATATGCAAGATTGTTGAGATCCACTGTTGTCATTCCGTACTGCGGGTCTTCTGTTATCCCGCCTCGTGTCATATTGACCCATTTGCACCGAAACAACGGGACCTTCAAATCACCTCCATAGTTAAGTTCCCATATGTCCACTATGTAACCATAATATGTTTCCTTTCCGTGTTGGTTGTTGCATCAGCGGACACCACTGTTTTGGTTGGTGCTCTTCTTATCTTGGGCGATCGTGTAAAATGTATTCCCATTTATCTGGTACCCTTTGAAAGTCATTATATTCGAAGATGGTAACTGGGACAGCGAGTACATGTCATCTTGAATATCTCCATCATGTATGGCACGTTTCTGCAACCAACCGGCGAAAGTCCTTGTTTGTTCACGTGTAATCCAATCGTCAGACTTCTCCGGGTGTTTGGAGTGTAGAAAATTCTTGTGTTCCTCCATGTACGGAGCCACCAAGGCGGAATTCTGTAGAACTATGCAGTGTGCTTCAGTGAGAGAATGCCCGTCCATACATATTATTTGATCCCCTCCTAGCGTGCCTTTTCCATCCAGTCTGCCCTTATGCCGTGATTCAGGAACACCAATCGACTTAAGGTCAGGAATAAAGTCAATACAAAACTCAATGACCTCCTCATTTTCATGGCCCTTCGAGATGCTTCCTTCTGGCCTAGCATGGTTATGAACATATTTCTTCAAGACTCCCATGAACCTGTCAAAGGGGAACATATTGTGTAGAAATACAGGACCCAAAACATTAATCTCTTTGCAAAGGTGAACTAGGACGTGCGTCATGATGTTGAAGAAAGATGGTGGGAACACCAACTCGAAACTGACAAGACATTGCACCAAATCATTCTGTAACCTTGGTATGATTTCTAGATCGATTACCTTCTGAGAGATTGCATTGAGGAATGCACATAGCTTCACAATGGCTAATCAAGCGTTTTCGGTAGAAGCCCCTCAATGCAACGGAAGGAGTTGCGTCATAATCACGTGGCAGTCATGAGACTTTAGGTTACGGAAATTTTCTCTGCCATATTTATTATTCCTTTATATTGACGAGAAGCCGACGGTACCTTCATCTGAGCAGGCATTGAAGAAGATTTCCTTCTCTTCTTTGGTAAGGCGTAGCTAGCGACCACGATGTATGCCGTTTTTCCGTGCATCGTTGCTGGTCCTCCGTGCCTCTGGTGTATCTTTTGTCTTCCCATACACGCCCAAAAAGCCAAGCAGGGTCACGCAAAGATTCTTAAATCACGTGCATCACGTCGATTGCGGAGCGGACCTCTAGGTCTTTCCAGTATGGCAGGTAACAAAATATAGATTTCTTCTTCCACATGGGTGCGCGTCCGCCCGCGTCCTTCGGAACAGGTTGTCCGCCAGGATCCTTTCCAAAGATTACCTTCAAATCCTTGACCATATCATGTACATCAGCACCAGTACGGTGGCGAGGCTTCATCCGGTGATCTGCCTCACCTTTGAAATGCTTGCCTTTCTTTCTTACGGGATGCCTTGTCAGAAGAAATCGACATGTCCCAGGTACACATTCTTCCTACAACTATCCAAATATATACTGTCGGTATCATCCAAACAGTGCGTGCATCCGCGGTATCCTTTGTTTGTCATCACGAAAGGTTCTTGAGAGCAGGCCAATCATTGATGGTCACGAACAGCAATGCCTTTAGGTCAAATTCTTCCTGTCTGTGCTCATCCCACGCACGTACACCTGTTCCATTCCACAGCTGTAATAGTTCTTCAACTAATGGCCTTAGGTACACATCAATGTCGTTGCCGGGCTGCTTAGGGCCTTGGATGAGCACTGGCATCATAATGAACTTCCGCTTCATGCACAACCAAGGAGGAATGTTATACAAACATAGAGTCACATGCCACGTGCTATGGTTGCTGCTCTGCTCCCCAAAAGGATTAATGCCATCTGCGCTTAGACCAAACCATACGTTCCTTGGGTCACTGCAAACTCCTCCCATACTTTCTCTCGATTTTTCTCCACTGCGAACCGTCGTGGTACTCTCAACTTTCCTTCTTTCTTTCGGTCTTCTGCGTGCCACCGCATCGCCTTCGCATGCTCTTCGTTTTGGAACAAACGTTTCAACCGTGGTATTATAGGAGCATACTACATCACCTTGGCAGGAATCTTCTTCCTGGGGCGCTCGCCCTCGACATCACCAGGGTCATCGCGGCTGATCTTATAATGCAATGCACCGCATACCGAGCAAGCGTTCAAATCCTCGTACTCACCGCGGTAGAGGATGCAGTCATTAGGGAATGCATGTATCTTCTGCACCTCTAACCCTAGAGGGCAGACATCCTTCTTTGCTTCATGCGTACTCTCGGGCAATTCGTTGTCCTTTGGAAGCATATTCTTTATCATTACCAGCAGCTTTCCAAATCCCTTGTCAGATACACCATTCTCTGCCTTCCATTGCAGCAATTCAAGTGTGGTGCCCAACTTTTTTTTGTCAGCTTCGCAATTCGGGTACAACAATTTCTTGTGATCCTCTAACATGCGCTGCAACTTCGTCCTCTCCAGATCACTTGTGCAGTTTCTCTTTGCATTGGAAATGGCCCGACCTAGATCATCAGCGGGCTCATCAGATGCCTCTTCTTCAGCTTCTTCCCGCATTGCCGTCTCAGCTTCTTCCCCCATTGTTGTATCATCGTATTCAGGGAACCATGGCCAGGATAGCCGTTGTCGTCCTCTTCTTCTTCACTGTCTTCCATCATAATCCCTCTTTCTCCTTGCTTGGTCCAAACATTATAGTGGGGCATGAAACCGGACCCAAATAGGTGGACGTGAATGGTTCTTGACATAGAGTAATTGTGACCATTCTTACAGCCAGCACATGGACAAGGCATAAAACCATCCGCCGCTTGTTTTCCTCGGTGACAAGCGAAAAGTATGCACGCCATTAATGAACTCGGAGAGCATCGGTCATCATACATCCATTGTCGGCTCATCTTTATTACACAACACCGAATAGACCAAATTAATACAAGTTCATACATAAAGTTCATACATAAAGTTCATATACAGCACTTAATTAAATGCAACATACAAATAACTCTCTAGCTAAAGAATTTAAATGCAACAACAAATGCGATAAAGATCGCAACTAAGGTAACAATCGATCCAACATCATAATGATACCAAGCCACACTATCAATGGCATATTTTCTAATCTTTCTAATCTTCAACCTCATTTTCTCCATCTAGATCTTGTGATCATCGACGACATCGGCAACATGCAACTCCAATTCCATCTTCTCCCCCTCAATTCTTTTCAATTTTTCTTTCAAATACTCGTTTTCTCTTTCAACTAAATTTAATCTCTCGACAATAGAGTCGGTTGGAATTTCCGGTTCACATACCTCCTAGATAAAAATATCTACGTCAACTTGATGGGCATAATTTATCACAAACACAAAATGCAACAACTAGTTTTAAAAGAGAATATACCACATCTGAATCATAACAAGGACGAGGGCCGACGGGGACGGATATCAAAACCGTGGCGCTATGTATAACAAACAACGTACGAGTAAGATAATTATACGAGTAACTATATATCCAAATCACGCAAACATCAATTTGGTAATGTAAAACATTCATGAACAAGAGCCTCACCACAAGGTGGTGCGGCTGACATGTGAGGGCAGTCTTGAGCGATCGGCGGTGGTTCTGACAGAGATTTAGAAGGCAATAAGTAAACCACACCTACATATGCAAACTAAGTGTTATTTTTGACCTCAAATTGCATATAGATCAAATACTAGCACATATAATTCCTTCCAAATTACTAAACTCACAAATTAATCACTATACAAAGCATTGCAAGAGCTAATCTAGCAATGAGAGATGAATGGACAAAGTTGCTAACCTTTGTGATCATTTGAATGGATGGGGGCCTTCAAATCTTGACAAATTTTGGGCACAATTTGTGCTGAGCTCAAGGAAGAGAGGGGAAGAACAGAGGAGGAGAGGGGAAAGGGGAAGAACAGAGCGAGCTCGGGTGGACGAAGGGTTTATGTATGTTGACCTTTAGTACCGGTTTGTGCCACGAACCGGTACTAAAGGTGCTGGATGGGCCCGAGACTGACAACACCCTGCCACCACTCTCTTTAGTACCGGTTCGTGGCACGAACCGGTGCTAAAGGTTCGCCACGAACCGGTACTAATGAGAGCGGCCGGCTAGCCGTTGGAACCGGCACTAATGGACACATTAGTGCCGGCTCGAAATCAAACCGGCACTAATGTGTCTCCGATTTGCCCCTTTTTCTACTAGTGAACATAGCTTCCCCAAGCTTGTGGCTTTGCATATCATTAGCATCATGGACATTCGAGGAATTCATACTAACAACTTTGCAATCATGCTCATCATTCAAAGATTTAGTGCCAAACATTTTAATGCATTCTTCTTCTAACACTTTGGCACAATTTTCATTTCCATCATACTCACGAAAAATATTAAAAAGATGAAGCGTATGAGGCAAACTCAATTCCATTTTTTGTAGTTTTCTTTTATAGACTAAACTAGTGATAAAACAAGAAACAAAAAGGTTCGATTGCAAGATCTAAATATATACCTTCAAGCACTCACCTCCCCGGCAACGACGCCAGAAACTGCTTTATGTCTATTACGCAACCTTCTTCTTGTAGACGTTGTTGGGCCTCCAAGTGCAGAGGTTTGTAGGACAGTAGCAAATTTCCCTCAAGTGGATGACCTAAGGTTTATCAATCCGTGGGAGGCGTAGGATGAAGATGGTCTCTCTCAAACAACCCTGCAACAAAATAACAAAGAGTCTCTTGTGTCCCCAACACACCCAATACAATGGTAAATTGTATAGGTGCACTAGTTCGGCGAAGAGATGGTGATACAAGTGCAATATGGATGGTAGATATAGGTTTTTGTAATCTGAAAATATAAAAACAGCAAGGTAACAAGTGGTAAAAGTGAGCATAAACGGTATTGCAATGCTAGGAAACAAGGCCCAGGGTTCATACTTTCACTAGTGCAAGTTCTCTCAACAATAATAACATAATTGGATCATATAAGTATCCCTCAACGTTCAACAAAGAGTCACTCCAAAGTCACCAATAGTGGAGAACAAACGAAGAGATTATGGTAGGGTACGAAACCACCTCAAAGTTATTCTTTCCAATCGATCCGTTGGGCTATTCCTATAAGTGCCACAAACAACCCTAGAGTTCGTACTAGAATAACACCTTAAGACACAAATCAACCAAAACCCTAATGTTACCTAGATACTCCAATGTCACCTCAAGTATCCGTGGGTATGATTATACGATATGCATCACACAATCTCAGATTCATCTATTCAACCAACACATAGAACCTCAAAGAGTGCCCCACAGTTTTTACCGGAGAATTAAGACGAAAATGTGTGCGAACCCCTATGCATAGGTTCATGGGCGGAACCCGCAAGTTGATCACCAAAACATACATCAAGCGAATCGCGTGATATCCCATTGTCACCACAGATATGCACGGCAAGACATACATCAAGTGTTCTCAAATCGTTAAAGACTCATTCCGATAAGATTACTTCAAAGGGAAAATTCAATCCATTACAAGAGAGTAGAGGGGGAGAAGCAACATAAGATCCAACTATAATAGCAAAGCTCGCGATACATCAAGATCGTGCCAAATCAAGAACATGAGAGAGAGAGAGAGATCAAACACATAGCTACTGGTACATACCCTCAGCCCCGAGGGTGAACTACTCCCTCCTCATCATGGAGAGCTCCAGGATGATGAAGATGGCCACCGGTGAGGGATCCCCCCTCCGGCAGGGTGCCAGAACAGGGTCCCGATTGGTTTTTGGTATCTAGATAGGCTTGCGGCGGTGGAACTCCCGATCTATTCTGTTCCCCGAAGTTTTTAGGGTATATGGATATATATAGGAGGAAGAAGTACGTCAGGGGAGCCACGAGGGGCCTATGAGGGTGGAGGGCACGCCCTAGGGGGATGGGCGTGCCCCCCCTACCTCATGGCTCCCTCGTTTCTTTCCTGACGTGCACTCCAAGTCTACCGGGTAGCTTTCCTTCCAAAAATAACTTCTCTTGAAGGTTTCATCCCATTTCGACTCCGTTTGATATTCCTTTTCTTCGAAACACTGAAACAAGGGGAAAAACAGGAACTGGCACTGGGCTCTGGGTCAATAGGTTAGTCCCAAAAATAATATAAAAGTGTTTAATAAAGCCCATAAACATCCAAAACAGATAATATAATAGCATGGAACAATAAAAAATTATAGATATGTTTGAGATGTTTCATTATGTCTGCTAGAATCGTTTGTTGACGTATATAATAACTAAAAAATCTTGCATACGCGTCAACTTAATAGGCCCATAAGTCAAACCATTCCATCTTTTTTAATAATTTATATATAGCTCATTGCGACTTCTTATGCAATTTATTGAAGTCCGCTTTTTTTGGTTGGCCAGGGCCAATTTCGCATATCTTTGTGGGTTTCTAACTATTTTTAATACCGAAATGTCGAGCCAGATTTAAAGTACTTTGAAGATATATTTAAATTAGGTTAATACCGAGTGAAATAGGAATCTGAAAATGTGAAAAATTCAGAGATTATAAAATAATTGCCAATTTGCCATCTGTTTTTATATTTACAACCCATTTCATATTACTTTCAAGATTTGCAGGCGTCTTGAAAGAGGTGCAGCCCATCAGGGCGTAGGAAAATAACTAGGCCTGGATTGGGTATTCTTCAGAAAAAATAAACTGGGCTCATTTTCACAAAGAAAAAATAGCTGGCTGATCACATGGTGAACATAAAATATAAACCTGGGCTAGACAGGCCACAAACCCAGTTCAAACCCTGCTCCGTCTCAACAATAACAAAAAAAATACTGCTCGAGCTGCTACGTCCCAGGTGTCAGCCGATCTTGTGCAGTTCTCGTGTCTATTGACTATATACGCTCACAATGTCGTGGGTCCCAGATGTCAGGAAAACACTAGGAGGAAGCATTATATTTTTCCATACGCTGACATGGTGGGCCCTAATGTCATCCTCTCCACGTACTTCTGCCGATTCCTGTTGTTTGTTGACCATGTTGACAATGCGAGAGGGCGTCGCCGCAGTGAGCACACCAAAGCGCGTGGAGGACGACGGCGAGGCCTCGGACGTCGGTGTTAACGATTTAGGCGGTGGGGCGGTGATCGTGTCTTGGCGCAGCCAGCCGTGGAGGAGAAGCGAAGCGGCCCGTCGGCGTGGGTTTAGTTTTGGCGGTACGGAGGAAGACGAGATCAAGAAACACGACAGACTGTAAAAGAAGTAGGAGTACTTAACAACCTTAATTGAAACCAGCAGGGGCACTTAACAACCATAGCTGAAAGCAGTATGAGTACTTATACAGGTTCAAGCATACAAAGCATGCCTCGAACAGTGCTACTTTGCCTACAGTTAACCAAGGGTGAGGCTGCCAAGCCCCAGGACAAGGCCCAGGCGCCACCCCGCGCATCCACAACCTTCTGAAAGCGGCTTCATCTCGCATTGTGGTCAATAAAAAGGATATTCGCTTTAGACCCATGGAGAAGCAGGAACATAATCTTCTGTCCCATTCTCCAAGATGGATGTGCCTTCATTATTTGAGACCACCCACGAATAAGTATCTTTTCACCTCCAAGGGGAATGGAGTAGGTCGAAATAAACATCATATTGTGACCAAGCGCAAGTCTGACCCGACCATGGTCAGGCATTTGTATAGCAACAATAGAACTGGGCAGTTTCTATTTCAAGAAGATCACAGCTGTAAAATTGTGTATAAGCAATAGTTTATGAACAACATATATAACAGAAAATAGCTCGTACCATAAGTTTCTCGACACAGTTGGACCTGTTCAACGAGTGTAGCAGTGGCACACATATCCCACATGGCCTTCCACCATTGAAACGCCCCACAAGGACCTCAAGACAATCAATAAAGTGTAGGAACTTGTGGATGTCGTCCCAGTCAACTTCAGTGCCATCAGTAATAGCCGAGTTGTTATAGAATAACAAACAAGCAGCCTGCTTAACTCTGAAAAAACCTACATGTGCCACCAATTATAAGAAAATATTAGTTAGAAGTAGCATCTTCGTGAGAGATTCGTTGCTACTTCTAAAGTTAAATTGTGATCAGTTAAACAGAATAGGTGGATTAAGAAGTAACCGAGGCAACAAGCAAGAACCAGATACAAAACTAACATGGATGAACAATTGGAATGCCGTCAGGGTGGAAGATCGCAGTGAAGATGAGACCAGGTTCTGCTATTTCCATCAACATTCGTGTGCCAACTTTCAGTCCATAACACTTGAGAAAGCTTATCCAAGTTCGGCCATAAAAAAATCAGCGATCTTCTTGGTTCATGAACCCAACTCGAAACTTATATCCATGGCTTGTCTTCACTGTTACCATTAAACTGGTGTATTCAGTTATGGCAAGGCCGAGCATCTTGAGTACATGTGTTCTGGCAGAGCAAGGAATGCACTGCAGGAAAAATAATATGAGAACACAATGTATTCCCTATATCCAAATCTAGAAATACTTTCCTCCTTCACGTCAGTGTTGACCATGGTACTAGTACCTTTTATCCAAATATAGCAATCCAAATTTCCAAATTAGTCGAAATCATGTTCAAAAAACCCCACCCTCCCGGATAGAAAAGAGGATTCTAGGAACATACTGTGCGCGTTTTAAAATCCTATCTTAGGATGAGAAGGAACAAGTGTGGCGTCTCACCGAGGTGCAGAAACCTGTAGGGTCCTCGCACTTTGGGCACTGCAAATGAAACACACTAGATTCAGTAGGAAGAAAAATGCATCAACGACGAGGAGTACCCGCAACCAAGGGACTTGGATTTATCGGGGATGGACTAAGAATTCGTACCAGGTTCTCCATGAGAAAACCCTATGCAATCGCCGAGCGGGGGTTTTCTCTGAACAAGCAGACAAGGGAGAAGGGATTCAGGCCGAGTGAAATATTGCCGCTTCGTCCGTCCAGCTTACTGCTAAAGATGGAAAGGTGGGGGTTTTTGTGATTTGACGGCTCATTGGGCATTAATGCGGCGCTACCACCGGGGTGTGTCTACCGTGCAGTTGTGCACTCTAATTTGGTGCATATGGCATGTGGACCCCGTTGCCGGATACCCCTCATATCAGCGCAAGGAAGTAGAAAGACAGGAGTAACTAGTTATTACACATAAATATATTTTTGACAAAGAGATATTCCCTCTGTAAAGAAATATAAAGATCTTTTATATCACAACTTTATGCATAAGAAAAATCAAGGGGAATATATATAACATATATAATTATAAAAAAGAGAGTTTTTTTAACACGGTATAGACGAGTTGGTGATGATGGTGTGCCTGTAATCCTGCAATATAGGCCGTCAGATTTATATCTAACAGATAGGAAGGAAAGTATGGCAATTTTGCGAAAAGGTACCCACAAACCTCTCTGCATTTGCAAATAAGTCCTTACCTTGTTCATCCTTTTGTCTCACAAGATAAAATACTCATACGAATGCATCTTGATGTTACGTGCAACGCACGGGCATTATGGGGGTTCAGCTGAGAAATACTCAGACAAGCTCACGGTTCTGGACTTTGGGCCATAGGCCGGTGGGCCTGCATGTTTGGGGGCCCATGTGTTCTACCTCAGCGCTTTTCATATTGCAAGCGGTTGATATGGTGCTGGTTTTAGATGCTGTCGCAAGGCGAATACACAAAATTGAATAAAGCACAACAGCTGTTGGAATGAAATCAAATGACAGTTCCTAACGAGCAATCAAAGTTGCAATTCTATCAATGATACTGTCGTACTACTTATACACACAGGACACTTGTTTCACCATGCCAGAGTATTACATCAAAATCTCTCGGCGGATATATCAGTTCGGCTGTACTGAAGAATTTCAAAGTTGATTTGGACCATCTCTCCTTGCCGAGAAAGTTCGATGTTAACATCATCCCCTACTGCAAGATATGATTTAGATTTGAACCTTGACCATCCTTTAGCATCAATCATCATGCGACCATCCTTTGTACTTACGGCATATTGAGCAGGTTCATTCACACCAAGGATGCGCAAGGTAAGAGAAACTTGGCCGCTGTCGCCCGGATTGTTGAACGACTCCCTCGTTGCTCTAGGAATTCTCTGTTTGCAAACAAGAAGACATACCCAAACAGTTAGATCAACACAGTGAATCATGCGAAACAACATGGAAATAATAAAAACGAAACACTTGGGCGGCCAATGCTTACCAAGAAGGTGGACATGTCAGTTTTTGTAAAGACTTTGGTATATGAAGTGTGAATTACAGCCCAGTCCGTTGCCGGTGCAACTGCTCATTCGGTTGCCGCTGCATGGGCCAGAGCAGATGCAAGTGCAAGTGTTGGTGCAGGTGCCGAAGCCGCCGCTGCTGCTAGAGATGGTGCTCCTTGTAGAGCTGGTGCCGGTGTCGGAGCAGGTGCCGGTGTCGATGCCCGATCCTCCGGTAGATCAGCCTGATCCGCTGACGCGGTCGGTGCCCAATCCTCACTGGATCGACCGAGTGCTGCTGCATTGTCGGTGCTAGAGCAACTGCCGGTGCTCGATCCGTTGCTGAAGGTGGTACCGACGTGCGAGAAAGCGGCGATCATGTCTGGTCTGGTATGATCAGCTTTCTAACTTGACTAGGCTTCGTGACAGTGATCCAGGCTTTTTCTTCATTTCTTTTAAACTCAAGAGGGACTAATTGTGGCATTTTTGTTAAACCAAACTGCAGTTCATCATAGGGATTCAGCTTGTACTCAGACAATAGACTGATCCAATTTTTTCCAGCAATATAAGTGATGGATAGTGCCTTCGTTACTGACACGACATAAGAAGTGAAACCTGCAAAAATAGCCATCGTAGAGCAAACCAAACGGTTTATTCTGTGATGAATGTCACATGGCAAAACCTGCATCGTAAAATTGCAGGAAAAGAAAGAAAACATGACATTAAATCAATGGATTTGGACAGTAAATCAATATGTTGAAGTACTAAACAGAAGATTGATCGTCCAACTACGGGTGGCATGCAGGGGCCCCGCCTACTCCCACAAGTATGACAGTCCAAAGGACGTGACAAATCGTATGGAGCGAACATCCATGGGACTGGAAATCCTGGTGGGTGTGATAAACCCTGCAATGCATACAGATATTGGAGTGTAACCATAATTGATAAACCGTCCTCACAAAAAAGATTATCTGGATACTTCAAAATATATAGACTGAATTGAGTGGACAAACATTAACATAGACCATTCTCATGACTGACCACACACCAAAAGTGGCAGTACTAATAAACAATACAGGGTTCACAAACACAAATCAAGTACTGAACAATAGTACTTACTACAGATAAGCAAAGTTGCACTAATTAAACTCTGGAGACTATTCTTGCCACCGACCTACGGGATGAACCCCGCATAACTGACTAAACCATGGACTTCGTGAGAGATGTCTACATGCACCATCACCATCTTGTCAACCTTGGAGAACCTAATAGAGTGGTCTTTCCACTCATAAACATGATCATGAAGACAGGTCGCATCAGATATGTTGGGAAGCTTTACAAGAACCACACCCTTCGTAATCGAAGGCACAACCAGGAAATTGTTGTGGTCAAGTACAGACTCTAGAACATGCCTGACAACAATGCTACAGGAAAACACTAGTTCAGGACACGTGGCGACAAGGACACATCAGCTGGATAGTTTAGCAATAGAACTCATCCTCAGGTCTTCCAGTTCACATGGCATGACTTTGAGAACTTCATCTCCACCGCGGACCTGGTTCTAATTCAAACATAAACCATATTTTATTACCACCTCCGTTCAGACATATAAGATGATTTTCGATATTATACTCCATATATGACTACATATACACACAGAAATGAGTGAGCAAAGACACTAGAACATGTCTTCAAAGGCATGAGAGCAGAGGGATTGCTTGCAATATCCATAACACAAGTTACTAAGGCAAATATGCCCTCTTCAAATGTAGCATTGATGTTCATAAAGT
The DNA here is from genome assembly GCA_021605205.1 of Aegilops longissima. Lineage (NCBI taxonomy): Eukaryota > Viridiplantae > Streptophyta > Magnoliopsida > Poales > Poaceae > Aegilops > Aegilops longissima. Next base: position 100,822,082 of record CM038682.1, on the reverse strand, counting down.
ACTCCCTCCATCCCAAAATTCTTGTCTTAGATTTGTCTAGATACATATGTATCAAGTCACATTTTAGTATTAGATACATCCGTATCTAGACAAATCTAAGACAAGAAATTTGGGACAGAGGGAGTAGTTGAAAGTAATCTATAAGAAATCAGTGTCAACCTCTCGCATGTTTTGGTCAAAAGAGGAATTTAGAACAGTCATTTGGCACACAAAAATCACATGCAAGATCACCCAGAAAGTTGTACTACTAGTAATAGTACTGCGTGTTAGATGAAAAAACACGATCAAGATCGAGAAAAAGATCGTCAAGAAGAGATATTACTGGACTTGCTTAATGAGGGATCCCGGAGAGGGGGGCTTGGACAGGGCGATGGCTTTGGGCTTGTCTGCGGTAGTCTCGGCGGGGTGCTTGCGCTTCTTCGTACCATGACCCTCGACGGTTTTGTCCAGAGCCATAGACATCACTTCGGCCGGTGCTCCAGCGTCCATCAAGAAACTGTCAAATAGAAATAAAAGAAAAGAAACCATAATCACAAACCCAAAAGAAGAAAATAGAGGGAGTTATAGGATCAGTCTCGGGGTTGCAAGACCGGGCCTTGGCCAGAATCAACACTGTTGGGGATATTACTATTTGAGTAAGCCGCCCAGGAGGGGTCGGGTTACGCAAATAAGACTCATCAGAAAGAAGCCCAAGGCCAAGCATGAAGATGGCGGTTCAATAAAGGGGCTGAGGCCCACAAGCGGCTTAAGGCCCATGGCGATAAACCGCCATGATGACATGCCTTTTATCATAAGGTAGAATTAACTAGTCACCGAGCCGGACACTGTTTATGAGCTGGCCGGGACTCTGTAGACCGCAGGGCGTCCACCCGTGTATATAAGGGGACAACCCGCTGGCGGCTTAGGGCAAGAAAAAACTCCTCGAGAGCCGGGCATAGCGTATCTCGCTCCCTGGTTATCGAAACCTCAAGCAATACCAACCCAACTAGACGTAGGCCTTACCTTCACCGTAAGGGGCCGAAGTATAACTCTCGTGTCCTTTGTCCCAATTAACCCCTTTAAGCTTCCTAGTTGTGATGGCTCCACGACTAAGTCCTTGCAAGAGGACATCTGCCGTGACAACTCCACGACAGTTGGCGCCCACCGTGGGGCCAGCGCATGGTGGATTTGAGTTCTTGAAGGGCAGCTTCGAAGGGCTCAAGGGATACGTAGTTGGCCGGATGACCAAGAGTCGTCGCGGCAAGATCTACATCGACAACGAAGGCTGGGGCCCCGAGGCCGGCTCAATTGAGTACGGGTACCGGGTCCCCTTTGGCGGCATCCACGTCTTCATCGGCCGGATTGGTGAGCCGGTCCATGAGCCGGACAACTGCACCGACCTCGTCGAGACGGTTCAGCGTGCGAGACCCGTCCGAGTTCAACCCGTCATGAAGCGTGCCTTCGTGGGCTGCATCCACGGAGAGGAACTTTCTAAAGGATCTGAAGATGGCGGTGAGACGGTCGTCTTCTCTGATGGTGATTCGTCCGTCGGTTCAACAGATTCGTTGTATCAAGTGCAGGATGGCGCGCTTGGGGGCTGTTCCGATGGCTCCAGTACTCCGGACCCCTATGAGCCGCCAAGCTGGGCAGGAGTCTTCATGGCAGGGACTCAACCCGGCCAAAACTCTACAATGGCTGCAGCAATACCGTCCGGGTCAGGAGCGGCCGGGGCAGGAGGCCCTGTGCGCCCGCCGGCTCAGATACTGATGGATCTCATGGATAAGCTTACGGCCCTGTTAACCGCCACGGTAATTCCTGCAAATCAAGATGAGCATAACGCGGAGGTGGCACAGGTGCGTGTGGAGATAGCTCGGGCCAAGGAGTCCTTGGCAGGTGAGGACACCAGGTTAGCTACAGAACGGGCGGCTTTGGATGCATGGGTGCAGTAGCTCCAGTCAGAGGCTTTCGAGCTTAATATGAGCCTGAACACATCTAATGAGGTGATGAGAAGGAGGCACCAGAAAACTCAACCCCGTTTGCCTCCGGTTTACGATCCTCGGAACCTTTTCGCTATGCCCGGTGCCGGCCCTAGCAACCCGCCCGAAGCAAATCAGTTCATGACAACTGGAGCGGGAGGACCGGCTCAGCCTCGAGAGATGGCACCTCCTCATGGGAGTATGGCCCCGCCCCGCTATGTACCAATACCATCGGGTCACTTTTCCAACCCCATGGAGAACTTAATTGCGGCATCGGCGCGTTTGGCGGCTCTCCCAGTGGACAGTGATGATCCGACAGCAGTGGAGACCCGGAGGATCAGAGAACTTGTCCAGACGGCCCTGGCTCAGCAAGAGACTTATTCTTATAGTCGGGACAAGATTTATTCGACTCCCCCGCCTTGGTTAGCACCGCCTCGTCAAAACCGGAGTCCAAGTTACAGCAGGCACATGGAGTCAGAAGCTTTGTCAAGCAACGCCCAGCGCCGTAACCAACCTGGTGGCTATAACCCGGTACAAGACCGGATACGTCAGGAGGACGAGCGGGCGGCTCAGCTAGCGGCTCAACAGCCGGCTCATCAAGACTTCCCAGGGCAGCCAACGACTTCCGTTGAGGCGGGAGTGGCTACTAGAACCGGTGGTGTTCCTTGTTTGGTGCCAGCACTGCGTGATGTACGTCTACCCAAGGACTTCAAGGGACCTCGAAAGGTGCCGAATTACACGGCCGACTTACAGCCCGGAGCATGGATTGAAAGTTATGAGATGGCCATGGAGCTCTTGGAGGTCAGCGACGCAGGAATGGCTAAGTACTTCACCATGATGTTGGATGGAATGACCCGGTCTTGGTTAAAGGGTTTGCCGCCCAATTCCATTAGCTCATGGGCAGAGCTAAAAGCTCGATTCATCCAGAATTTCAAAGACACTTGCAAGCAATCTATGTCGATTGTGGACTTGACCAATTGTAAGCAGGAGGAGGGTGAATCCACAACTCATTGGGTGCACCGGGTCAAGGAGATAATACATTCATCTGATAAGATGGATGCCGGCTCTGCAGTCCTCATGTTGGAGAAGAATTGCCGCTTTGAGCCGCTAAGGCAGAAACTGGGGCGCCTTAAGCATGATTGCAATGATATGGGTACACTGATGGCAGCTTTAGTCAAATATGCCGACTCGGATAGTACCAAGGATCCGGCGTCTGATGAGGAAAAGACAGGGAAGGGAAAGAAGAACGGCAATGGAAAGGGTCAGCAGCATAACCCGATGAATCAAGGAGGCAACAAGCGTAAGGCTGAGGGTAACCCGGAGTTTGTGGCCAATTCCAATGCGCAGGGTAACAATTAAAGACGTAAGGGAAAACCGCCCCCTCGATCTAGCAGGTCAGGCCCATCTCTTGAGCAGCTACTTAATGAGCCTTGCCCGAGACACGGCACCCGGGAACGACCCGCCACTCACTTATGGAAAGATAGCGCGATCATGAAGGCTTTCAAGAATTCCAACATGTTTGATGGAAATCATGGGTCGTGCGGCGGCTCAGGAGCCGGCGGCTTTCATGGCCCGGGCGGCAGTCCAAGTTCCGGTTTTCAAGGAAATCACAGCGGCTATAATCAACAGCAGCCTGGTCAAGGGGGACAACAGCAGCATCAGTCGGGTTATCAAAGCCATTCGAAGCAGCTGAATAGTGGGCAGTATCATGTGTTCACCACTAGCTTGTGCAAGCGTGACCAGAAGATTCATAAGAGGGCCGTGAACTCTGTTGAGCCGGCAGTTCCCCGTTACTTGAGGTGGTCAGAGCAGCCTATCGTATGGAGCAGGGAAGATCACCCGCCCCGGGTTGATAATCCGGGTCAGTTAGCCTTGGTGGTGGCACCTCAGGTCGGTGGATATAAGTTTACCAAGGTGCTCATGGACGGAGGTAGCAGTATCAACATCCTCTATTACGAGACCTTTCGACGCATGGGTTTGACTGACAAAAACTTAAGGACATCCAACACCGTTTTCCATGGGGTGGTGCCTGGTAAGTCGGCATACCTGGTCGGTAAGATTGAATTGGAGGTGGCCTTTGGAGATGAATATGATTCCAGGGCTGAAAAATTGACGTTTGAGGTGGCCAAAATCAAGAGCCCATATCATGCTCTGTTTGGGCGGCCGGCTTATGCCAAGTTCATGGCACGTCCGTGTTATGTTTACCTACAACTCAAGATGCCGGGTCACAAGGGCACCATCACTGTGCATGGGAGTCGAAAGGTAGCCTTGGAGTGTGAAGAAGGCGATGCGGCTTATGCTGAGTCTGTTTGTGCAGCGGAAGAGCTAAAGTTTTATCAAGATAATGTTGACCCGGCGGATATGACCCCTTTGAAGAAGCCCACTACAGAGCATGACCCGGCATTGAAGTTTAAATCGACCGCTGAAACAAAGCTTGTTGACTTTACTCCAGGCGACTCTTCTAAGTAGTTCAGCATCAGTGCCAACTTGGATCCTAAATAAAAAAGCGCGCTCATCGAGTTCATCCGTGAGAACCGGGACATCTTTGCATGGAAACCTTCTGACATGCCGGGTGTCCCGAGAGAACTCGCTGAGCACACTCTTAATATTGATCCGAAGTATAAGCCGGTCAGGCAATTTCTTCGATGGTTCAATGAGGAAAGACGGAAAGCTAATGGAGAAGTGGTCGCCCGGCTCTTAGCGGCTGGGTTCATTGTTGAAGTTTTTCACCCGGAGTGGTTAGCTAACCCGGTGCTCGTGCTCAAGAAGAACGGCACCTGGCGGATGTGTGTAGATTACAAGGACTTAAATAAGGCTTGTCCGGCTGATCCCTTTGCCCTCCCCGTATTGATCAAATCATTGATGCTACGGCGGGTTGCGAGCGATTGAGCTTTTTGGATGCTTACTCTGGCTATCATCAGATCAAAATGTCAGTTAAGGACCAGGAGAAGACGGCTTTCATCACTCCGTTTGGAGCCTTCTGCTATGTATCTATGCCATTTGGGCTCAAGAGTGCCCAGGTGACTTATCAGAGATGTGTACAGAACTGTCTCCACGATCAAATTGTGTGCAATGTTCATGCTTATGTGGATGACATCGTGGTGAAGTCCAGGGAGAAGGAAACCTTGATATCTGATTTAAAGGAAACCTTTGATAATCTCCGGGTTTATAAGATGATGCTTAACCCGGCCAAGTGTGTATTTGGTGTACCTGCAGGCAAGCTTCTGGGTTTTCTGGTCTCAAACAGAGGCATTGAAGCTAACCCGGAGAAGATCAAGGCAATCACCTCTTTGGCTAAACCGGCGTGCATCAATGATGTTCATCGACTGGCGGGTCGTGTTGCTGCTTTAAGCCGGTTCATAAGCCGGTTAGGTGAGAAGGCCCTTGAGGGAGTCCTGGATTAGGGGGTGTCCGGATAGCCGAACTATCATCTTTAGACGGACTCCTAGACTATGAAGATACAAGATTGAAGACTTTGTCCCATGTCCGGATGGGACTTTCCTTGGCATGGAAGGCAAGCTTGGCGATACGGATATGTAGATCTCCTACCATTGTAACCGACTCTGTGTAACCCTAACCCTATCCGGTGTCTATATAAACCGGAGGGTTTTAGTCCGTGGGGACTAACAACAATCATACCATAGGCTAGCTTCTAGGGTTTAGCCTCCTTGATCTCGTGGTAGATCTACTCTTGTACTACCCATATCATCAATATTAATCAAGCAGGAGTAGGGTATTACCTCCATCGAGAGGGCCCGAACCTGGGTAAAAACATCGTGTCCCTTGTCTCCTGTTACCATCCGCCTAGACGCACAGTTCGGGACCCCCTACCCGAGATCCGCCGGTTTTGACACCGACATTCGTGCTTTCATTGAGAGTTCCTCTGTGTCGTCACCTATAGGCCTGATGGCTCCTTCGATCATCAACAACGATGCGGACCAGGGTGAGACTTTTCTCCCCGGACATATCTTCGTATTAGGCGGCTTTGCACTGCGGGCCAATTCACTTGGCCATCTGGTGCAGATCGAAAGCTACCCCCTGGCCATCAGGTCAGATTTGGAAGCTTGAACTATACGGCCGATGTCCGCGGAGACTTGATCTTCGACGGATTCGAGCCACAGCCAAGCGCGCCGCACTGTCTCGATGGGCACGATCTAGCTCTGCCACGGACGAGGCCACGGAGGCCGCACCAGCGTCCGCTCCGACCCTTAGCTCGAGCCAACTCCCCGATCGAGGACGAGTGGTTGGACACCGCCCGGGGCTACAATCTCAACGGCGATTGAGCGAACTCCATCCTGTCGCTTTGCGAAGACCGTGACTCCAAGGTGCCGGACTCCTTCCGGACTCCGCGCCCCTACCGATCGAATCCGATTGGGCGCAGGTCATGGAGCTCTTGCCGCGGACATCTTTCAGCACTCGCCCTTTGGCGACATCTTGAAATCACTAAAGTCTCTCTCTTTATCGAGAGCCCTGGCGGACTACGGTCGGGAAGGTTGGGATGCGACGGCGAAGAAATTCAACGCCCACCCACCACCCACTTTAGGCAAGCCGCCGAAAGCTTACACGACGTGCTCGATTTCGACTCAAGACATCGACGGTATGGACGACGATGTAGGAGACAACCATGAACCAGCACCTATAGGATGCTGGACAACCACCTCATCCCATGATGTATACATGGTGGATACACATAAAGGAAGTGACGACGAGGAACAACGGGACGCTACGAAGGATAAATCCCTCAAAAAGCAGTCAAAACGGCAACGTAAACGCCGCACAAAGTCCCGCCTCGACAAAGACCCAGCCATAGAGCAGGGCGAACCGGTGGACGACGAACATGCTATCGAGCAAACATCCGAACAAGACAACTTTGATAAACAACCCGTCCCCGGCGAAGATAACATTCTGGACGATCTCACGCCGGACAAATTGTTGGAGCAGAAGAACCTCCACAAAAGGCTCGTCGCCACTGCGCGTAGCCTGAAAAAGCAGAAGCGGAAGCTCAAAACAGCGGAAGATGCACTCAGAATCAGATGGAGCAAAGTACTCAACACCGCAGACAAATACAGCGACAGTCGCCGAACAAAGAGCTACCCAAAGAGAAAACTACTGCCCGAATTTGATGAGGAGGCCGTAGAGCCCCCACAATCAAAAAGCAAGAAGACCACCCGGTCGGATGGACGACCCCACGGCAAACAGAGAGCAGCAACTGGCGCAGCACACAAGCCGGTACGCGATCCGCATAAGGATTCGCATCAAAATGATGGCCCAGTCAGGTCCATCTATGGGCCAAGAAAGCAAGCTCTTCAAAGAAATGCAACACGCCAAATCTCCGAACATCACAGCACACCCAAATACAGGGGCGCCGCACATCCCCTATGTTTCAACGATGAGGTGCTGGATCATGAATTTCCAGCGGGATTCGAACCCGTAAACATAGAGGCATACGACGGAACAACAGACCCTGGAGTCTGGATTGAGGATTACATCCTCCACATACACATGGCTAGAGGAGATGATCTCCACGCCATAAAATACTTACCCCTCAAACTCAAAGGGCCAGCTCAGCATTGGCTTAAAAGCCTTCCCGAAAGCACCATTGGAAGTTGGGAAGACCTCGAGGATGCGTTTCGGGAAAATTTTCAGGGGACCTATGTCCGCCCTCCGGATGCAGACGATCTAAGTCACATAACTCAACAGCCCGGAGAGTCAGCCCGGAAATTCTGGAACAGGTTCCTTACTAAAAAGAACCAAATAGTCGACTGTCCGGACGCCGAGGCCTTAGCAGCCTTCAAACAAAATGTCCGAGATGAATGGCTCGCCAGACACCTCGGCCAAGAAAAGCCAAGAACAATGGCCGCATTAACAAGCCTCATGACCCGCTTTTGCGCGGGAGAGGATAGCTGGCTTGCAAGATGCAGTACCAGCGACCCAAGTACATCCGAAGTCAGGGATGGAAATGGGAAACCACGGCGCAACAAGGACCAGCGCCGGATTAAGGGGAACGGTCCAAAGAGCGCGGCAGTCAACGCCGGATTCAAAAGCTCACGGCAGAACAATAAAAAACTGCCCCTTAAGGACAATAGCGATGAGCTATCCAACTTAAACAAAATCTTGGACCATATATGCCAAATCCACAGTACTCCCTGGAAGCCTGCAAACCATACCCACAGAGATTGTTGGGTCTTCAAGTAGTCCGCCAGACTCAAGCCGAACACAAGGGGCTCGACACACCAAGTGAAGATGATGACGAGCACCACAAGCAGAGCCCCGGAAAACAAAAGAATTTCCCACAAGAGGTTAAAAGAGTAAACTCACTTCACGTGATCAAAGGGAAAAACAGAGCGGCGCCCACTAAAATGCGCGCCGCACAAACTACCCTAGCGGAGTACCAACACTGGTTGTCAAAACCAATCACCTTCGACCATCAGGACTATTCCGAAAGTATCCGGAACGCAGGATGGACTGCCTTGATATTGGATCCTATAATTGACGGATTCCAATTTACACAAGTCCTCATGGATGGCGGCAGTGATATAAACCTGATATATCAGGACACAATCCGCAGCATGGGGATAGACCCAACCAAAATTCGCCATAGCAACACCTCCTTCAAAGGGGTAATGCCAGGCCCGTATGCCCATTGTACGGGCTCCCTTCTGCTAGAAGTTGTGTTCGGCTCATCCGACAACTTCCGCCGCGAAAAGTTAACCTTCCACATCGCCCCATTCGACAGTAGCTATCAAGCACTACTGGGGCGTGAAGCTTTCACCCGCTTTAATGCAATACCGCATTATGCATCTCTTACACTTAAAATGCCTGGTCCACGCGGCATCATCTCATTAAAAGGGAGTATTAAGTGTTACTCGAGGACGGAAGAACGTGAGACTGCCTTGACAGCCCCACACCTATCCAGCTCCGCTAATCAAAGCACCTGAATAGGTCATTCAAACCCCGGACATGGCTAGACGAGTCCGGCGCCTACTAGCAGCATGCCCCCATACAAGGGGCTGCACGCATGTACAACAAGAGACAATAAAGCTCAAATTTATTCACTTTTTGAATCGTACTCTGTTTATTTAATGTAAAGTACATTTTTTGCACGATCTTTTTTTTTTCTTTTCAACTAAGATCCTCTCTTTTACAGATGAACAACGTGCTACACCCGTCCAGGATACGGCACAACGGAGACACAGGCGCAGACGTGCAGTAGGGACCCGTTGCAAGGATTCTTTTCAGATTAAGACCCTGCATAAACCTTTTCTACTGTCTCTTGTTGATACACATCCCCTGGTTTCTAGCTATAACCGAGGAGGAGGCTGGTGTTTTGGCATCGGCCGCACCAGAATTTTTGCACGTACCTGGACACCAGGGGCTTAGGGCATTATTCTGCCCGTTTTCATAAAGACCGAATACCTTAGGGAGTCTTCGGCGTCTCGAGTTAGGCCTTATATGCATCAGCTCCGAATCATGTCTTTGGTAAAATGTTGGGTTTGCCCGGCTCCTGTGTTTTGCTGCCTTACGTTCCGTTCTATCGGCTAACGCGGCATGAGGAGAACTACTGCGATTGTGCCCCGGTTCGGCCGGGCGAGCACCTTAGTAGAGAAAGCCGAAAACTGACTGTCATGATATAGCGAGAGACTGGTCAACCACTCGATGACTTACCGGAATGTTTAGAATTCCTCCGATTAACGAAGGACCGTTTTCGGTCGAGGCACATACGCACCCAATTCGGGAGAGTGCGGTGCCCTGAGGGCTATATAGTAGCCCCACCCTCAAACTCCTATGGCTAAGTGAAAGTGATAAAGCATTATAGTCCGGTTGCCTAGTTTGCTACGCTACCACCTCCTTAATAGGACCAACACGTTGGATTAAGTGTGAAAAAGCGCCTTCTTTGCAAACACCCTGCACTATGTGCGTGAAATGAAGTCAAGACCGCCATCTTTCAGGTTATATATACATATACATCAACGGTCGCACTGGGAGTAGTTTACTACTTGAACGCACAAGTATAAAAAGCTTTTATATTGAAAAATTGTTTTCACAAATCATACATGTCATTTAAACATAATATCCTTCGAGCATTGCGTCTCTATTAAACGAGCGCCCTGCAGGACTTCCTCAAAATAGTGCTCGCTAGGTACTCGGCTTCTGTCCGAATCTTGGGATGCAACATCGGTGGCCTTCATCTCCGCCCAGTATGTCTTGACACGGGCAAGAGCCATCCGCGCTCCCTCTATGCATGCTGACCGCTTCACTGCATCGATATGCGGTACCGCACCAAGGAACTGCTGCACTAAGCCAAATAACTCTTTGGCTGGGGTCCGCCTGGCCACAAATGAGTCATGACATGCTTCATGGCAAGTCCGGATATCGGCCCATTCGGCCAACCGATCGGTGAACGGAAGAGGACGCTCCGGAATATGGAATTGCGACCAATATAGCTCTTCCCTTCTGTGCCCCTTCTGGCCTCGGAAGTGCTCAATCGCGTCCGCAGCGCTCGCCGCTAAGTCCAGATAAGCATCCTCCGAACTCCACAACTTGTCCAACTGAGCATACTTCGGATACGTATATTTCCTCCGCAGCAGAAAAGGCTTTCCAGCAGCAACATCCACAGCCTGACGCAGCTCCTCCTTTGTAGCTCTCATTGCGGAGCGGGCATCCTTGGCTTCGGCGATGGCCTTTTTCAAGTCCTCTTGCTCCGCTTGAGGTTCTTTTTCAAGAACTCCGCAGCGGTCGGTAGCATTCTTCAACTTTATGGCCATATCGGCAATTTCCTCTTTGCTTCGGCAGTGAGCAGCCCGTTCGGCTTTTAGCTCTTCGGCCGCCCTTAAAGCGGCCGCATTACTATTTCTGGCTTGCTCTTTAGCTCGGGCGAGTTCTGCCCGCAGCTCCTCCACAGCAGCGGCACCACCTGCATTAAGCATACAAGTCGTAAGGCACGGGCGTCAAGCTCCCTTACCGGGTGTCCGCGGAGAGGTCGCATACCTTGTGACTCGTCAAACGTTTATTGACCAGCGCGATGTCCGCGTCCGCCTCGTCAAGTTGCCGCTTTAGTTCGGCAAATTCATCAGTCCGTCTGGCCACCGGACGCCCCACCACCTATTTAGGAGCGGCGATATGTTATAACTGAGATTATGATCCTCGGCACGCTGTCAATTTTGACAACATACCGAGTCTCAGGGGCTACTATCTATACAGGGCGCATTCTATATGCATAACTGTCAGAAGGTACATCATTTTTGCGTACCTCGAACCACGTCAGTAAGCTTCTGACGGCTTCATGGAATCCGCTCTCAGCGGATGCAATTCTTTCAATCACCATACCCATTAGCGCACGGTGATCTTCTGAGATAGCCGCTCGCCCGAGCAGATCCTTCAGCTCCGCCGATCGCACGCCAGTTGGCGCCAGACCCTCCGGCCCCGCCAGACTCGGGGAAACCCTCCGCGACGACACCTCAGGGGCGTCCGCCTCACATGGAGGTGCGACAGGTGGAGGCGTTTTGCTCTCCATCATCTCCAGAAGAAGATCCCCTGAAGACGAGCTCTGCTGAGAAGGGCTGAGATCCGAACTACAAGGTATAATTTCGGTTATCTTCAGAAATACATATAGGGATGACCTTTATTACAAGACCCCTTCTTTTTACTTAGGGCTCGCTGGAGGGCTGATCCACTTGGGGAAATAGTGCGGCTGGGGTACTTCCCAGCGCAGACTCTCTGACGAAGATTTCTTTCCCCTCTTTGAGGCCCTGACCTCCGGATCTTCCAAAGCGGTCCTCTTCTCTCCTTGGAGGGAGGGACTTTTGATCCCCCCTTATTCGAAAGCCTCCTTCATGGAGGCAGTAGCTCCCCTGCTCCCCCCTTCGCCTTGTTTAAAAGGCGCGGCCTTCAACATCTTGGTCAGCATGGGATCCGGCGTGGTCTCTGGGAGGGGAGACGGACACCTTATCAACTTTGCTTTCGCTATCCACTCCTGTTAAAGAAACAGCTCCTTTAAGGGCAAGTTTATGATAAATGAACGGACAGCCTGTCCGGGTACATGACTACTTACTTGGGTATCTGGGCGATTGCAGCTTAGTCATGCGTCCTCAGTCAGGTCCGGACACTTTTCTTGTGATCCGAAGAACAGTTTATACATCTCCACGGGCGTCGTACCCATAAAATGTTGGAGAGCTCGTGGTCCCTCCGGATTAAATTCCCAGAGACGGAGGGGGCGACGTTTGCAGGGCAGAAGGCGCCGAATCAACATAACCTGCGCCACTGCGACCAGATTGATCTCTCTTTCTTGGAAGTCTCGAATACGGCCCTGCAACAGAGGAACGTCCTTGGATGGCCCCCAGTCGAGCCCCCGGTTGACCCATGATGCCAACCGCTGTGGTGGACCTGAGAGGAATGCGGGAGGTGCCACCCATTTGGTGCCCCTGGGAGCTGTGATATAAAACCACTCCCGTTGCCACAAACCAAGCTCCTCTTGAAAAGAGCCCTCGGGCCACGGAGCATCAGCACACTTGCTTATGACCGCCCCTCCACTTCTGCTTGTTGCCCTCGATCATCTTGGCTCCACCTTGAAGGTCTTGAGCCACAATTCAAAGTGAGGGGTAATATGGAGGAAGGCTTCACATCGACAATGAATGACGAGATATGGAGGATGGACTCGGATTCAAGTCATGGAAATCTAGCCCATAATAAAACATGAGCCCCGCACAAAGGGATCCGTCGGAAGCCTAAACCCGAAGGAAGTGGGACACGAACACCACGCTCTCGCCGGGCTCGAGTTGGAATGACCTGCCACAGGAGCAGCAGCCTATGCGAAATCTCGCCGTTAGATACCTGGCGTCTCGCAGATTTAGCACATCTTCTTCTGTGACGGAAGAGGACATCCATCGGCCGAGCTGGTCGGAGCCGAACATCGTCGAAGGTCCGAAGCGCCTAAATCTGAAGCTTTGGGTGTTGGAACTCGAAGCAGGAGGCGAACTCGATGGAGGGTGGAAATAAGAAGAGGGCCTTGGTCTCATTATAAAGAGGTCGAATACCAAGAGCCCTCCCCGTGGTCGACTGGGACTCGCCTTCGATAGAGGAGGCGTGCCAACGGGCACGGTTGGGTTACCCACGTCCGTATCGATGAGAATCCCGGAATAAGGGGGCACGATCTACGCTTTGATAAGACGTGCCAAAGAAACCGCCTCGCTAAACGCGCTGAGGTGGAACAGTAAAAACGATTCGTATAAAGGCCTGGCCGTGGTGTGATGTCACGCCCGCTGAATACGTCGCAGATCGTGCAAAAATTATTCTCTCTACGGTGGTATGTGGAACTTGTTTTGCGAGCGGACACTATCCTTGTGTTCAAAACCTTCTATGAAGTATTCGGAGGAGGAACCCGCCTTGCAATGCCGAAGACAATATGCGCACCGGACTCGTCGTCATTGAAGCCTGGTTCAGGGGCTACTGAGGGAGTCCTGGATTAGGGGGTGTCCGGATAGCCGAACTATCATCTTTAGCCGGACTCCTAGACTATGAAGATACAAGATTGAAGACTTCGTCCCGTGTCCGGATGGGACTTTCCTTAGCGTGGAAGGCAAGCTTGGCGATACGGATATGTAGATCTCCTACCATTGTATCCGACCCTGTGTAACCCTAACCCTATCCGGTGTCTATATAAACCGGAGGGTTTTAGTCCGTAGGACGAACAACAATTATACCATAGGCTAGCTTCTAGGGTTTAGCCTCCTTGATCTTGTGGTATATCTACTCTTGTACTACCCATATCATCAATATTAATCAAGCAGGAGTAGGGTATTACCTCCATCGAGAGGGCCCGAACCTGGGTAAAAACATCGTGTCCCTTGTCTCCTATTACCATCCGCCTAGACGCACAGTTCGGGACCCCCTATCCGAGATCCGCTGGTTTTGACACCAACAGCCCTACCGCTGTATCAGATGATGAAGAAAACGGACACTTTTGTCTGGGTTGATGCTGCTAATACTGCCTTTGAAGATTTAAAGAGACAGTTGTCTGAGCCGCCGGTCCTTGCGGCTCCCATTGATAGGGAGCTATTACTGTTATATGTGGCTGCTAACGCCCGAGCCGTCAGTGTTGCCATCATGGTGGAGCGCAAGGAGGCTGGCAAGGAGCATCCGGTTCAACGACTGGTTTACTACATCAATGAGGTGCTCATTGAATCTAAACAAAGGTATCCACATTGGCAGAAACTTGTTTACGGAGTGTTCATGGCAAGCCGGAAGTTGAAGAAGTACTTCCAAGGTCATCCTATCACTGTGGTAAGTTCTGCCCCCTTAGGAGACATCATACAAAATAGAGAGGCCACAGGACGAGTCGCCAAGTGGGCAATTGAGCTTGGCCATCATGGTCTGAAATACATGCCTCGGACTGCTATCAAGTCTCAAGCCCTGGTGGATTTTATCTATGATTGAACAAAGTTCCAGGCACCTGAGGAGAAGCCAGATAACACATATTCGACTAGTCACTTTGATGGGTCCAGGCAGTTAGAGGGCTCGGGGGCTGGAGTTGTTTTAAATTCCCCTCGGGGTGACAGATTTTGTTATGTGCTCCGGCTTATGTTTCCTTGTACTAACAATGCAGCTGAGTACGTGGCCTTACTCCACGGTCTCCGGATGGCAAAGAGATGAATTTGAGCCGGGTAAGGTGCTTGGGTGACTCAGATCTCGTGGCTCAACAGGTGTCAGGCAAGTGGGACTCCAAGGATCCCCTTATGGTGGCTTACCATCATGAAGTTGATGTTGTGGCTGGGCACTTCAAAGGTTATCAAGTGGAGCACATTGATCGAAGGAAGAATGAGGCGGCTGATGCTTTAAGCCGGCTGGGATCTCAGCATAAGCTGGTGCCGCCTAACACCTTTCTCGATGTTTTGCATAATCCTTCTATCAAGGTACCTACAGAGGAAGAACTAGCAGTGCCAGACCCGGAGGCACAGCTGGTAGCAGCTCTTCACGTCATCCCGGATTGGACAGTGCCATATTTGGCCTATATGACCCGGGAGAGTTGCCTGAGGATGAGACTTTGGCGAGACAAATCATCAGGCGGTCCAAGTCTATGACGATTGTTCATGGTGAATTACATCACCGCAGTGTCACTGGGGCGTTTCAACGTTCTGTGTCACCTGCGGAGGGTCAGGAGATACTTCGTGAGATCCATGAAGGAGATTGTGGTCATCATGCCGGCTCAAAATCTCTTGTCGCCAAGGCTTTCCGTCATGGTTTCTATTGGCTGACGGCTCATGCTGATGCGGAGGATCTGGTCAGCAAATGTGACGGGTGTCAAAAATTCTCACGACGAGCTCGTGTGCCGGCTCAAGAGTTGAGGATGATTCCAATTACTTGGTCGTTCGCAGTCTGGGGGCTTGACATGGTTGGACCTTTCAAGAGGTCTAAGGATAAAAAGACACACCTCCTGGTGGCAGTGGATAAGTTTACAAAGTGGGTTGAGGCAGAGCCGATCAGTAACTGTGATGCAGCCACGTCGGTTCAGTTCATGAAAAAGGTGATCTTTCATTTTGGTTTTCCACACAGCATCATAACTGATAATGGCACTAATCTCTCCAAGGGTGCCATGGAAGAGTTCTGTCAACGAGAACATATCCAGCTTGATGTTTCGGCTGTTGCTCATCCTCAGTCCAATGGTCAAGTAGAAAGAGCTAATTAGAAGATCCTGAAGGGTATCAAACTCCGGCTCTTGGTCCCCTTACAGCGGACTCCGGGTTATTGGGTGGAGGAGCCACCCTGTGTACTGTGGAGCATCGACACTACGCCTAACAGATCTACAGGTTATACACCTTTCTTCATGGTGTACGGAGCAGAAGCAGTCCTGCAAAGTGACATCCGGCATGATTCACCCCGCGTGGCGGCTTACGTTGAGGCTGATAATGACAAAGCTCGTCAGGACGCACTTGACTTGTTGGATGAGGAGCGATACTCGGCAATAGCCCGCTCGGCGATTTACCAGCAAGACCTGCGCTGCTATCACAGCCGCCGGGTTAGAAGCAGAACCTTTCAGGAAGGCGACTTAGTGCTCCGGCTCATCCAGGATCAATCTGATGTTCACAAGCTATCCCCTCCTTGGGAAGGACCCTTTGTGGTCAGCAAGAATCTGAACAACGGGTCATACTACCTTATCGATGTTCGAGAGCACAAAGACTCGCGTAAGTCGAAGGAGGAGACCCGCCAGCCGTGGAATATCGCCCATCTTCGGCCTTACTATACTTGAGCCACCGGCTCTCAAGATGTATATATCTTTTGACGACGTATATATTATATGAAGCAATAAAGCAGGACCTCTGTCCTTTAAACCCTCAAAGGTTTACATGTCTTCTTTATGAGGTGGTGGAAACAACCAACAAGGAGCAGATCATATCTGAATCCGGCTTTCCCTTTGGTCCGACTTATTATCATATCTGAATCTAGCCATGATCACTTGGGGGCTTCCTGTTCAAACATAGGTCGTATTCGAACCAAAGAGAACATAGCTGTCGATACCCACTTGATCGGCATACTGCCAAACCTTCTTGATCATATTTGAATCATAGCTTAACCTCTTTGGGTCTGACATGGATCGTATTCGAATCAGCGTCATTAAACAACTCTTATGGTCACTTGGGGGCTTCCTGTTGGAGATATGCCCTAGAGGCAATCCTGTATGATGCTATTTCCTATGTGTTTATGAATAAAGATAGTCCTTGGACATTATCAATGATGTGTATCAGCAAGTACGTGACTTGTTTATGGGACTATGCATTGTATGATGACTGTCCTAAAAGGTCCCTAGTCGAAAGGGCTGTGTGGACGCGCAGCCGACTAGACTAGCATATGACATGGTCGATGGCTTGGTCTCACTAGCTATGGAGCATTGGATGCTAACCGGATAATATGGACTTGGAAAGGTCTGGTCGGATTCGACGTAGTCGGATCCGAGTCGAGATAAGGTCCGAGTCGGACAGACCCAACTATGAGATGCAGTGATATGTCATCTGTGAGTCTCTAGTACAACATACTTTCTATGTCCTAAGACCTAAGCTGACGCATGTACTCGAGATGGTGACAAACTTGCTTTGGGCCGAGGAAACACTACTCCTTGACTGGGTAGTTACAAAGGTAGGTTTCGGGTTTGTCCAGTCCCATGCTGCGAGACATGGTCGAGCAAGATGGGATTTTCCCCTCCGATCAGGAGAGATATACTCTGGGCCCCACGTGTGATCCGACCAGGATAAGCATGGCCATGCGACAAGGATTATGAGGTAATCCGGTATGTGGTCGGCATCACTGGAACGAGAAAGAGGTCGGGCTAGCACAAGGATGACAGTCTCGCCTTGAGCCCGACAACATATATCGTGTGGCAAAGGGAACAGAAGTGTGACACGTTGTACACGTTCGCCTAACCAGCTTCATAGTCTGCTTGGTGGTCGGCACACCTTGTTAGAGGCCGCTACCAACCGTGTAGGTCGGAGGTGATCCGAACTGTGACCAAGCCGACTTGAACCTAAGGGGTCGCGCGCTTAAGGGAAGGAACCTACGAGGTCGGTTTGTAGGACACTGGTCGGGTGTGATCCGAACTGGACTAGGAACGTGACCGAGTAGACTTTGGGCTTTAGGGTCCGTGCGAGGCCTAAGTGTTGAGCCCGCGACGGACGCCTATATAAAGTGGAGGTGCAGCACACTCATGCGGTTGATCGCTTCGGCGCTGCGACTAGGGTTTGCATGTGTTGCGAATAGCCACCTCCACTCGCCGCCAACTGTGTGATCGGACCTAGGAGTCCACCGCACGGTGTTCCTCCTGCACGCACGGATACCGTTAGAGGCGGTGCACTTGCACCGCTCCGGTGAACTCGTACGTGGGACCGAACGACCGGCTGTTCGAGGGAGATCGCATGAGGAGGAGACGATCCACGCGGACGCGCCGCCCCTACTCTTCTTCCGCTGCACGGCACTGCTCGTCTAGTGGCAACAAACTGTGATCCATCTCCCATAGCATGTTCCTGGATGTTCTGCGCATAGGAAAATTTTAATTTGCAGTCGACGCACCCTACCATAGAACCCAACAGTGGTATCAGAGCCTCTCCTATAGGATTTGTTTTCAGATCGTATGCATATTAGATATGTGGAGGCGGCAGATGAGATCTGTTATCGTTGAAAAGATCGGCTATGTGCACGGTTGATGTGATCAACTGCACATGGGGATCGTTGAGGCTATGTTTTCTGTAAATCGGGATCGATTAGGTCATGACACGATCTACCCCTACCGGTCGGTCATCCGCCGTCGGGGTTAACAGTGAAACATAAATCCCAATCAGATTCGCGATGATCGATAAGATCGGGACCGCCGTGTGCGTAGCGCCGTGTATTTCGTACCCGACACACAAACCGGCAGAATGCGATTCTATGCATAACTTTGTTTTGCAGGTTTGATGTGAATAGTATGGCTCATGTGTATGTGATGCATGTGTGTAATTTATACGTGGCTTGCGTGTCATGTTTGTCAGCCGGCAGGAGCCAAAGTGTTGTCATTATATTGTATAATGACCTGCGTGTCAACTTGTGACTGTATGTAAATTCATTACTAGTTGTAGTAGTTGGATAATAGAGATCAGGTTGGCGGCTTGGCGTCCCGGCGTGACAAACGAGATGGAGTTCGTAGATGGTCATCGGAGTCGGAGCCGACCTGGAAGGACGTCCATGAAGGAGCCATACTATTTCACAATATGTGTTATATTTGTGATTGTTATGCTTCTTTGTTTCTATGCATGTTAGAATGATAGAATGATCCCTCATGAATATCAAGCGAATTTCCATCCCCAATGTTGCACCTTCGTACGTCAAGTACGTCTAGTAGTGGGCTCATAAAATTGAGGTGCTGCTGGGTGTCCTTGAACTGAAGGGTTCGTGTCGGACACGAACATGCACTGCATTAGGTTAACTTGACAAGGCTATCGAAACGGTTTTGGGCCTTGTGGCAAAGAAGGTTGGGAGCCGGGGTATGAGATACCTTCCCGACCGACATGAGTCGTATAGAGATACGATTAGCAAGGAGTTGCTTACCAGATAGGTATGTTGGCTAGCAGTTATGCTAAAGCTCACTAGTCGCGTGCGCTAGTCGGATCCTTAATCACTGAGAGTTTGCGGAGGGATGCTGACTTCAGTGGGAGTATTTCTGTTTAGGCTAGAATTACTCTACATAAACACATTGCTTAGTGATTGCATATTTTCTGTTGTAGATCAATGGCACCACCTACTCAACCCAACTTTGCATTGAAATCAATTCTAGAAAAGGATAAAATGAATGGAACAAATTTTACCACCTGGTATAGAAATTTGAGAATTGTTCTCTAGCATGATAAAAAGGAACATGTTCTAGAGGATCCACTTCCAGAGGAACCTGCCGATAATGCTAGTGCCACAGCTGAGAATGCCTACCAGAAACTCGTTGATGAATCAACGGAGATCAGCTGTCTGATGCTGGCTTGTATGGAGCCCGATTTGCAACAGCATTTTGAAAATGTTGAGGCTTACGATATGATCGAGAGTCTCAAGAGCATGTTTCGAATACGTGCTAGGACAAAAGGTTCAACGTCTGGCGATCCTTGATGGATTGCAAGCTGAAGGAAGGTGATCCATCGAGCCCACATGTGATCAAGATGATCGGATATGTGCAAGCTTTGGATCGTTTGGGCTTCCCGCTCTTGGATGAGCTGACTCTCGATGCTGTTCGGGTTCTCTTCCGCCCAGCTATGGGACGCTCATCTCGAACTATCATATGCATGGCATGGATAAGAAGCTCACTGAATTGCATGGGATGCTCAAGGTGGCGAGCAGGATATTAAGAAAGGCACGCATCAAGTGTTGATGGTGCAGAAATCGGGTAAGTTCAAGAAGAGTTGGTCCAAGAAAAAGGCTAAGGCAAAGGGCACGGTGATGGTAACATCTGCCGCTGCGCCGAAGTCTGGACCGGACTCGAAGACCATTTGCTATCACTGCAAGGAAACCGGTCACTGGAAGAGGAACTGTAGCAAGTGGCTTGCAGAGCATGGCAAGAAGGCCGGAAATGCTTATTCAGGGAAAGGTACACTTGTTGCATATGTTATAGACATTTACCTTGCTGACATACCTAGTAGCTCTTGGGTTTTATACCGGATCGGTTGTTCATATTTGCAACTCGATGCAGGGGCTGGTAAGAACTAGGCGTGTGGCACAAGGGGAGATTGACATCAGGGTCGGCAATAAAGCAAGAGTTGCTGCGTTGGAGGTCGGCACGATGCAGCTCCAGCTTCCTTCCGGATTCATAATGGAATTGAATAATTGTTATTACATTCCTGCACTTAGTCGGAACATTATTTCTGCCTCATGTTTGATGAGTCAAGGTTATAAATTCAATTTAAAGGACAATGGTTGTTCGATATTTTTGAATGGTATGTTCCACGGCTATGCACCCATTGTTGATGGGCTATTTATATTGAATCTAGAACAGGAACCGGTCTATAACATGACTGTCAAGAGGCATAAGCCTAATGAGATAAATCCGACATACTTATGGCATTGCCGGCTTGGACACATTAGTCTGAAACGCATGAAGAAGCTCCATGATGATGGGCTCCTAACTTCGTCCGACTTCGGGTCCTTCGAGACATGTGAATCATGCTTGCTCGGCAAGATGACTAAGTCTCCTTTCGCAAAGAGTTTCGAGAGGGCGTCCGAGCTGTTGGATCTTATACACAGTGATGTGTGTGGTCCAATGAGCACAACTGCCAGAGGTGGCTATCAGTACTTCGTGACTTTTACCGACGACTTGAGTAGATATGGATAAATCTATTAGATGAGGCACAAGTCGGAGACTTTTGAAAAGTTCAAAGAGTTTCAGAACGAGGTTGAGAATCAGCTCGGCAATACTATAAAGCTCATGCGATCTGATCGTGGAGGTGAGTACATGAGCCAGGAGGATGATCATCTGAAAAGTCGAGGTATAGTACCTCAGCTCACACCTCCGGGTACGCCACAGAGAAACGGCATGTCGGAATGGAGGAATAAGACCTTGTTGGACATGGTCCGGTCTATGATGAGCAAATCGGATTTACCCTTGTCATTTTGGGGATACGCTCTAGAAACTGCAGCTTTCACACTTAAAAGGGTACCATCAAAATCCGTAGACAAGACACCACATGAGATGTGGACCGGGAAGAGTCCCATTTCGTCTTTTCTAAAGATTTGGGGTTGTGAAGCATTTGTCAAGCGACTTATGTCAGACAAGCTTACACCTAAGTCGGATAAATGCATATTCGTGGGATACCCGAGGGAAACCTTGGGATATAGCTTCTACAACCGGGAAGAGAACAAAGTGTTTGTTGCTCGGAACGGGGTTTTACATGAGAAAGAGTTTCTCAGTCGGGAGGCCAGTGGGAGGACGGTCCGACTCGAAGAAATTCGAGGACCACTTGGGGACGGCTTGGCTGGTGATGAGATCATACCGGAGTCAGTCAGGGAACCCGTAGTGGAAGAGGCACCAGAACCACTGAGAACGGAAAGATTGTGCAGAGTGCGTGATGTATTGTTGCTAGAAAGCGACGAGCCGGCCACGTATGCGGAAGCGATGGTAAGCCCAGATTCCGAGGCATGGGTGGAGGCCATGAGATCCGAGTTAAAGTCCATGGATGAGAATCAAGTCTGGGACTTGGTTGATCCGCCACCTGGCGTAACTGCCATTGGTTGCAAATGGGTCTTTAAGAAGAAAAGCGATGTGGATGGAAATGTTCAGATCCACAAAGCTCGGCTTGTCGCTAAAGGTTATGGACAAGTTCAAGGAGTTGACTATGACGAGACTTACTCGCTAATAGCGATGCTGAAATCGGTGAGGATCATACTAGCTATAGCTGCATATTTCGATTACGAGATATGGCAGATGGATGTCAAAACGGCTTTCCTTCACGGAAATTTAACCGAGGACGTGTATATGATACAGCCCGAGGGTTTTGTCGATCCGACTAGCACTAGTAAGGTATGTAAGCTCACGAGATCCATTTATGGGTTGAAGCAAGCATCTCGGAGTTGGAACATTCGTTTTGATGAGGTCATCACTGGTCTAGGTTTCATCAAAAGCGAAGAGGACTCTTGTTTATACAAGAAGTTAAGTGGGAGCTCGATAGTATTTTTTATCTTGTATGTGGACGACATACTATTGATTGGGAATGATGTTTCGATGTTAAACTCAGTCAAGGGATCATTGAATGGCAAGTTTTCGATGAAGGACCTTGGTGAGGCAGTCTATATTTTAGGCATTAAGATCTATAGAGATAGATCGAGGAGGCTGCTCGGATTAAGCCAGAGCACGTACATAGATAAAGTGTTGAAGCAGTTCAAACATGAGTGAGGCGAAGAAAGGGTTATTGCCACTCTCACATGGTATAAGGCTAAGCGAGACTCAGAGTCCTTCGACATCTGATGAGTGAAGCAGGATGAGTAGGATTCCGTATGCCTCGGCAATCAGATCCATCATGTATGACATGATATGTACAAGGCCTGATGTTGCTTTTGCAATAAGCCTAACAAGTAGATACCAGGCCAACCCAGGTGAGAGTCACTGGGCAGCAGTAAAGACTATTTTGAATTACCTGAAAAGGACTAACGAGATGTTCCTGGTTTATGGAGGTGAGGAAGAGCTCATCGTAAGGGGTTACGTTGATGCTAGTTTCCAAACCGCTAGAGATGATTGTCGATCACAGTCCGGATTCATGTACGTCCTGAACGGAGCAGCAGTGCACTGGATGAGTTCCAAGCAGGATACGATGGCCGATTCTACCACAAAAGCCGAATACATTGCGGCTTGTGAAGCTGCAAAGGAAGGTGTTTGGATCTGGCATTTTCTGGATGATCTTGGTATTTTCCCAGCCTCGGTGAAACAGTTGGACCTTTATTGTGATAATTCTGGTGCCATCGCACAAGCCAAGGAGCCGAGGAATCACCACAAGGTCAGACATATAGACCGGAAATATCACCTGATACGAAAGATCGTAAAGAATGGTGATGTAAAGTTATGCAAGATTCACACGGATGCAAATGTTGCAGATCCGTTGACTAAGCCGCTTCCACAACCCAAGCATGAGGGGCACGTTAGAGCTATGGGCATTCGATGTCTATTTGATTGACTCTAGTGCAAGTGGGAGACTATTGGAGATATGCCCTAGAGGCAACCATGTATGATGATATTTCCTATGTGTTTATGAATAAAGATAGTCCTTGGACATTATCAATGATGTGTATCAACAAGTACGTGACTTGTTTGTGGGACTATGCATTGTATGATGACTGTCCTAAGAGGTCCCTAGTCGAAAGGGTTGTGTGGACACGCAGCCAACTAGACTAGCATATGACACGGTCGATGGCTTGGTCTCACTAGCCATGGAGCATTGGATGCTAACCGGATAATATGGACTTGGAAAGGTCTGGTCGGATTCGACGTAGTCGGATCCGAGTCGAGATAAGGTCCGAGTTGGACAGACCCAACTATGAGACGCAACGATGTGTCATCCATGAGTCTCTAGTACAACATACGTTCTATGTCCTAAGACCTGAGCTGACGCATGTAATCGAGATGGTGACAGACTTGCTTTGGGCCGACCAAACGCTACTCCCCGACCGGGTAGTTACAAAGGTAGGTTTCGGTTTGTCAGTCCCATCTTTGCGAGACATGGTCGAGCAAGATGGGATTGCCCCTCCGATCAGAGAGATATACTGGGCCCCTCGTGTGATCCGACCGGGATAAGCATGGCCATGCGACAAGGATTATGAGGTAATCCGGTTTGTGGTCAGCATCTTTGGAACGAGAAAGAGGTCGGGCTAGCACAAGGATGACAGTCTCGCCTTGAGCCCGACAACATATATCGTGTGGCGAAGGAAATGAAGTGTGACATGTTGTGCAGGTTCGCTAACCAGCTTCATAGTCTGCTTGGTGGTCGGCACGCCTTGCTAGAGGCCGCTACCAACCGTGCAGGTCGGAGGTGATCCGAACTGTGACCAAGCCGACCTGAACCTAAGGGGTCGCGCGCTTAAGAGAAGGAACCTACGAGGTCGGTTCGTAGGACACTGGTCGGGTGTGATCCGAACTGGACTAGGAACGTGACCGAGTAGACTTTGGGCTTTAGGGTCCGTGCGAGGCCCAAGTGTTGAGCCCGCGATGGACGCCTATATAAAGTGGAGGTGCGGCACACTCATGCGGTTGATCGCTTCGGTGCTGCGACTAGGGTTTGCATGTGTTGCGAATAGCCACCTCTACTCGCCGCAGACTGTGTGATCGGACCTAGCAGTCGTCCACACGGTGTTCCTCCTGCACGCGCGGATACCGTTAGAGGCGGTGCACTTGCGCCGCTCCGGTGAACTCGTACGTGGGACCGGACGACCGGCTGTTCGAGAGAGATCGCACAAGGAGGAGACGATCCACGCGGACGCGCTGCCCCAACTATTATTCTGCTGCACGGCACTCCGTGTCTAGTGGTAACGAACTGTGATCCATCTCCCATAGCATGTTCCTGGATGTTCTGCGCGTAGGAAAATTTAAATTTGCAGTCGACGTACCCTACCGTAGAACCCAACACTTCCTGTTCAAACATAGGTCATATTCGAACCAAAGAGAACATAGCTGCCGATACCCACTTGATCGGCATCGCCAAAGCCACTGGGGGCTATATGATCGTATTCGAATCTTAGCTTAACCCCTTTGGAACGGTTCACTAATCGTATTCGAATGAGAGGCCTTAAAAATTAAGTTTATTATTCTTTATACTTTGTAAGTGTAACTGTTATTAAGGGCCAGGTGAACATCATATGTGCCAACTTTCAGGAGTTAAACTCACTCTCATGATTTGGGTCACATAAGTCGGCGAGATTCCCAAAAGGATCGCAGGTATGCTATTGTGATTATGTTTCACGAATATAATCATAAACCGGCCTTTATATGATGTTTTGGTTCGCACTCCGGGTTATCAATACTTTATGTGACCCCTGATGCGATAAGTCGCCAAGGGAATTCTGCTTGTTTTATATGCAGGATAAGGCAAGCAAATTTTTAACATCAAGGAAAGATCAACATAAGCTGGAAGTATATAGCGATGGCGGCTTACGAAAGTATTAAGCGCCACAAACATGCGCGAAGGCATGACAAAATCGAGAGGTTTTTTCTACCCTATTACAAGACTCCCCGAGTCTTAATAATGAAGCATTGTTTTCGCAAAGTCATAAACACCTGGCGGTTCACTCCTTTGGTTGGATTGAAGATTCCGGGTTATCCTTCTCCGCCTCTCCGTCTGCTGCCCTGTCCTGGAAGATTGACGAGGCCTAGTCAATGCCGCTCAAGGCTTCAAACTCAGCTTCATCATCTATTAAACCGGCTGGGTTGACTTCAGGGGCAAAGGTATGCTTACGAGTTGGAGGGATCAGGCTGACGTCATCATAGTGAGGTGTTGGAATTCTCCATTTCTCGCTGTCATAGCCCGGCTGATACTTGGTAAGGTCAATATCGTTCCCAATGAGAGTAGCCACAGGACGTACGATTTTCACACAGGCGGTAAAGTCTGTATCGTCGCATAAAGAGCCGTCTTCCTTCAAGATGGGATATCCAAGAGCAATGTCTGCCAGGTCTAATTCTGAAAGCAACGCCTTGGCCCGGCTCAATGCAGCTATAGCCCCGGTTCTGGCAGATGCCCATCTTAGCTCTTGGATCCGCTGGGGTAGCACGGTAAGCCGCTTTAGCACATCTTGCAGGAGATGGGGAACATCATTTGATAAAGCCACAACGGACAAAGCACGTTGTGACCCGGTGTACAATTGTTCCACCAGAGTGTAAACCGCCTTCAGCTTGATCAACATGTTCTTCTTGAGGTTTGTGCTCCTGGGGCCTGCGTTCATAAACATAAGGTGAGCCGAAGATAACACTTAAATAGTCATCAAAGCAAGGATTGCAATATTTGAGGTTATATATAGTAACTTACCGAAGATTGCTGAGACCATTTGAGATATCTAGCGCTTTAAGCCGGACAACTCGGCTGTTGCTTCAGCAAGTGACGTTTCTGCTGTCTCGGCCCGGGTCACCAGTGAGGCCTTCTCATCAGCCCAGATTTTCTTCTCCGCCTCAAAATCCTTCTTCAATTTCTCTTGTTCAGAGACGCTGGAATTCAAATTTGGAGTTGTCCTTTTGAATTTCAAGTTCTTGAGATCCCAGGCGGCTCTTCAGGTTAGCAATATCCGACTCAAATTGACTTATGGTGGCCTGCATTGATGCCGGGTTATGGTCAGAATCATAGTAAGAAAAACATTAAGTCCCAAGCACTTTGCAAGCAAAGATACTTGACACTTGGGGGCTAATGTGTATCGCAAGTCCAAGGTATCATGTTACAACCGGGTTAAATATCTTCTTTCTAAACCAGGTAAAGCAATGATAAGCAGTTTTCTAAGTCTACATCATATTTATTCATAAGCAATAGACTTGGGGGCTGATACAGTAAGTATGATTAAGAAGAGTAGCATAAGTTATACCTCAAATTTTTGTTGTATGTGCTTCACCATGTCAATTTCCAGGTCACGGCTGCTATGCACTTGATTGATATAGCCAGAGACTATCTCTCCAATGCTCAAATGAGTATAGTCAGCAATATCTAGCTTGGCCTTTCGGCGTTCCAGAAGCTCTTCCTTGGCAGAGCACTTAGCAAGGACAGTGGGCTGCCCCAGCTCAACAAATTGAGTCTTCAGAATCTCAACTTCCGGGTCAGTTGTCTTGGCCGGGCTAGGAGCTTCCGGGTTAACAGAGCTGTTTAGAGTATGTTCGGCGGGTGGATCAGAGGTTGGTACTGGAATGTCAGAGGCTGGTTCAGGCGGCGGCTGATGGGTAGAACTGTCAGGAGCGGCTGTGCCAAGCTCCGGTTCAGTCATGACCGGGTCTTGGGATGGCTTATACTTTCTTGCCTTCTTACTGGGCTTCACTTGCACGCTATGGACAAGGCAGAAGGATGAGTACAAAAGCATGAGTAAGGAAAAGCATAAGGTAAACAAAATTACATTACCCATGGGCAGTTTTGAAAGCCGGCATGTTAGATTGCATAGACTCGCCGGAGGAAGGAGAGGTATCCTGATAATTGGAGTCAGAGAATTGAGAGGTTGACGAATTAAACCCGCCAAAGGGTAAACATAACGTAAATCGGATATAACCTCAGCCCGACGCTTCCTGGTTACGTCAGGTAAGCCGGAGGAGAGCTCTATATCCTTGTTGGTCCGGGTCTGCCTCCGGCTTTCAAATTGTTGTTGCTTCAAAAGAAATTGAGGATCTTGGTAAGCGAAAGGATGTGAAAATCTTACTTTCCGGGTTACTCCTTGAATTTTCTGACGCGGCAGGGGCTCGGAGTCGGAGGAGATTATAGTTACCTCTTCCTCGACGGCTTGGCTGTTCCCCGTGTCTTCCTGAAAAGATTTAATGTCAGTAAGGTAAAGATAAAGAGTCAAGGGAGTTAAAGGTTACCTCTTCTTCATCATCATCATCAGTATCGTCAAGTTTAAACATATCTGAAGCGCTCGGCTTCCTCTTCTTCGAAGTTCCAGTCTTGGCGGTTTTCCTTTCGGCTCTTTTTGCCGCTCTGGCTTGTTTGGCCGCCTCGTGATCATACTTGACCTTCCAGAAGTTGTCATCGGCCTGTGGAAAAAGATGAGGGGTTATGAGTAAAAGCAAGGAGGAATATAGTAAAGAGTATTCATTGAGGTTGATGACTCACTGCGGGGGTCGGGTTCTTCTTGCAGAAGGGAAGTAAGCCAAAGTCACTACTGGTTACTGTGCCCTCTTTCAACAACGTCTAGGTCATAGCCTCCACCACATCATCTAGTAAGTCGTCGGGACTATGACGCAGTGGGTCATTCTTCTCGCCTGAGTAGTGATACGTCTCCGTCGTATCTACTTTTCCAAACACTTTTGCCCTTGTTTTGGACTCTAACTCACTACGGGAAACAGCTAATTTGCCGTCAGGAGGGGTCTTTGCCGTCTGCTTTTCGTCGGGCAGACGGCAAAGAAAGGGTTTGCCGTCATCAGAAGACGGCAAAACAAAACTAACGGCAAAATATACTTTGCCGTTTGCGAAAAAAAATACAGACGGCAAAGAGCTCACTTTGCCATCTACAAAATAAATACATACGGCAAAGATCTTTGACGTATGTATTTATTTTTGCAGACGGCAAAGCAAAGAAACACATCTCGCGGATTGATCACCTGGATCGATGAGGTGGCACGATCCGCTCCACACACTCCCGGATCAGTCTTCCACGCCCCCACGTCCTCTCTTTCCATGCATCGGTGCAAGTGGCCCCACCCACCACGCACGTGAACCACCATCCAGATCCCATGCCTCTGATTCCCCTGCCACCGCAGTCTCCACAAGCTACAACTGCCTCGTCGGACCCCATTGTCACCGGCATCTGCCTGCCTCCGCGCGGCTTCACGCCCCGCCAGCCTCGGCTGGCCTACGCCAGGCAGCCCGCCTCCGTGCGGCCCCACCGGCCTCCGCCCGGTCGCTCGCCTCTGCGCGCCTCCGATGGCCTCTGCCTTGTGGGTCGCCTCCGCATTCCTCCGATGGCCTCCGCCCGGCCGCCTGCCTCCGCCCTACTCCGCAGGCTGCCGACGTCCGCCTCCTGCAGCCATCCAAGCCAGAGGCCCTGCGGCCTCGTCCCTGCCCCGAGCGCTTGCTCCGGACCCCTCGCCGCACTCCTCCCCTCGCCGGACACCGCCACAGCCGCTCCTCGCCGTTGCCTCCATGGCCTCCCCTCGCCCTACCCTGCCACGGCTGACCCTCCCCAACCTCCTCATCTCCGCTCCTCGCCGGGCTACCCTGCGGCCAACACTCACCGGGACGTGCCGCAGCCATCCCTCGCCGGATCCCGACGTGGCTGCATCTCGCCGGACCCGCCGACCCTTGCAGGACCCCGCTGCGCCTGAGCCCCAACATCCTCCTCTCTGCCCTGAGCACTAGAGCTCCCCCAGCAGCGGCAGCGATTGCCGGAGTTGGCTACTCCGGCGACCACCGAAGCAACAACTGCCCTCCTCTCTGCTTCTGTTCTTCCCGAGCTCACCGAAGCAGAAGTGGCCGCCCTCCGAACGCTTCGACTGACATTATTTAAAAAAAATAAAATCCAATCTTTGCTGTCTGTAGTTTACTCTTGATGACGGCAAAGATTTTTTTTACTGACGGCAAAGGCCGTATGATTTGTCGTCTGTTATTTATCAGGCTGACGGTGAAGTAGATTTGGCTGACGGCAAAGTCTTTGCCGTCTCCCCCGATGAAAAGCTGATGGCAAAGTATTCTTTGCAGACTTATCTTTGCCGTCTGAGTTTGTTGCATGCCTCCTGACGGCAAAATCTTTGCCGTCTAGATTTAGGACTTTGCCGTCTGTTATCCACAGACGGCAAATTAACTGTTTCCTGTTAATTGTATGATTTGAATGGAACTAACCCGGACTGATGCTGTTTTCAGCAGAATTGCCATGGTGTTGTTTTATGTGCAGAAAACAGAAGTTCTTGGAATGACCTGAAACTCCACGGAATATCTTAGAATAAATAATAAAAATTCCTCGCCAATCATGAAGACCAGGGGGACCACACCCTGTCCACGAGGGTGGGGGGCACGCCCCTCCCCCCTGGGTGCGCCCCCTACCTCGTGGGCCCCCTGGTGGCCTTCCGACGCCAACTCCAACTCCATATATTGGCTTTCGGGGAGAAAAAAATCAGAGAGAAAGTTTCATCGCGTTTTATGATACAGAGCCGCCGCCAAGCCCTAATCTCTCTCGGGAGGGTTGATCTGGAGTTCGTTCAGGGCTCCGGAGAGGGGGATTTGTCGCCGTCGTCATCATCAACCATCCTCCATCACCAATTTCATGATGCTCACCGCCGTGCGTGAGTAATTGCATCGTAGGCTTGCTGGACGGTGATGGGTTGGATGAGATTTATCATGTAATCGAGTTACTTTTGTTAGGGTTTGATCCCTATTATCCATTATGTTCTGAGATTGATGTTGCTATGACTTTGCTATGCTTAATGCTTGTCACTAGGGCCCGAGTGCCATGATTTCAGATCTGAACCTATTATGTTTTCATGAATATATGTGTGTTCTTGATCCTATCTTGCAAGTCTATAGTCACCTACTATGTGTTATGATCCGCAACCCCAAGTGACAATAATCGGGACCACTCCGGTGATGACCATAGTTTGAGGAGTTCATGTATTCACTATGTGCTAATGCTTTGTTCCGGTTCTCTATTAAAAGGAGGCCTTAATATCCCTTAGTTTCCAATAGGACCCTGCTGCCACAGGAGGGTAGGACAAAAGATGTCATGCAAGTTCTTTTCCATAAGCACGTATGACTATATACGGAATACATGCCTACATTACATTGGGGAACTGGAGCTAGTTCTGTGTCACCCTATGTTATGATTGTTACATGACGAACCACATCCGGCATAATTATCCATCACTGATCTGGTGCCTACGAGCTTTCCATATACTGGTTTACGCTTATTTACTCTTCCGTTGCTACTGTTACAATCACTACAAAATACCAAAAACATTACTTTTGCTGTCTTTACTTTTGTTACCGTTACCACCACTATCATATTACTTTGCTACTAAACACTTTGCTGCAGATACTAAGTTTCCAGGTGTGGTTGAATTGACAACTCAGCTGCTAATACTTGAGAATATTCTTTGGCTCCCCTTGTGTCGAATCAATAAATTTGGGTTGAATACTCTACCCTCGAAAACTGTTGCGATCCCCTATACTTGTGGGTTATCAAGACCTTTTTCTGGCGCCGTTGCCGGGGAGCATTGCTCTATTCTTTGAGTCACTTGGGATTTATATCTGCTGGACACTATGAAGAACTTGAAAGACGCTAATACAACAATTTATCCCTCAACTACGAGGGGAGGTAAGGAACTGCCATCTAGCTCTGCACTTGATTCACCTTATATTATAAGTAAGCTAGGGACACCTGAACCTGCTTCTGCTATTCATTCCGATATGTCGCGTGTTATTGATGATGCCACTTTCTGCTATGCATGATACTTATGATGAAACTACTTCTATGCTTGATACTACTATGCCCCTTGGTGAATTTCTAGATGAACAAATTTCTAGGTCTAGAGAAAGAGAAAATATTGAAACTGAATACAATGATGTTAGTGATGATGAAAATATGCCTGCTATTCCTGAGGGTTATCTTTTTAATGCTGAATCTACTGCAGCTATTCTTGCTTGCCAGGATAGACTTGAACTTAAGAGGTTGCTAGTTAAATGGAGTAAAGAATCTTTTAGAGATAGGACGAGACCCGACCCTGCTTTTGCTACTTCACCTATCTGTGTTCCTGATCAGGATTATTATGATTTTTCTGTTGATCCAGATATAATAACTTTGGTTGAATCTGATCCTTTTTATGGCCATGAATCTGAAACTGTTGTGGCACATCTTCGTAAGTTAAATGATATAGCTGCCCTGTTTACTAATAATGAGAGATCGCGCTACCTTTATTTACTCAAAATATTTCCGTTCTCATTAAAGGGTGATGCTAAGAAATGGTTTAATTCTCTTGATCCTGGTTCTATGCAAAGTCCCCAGGATATGATTTATTACTTCACTTCTAAATATTTCTCTGCTCATAAGAAACAAGCTGCTTTGAGGGATATATATAATTTTGTGCAAATTGAAGAAGAGAGTCTCCCACAAGCTTGGGGGAGGCTTCTCAAGTTACTTAATGCTTTGCCTGATCATCCTCTTAAGAAACCTGAAATACTTGATATCTTTTATAATGGACTAACCGATGCTTCCAGAGATTACCTGGATAGTTGTGCTGGTTCTCTTTTCAGGGAAAGAACACCAGATGAAGCTGAAATTTTATTGAACAATATGTTGACAAATGAAAATAATTGGGCACCTCCTGAGCCAACTCCCGAGCCAGCTCCTGAGCCAATTACTGAGCCTATTCCTAAACCAACTCAGACGAAGAGAGGTGTTCTATTTCTTTGTCTCGAAGATATGCAAGAGGCAAAGAAATCCATGAAAGAAAAAGGTATTAAACCTGAAGATGTTAAGAATTTACCTCCTATTGAAGAAATACATGGTCT
The DNA here is from genome assembly GCA_021605205.1 of Aegilops longissima. Taxonomy (NCBI): domain Eukaryota; kingdom Viridiplantae; phylum Streptophyta; class Magnoliopsida; order Poales; family Poaceae; genus Aegilops; species Aegilops longissima. Next base: position 100,789,972 of record CM038682.1, on the reverse strand, counting down.
TAATTTACCGCCTGTTGAAGAAGTATATGATCTCAATTACTTATTTACTAAAGAACATCCCGATATCCCGACACAAGTAGTAAAGATAAATTCTCTCTATAGATATGATAAAGCTGAAGTCCCTCCTACTAAAATTGCTAGTCAGTGCTTGGATGAGTTCGATGACTTTATGTTTAAGCAAGATGAATTTAATGCTTATTTTGGTAGACAATTAAAACAGAATACCTTTATGATTAAATGCTTGAGTGATTATATGGCTAATATTAGAGGTGAACTTAAACTTGTTAGCAAACATGGTTCTATGGTTACCACTCAAGTAGAACAAGTACTTAAAGCTCAGAAAGAAGTGCTTGATGAAATGAATAGTGAGAAAAATGATTATGCTGTTAGAGTGGCTACTAGAACTGGTAGAATGACTCAGGAACCTTTGTATCCTGAAGGCCACCCTAAGAGAATCGAGCAAGATTCTCAGAGAAATAATATTGATGCACCTAGTTCTTCTAGAAGGAAGAAAAGGAAAAATGATAGAACTGTGCAAACTTCTAGTGAACCTATTGCTGAACCGCCCGATAATCCAAATGATATCTCTATGTCTTATGCGGAAACACAATCTGGTAATGAACATGAACCTAGTGAAAATGTTAATGATAATGTTCATGATGATGCTCAACCTAGTAATGATAATGATGTCGAAGTTGAACATGCTATTGATCTTGATAACCCACAAGCAAAGAATCAATGTTATGATGAAAGAGACATCGTTGCTAGGAAACATGGTAAAGAAAGAGAACCATGGGTTCAGAAACCCATGCCTTTTCCTCCCAAACCATCCAAGAAAAAGGATGATGAGGATTTTGAGCGCTTTGCTGAAATGATTAGACCCATCTTTTTGCGTATGCGATTAACTGATGAGCTCAAAACAAATCCTTATGCTAAGTATATGAAGGATATCATTACTAATAAAAGAAAGATACCGAAGCTGAAATTTCCACCATGCTTGCTAATTACACTTTTAAGGGTGGAATACCAAAGAAACTTGGAGATCCGGAGTACCTACTATACCATGCTCCATTAAAGGAAATTATGTTAAAACTGCTTTATGTGATCTTTGAGCGGTGTTAGTGTTATGCCTCTCTTTATATCGTAGACTTGACTTGAATAAGTTGACACCTACTGAAATATCTTTGCAAATGGCTGATAAATCAACTGCTATACCTGTCGGTATTTGTGAGGATGTGCCTGTTGTGGTTGCAAACGTTACTATTTTAACGGACTTTGTTATTCTTGATATTCCCGAGGATGATAGTATGTCTATTATTCCTGGAAGAACTTCCTTAACACTGCAGGGGCTGTTATTGATTGCAACAAACGCAATATCACTTTTCATGTTAATGGTAATGAGCATATGGTACACTTTCCGAGGAAACAACCTCAAGTTCATAGTATCAACTCTATTGGAAAAATTCCATCGATTATATTTGGAGGTTTTGAATTTCCTCTTCCTACTGTCAAGAAGAAATATGATATACTTATTATTGGGGATGTCCATATCCCCGTTGAGGTAACATAGTGTTATTCAAAATTTCTCCGGTTTCATGTTAATCGGAATGAGTTTGTTAACAAGACTTGATCAACCTTGTTAGTGGATTCCTTTTGATGAGCATGAGATGGATGAAACTAGAAGCACAACCTTCTGACCCTCTTTATATTTTCTGTTACTTAGTAGAAATAAAGTAAAATAGTATTTTTACATACATTTCTCGACTTATCCGTGCAATATAAAAATATCCGAAAATAAAAGTCCTCGAATGCCATGCCAATTTAATATGATTTTTTCGGGAATATTTGATAATTTTTAGTGCAAAAATTACCGCGGGGGGAGCTGCCACCTGGTCACGAGGGTGGTGGGCGCCCCCTACCCCCCTAGGCGCACCCCCTGCCTCGTGGGCGCACGGTGGCCCTCCTCCACTTATCCCTGCACCCATCTTCTTCCTCTGTCTCACACAAACCTGAAAAACCAACTCAAGTTCGTGTTCCAGCCGCTTTTGCTGTGATTTTCAATCTCCTTGCTCAAAGCACCTCTCGCAAAACTGCTTGGGGAGGTTGTTCCTTGGTATGTGACTCCTCCATTGGTCCAATTAGTTTTTGTTCTAGTTCTTTATTCATTGCAAATTTGTGCTGCATAGGTGACCATGTTCTTGAGCTTGCATGTCAAATTTATATGGTTCCAAGTAGTTCCAATGCTTGATATATGCTCTAGGCACTTGTATGAGTAGTTGCTATCAGTTTTATTGAAGTTGGTTCACTTTTATTTGAAGCTACTAAAAATTTCAGAATTATTTTTCAGAGAAAACAATATGCTTAGGAAGATGTTCCAAGGTGGTTCTTCAAGGAAGCAAGGTCCCAGGCTTGTAATGCGTGATGGTGACGAGGAACCACCAAGAGACGCTCTCGTGAGGCCCTATGAATGGCCTTCGAAAAATTTTATGAATCAAGCGGGAATTAAATAAGAATTCTACGCATATTTGTGTAATGCCGGTCTTGAGGACTTTGAAGCTGATAAATGCCCCCGGTATCGTGATCTCACAAGTTCATTTGTGGGGAGGTTTGAGTTTTCATCTTCGCGTAATTCTCCTTCAGTCATGTTTGACCTTTATGACAAATCTTATACCATGGACTTAGAGGATTTCACTCTTGCATGCAAACTTCCATCTTGGGGTAGTATCAGGGATCCCCCTAAATCTGAATATAGAGACTTTCTTGCTAGAATAACTGTGGGGGAATCTAGAGATATAGCGCAGGCCACTATAGGGAGCTTTCACTTTCCTGCTATACATTATTTTGCTCTCTACATTGGTTGATGCATAAATGCTAAGGATGAAGCATGTCACATGTGTGCCCCTGATCTCAGCATTCTCAGAAGTGTTGTGTTAGGGGACCAATCTTATCATATGGGTGCCATTGTAGCTCGTAGGTTGCATCATAATAGACATAACGGAGATTTCTTTGGAGGAATTTATGCAACCCGCTTAGCTAATTTTCTTGATGTAGACATTCGTGAGGGTGACATGGAGTTACCCCCTTCTTATTTAGATCTTGATTCTATGTTTTCCCACCAGTTCATTGAGAGGACTGGACCACCTTTCTAGTATCGACTAATCTTTAACAAACGACATGTTGTCTGTGTTACTCTTCCTGCTCCTGCCTTCTTCGATTTCAGACGAGAGGAAGATATATTATTACCAGGGAGGAGGCGGATGAGTACGAGAGGAGAGCGGAGGCAGCTCGATGTCATGCTGCTGCTCAGGAGGCGGTAGCCGCTGCATCGCAGTACGACCCCAACTACACCTACGGGTATCAGCCAGGCTATCCCTGGCATATACCAACTTAGGCTTCCATGCTAGTTTATTTTCCTTTTTCTAGCTTTCTTCTTGTGTGTTTAATAAACCTTAGAAAAACCAAAAAAAAATTAGTAGTAGTTTATTTTTCCTGCTGTAGTAGTAATAATTAAAAAGAAAACCCAAAAACATTTCCCGTTCTTCTTTTGCTTGTTGGGAGCTTTCCCGTGTAAATAGTTTTTATTTCTTTTCCTTTCTTTGGGGGTCGAGAAGACCATATTGAAAATGCTTAGTGGCTCTCATATCCATGATTGTTTATCTAACTTAGAGCCCATATTACTTGTCTTCTCTCTTGAGTTGAATGTTTGCAGATTCCAGCTTAATCCAATGCACGTGCACTCTTATTATTATTCACACCGTTCGGTCGTGCAAGTGAAAGGCAATAATGATGATATATTATGGACTTATTGGGATGAGAAAAGCTGGTATAAACTCGACCTCTCTTGTTTTTGTAATATGATGATTCATCGTTGCTGATTCAGCTATTATGAAGTAAACATATTTGCAATGACATTTAGAGATTATAGTTGCTTGTGCCATGCTTGATTAGCTATGAGTATAATGGTTTACCTTGCGTGCCAACATTATATTGAGATGATTATGATGTGGTATGATAGGATGGTATCCTCCTTTGAATGAATTGAGTGACTCGACTTGGCACATGTTCACGCATGTAGTTGAATCAAATCAACATAGCCTTCATGATATTTATGTTCATGGTGGATTATATCCTACTCATGCTTATATTCGGTGTAAATTAATTTTAATGCATGTTTACGACTGTTGTCGCTCTCTCAGTTGGTCGCTTCCCAGTCTTTTGCTAGCCTTCACCTGTACTAAGCTAGAATACTGCTTGTGCATGCAAACTCCTTAAACCCCAAAGTTTTTCCATATGAGTCCACCATACCTTCGTATGTGCGGTATCTACCAGCCGTTCCAAGTAAATTTGTATGTGCCAAACTCCAAACCTTCAAATGAAATTCTGTTTTGTATGCTCGAGCAGCTCATGTGCAACTAGGGCTGCCTATATCTTCCATGCTAGGTGGGTTATTCTCAAGAGGAGTGGACTCCGCTCCTCATTCACGAGAAAGGGCCGGTAACCGGGATGCACAGTCCCATGATCCAAAAAGATCAAAGAAAATCAAAATAATTAAACAAAGCTCCCCCTAGGACCCGTTGAATGTTGGAGGCACTCGTTGTTTCGAGCAAGCCATGGATTGATGCTTGTGGAGGAGGGGGAGTATAAACCTTTACCATTTTGTTTGGGAACTGCCTATAATGCATGTAGTATGGAAGATACAGCCATCTCATAGTTGTTGCGTTGACAGTGAAAGTATGCCGCTCAGAATATAATTTATCTCTATTTCAAAATCGAGCTCTGGCACCTCTGCAAATCCCTTCTTCCCTCTGCGAAGGGCCTATCTATTTACTTTTATGTTGAGTCATCACCCTTCTTATTAAAAAGCACCCGCTGGAGAGCACACTGTCGTTTGCATTCATTATAATTGGTTTATATTGGGTATGACTTGACTGGATCTCTTTTACCATGAATTACAATGTTTAGTCAGTCCTTGATCTTTAAAGGTGCTCTGCATTTATGTTTTGCGGTCTCAGAAAGGGCTAGCGAGATACCATTTTGTTATATCATGTTATGATTATTTTGAGAAAGTGTTGTCATCCGAGTTTTATTATTATGGCTTGCTAGCTGATTATATTATTGATATGAGTAATTGTGAGACCTACGTATTATTGTGAGTACGGTTAGTTCATAATAATTGCAGAAACTTGAATGCTGGCTTTTCATGTTTACAACAACAAGAGCAAACAGAGTTTGCAAAAGTTTTTCTTTTTCTCCTTCAGTTTGTCAACTGAATTGCTTGAGGACAAGCAAGGGTTTAAGCTCGGGGGAGTTGATACGTCTCCGTCGTATCTACTTTTCCAAACACTTTTCCCTTGTTTTGGACTCTAACTTGTATTATTTGAATGGAACTAACCCGGACTGACGCTGTTTTCAGCAGAATTGCCATGGTGTTGTTTTATGTGCAGAAAACAAAAGTTCTCGGAATGACCTGAAACTCCACGGAATATCTTAGAATAAATAATAAAAAATCCTCGCGAAAGATGAAGACCAGGGGGCCCACACCCTGTCCACGAGGGTGGGGGGCACGCCCCTCCCCCCTGGGGGCGCCCACTACCTCGTGGGCCCCCTGGTAGCCTTCCGACGCCAACTCCAACTCCATATATTGGCTTTCGGGGATAAAAAAATCAGAGAGAAAGTTCCATCACGTTTTACGATACGGAGCCGCCGCCAAGCCCTAATCTCTCTCGGGAGGGCAGATCCGTAGTCCATTCGGGGCTCCGGAGAGGGGGATTCATCGCCGTCGTCCTCATCAACCATCCTCCATCACCAATTTCATGATGCCCACCACCATGCGTGAGTAATTGCATCGTAGCCTTGCTGGACGGTGATGGGTTGGATGAGATTTATCATGTAATCGAGTTAGTTTTGTTAGGGTTTGATCCCTTATCCATTATGTTCTGAGATTGATGTTGCTATGACTTTGCTATGCTTAATGCTTGTCACTAGGGCCCGAGTGCCATGATTTCAGATCTGAACCTATTATGTTTTCATGAATATATGTGTGTTCTTGATCCTATCTTGCAAGTCTATAGTCACCTACTATGTGTTATGATCCGGCAACCCCGAAGTGACAATAATCAGGACCACTCCCGGTGATGACCATAGTTTGAGGAGTTCATGTATTCACTATGTGCTAATGCTTTGTTCCGGTTCTCTATTAAAAGGAGGCCTTAATATCCCTTAGTTTCCAATAGGACCCCGCTGAAACGGGAGGGTAGGACAAAAGATGTCATGCAAGTTCTTTTCCATAAGCACGTATGACTATATACAGAATACATGCCTACATTACATTGATGAACTGGAGCTAGTTCTGTGTCACCCTATGTTATGATTGTTACATGACGAACCACATCCGGCATAATTATCCATCACTGATCCGGTGCCTAAGAGCTTTCCATATACTGGTTTACGCTTATTTACTTTTCCATTGCTACTGTTACAATCACTACAAAAATACCAAAAACATTACTTTTGCTGTCTTTAGTTTTGTTACCGTTAACACCACTATCATATTACTTTGCTACGAAATACTTTGCTGCAGATTCTAAGTTTCCAGGTGTGGTTGAATTGACAACTCAGCTGCTAATACTTGAGAATATTCTTTGGCTCCCCTTGTGTCGAATCAATAAATTTGGGTTGAATACTCTACCCTCGAAAACTGTTGCGATCCCGTATACTTGTGGGTTATCAAGTAGGTGCACATTAAGTCGGGGCGGCGGCTTAACGGAATCACTCGCCAAGCAACCCAGACCCGGACCAGGTCAATGCCATCTAAGCCATTTCCCAAAAGATCTTTGATTTTATTAATGGTGGGAGCAAGTGGCAGACGCTCAACAGCAGTCAGTTTATCCGGCAGCGGGTGGTTGGTTTCAAGGCGCAAGGCGCGGAAGCCAGGTAGAGGATTTTCCTCAGCCGGAGTAGTGTCCTGGCAGTAAAACCACGTCTGATTCCAATCCTTTGGATGACTTGGCAGTTCAGCATAAGGAAAAAGGCATTCTCTCTCTGCAGCTGAATCGAGATGCCACCAAGTTCCAGACTGGGCCCGTTGGCACGTTCGTTCTGCCGGTTTAAGTAAAATAATTCTCTGAATTAAAGTATGCTGGGTTCTTCTCCAAGGTACACCTCGCAGAAAACTTGGAAGTTGCAAATATTTGATACGAAATTGGGCCCGATGTCTTGAGGTCTGAGATCGAAGAAATGCAAAACATCCCTGAAGAATTTTGAACCGGGTGGAGCGAAGCCCCGGTTCATGTGATCAGTAAACACGGTCACCTCCCCATCCTTGGGTTGAGGCTTCTCACCTGACGGGTTAGGAGCACGATAAGACATGACCTCCCTCTTAGGCAGATGGCCGGACTTTATGAATTCGGACAAAGTGCTCTCCGTAACAGTGGATTTGACCCAGTTGCAGGTCACGGGAGCTTTGGGAGCCTTGGATGCCATTGTATAAATTGAAGCCTATGACAAAATACGAGTTTCCGGTTCAAATTTAACCCAGAGGAAAACATTTTAAGTCTATTCAAGATGGCGGCTTAAGAAGGGGCCTAATGACATATGGGTAACTATGCAGTGATATTTAAGCCGCTACAGGTATCAGGGGCAGTTAAATTTTCTTAAAGTTGCGGGAAGCAAGCAAGGCTGACAATCAGTGTTGTCTTCTTAAATCGGCCGCATGAGCTACTGTGTGAAGCAGATTTAACAGATACAGTTTTTTGGCTAAGTATGGAACAAACATGTTTCACAAGTTGCAGCTATTATTTTGGATCAAATGGTCGTTTGGAAAAGAAAAATTTCTAGACCTAAAACTAGTGCAGAGAAATTCATACGCTCGAAGGAAGCCTCTGAACAAGCGAAAGGGGATCTATTTGTATTTGAAATGAGTGTGAAACAGCTACCGCAGCAGTTTTATACTATCTTAAGATCTGAAAGAGGCGCCGGAGGAGGAATCTGTCATGGGTTCGTGACGGACAGTGACGAACACCGATGAACTCGAAAATCCTAATGCAGATCTAAGGAACAGGGAGGAAGAAACTTACTGATGCAGAGTTGCTGCGGGGGTCCGTCGCATTTTTCTGGTCAAGTCAAGTTGATGCAGCGGCCTGAGTTGGTGAAGACGAGGAGATCTGCGGCGGCGGCGGCGGCGAAGCTCGAGCAGCAGAGAGTCAGCGAGAGGAAGAAGACGAACGAAGGTGGAGAATGGAAAAAAGACCTAGGTCGTGGCTATTTATAAGGAAGGGTTGACTGAGACGGCACGAGAAACGAGGAGACTAAAACTCATTATCCAGCGGCCCCGACGCCTCGGTTTTCGGAATGGTCAGTAAAAGCAAAGATCCGTTGGAGGATATGGCGGAGTAAAGTATGAATTTAAGTAAAGATGACGTCATGGCGAGTTAACGCGGATCCATAAGATGACGCCACGGCGGGTTAAAAACCTTTACACAGGCAGAAGGCTGAAGGTTTATTTCTTAAGGTATTTTAAGATTGACATGAACCGGTTCAAATCAATCTGGGGCCTAATGTTGGGGTTATTACTATTTGAGTAAGCCGCCCAGGAGGGGCCGAGTTACGCAAAGAAGACTCATCAGAAAGAAGGCCAAGGCCAAGCATGAAGAAGGCGGTTCAATAAAGGGGCTGAGGCCCACAGACGACTTAAGGCCCATGGTGATAAACCGCCATGATGACATGACTTGTATCATAAGGTATAATTAACAAGTCACCGAGCCGGACACTGTTTATGAGCCGGCCGGGACTATGTAGACCGCAGGGCGTCCACCCGTGTATATAAGGGGACGACCCGCTGGCGGCTTAGGGCAAGAAACAACTCCTCGAGAGCCGGGCATAGCGTATCTCGCTCCCTGGTTATCGAAACCTCAAGCAATACCAACCCAACTAGACGTAGGCCTTACCTTCACCGTAAGGGGCCGAACTAGTATAACTCGCGTGTCCTTTGTCCCTATTAACCCCTTTAAGCTTCCTAGTTGAGATGGCTCCACGACTAAGTCCTTGCAAGAGGACATCTTTCGTGACAATTCAATGACAAACACAATTGATGCGCTCACCTTTCCTTCTTTGGGAGAGAAGAACAATGACAGAAGCAGGTCGGGGTTTTCTTGAAGAAATGAGGAACAAGATGAGGGAGAAACGAGGGTTGGGTAGAGAGGAAGCTGAGAGAGAAGAGTGAAATGATGGTTGCTTCGTTCGTCCAACTTACTGCTGGAAAGGAGGGGGTTTTGTGATTTGACGGCTCATTGGGCATTACTGCGGCGCTTCGATCGGGGTAGTCTACCGTCACTCTACTACGGAGTAATTTAGTGCATGGCTGGTGGACCCCGATGCTGGCTGCCCCACACGTCGGCAAAAGTGAGTAATTTAGTGCATGGCTGGAGGAGGATCCACACGGTAGAGCGTGCCCACTGTTTTTCTGAAGAAAAAATGATACAGCAAGCGTTTCCACTCTTACGACGGAGGAGTGCGAAACACGACAGCCACTTGAACATACACAGTGCTCCTACTACTAGGCATGTGCAGTGGTTCATACGTCAGCACTACATAATCTTGTTGCTAGTGTAGTAACATATGACGACGACAAATGATGTTGTGCGCATGTTAACTATATGAACAGTAATGTAATAACATAGTACCGCTTTCTCGACTGTCCGGTCGAGAATGAACGGTGAGATAAATGTTAACAGAACTAGGTCTACAGCGCACGGAGAGTACGGTGCTACAGTACTCCACGAAACATGAACCATATGAAGCACGAATAGTGTTAGTCAGGGTGTATGAAGGGTGCATGGGATGGGAGAAAAAGTTCCGTTCTCAACCCACTTCTGGGTGTTTGGCAGAGTGCATGAAGGGTGCATGAGTCCTCACTAGTAGGTTAACACAAATACACGAAGAGGAAACAACTACTCCGTCTAGGTGTGTAAGTCATCTTACGATGTGCACTGCGACCAAGGCGGAGAGGAAAACGAGAAAACTTAATGTCTTTTTGCTAATTAATAGCATTGCATGCAATGAACTAACCACTGCATGTCATGTTTATTAGTCTCAAGTCATTGAAAGCATGCACGGCCCACGTCTCTTATTGGTTGATATGTCACAAAAATAGAAACGGGGAGGGAGTTAATGTACCATGACTAAGTGTTTTGGGATTATTCGGTTTTCGTAAGGTGACTTACACACTATATTGAGATGAGAATGCAACCAAACACACCCACACGCTTTGTGCTATAGTGACTGATCTGCACCATCTGAGTTTGATCCAACGGTCATGTTGTACCGCGACATGGACATGCCCATGCAGAGGGCGCCTAAACACCACCGAAGTCCCTCTGCTTCTCAAGGCGCGCGACGTTGGTGATGCAGGGGGCGAAACGGCTGAAAGGCAATGCAATCTACGGGAAGGCGGAGGGAGCCAGCCGAGGAGCGGGGAATCTTTTGGTTTTCACCATGGTAAAACACTAGTTGACGACTTCTCACATCAGGGAGTAGTGGGTTTTTTAGGCGGAGTCATCATGACTAATTGCTGCCGCGCCTGCTCCCGTCAATTAAAAAATTAAATATCCTGCCGCGCTTGCTCCCGTCAATCAAAAAAATAAAAATCCTGCCGCACTCAAACACCAGAGCAGCATCGCGATGGTTGTTTAAATTTACCTGCCGGCAAGTAGATAAAAAAAGGGGTGAAAAAACAAATGTGGCGGCGGCCTAGCTAATCGGTCGAACTAGCCCAACTAGCTAGCCACCGTGCTTCACTGATGTACTCGGCGGGAAAAGTGGTCTTTCGTGATTTGGCGACTCATTTATATACTTGCTTCGGCGAAAACGCGTGGTAGGGCGTCCCACGCCAGGAAGAATATATGCGTGCACCACCCGGGAGGACCCCGAAACTGCGCGGTAGGGTGTGCCATGTCTCGGCATGGAGGAAAAATGTGCGTGTAAAAATTTACTGTATCAGACGTAGTACCTATGGTTCGACCTCGGGACCCAACTAGTCGGTCAAAAACACCCCACTAGCAACACAGCTTCATCGTGCTAACATGGCACAGAGGATAGGTGTGGTTAGCTCCGTCTCGACCAGCCACAATGTCTCTTGTTCTAGGCGATTCTTCTATTTTCCAAGCTTTTTTAGTTGTAATAACACCACGGCAAGCTAGCACCGTTCTTCGTGTGTGCCCGTGCAAAGGTTAGACGATGGAGAGAAGAGAGAGATCGCAGACCTGTGACCCACCAGTAAGTGAGTCAACGGTCATGCACGTGTAGACGAGGCACTCCCTCTACTCTACTCAACATAATACTGTATAAAATTAAGTTATGGGACAAATCCAACAACCGTTGTTGTTTCAGGCTATCGACTTACGCTTTGTAGTCCAGGTTGCCAGTTCGAATCTCGTCTTTCAGATTTGTTAGTTTTAGGTCCAAATTTGATTAATGACAAGTGGGACCCCCGTGTGTTGTTCTGATATTTCAGTGTAGGATGGTTTTTTTTAACAAACACTTTGCGCTGTTAGACAAGTAACGGCACAAGTTACACGTATTTTGCAAGTTTACGAACAAAAATGACAGCGGCATAGAATGTCACATCCACCCCGCAGCTTAGATGCTATGGTGATACGAGTTTTTACACCGTTGGAAGTGAGATCCAATGGCTTGGGAGTAGTATTTGTAATTATGCGCAATTTCCAAACTCTGTAAAGGTTTTTTTGCAAATAAAACATTCAGGCCTCGTGTGTGCCGCTGCTTCTTGGATCCAACGGCTCCCCGTTGCTCATATTAGGTGCTCCCCGTAGCTTAATTACTCGCTATGGTGATATGAGCATCTAGATCGTATGATGAGTGATCAGATGGCACATGCGTCGCACTTGTACTTTTTGCGCAATTCCCAAACTTTCTCAGCCGTATATTGCAAAAACATTCAAACCTCCTACTGTAGGCCGTTAGATCTCTGTGAACTCATATCACCATAGAATCTACGTGTAGCGACCAGACCCGAATGGATCAAGTCTCTGTGCTCAGTGTCATCCACGGATCGAATGTCGACACCACACAAGCTTCGAAGGATTTATAGCAGAGTAGCAATCACACACTTATTACAGCGTTGTTCACAAGGGAACTTATTACAATAATATGGCTTAAGGCCATCTAACAATAACAGCGGAAGGCTTGGAAGATAAGTGAGTCCATCAACTCCATCGGCATCACTGAGTATAGAACCACGACCTAACACCTTACTCGTCGTCTGAAAAGTCTGCAACATGAAAGTTGCAGCCCGAAAACGGGTCAGCACATGGAATATGCTGGCAATGTAACACATAGAGAGTAATGAAGGAATAAGCCTATACTACATGCATATATGGCTGGTGGTAAAGCTCTATGGTCACATTTTTTGCATAAAGCTAATTTTTCCCTACAACAAAGGAATAATTTTATTTAACTATCATGGTGGTTGTTAAACATTGAGAATGGTTGACAGCATCCTCAATCCCAATTAAAAAGTACTCATCAAAACCCAATAACGTTATTAGAAGTAACGTGTTGAGATTCACATGATATTCAAGTACTAGATACTCAAGATGTCCATAACCGGGGACACGGCTAATCATGATTAGTTTATACACTCTGCAGAGGTTTGCGCACTTTTCCCCACAAGACTCGATCGCCTCCGTTTGGTTCTCGCACTACATGGTGTTTGAGAGACGGATGACCGAGACACAGTCTTTCAGAAGCACTAGCACCTTACATGTGGGTAGACCGTACCAACCTACATCCCCTACATCAGCTAGCCTACCCGTAAGAGTTCGCACAACTTACTCAACTATGCCAGAGCCCATATTGGCTTGTGGCTGCACACGGAAGTTTCAGTTTGAATAATCTTATGATCCCTTAGAGCCTGGGTGGCGGTCCGAAGAAATACAGGCAAGTCCTCATAGAAACCAGGTGCCTCAATCCACCCAGATGTGTGTTTATGTTGCCACCTTAGATAAACCATTAATTAACAATCTCACATCTGTCATGGATATTCACTCACCCAATCCACGTCTACTAGCATAGCATGGCATAACAAGCAAACGTAGAAGTAACTCCCAAGGTTTCATAAGTAAAACAGGTAATAGGTACTACCTCAATCTACTTCCCATCCCACAATTTAAGTTGATCCTAAACATGCAAGTGTTTGAGGGTTGATCTAATGCATAAAACTGGGTAGTAGAAAAGGTATGATCAAGTGTTACTTGCCTTGCAGATGTTCCGCGAGACCTAGAGATTCGAAGTAACAAGCGGCGCACTCCGGGCGATCTAACGCAGACAAACAACAAGCATACAATAAGTACTCATCTAATGCACAGGGAAAACTCGAATAAAAGATCTAACCAGAGAGTTCAACTTAAGAACCCTGGTTGCAAAAGAATCAAATCAAAATAAGCAACGAAAGTCGAAAGTCAAAAGAGAACGACTCAGTTTTAGCAATTTGAAACTAGGTCAAAATTTTACAGTAGCAAAACTTTGTTTAAGTAGGTTAGTCGGAACGGCGGTTTCGTAACGAAACTCCAGGTGCTTGAAACACCTAATTCCGATAAACGAGCGAGAAAATAAACAGATTTGAAAATCGAATCGGAAATCGAAATCGGAAAATAACGGATTTAATCCGATTAAAAGAAAAACGACAAACAGTTAAAACGACGGACGTTCGTTAACATAAACTAACCGACGAACACGTTCATTGAAACGAACAGGTCGGTGAACGTTCACTAATTAATAAAACCAAAAAAAAACCAATCTAGGGTGTTTTTTAAAAAAACCGAACAACGAACGAAAAACCGGATCGGTTTTTAAAGCAAAACCGGACCGGGGCGGTGAGGTGCTACCTCCGGCGAGTCGCCGGCGGGGCTCCGGCCTCCGGCGGGGTCGGGCGACGGGCGGTGGGTGGCGGCGGGTCGGCGGGTGGCGAGGCGGCGTCGGCGGCGGCGACGGGCGGCGGCGGCGGCCTTCAAGCGGGCGGCGGAGGCTCGGGTTGAGGGCGGCGGCGGCGCGGGATGAGGGGAGGGGGGTGCGGCGGGGTTATAAAGGAGGGGGCTCGGTTGCCTTGGACGGGCAACGGCGGCGGCGGCGTGTGGCCGAGCCGGACTCGGCCATGGGCGACGGCGGGTCTCCTCCAGGGCCTGAGGGGAGGGGAGCTGGGCATGGCGGTTGGGCGGTGGGCCCTTAGCCCAGCCCAGGGGTAGCGTTTAAAAAATCAAAACTAAACGAATTAAAAATAAAACCAAACGAATTCCAAATTAAATAAAATTAATTTTCCCCGACTCCTAAAAATGAGTCGAACAAAATGAACTTTTTAAAACGGGGCAAAATGCATATTTTTAAAAATACTCATTTTTCCCTAAAGCAAATAAACTTTCAATAACCAAAATAGATTTATTTATTAAATCTTCATTTTTCCTAAATGTTGGGAAAGTCATATTATTCCCTCTCTTAATTTTTTTATTGGAAAAATATTTGAAGATAATTAAATAAATCCAAATGATCGTATTTTCAAAATTTGATTAAACCCAAATATGAAAATAATGAAATCTCCAACTCTCTCCGAGGGTCCTTGAGTTGCGTGAAATTTTCTAGGATCGGAAAATGCGAGAAAATATGATATGCATGATGACCTAATGTATAACATTCCAAATTGAAAATTTGGGATGTTACAAACCTACCCCTTAAGATGAATCTCGCCCCCGAGATTCGGGTTGGCTAGAAAATAGGTGAGGGTGGTCCTTGAGCAAAACTTCCTCTCTTTCCCAGGTGGCTTCATCTTCAGTGTGGTGGCTCCACTGAACTTTGCAAAACTTGATAACCTTACTGCGAGTAACTCTGCTGGCATAATCGAGAATCTTAACCGGTTTTTCCTCATATGTTAAATCATCCTTCAACTGAATTGCTTCCAGTGGCACTGTGTCTCTTAATGGTATCTCTGCTATCTCAGGGTGACATTTCTTCAGCTGAGAAACATGGAATACATCATGAACTCCTGACAGTCCTTCTGGCAATTCCATCTTATAAGCAACTTCTCCCATGCGTTGCAAAATCTTATACGGTCCAACGAAACGTGGTGCTAACTTTCCTTTAACTCCA
The DNA here is from genome assembly GCA_021605205.1 of Aegilops longissima. Taxonomy (NCBI): domain Eukaryota; kingdom Viridiplantae; phylum Streptophyta; class Magnoliopsida; order Poales; family Poaceae; genus Aegilops; species Aegilops longissima. Next base: position 100,774,819 of record CM038682.1, on the reverse strand, counting down.
AAACGCTTAACTCCTCGAAGCGCGGATACTCTAAGATATACTCTGTCTCCAACTTCATACTCAATCGCTTTGCGCTTTGAATCTGCATAGCTCTTCTGTCTGGACTGGGCTACCTTGAGCCTATCTCGAATCAGTTTAACCTTCTACTCAGACTCCTTAATCAAATCTGGTCCAAACAAGCGGCGATCTCGGTTTAGTCCCATGACAACGGTGTCCTGCATCTCCTTCCATCTGAGCCTCGAAGGTGCCATCTTCAAGCTGGTTTGGTAACTGTTGTTATAAGAAAATTCTGCATATGGCGAGTTATCATCCCAACTGGATCCATAATCTAGTGCACAAGCTCTCAGCATGTCCTCCAAAATCTGATTGACTCTCTCAGTCTGTCCATCGGTCTGTGGGTGGAAAGCTCTACTGAATTCCAGCCTGGTTCCCAATGTTTCGTGCAACTGGTTCCAAAATTTTGAGGTAAATTGGGTTCCCATGTCTGATATGATGCTCCTCGGAACTCCGTGTAAACACACAATTCTGGTCATGTATATCTTTGCCAACTTAGCACTGCTATAGGTAGTCTTGACTGGAATAAAATGAGCTACCTTCGTCAAACGGTCGACTACAACCCAAATCGAGTCATAGCCTGAACGAGTCTTTGGCAAACCCGTGATGAAATCCATGCCTAGTTTATCCCACTTCCATTCGGGTATTGGCAATGGTTGCAACAATCCAGCTGGCTTCGATGTTACGCCTTTACTTTCGACCTACATCGCAGATGCTACATACTCCGCAATATCCTTCTTCATTCCGGTCCACCGAAAGTATTCTTCAAATCCAAATACATCTTGGTATTTCTGGGTGAATCGAATAGGGTGAATCATGAGCTTCTTGCAAAATCAACTTCCCGATCTCCATGTTATTGGCACATAAACACGGTCCTCAAACCATAGGGTATCGTGCTCATCCTCACGAAATCCTTTAGCTTTTCCCTTGCTCATTTTCTCCTTTATAGAGGCAACTTCCTTATCTGCCTGTTGGGCTTCTCTGATTTTGTCCATCAGTGTTGACTGAATCTCCAATGCTGCTACATAGCCTCTCGGAACTATTTCCAAACATAGCTCTCGAAGGTCCTCGGCTAACTCATTTGGTATTCCTCCCATCATTAGGGTATTGATGTGGCTCTTACGGCTCAATGCGTCTGCTACAACATTAGCCTTTCCGGGGTGATAATGCAATCTCATATCATAATCCTTGATAAGTTCTAACCATCTCCTCTCTCTGAGGTTTAATTCCTTCTGTGTGAAAATGTACTTCAAACTCTTGTGATCTGTGTATACCTCACAATGATTTCCAATGAGAAAATGTCTCCATGTCTTCAAGGCATGCACAACGGCTGCTAACTCCAAATCATGTGTGGCATAATTCAACTCATGAGGCTTAAGCTGTCGTGAAGCATACGAAACAACTCTTCCTTCCTGCATAAGCACTGCTCCAAGCCCTCGACGTGAAGCGTCATAATACACCTCATAATCCTTGGTCGATCGGCAATACTAAAACTGGTGAGGTAACCAATCTTTTCTTCAACTCCTGAAAACTTGCCTCACAGTCCTCGGTCCATATGAATTTGTTATCCTTCTTCAACAATTCTGTCATAGGCTTTGCAATTCTTGAGAAATTCTCAATGAATCTTGGTAGTATCCTGCGAGTCCAAGGAAACTCGAATCTCTCCAACTGTCGTTGGTGCTTCCCATTTGGTTCGGTTTCAACCTTTGTGGGGTCAATGCTATTCCTTCTCCGGATATAACATGTCCGAGAAATCCAACTTCCTTTAGCCAAAACTCACATTTGCTGAACTTGGCATATAACTGGTGTTCCCTCAGTTTCTCCAAAACCAATCGCAAATGTTCCTTGTGTTCCTCTTCATTCTTCGAGAAAATCAAAATATCATCTATGAACACCACGATGAACTTATCCAAAAACTCCATAAACACTTTGTTCATCAGGTTCATGAAATAGGCTGGTGCGTTAGTCAGTCCAAATGACATAACGGTATACTCATACAATCCATATCTCGTGGTAAATGCTGTCTTGGGTATGTCCTGCTCCCGAATCTTCAACTGATGGTACCCTAATCGTAAATCGATCTTGGAAAACACTTTAGCTCCTTGCAAGCGATCAAACAGATCATTTATCATAGGTAGTGGGTACTTGTTCTTGATTGTTACTTCATTCAATCCACGATAATCAACAACCATTCTTAACGATCCATCCTTCTTCTCCACTAACAACACGGGTGATCCCCAAGGTGAAGAACTTGGGCGTATAAAACCTTTATCCAATAGTTCCTTAATCTGCTTCTTGATTTCTGCCAAATCATGTGCGGGCATCCTGTATGGTCGCTTCGATATCGGGCCTGTTCCTGGCAACAGCTCGATCAAAAACTCAATGTCTCCATCCGGTGGCATTCCTGGTAACTCTTCCAGAAATACATCAGGAAAATCCTTTACCACTGGTACTTCTTCCTGCACCACTCCTGATAAACAATTTACTTGCGTTCCCCTCGGCTCGTGGCGAGATACGTACTTGATCCTTCTTCCTTCTGGGGTGGTGAGCAAAATTGATCTAGTGGAGCAATCAATGTTCCCTCCATACTTTGATAACCAATCCATTCCTAATATCACATCCAATCCTTGGTATTCCAGAACTATTAGGTCTGAGGGGAAAACATAGTGTCCAATCCTTAATGGCAGTCGATCACACCATTTACTAGCCATGTATTCTGCTCCGGGTGAGGTTACTAGCATGGGTGACCTAAGGGCTTGGGTCGGTAATTTGTACTTATCCACAAATCCCTTGATATGTATGAATGCGATGCACCGAGATCGAAAAGAACAACTGCGATAAATGAAGCAACCAAAAACTTACCGATTACTGCATCGGGCTGATCTTCAACCTCCTCCACATCAATGTGGTTCACCTGTCCCCTGTTGAAAGGGTTGGGCTTCTTTCCAGAGCTTCCATTGCCATTTCCGTTCTGGCCTTTTGGACAGTCATTTGCATAGTGCCCAGTCTTGCGGCACTTAAAACAAGTGATGTGACTCAGGTCTACCTTGGATGGTGTTGACGGGTTGGTGCGGTTCTGTCCATTGCTTCCTCCATTCCCGTTCCCATTCTTAGTGCCATTATGGTTGTGCGAATTACCTCCTCCATGGGTATGCTGAAACTGAATTCCTGATTTAGGGGTATAACGAGGCTTCTGCTGAGCTCCAGAGTTATACTTCCCCTGTCCATACTTCCGCTTGCGGTTCTTAATTTGCTGCTGCTTTCCTTCAATCATGAGGGCTCGGTCTACCAACTCCTGGTAGTTATTGAAACTTGCTACCATCAACGGCATGCTGAACTCATCATTCAGTCCTTCCAGAAACTTCTCCTGCTTAGCAGCGTCTGTAGCAACATCATCTGGGGCATAACGTGCTAACTTACTAAAATCATCTACGTACTGGCCAACAGTCCTTCCTCCTTGGCGTAAGTTGCGAAACTCACGCTTCTTCATGGCCATAGCTCCTGCTGAAACATGGGCGACGGAAAGCTTGCTGAAACCGATCCCATGTGGCGGTGTCACGGGTAAGTGGCTGTAAAATTCTCCCACCATGCTGCTGCGGGTCCTTCAAGCTGATGTCTGCAAACTTCACTCTTTCTCCATCATGCATCCTGCAGTGGTCAACTCCTTCCTATCTTGCGGAGCCAATCATCTGCTACAATCGGCTCGGTGCTACTGGAATACACCGGCGGATTCAGTCTAAGGAAACGAGTCAAGTGATCCGCAAGTGGTGGTGGTGGTGGGTTGTTGTTATTGTTGTTGCCCTGGTTCTGCACCAATGTTTGAATCAGGGTGTTCTGCTGCTGAATCAATTGGGTGATCTCTGGCGGAAAAACAAACCCGGGGTCGCGTCTCGGAGGCATCTGATGGGTTTAGAAAAGACGAGAAATTTAGAGTAGAATGGGTCTAAGGAGAATCACTACCCAAATGCACATGAGCAAAAACACACAAAATCACTTCATTCAATCAAACAAAAGGCTTACAACGATCTAACTATCGCAAAAGTGCGTGTACTATAATGTTTACATGGAGGGAATACTACTAATATATGGGGACTTCTACTAATTTGAACCGGTGGAAGACTCCATGATGTCTGCTCCAGCTTCGTCTTCAAAGTCGGGTTCACTTGGATCCGAATCGGTGTCGTCGATGTTGATGTAGTCGCTTGGGCAACCGACATCTGGTCTTCATTCTTGGCGCCAACTTCTTCTTGAGTTCTTGATCTCGTACTTAAGATCGTTATTGTGCCTTGCTAGAGCTACGATCTCGTCCATGTAGTCCTTGCGTGTAGTCTTTAGTTCTTCTTCAAGTTCGATGATCCTTCCCCTTGTCTTCTGCAACTCTAACATATCATTGCACATCTGGTTCTCCTGGCGTCGAATGTGCTGGTTTAACTCCTGGATGTAGGCTGCAATGGATCTATCCTTCTTGGTGTTGACTATGTCCCATTGTTCATCTCGGCGTCCACAAATCTGGTAGATAGTGTCCTTGAGGTCTTCTTGATAAACTTCTCCAATGCGTCCCATGGTGATATGAGCTGCCATGCTCTTTCCCAGAATCCAAGTTGGTGCACTGAAAACACTATCTATAGGCTTGGTGATTGGGGCGAATGTCCTTCCTGGAACGTGAGCTTGAATCTTCCAACGCTCCTCTTCAGGCAGAGTGGCGTTGAAAGTCCCGGTGAAACTTGGTAATCCAATGTTCAGGTACTTGGTGACTTCCTTCAAGTGAAATCCAAAAGGTGTGCCTTCATCTGGTTGGGTGTACTTGATCTTCGCGTCCTTCATCCTAAAGAGTAGAAAAGATGAGGAGTTAGAAAATGAGAAGAGAGTAGTGATCTATGGCTTTGACTTACTGGTCGTGTCCTACAGTCAGCGTGTGCTCTGATACCATCTCTGTAGCGACCAGACCCGAATGGATCAAGTCTCTGTGCTCAGTGTCATCCTGGATCGATAATCCGACACCACACAAGATGCTTGAAGGATTTATAGCGAGTAGCAATCACACACTTATTACAGCGTTGTCCACAAGGGAACTTATTACAATAATATGGCTTAAGGCCATCTAACAATAACAGCGGAAGGCTTGGAAGATAAGTGAGTCCATCAACTCCATCGGCATCACTGAGTATAGAACCACGACCTAACACCTTACTCGTAAATGCGAAAAGTCGCAACATGAAAGTTGCAGCTCAAAACGGGTCACACATGGAATATCTTGGCAATGTAACACATAGAGAGTAATGAAGGAATAATCCTATACTACATGCATATATGGCTGGTGGTAAAGCTCTATGGTCACATTTTTTGCATAAAGCTAATTTTTCCCTACAACAAAGGAATAATTTTATTTAACTATCATGGTGGTTGTTAAACATTGAGAATGGTTGACAGCATCGTCAATCCCAATTAAAAAGTACTCATCAAAACCCAATAACATTATTAGAAGTAACGTGTTGAGATTCACATGATATTCAAGTACTAGATACTCAAGATGTCCATAACCGGGGACACGGCTAATCATGATTAGTTTATACACTCTGCAGAGGTTTGCGCAGTTTTCCCCACAAGACTCGATCGCCTCCGTTTGGTTCTCGCACTACATGGTGTTTGAGAGCGGATGACCGAGACACGTCTTTCGAAGCACTAGCACCTTACATGTGGGTAGACCATACCAACCTACATCCCCTACATCAGCTAGCCTACCCGTAAGAGTTCGCACAACTTACTCAACTATGCAGAGCCCATATTGGCTTGTGGCTACACACGGAAGTTTCAGTTTGAATAATCTTATGATCCCTTAGAGCACAGGTGGCGGTCGAAGAAATCTGAGCAAGTCTGATAGAAACCAGGTGCCTCAATCCACCCAGATGTGTGTTTATGTTGCCACCTTAGATAAACCATTAATTAACAATCTCACATCTGTCATGGATATTCACTCACCCAATCCACGTCTACTAGCATAGCATGGCATAACAAGCAAGCGAGAAGTAACTCCCAAGGTTTCATAAGTAAAACAGTAATAGGTACTACCTCAATCTACTTCCCATCCCACAATTTAAGTTGATCCTAAACATGCAAGTGTTTGAGGTTGATCTAATGCATAAAACTGGGTAGTAGAAAAGGTATGATCAAGTGTTACTTGCCTTGCGATGTTCCATGAGACCTAGAGATTCAAGTAACAAGCGGCGCACTCAAGGCGATCTAACGCAGACAAACAACAAGCGTACAATAAGTACTCATCTAATGCACAGGGAAAACTCGAATAAAAGATCTAACCAGAGAGTTCAACTTAAGAACCCTGGTTGCAAAAGAATCAAATCAAAATAAGCAACGAAAGTCGAAATTCGAAAGAGAACGACTCAGTTTTAGCAATTTGAAACTAGGTCAAAATTTTACAGTAGCAAAACTTTGTTTAAGTAGGTTAGTCGGAACGGCGGTTTCGTAACGAAACTCCAGGCGCTTGAATCACCTGATTCCGATAAACGAGCGAGAAAATAAACAGATTTGAAAATCGAATCGAAAATCGAAATCGGAAAATAACGGATTTAATCCGATTAAAAGAAAAACGACGAACAGTTAAAATGACGGACGTTCGTTAACAGAAAATAACCGATGAACACGTTCATTGAAACGAACGGGTCGGTGAACGTTCACTAATTAATAAAACCAAAAAAAATAAACCAATCTAGGGTTTTTTTTTAAAACCGAACAACGAACAAAAAACCGGATCGGTTTTAAAGCAAAACCGGACCGGGCGGTGAGGTGCTACCTCGGCGAGTCACCGGCGGGGCTCCGCCTCAGTGAGGTCAGGGCGACAGGCGGTGGGTGGCGGCAGGGTCGGCGGGTGGCGAGGGCGCGCTGGTCGGCAGGCGGCGGCCGGCGAGCGGGGCGGCGGCTCGGGTTAATGGGGCGGTGGGATGAGGGAGAGGGGGCGGCGGGGTTATAAAGGAGGGGGCTCCGGTTGCCTTGGGGAGGGGGCACGGCGGGCACCGGCGAGCCGAGCCGGACTCGGCGGGGCGGGTCTCCTCCCAGCCTTGAGGGGAGGGGAGCTGGGCATGGCGGTTGGGCCAGTGGGCCCTTAGCCCAAAGTGGCGGCGTTTTTTTTTAAAACAAAACTAAGCAATTAAAATAAAACCAAAGCGAACTCCAAATTAAATAAAATTAATTTTCCCGACTCCTAAAAATGAGTCGAACAAAATGAACTTTTAAAACGGGCAAAATGCATATTTTTAAAATACTCATTTTCCCTAAAGCAAATAAACTTTCAAAAACCAAAATAGATTTATTTATTAAATCTTCATTTTTCCTAAATGTTGAGAAAGTCATATTATTCCCTCTCTTAATTTTTTTATTGGAAAAATATTTGAAGATAATTAAATAAATCCAAATGATCCTATTTTCAAAATTTGAGTAAACCCAAATATGAAAATAATGAAATCTCCAACTCTCTCCGAGGGTCCTTGAGTTGCGTGAAATTTTCTAGGATCGGAAAATGCGAGAAAATATGATATGCATGATGACCTAATGTATAACATTCCAATTTGAAAATTTGGGATGTTACACTACGGTGCGGGAGCACCTCATATTCTCCCGTGCGAGAAAACATAACGTCCTCTCGCATCTTGGATGCTATGGTGATACGAGCTTCGAGGTCGTTTGATCTGAGATCCAATGGCATCTGAGCAGTCTTTGTGCTTGTATGCACTGGACAAACTCTTTGGTGGCTTTTCTGCAAAAAACCATTCGAACCACCGAGGAGGCGTTGGGTCACAAATCCAATGGCTCCGAAGAGCTTGTATCACCAAAGCATCTAAGGTGTGGTAGCACATGATATTCTTACATACAGGAGAATATGACGTGCTCCTTCATCGTAGATGCTACGGTGATACGAGCTTCGAGGTAGTTTGATCTGAGATCCAATGGCATCTGAGCAGTCTTTGTGCTTGTAAGCAGTGGCCGAACTCTTTGGGGGCTTTTCTGCAAAAAACCATTCGAACCACCGAGGAGGTGTTGGGTCACAAATCCAACGGCTCCAAAGAGCTTGTATCACCAAAGCATCTAAGGTGTGGTAGCACATGATATTCTTACATACAGGAGAATATGATGTCCTCCATCATCTTAGATGCTACGGTGATACTAGGTTCGAGGTTGTTGGATATGGGATCCAAGGGCATCTGAGTAGTTTTTGTACAAATTGCGTGCAATTCTCAAACTCATCAAGGTTTCCTGTAAAAATATTAAGACATCATGTGAGCTGCTATATCTTAGATCTACAAGCTCCAAGAAACTCGTATCGGCATATAGCATCTAAGGTATGGGGGCACATGATATTCTCCCGGGGAGGAGGGGTGGGCGTGCACAACCAATCGGTGGTTGGGAGGTGGGGACAAATATAATCTAAACAACCCTAAGCAGAGCTTCACAATTTTATCTAAGGTCGAGGGGTGACCCCGACAATCATAGGTCCGCCTAATTAAACACAACATTTGCATGTCTTGTAGTACTAGACTTAATATTCATGTTTCAGTTTCATGTTCATTTTAAATATTGAATTGAGGACCATGCATGTCTTACATTTAACTCCCTTCGTTCCTAAATATTAGTCTTTTTAGAGATTTCAAGTGGACTGGCACATATGGATGTATATAGACATATTTTAGAGTGTAGATTCACTCATTTTGCTCCTTATGTAGTCGTTTGTTGAAATCTCCAAAAGACTAATATTTAGGAACAAAAGGAGTATTTTTGAATTCGTGTCACACATGCATGGTTTGGAAAAATAGATGCACTATACTTATTGGATTGTTGTTGTGTTCGTGTGTGGGTGTCATTTGCATTGAAAAACTTACCAGAGATACCATGAAATGTGAAATCCACGTTGAGATCACTATAACACAAACTCACTCGAATTCAACAACTCGTCATAAATCAATTACCACGTTGAGATTAGTATTTGCAAGGAAAACACGGGCATTTGTAATACACATAGATTCGTTCGGCAACTCTAAAGGTTCCTTTCGTATTCTCAAATGGTAGGACCCAACGGCGTACCAGCCATACCTTGGCTCGTGTTGATCCTAAAAAAATAAAAAATAAAAAAATCTGGCTCGTGTCCTTCTGGTGGCGTGCGTGGTACGCACATTAGGCAACCCCAACCAGTCAAGCCTCCGCGTTTCGTGTCAAAATATCTGGCAGCCAGAATTACAGCCCTAGGAAAATCCCCTCATGTCCTCGGTCCATAATGACTACGGATGAACAACAGAGGGATGCTTTAGTAACTAGACAACATTGTGTTCAAAAAAAGTAACTAGACAACGTTACCTACCGTGCCGAGCACGGTTCAATTCCCTCGGTCGCCGCTCGCCAAGGTCACCCGTCAACTGCATTGCCTTGTAGTACTACTACTACTACACCAGGATGAGCACAGAATTGAGCCCTTTTGTTCGTGTCTAGTACTTGAGTTAATATATCAGGAAATGCACTGGTACAGAGGGATTATCCTTTTGCTCTGCATATATAACTTGTCTGAAGTCCAACTAAGCAAAATGTTTGACCAAATCCTTTTTTTAAAAATACAATAGGACAAATGTATGGCTTGAAATATATTGCATGATGTAGGTTATGATATTGTTTCGAATCCTCGATCTTAAATTTCAAAAAATCCAAAAGAGAACATAAATTCTTGAACTGAGCATGGTCACGTGATATGGCACAAAAATTTTGTTCTTCAATTTGAGACAAGCTGCTTATGACAAGTTGCACAAATGAAGAGCCAAGGTATTTTGGAACAAAGACCGGTCACATTAAGGCGAACGCTTTCACTATTGAAACCGTGGGCGTTTACGTGCCGCCACGAGTCCCGCTTCTCATCGGCAGGTGACGTCCGAGCAAGCGTGTGAGTCAACGGGAGGCGTGTGAGCAGACCGCTGCACTGGCTGACAGGGAGTCGTGCGAGCAGACCGCTGTGTAGGCTCACCAGGAGGCGAGCCCTTTGACCAGGCTCCGCCACCCACCTTCGTCCCAACTGCTCCCACTTTTAATGTCGCCGGCGTCGCAGTTTAAAATCAACCCCGCACTACCCAGTATCGCTACAATCTTCTCTCTTCCTCTCCGATTCTCCTATCGTCTACCTCCAACCAGCCTGACCTAAACGTACGCCATGCCGCATCACGATGGTCTGCCCTTAGTCTTCCAGTTTCCGGAGGAAGACACCCAGCCGAAGTCTCAAGAACATAAGACGCTTTTGGACGAGCTTGAACTAGCCTTGCGGGAAGGCGTCGCGCCTGTCCCCGCTGTCGTTCCGGGTCCGTCGCCCCGACTGCGCCAGCGCCCATCCCGGTGGCATTGATGGGCTGGGAGCCGCACATTTTCGCCGAGCTTGATGCCACGGGGTTCCACGAGGTCCCCGCCAACTTTCACGCGCCCGTGCAACTGCCAGCGCATGCGCTTGCGCGTGCACTGACGCGCACGCCCGTGCTAGTGCCCGTGCCCTTGCACCTGCCAGCGCATGCGCCTGCGCATGCACTAACGTGCGTGCCCGTGCCCGTGCCGGTGCCCGTGCACACGAATGTCTCCGCCGCGCTGTTGACAGCGCCTGTCCCCGCGCAGGTGCTAGTGCCCCCCTCAGCGGCATGGATGGCCGCCGTCGACCGCTTCCTTGCACCAACGCCAGTCGCCTCCTCCCGGCAGTTGACTCGCTCCTGGAGACGGAAGTCCAGAACATTGTGGCCTTCCTTGAAGCTAGGGCCAATGTCCACGAGTATGCCAACAACGGAGCAAGACGCCGCCGTCGCCGTCGATCAGTGGCCCGACGACACAGAGCACGGCAGAGGAGCCACTTCCCACCGCAAGACGCCCCCACCGCCGCCGCGTAATCTAAATTTGCCATGAAAAACGTTCGGATTGCCATGCTTAAAATCCGAACATTTATCATTTCCGTTTATTTTAGATCGATCATCGTATAATTTAAAGTTGGAGTCAGACTGAACGAAATCTATGGTTTGATCGATTGAATGTTCTGCTAGAGTCGTATCAAATTAACTATAAAACTTTATCAAGCACATTTATTCCTTGTCATCCAACGACCTAGACTGCTTCAATGTCGAGCGCTCAACACGTTTAACGTGCAGTTAATTTCATGCCAAAAATAGTGCTAATCACATAATAACACGCAAATAATATCCAACTTAATATCCGCATGCACTTAATATACTTCCAAATTAACGTGCATTGCATGTACACACTGATCACTAGTGCTGCTAGCACGTGAAACTGGCACCGTAACTTATGAATGCATCCAGATATGGTCAACGGCAACATCGCCCGCGAGTTCTTCGTGTATGCCCATGCGTCTAAACGCAGAAGGTGAGGAGAGAGAGAGAGCACACATGGAACCCACCAGTAAGTGAAGGCGAATAGTACTAAAAATAATATTACATGTTATCAATTAAATAGGCTGTGGTAATATAAAAACATTATGTGAACAAAGGGAGGTAGAACAAACATTGCTATTCTACGTATGTTGCCTATTGACGTGCGGCTTGAAGGCCCTGGTCGCATGTTCGATGCTCGTCCTTTATTTTGTAATTTGTATATGGGTCCAAATTTGTTTCATGACATGTGGGCCCATCGGTGTGTAGGTTATAGCACTTTAATTTGTGGGTCCAAATTTGTTCCATTCCAAGTGGACTATCGGTGTGTAGTTTTGTAGCTTATTTATAATAATTAAAGAGAACAACAGAGTGTTTTGCAATAATACCATGGTGCGACGTTGAAGCCGAGAAAGGACGTGCGAGAGAGCGATGACCGACCTAGAGGGAAATCAACTAGGGGAGTTGCGGGGGTTGCAACGGTGTTTCGAGTAGTTGTGGGCCGAATGCTATGAAAATGTAATCTAAACCGACCGGAATAAATGCCTACACAAATTAATCCAAGGTTGGAGTGCCCGTCGCAATGTAAATAGCTCCGGCTTTGCGAGGGATGGAGAGGCAACTCCAATGTGTGAAAGATACGGCGTGAGAAAGTGAGGTCAATCAAAAGACATATAGATAGAGAGACAAAGTGAGTGTGGTCCGACATTCATGGAACAAATATATATGCTCTGGAGAGATATTGTCCGATTGAGCTTTTGGCAAGGGTGAGGGCTATAAGATAGAGCTTGAGAGATGATCCTGTCACAGACGTGTAGATATATTTTGTGCGTGGGAGGAAGCAAGGTCGATCGATCACATAGGGTCGTTGTGCGATCGAAAGAGTGAGACGGGTTGGAGAGAGTGACCTAGAGAGACAATGTGCTGAGAGAGTATACAATGTGAATAAGTCGAACTGGGCTCAAACATGGTGATATATCGTTTATGTCCGAGAAAGAGCGAGGTCAACCGAGACATATATATATATATATATAGAGAGAGAGAGAGAGAGAGCAAGCGAGCGTGGCCCGCCATGAGGTCGAAAGAGTGGGGGCGGCTTCGATGGACTAACCTAGATAGACAATCTGTGTGAGAGAGTATAGAGTGTGTCGATTGAGGCCCGAACAGGGAGATATATCATTTGTGTGTGAAAGAAAATGAGGTTAAGCGAGACTCGAGATAAAGAGGCGAGATTGGCGAGTGTGGCCCGCCGTCTTGGAAGAAAAGCGAGACAGTCTCGAGGAGTGACCTAGATAGACAACGTGCGTGCGTGCGCACGAGAGGTTGGGGGGCTAGATAGGCAATGCATGTATTTAGTGCGAGAGGGTTAGAGGGAGAGGGAGAGAGCTCGGCATGGGGTGCAATGGCGGGTGTGTGAGCTAAATAAATTTCGTAACAGAGTGGAAAAACGGGGTTGTGTAGTTGAGAGAGTTAGAGATCGAAACATGGAGGGAAAGAATGGATGTGTGTTGGAAACCAATAGCTTCCGAAGGTGGTTAGGAGAGGAAGATTGACCGATACAAGAAGTATGTAGCGTGTGTGCGTGCGGGGGGGGGGGGGGGGGCTAAAACAACATTTGAATGTAGATTGTACGAGACTTAATATCGATGTTTAAATTCGGTGTACATTGTAAGATTTTAACTGAGGACCATGCATATGGGTAACTATTTTGAGTTCGTGCCATACTAGGTTTCGAAAAGTTGACATTGACTCGATTTGTTGTGCTATTTTGTAGGTCATATGTTTGAATCCATCCAAAAGTTTTCTCACTACCATGGTGTTCATCATATACATATGAATTTGCATTTAAAAAGTAGCGTGGATACAGTGAAATGCGAAATCCACGTTAGAGTTAGAGATCGCTATGTGACACACACTCTAATTCAAATAACTAATTATGTGACACACTCTCTAATCCACGTTAGCATGGATACTGTTTCGATTTTTTTCAAATAACTCATCATTAATTAATTTATAGTTTCTCGTTTCAGATGACTAATTATCGCAAGGAAAACATGGGCATGGTAATACATACAGATTCATTTGCAAATGAAAGAAGATTCATTTGCATTCTCAAATGTAGGCGCACCAGGGTCGTGTCGTGGTGGTCGCGTGCGTCGGACGGACGCGTAGCACCCAGCCACCCACCCAAAAAAAAGGACGACGACAAAATAAGTTCGCGCTTCTACGTTTCGGATTGAAATATCCGGCGGCCCCAATTCCAGCCCTGCAAACCTCCCTTCTCCACCGTCCCCTTCCGTGCCCAGATTGCTCAAATCCCTAATTAGCCACCAACCCAAGCAAAGTTCAAAATGCCCCTTGTCTCGTCTCTTTCCCCATGTCGGTGTCAAAACCGGCGGATCTTGGGTAGGGGGTCCCGAACTGTGCGTCTAGGCGGATGGTAACAGGAGACAAGGGACACGATGTTTTTACCCAGTTGGGCCCTCTCGATGGAGGTAAAACCCTACTCCTGCTTGATTAATATTGATGATATGGGTAGTACAAGAGTAGATCTACCACGAGATCAGAGAGGCTAAACCCTAGAAGCTAGCCTACGGTATGATTGTTGTTCGTCCTACGGACTAAAACCCTCCGGTTTATATAGACACCGGAGAGGGCTAGGGTTACACAGAGTCGGTTACAATGGGAGGAGATCTACATATCCGTATCACCAAGCTTACCTTCCACGCCAAGAAAAGTCCCATCCGGACACGGGACAAAGTCTTCAATCTTGTATCTTCATAGTCCAGGAGTCCGGCCAAAGGTTATAGTTCGGCTATCCGGACACCCCCTAATCCGGGACTCCCTCACCCCACCTCTGTGCCGGACGACGATGATGAAGACGACGGTCGCGCTTCACCACCGCACCGGAGTTACCTCATCTACGCCCTCGTTCACCGCACCGGGTGGTCCACCGACAACATAGGCCGCCGCAACCGACGTGCCTCACAGACACCGACTTCCACCGCATCATGTGCGCTTCACCGACACCGTCTCCCAGCTCACCCGGGCTACTTCACCGAGCACATCATCGCGCCTCCGCCCCCCGAGGCCGTTTGGGCTTCACCAACGGCCTCATCCACCGCATCATAGCGCTCCGCTGCCACTCAAGATCTGCATCCATGCGCGGCCAGCCAACGCCAGCGCATCACCCTCAACGTCTCTGAAGTGACCCGCACTCTACCTAGGCGAGCATGCCCAGACGCCGGCCCGAACTAGGTATCCACACATCACTCCCTTCACCGTTCCGACGATGTTTGGATATCCTTTCACTGCTCTCGTAGCTTACACGCCTATCCAACTCTGACTTTAACTCTTATTTCTTCTGGAGATATCATCTGAAACATGCAAATCCATTTTTTAGCGAAGCATGACGGCGCTACGGGATCTGGTACACATCCTGCACACACGTATAACCTTGTAAGTATCTGTCCTCGATTACAACAGCAAGGTCGATTCCTCTTATTTGATCAGCCATTACGCCGTGTCAAAAATGCAGAGGGGATGCAAGGAGCACAAGGCCTACACATCCAAGCAAGTGGTAACATGGACTTGTACATGGAACATCCCTAAGCATAGCGAGCTGCGATGAGCACTGTACAACAAGCTAGCGTAAGTCCCGCATTTCATTTAATTCGTCTTGGCATTCTTGTATGATTTGTGTGCAGTGGCGGATCCACGAATTCAAGTTACCAGGGGCGAACATTTAACTTAAAAAATATGAAGGCACTTGAACTCCGGAAATCAACATAACTTGAGAAATGTGAAGCTACGTGCACTTTGAAAACCAGCTAATGATCCAAAGTAGTTCAGATTATGAACACTAAATGATGCAAGCACCAAAAAACACAAAATGCAACATGGTGTAGAAGGACTATAAACATGGTCTGTACCTGCTTGAATTATTTGTTCTCTGGCTGAAAATATCGAAGTGTAATTGCACCTATAACCAGTGCGCAAACTGCATATCAATATATCTATCCTGCACAAGTATGCCAATAGTTTCAAAGAACAGATTAGAAAAGTATTTATGCTACGTTGTCATGATACAGGGACTTTCTGGTAGATGGCCTCGATGTTTCCTCAAGCCATGAAGATGCACTATAAGTTGCTTGTCATCAAGGCCTGCAAATCTCTATGTCTCTCTCAACATAGAAGATCATCATTAGACACCAAATCCTTCAATGGGAGCTTGCAAAATGCTTGCATTAGATGCCTCATTAGACACTATATGTTCATCACCAGGAGCATGTAAAATGTTTGCATCAAATCCTTCATTAGCAGTCTGTTCATTAGACACTTCAGGCTCAAGAACAACATGAGCTTGGATGTTTGCACCGGAAACTTGATTAGATACATCAGATTCAGTCAGTTCAGTATTGATTGGGGGAGTTATAAAATAAGTAGAAATTGGTTTCATTTTCTCATAGATTCCCTACATACAAGCAGGTTTACAACACCGTCAGGTTCAACTATTGGCCAGAAATTGAAGAGTTGAATTAGATATAATCAGGGCTGTGATGTACCTGCTCGTTGCGCATGCTACTCTTGCAAACTGCGACTGTCCGTTTGTGCAAGCTTGATCCCATGCCGGTGCTTCCGCCGCTGCCTCCCACGCAGGTTACACCCAGGGTTGGATCTTCATCTTGTTGTCCTTCCGTTCGTTGAAGCCCGACGACCGCCCTCCAACGAGTAGCGAGGAAATCTTGTGTCGATCTGTCGGTGGCGTTTAGGTTAGGAGCAAACCGGTGGAGGCTGGAGTGGATGAATTGGGATTTTTCCTGCTGTCGTCGATATGGGGGCGCTTCGTTTGGGCCATGAGCCTGCTATAGGGCCTTCCTTGCACTTATGTTATTGGCCTATCAAAGTGAAACATTTTTCTTCATTTTTACATTGCCTTCGTGCGTTGGGACGAACAAAACTAGCCTGGGCCAACCTGGACGACTCAAACTAGGTGCACACTTTTGAGCCACCCGAGGCGGCCGCCCATACCAACCCCTATGGTGGCGTCGCCCCTTTTTGCGTGTATGATAGGGGTAGCGAAAAATATTCCAGTGGCTCTTTTGATTTACCTACAGAATGGTTGAATTTCTTGTTTCTATGAACTGAGTTCGCGAATAATGTGAAGGATGCCAGTATTTTCATCCTATTGTAGATTGCTTAGATCTCGATATGCCAAAAGTAATCGCATGCGATAGACAGTAAAAGCCAGTGTGATGTCTGTGGCTACAACTAGTCTGACTACACGTCCTCATATAACATATCAAGGATGCACCATCTTACCAGACTAACCGTTCGACTTACCAATGCAATGTGGGAAGAAAGAAGTATTGGGACTGCGTATCCAAGCAATTGATGCCATGGACTCCTTCGTACAACCTTGTAAGCGAAAAATAAGTTGCAGTGTGCCTATACAAAGAACTAGCATAAGTTCAGTTACCTGCTTCTCGGAATTTTAGTTAGCCACTTATTGCAAAATTGTTCAATTATGTTGCTTGGCTTAATTTAGTTTGCTACTGATTACATAATGCCACAGCCTGTTAATCCTATTATAGGCTACACCTATCTATGTGTTTGATACTTACTGTTAAGAATGACCTGTTTGCCTGAACTTAAATAGCTACTTGTTTGTTTAACTGCTTTGCTAATGCAATAACGGGTTACAATGATGTTAATAACTACTTTTCAGCATCGAATTGAAACTCTTTAATTCCTTGTTTGTTTAACTGGTTTGCTGTTATAACTCCCAGTTGAGATGTTTTGCTATCTTCAACTTTTACGAATCAATCGAACTTTAATGGCAAAACAGGTTAGCCCAAGATCAAAAGCGAGGTCCCCATGGACGTTGTATCATCCTAGCAGTGGCACCATTAATCGTGCATTATGAATTGCCAACTGCTGATGCTCTAGAGGCTAAACTAGTGGTAGAAAGAGATTCTGCTTCTACACTTAGAGATGAAGTTGACATGTTGAAGAAGCAAACAACACAATCAGTAGCAGTACTCAAGACAACCATTAAATATTTGGTGGATTTCAAAACGAAGCAAGCTGAGACTGATCACATTGTTAAAGTCCTGAAGGAAAAAAGGAAATTAAATTCCCACTTGGTAAATCTTAGGTGAAATGTTCTTTCCATCCTTGAATAACCTTTGTGTTGTTTGTTCATGTAATCAATCAAACCATTTGTTTTAGAGATCATGTAATAACTGTTTTTTTTTATTTTTTGGTTTGTAATTTTATTTGAGCACAAGTCTGTATTAATTGATAAGACTCGGAGACATTTCATTTTGATTGTTGTGCCAGACCTAGAAATATGCCAATCGGGCTGAATGTGCATTCAACAATAATAGTAGTATAGATGGACCATAAGTGGCACGCATCGGAAAGGGCCAAGATGTTGTAGTAGCTTGGCTAAAAAAAGGATGTTGTTGTAGCAAAGAAAAGTACAACGGCCTGGGTTATGTATGTTAGTTGATATTATTGATCCATATACTCTATAAGTGTTTATATATCTGTTAGTTCTGTACATTCTTGGTTGTTTCACTCGGTATTTGAATCTTGACACATCGCTTGTGTACATATCTAAATGGGAGTACACATTATGCAGCGTGTGACATTTGAGTTGGACATGAAGTGTTCAAAATATTCGAATTCACCTTAAACTGGATTCTAGCTTCTAAATTTGAGTATCGGCATTTGTAAACCAAATTCATATATGACAGTGGAATACATCTTTGTCGTCCTTTTGAAGATATATAAAAACAGATAAAATGATTTATGAAGATTCGTATAGGAATACAAAATGGATTCGAATTTAGTTGCCAAGGTAAACATGGATGCTTATTGTCCCAAAATTCGAAAGAAGCGGCAAAATGTCCACTCCCACGTTGGCTGCCCGAAGCCAAGTGTTTGGGAGATGGAAATTACTGTCTAACCATTACACGGACAATCCATCGGCCCGATTTCCACTGCTCTAAATAGGGGTAGGATAGTAACTTCAATAAGACGTGACACGACCGCCTTTGAGCCCATTTCGACACGGTGGGCGCCAAACATGGGCGGCAAAACACATTTGATTCAAGCCCGTCCGAAAGACCTCTGTTTCTCCTCCATTTCCCCATTCATACGGCGGCGGCAAAACAAACTCGACTCGGCGAACTCGATGTAGGAAAATATTTTCAATAGGGGCAGGTCTGTAACTTCACTCGGGCGTGACACAAGCGCCCTTCTGTCAGCCCGTTCATACACCGTGGGCGCCAACCATGGCGCCAACCACCTCTCCTCGCCCGAAATCGCTCTGGGCAAATATTGGCGAGATCTTGAGATTACCGTCGTATCCCCAACCGGCGAGGCGTCCAAATTTTAAGCGGGGCTAAGTTCATAACTTTCCCATATTTGAGACGGTAGCGTCCCAAAACATGGTTCCCCATACCTGTCCCTCCATTTTCCCATTCATACACCGTCCACGCTAGAACACCATCCCCACACCAGCCTCCGCCCGAAACCCCATCCATCGTCGCCGTCCTCCACCACATCCATCACCGCCGTCCTCCACCACATCCATCGCTACCGTCCTCCACCATGCTGGAGCGCCTACCAAGACCGCGTCGTCCACTGCTAGTGATGGAAGTTTCTCATCCACGGCGACGGACCAAGAGCCTTGCATCACGTCCTCTCGCTTCATCGGCGCCGCCGTCCTCTTTGCCGGGGCCGCTCACACGACCTTCTCTTCCATCGCAACGGGACTTATCCCCCAATGCACCCGTCTACCGTCGCAGATATGCTTCAACGCCACTGACAGCCATCGCACCCCCGATGCCTACACGGCGCCGCAAGAGAGGTGGTACTTCATATCTCCTCAACTTTTTGATCTCAACCAGAAAATAGATCTTAACTTGGTTACCCTACTTTCTTTTCAGCTCTTAGAATTTAGTTCTTACTTCGAAGAAAACATTGGATGCTAAATATCATTTCTCCAGTTTCCCCCTTTTATGATCACTATACGATCAGAATACGTGCTTCGTGTCGTAATAGCACTCCTCGACCCATCAAGCTAAACAAGCGTAGTTGTTCAAATACGAATCTGATATTATTAAAACAGATTCGTTTAATTGGTCAGCTAAATGTTCCTAAATTAGTTTAGAAAATGCATGTTCGCCGCTCGGGTGTGTATCTCTATAGGGTGCCCACGGTGGGCCAGCCCACCCTGGGATTTTGGGTCATCCCAGGCCTCGATTCCCCTCTGTTCTGCTGTGCACTTCCGATCTCTACTCAACCTCAGCCACCTGCCTCACCGGCGACTTGCCGTCCCCATACGACATGACTCTAGGAGGAGACACCAGACTAACAGGAGGTCAGGAGCCACTCGCCCAATAGCGTTACCGCTGCCCGGGCGCGCCGCCGTGCCTACCTTCCCAGTCCGTTCAGGGCTCAGGCGTGCAACACCCACTAAGGAAACCCGATTTATCCTGAGATAAGTCCTCAACACTCAGCAGCCAGTCCTCATCACCCATTTTCTTATTGATTCATTACTCATTAGGCACGACTATCATTAGGGTTTGTTGTGTGCTCAGTGCTACCTACACTTAATGGTTCAGATGTATTTCGGTCATCTTTAGTACCTGTAAAGTTCACAGGGTTTTCAAAATTCCGGCCCTAGGAACAAACGCTAGTCATTTTGGATTGTTGGTCGTAGTGACATTGACCCAGATTACTACTGCAAGCCAGGTTTGTTGAAAATTTTACTTGTCTTTTTGACTCATTTGATAGAATATCCAATTATTCACGTCGATTAGTTGCAAACAATAAGTTCTAGACAAACTTCTTGATTCAGATTTTGGACGGTCTCTTACTGTAGTTACAATTCTGCATACTTGTCCTAGTGAGCTCACGAGTAAATGATTGATTCACTACATCTATGCTAGCCTTGTTATATTTGTTGTCAATATTCTTTTAGGGTGGACCACCCTGTTTCTAAATACTGCAACCGTAGACATGAGTGAATAGTATTTCTCTATGTGATCTCTTCCATCATGTGTGGGCAACGAACACTGCATTGTATAGAAAGAAAGTGTCATTTCCAGCTTTTACATAGGCTTCGATCTTTTACAGGGAATACAATTTGCCTACTTGCTTTGTGCCGCACTACCAACACTCCACCCTTGAAGCTAAACATTATGCCACTCATAATTCCTTAGATTATTTGTTCAAATACGAATTTCATATAATTCTAATGTTCATACTTCAGTTTTGAAATGTGTGTCTGCCTGTTATAGAGACATAAGGGTTTTGTATTTCTGTATGTGGTCTGGTCAGCACGGTTGGCGGGTGAACTTTACATATGCAGGGGTTTATAGAGACACTCTTCGAGTTGAATCCGCAATGCATTCCATAGATAATCTGACTACTTTTTGTGTTTTCATGAATCTCAGATTCTGAACAGCATCATAATGATTATGAGCTTGCGCGCATGAAAAGAATAAAGCAGAACAATGCCATGGCTGTCAAACTTGGCATTAAGGGACTGAAATCAAGTCTGTATGCAATGCAATGCAAACGCTCTCCACCTATAGATTCATGCTCAGAATATGGTCCTAACAGTGATTCTGAGCTAGAGGGAGACCTAAGTCAATGTAGCTCCCTAGTGGAGGAGTCAGAGGAAGATGCCCTATCTTATTCACCCATCAAGGTGCTTGCTCTAACTTTCCAAGGTTATATTTGTCGCGCATATCTTGCAACTGATGCTTTGCATTGCTTCTACTTTGCTGAACTGCCATTAGCTTAGTTTACACATCGTGTATATGAATACAACCTGCCTATCCATTTTCAATACATATTCCATCTGTCATCATACCATATTTATCCATTCAAATGTTGTTCTTGTGTATCAGACGTTCAAAAGGAAGAGGGCGATTGCTGATCGTGGAGGAGCGCAAGCAAAGTATTTGGAAAAGGTAGTGGCACCTGATAAATCAAATAGCCCATTAGGTGTAGTTGCAATATCACCTGACCCACAAAACACCCCAACACTAGCAGACTCTAGCCCTACTACACTGGTCATTTCTGATGCCCCAACTCAGCAGACCCCAACTGCAGCAAACATTATGATTATGCCAGTTGACATTGCACCAGTTCTACGATGCAAAACCCCCATTCCATCAAAGAGTACACCAAATCCAGTTGCCAAATCCCTTTCCGCACCAGAGAGAGCCCCAATTGCAGCAAATAGGAACCCTGTTCCATTTCTTCCCAGTTTAGAAGACAAAGCTTATATTTTTGTCAGGAACTTTGTGCGCATCTTTCCTTCATGGAAAGATTATACCGCAGACACAGAACAATTTCCAGCTTTCCTCCGCAACTTAAGTGTAAGTAATGTACTAATGTTATTCATGGTCATTACTGCATATGTTTCTGCTAATAGAAGACACAATATTTCATTCTTTCAAATAGGCGAGGACCAAACTGGATTGTGAAGACGAGCAGGGGTTGGTTGCGCTTTCAAGCACTCGTTGATGAAGTATCGTTCCTACCTGAGGCAAGCGCACTTCGATGGCAAGCCTCTAAACAAAATTTCTGTAAAGTCTCCGGTGCTACATTTATCCGACGGTGACTGGAATAATCTTGTTACACATTGGTCTCGGCTGCAGCGTAAGGTGCTACCTATGATATCACATCACAATTTGAACTACATTTCTGCATTTTCCTTAACGTCTCACTTGTACGAAAACTGTTAGCAGGAGAACATTCATTCTCAAGGGACCACAGAATCTACGCAACTATCTGCACTAATTGCATTGCTCTTGTGAGTACCTCTTGCCCTGTATGACCATACTTACTTTCATAGCTGTTTGATTATGTAGCATCACTGCACATGTTAGCCTCATTATCGTCCATTTGGTGGACATTATATGATCCGTATGACTCTTACATAAATTTAGAATCAACCCAATGCTTTTGATGCGGTTTAGCTCTGCAGTCCTATTGTAAGGACTGAACGTCGTCTATGACTGTACTTACATTAATAGCTACTCCCTCTGTCCCATAATATAAGAACGTTTTGTACAGTACACCAGTGTTCAAAACACTCTTGTATTATGGGAAGAAGATGATTCATTGTGTAGCATGCATCTTATCTCCCTCGTCCAACATTTACTAAAAAAGATCAGATCTATATTTAATCTTACCAAAAAGTTGAATACACAGACAATGCCGGTGCAGAAGTGTAGCCCATTGCCCTTGTCAGTACATTTTGTCCTGTAATGCTTGTACTTCCAGGGATTGGTAGTTGATTATGTAGCATCAATCTGCATCTTATCTACATTATCCTCTATCCCTTCCAGTTTTATCATATCTATAATTACTCTCTACAAAATGTAGAGTACAGGAAATTCTTATGAAGAAGATTTTGTGCTGAAATTCTTGAGTTATCATTCCCTTGACATGGAGAAGGGCATTATAAAGCCGGTGTTAACTGTTAATGTAAGTCAGTCCTTCTAAAGCCTTTATCCTCAACTGATATTTAATTTGCTCATACTCCACATAGTTTCTGCTGTTTAATTTGTTGTTTCTACCAAAATGCATGTTACTTAAGAACCGTAAGTTCTAAGTTTTACTTGTAAAACCAAATTCATATTCATACCATGCACATTACTCAATTCTCCCTATATGTATGCTTGTTTTTTGGATCTATAATCCGATTGTGTGATGAAGCAGCCCACATTTGCACCTTGTTATCTCTGTTTTATCTTCTTGATGTGGTGATGATATGAACAACATGCCATGCACATTAACCAAAATAGATACAATGATTTTCTTTGCCCTTCATCTATGCTTGTTATGTTGACAAGGTAATCCAGTACTGTGGTGAAGCTCCCTGCATTATGAACAATGCCAAATTATGCTATTGACATGTTGAACTTACTCTTTATTTTCTAATTTCAAATTGGATGGAATTGACAGCACAATTATCATCTTTGTTTATAGACGTGCAAAACTTGTCATCTCTCTACTTTGTTTCAGGGTGATATGCCTAATGGCATGCACAAGTCCGCTGAAGGCTGTGCGAGAAACCCAACATATATTGCTGCAAAGAAGGCAAAACATCTTGAAGATAGCTAGACAACCCCAAAGTCTTGTCTTGATGCAGTGTTCATGT
Source organism: Aegilops longissima (assembly GCA_021605205.1). Taxonomy (NCBI): domain Eukaryota; kingdom Viridiplantae; phylum Streptophyta; class Magnoliopsida; order Poales; family Poaceae; genus Aegilops; species Aegilops longissima. The sequence goes on along the minus strand of CM038682.1, from coordinate 100,751,164 downwards.
TACTTGAGACTAGCAGTCAGACAAGCTCACATAATTCGTTGTCTGAATCATTTGACTTCTTCAGTCCCAAGTTCTAGCAGAAAGGCATTCTGCAACTCAACTTCGACTTGAAGTCCTATATCTAAGAAAGATTGGGGAGAACACCAATGAGAACCTCATCGCTAAACAACTACACCTGGAAGCTATGACCGACATGCTAGGCGGTCTCGAGCCTTCTTTCGGCAGCTTGCTTGATGGTTCCAGCATAAGGCTAACCTTTCTTGACCTGTCTTGGAAGTGGTCTCGGTTCAGTATTATTTTGTTACGCTGCAATGGTGCCCAGTTTTTGTAATCTGCTTCTTTGTTGCACTTTATGATCACTGGTGGCGAACTTTGATGCCCAGTGGATGTAATATACCATAAATCCTTTATTGTATAGTGTAGGTTTATTCTTAGTTACTATGCCGTAATTTCTTTATTGTATAGAGTAGGTTTGTTCTTAATTCCTACTAGTTACAACCATCATTCGCTATCTGGAAAAAAATCAGATCTAGTCGACCGGGCCGAAACATTTGCCTCTAACGGGCCTGGTGTTTAGCGGGCCACAATTGGGCCGGCCTGCATCATTCTTGGGCCCGAATGATTGGGGCCTTCACACTTTGCGCGAGGCCCACAACCTACACTGGCCTATATTTTAGTTGGGCCTTTTGTGGACCCAATGCTTAGTTTAGCCCAGGTAGCGTTGGGCCATTAACAGGCTGAATATTGTACTGGCCTGTTACGACCCAGATGAAACCATGGGCCTTTAGCAGGCCAAAATGCATATTGGGCATCAATTTTCACTAGTTGTCGACGGGACTTGAAGAGTGAAATATGGCAAGGCCTTTTGGGCCCGGTTATATAATAGGCGATTACCGGGCGAATCATATCTCGGGCCTTAGTTGGCCCATCGATACCATGGGCCTTTAAGAGGCGAAAGCATAATCTGAACATCAGCGGGCGAATTGTGCGGCAGGCCTTTAACGAGCCCAAAGTCACGTTGGGCTTTCTTTGTTGCTACCTTTATCACGGGCGTTAGTGGGCCCGATGTCCCGTCGGACCATATATGGCCCATGGGCAGCACGGGCCATTCCCAGGCCGAAAGTCAGACCGGGATGAAATAGGCCCAAGTCTACATCGGGCCTCTAACAGGCCAAAAGTCACTAGGCTGTAATTGGGCCCAAATATTTGGCGAACAATTAATGGGCCAGATCTGACTTCAGGCCGTAAATGGGCCCAAATATTCAACAAACAATTAACGGGCCAGTTCTGGCTTCGGGCCATAAATGGGCCTTTATTAAGCAGGCCGCTATTGGGCTGGCCCAGTAGTACCTGAATAAGTACTATGGGCCTTTGACTGGGCCGACCTTTTTAACCTATATGGGCCTTAGTTGGGCCGTGCCACGTGTCAACGTATCATAGGCGCTTTGGGTCCAATGAGTGGATGACATATGTCCCAATGGTGAGCCGACACGTGTTTCCTCCAGCCAATGATGATTTTATATGTGGAAAATCCCCATTGGTCAGGGCTGTTAACGGGTTATCGGATCCAAAACCGGACCCGATAGCTTAACGGCGTTCAGTTACGGTGGATGCCACGTGTCGGTCACCCTTGACGAAAGCACTTACGTGGCGATTTATCATCATGGAAGTGGACACTTCCGTGATGATTATTTTGGTAATGTCATGGAACATTTCTACGACAGCACAGGTATGACTATCTTGATTCTATCATAAATTTGCCATGGATGTACATGCATGACAAAAAACGCGACCTACTGTGACAAACACGTATCATCACGGAAGTGTCTTTTTTTTGTAGTGGTACCCCGAAAAATCACAAAAATTCACCCAACACTCATGTTGTTCTATGTTGACACGAGAAAAATTTGAAAGCAATAAGAGGCAATGGATATCGTTTCGTCCCCAAAGGTGGGACGTTCCCTACCGAAAACCATCATGCTTGTTGTGAGAAGCTCTAGTTTGTGAGAAGCATATAACCAAACCTGCCCAAAATGGGATAAAATTTGTACCATGACATGTTGATGACGCTCCATGATAGCATGCCAAGTTTCATGAATTTCAGACGAGTTTTGGATTTACTAAAATTTAAAAGCCGGGCATCTAAATGTTTTGCGGCAATCAGCGGTGCCACAGTGTTTGAAATTCATTCCCATTTCTTGCATGGGACCTAAGCATGCACCCAAGGACACATATTTGATTTTTCAACCAATTTATATGCCTTTGGAGCATGTGCATGTAGTTCAAATTTGAATTATGCACATAAATGCATTGAAAACTCAGTTAATGCATAAAAATGTCCAAACGAACCCCAAAAAATCACAAAAATTCACACAACACTCCTGTTGTTCTATGTTGACAGGAGAAATTTTTTGAAAGCAATAAGATGCAATGGATATCGTTTCGTCCCCAAAGGTGGGACGTTCCCTACCGAAAACCATCATGCTTGTTGTGAGAAGCTCCGGTCTGTGAGAAACATATAACCAAACCTGCCCCAAATGGGATAAATTATTTAGCACGACATGTTGATGCCGCTCCATGATAGCATGCCCAGTTTCATGGATTTCAGACGAGTTTTGGATTTACTAGAATTTAAAAACCAGGCATCTAAATGTTTTGCCGGCAATCAACGGTGCCCTGGTGTTTGAAATTCATTCCCATTTCTTGCATGGGACCTAAGCATGCACCCAAGGACATAGATTTGATTTTTCAACCAATTTATATGCACTGGAGCATGTGCATGTAGTTCAAATTTGAATTATGCACATAAATGCATTGAAAACTCAGTTAATGCATAAAAATGTCCAAACGAACCCAAAAAATCACAAAAATTCACACAACACTCCTGTTTTTGTATGTTGACACGAGAAAACATTTGAAAGCAATACGAGGCAATTGATATCGTTTCATCCCCAAAGGTAGGATGTTCCCTTCCAAAAACCATCATGCTTGTTGTGGGAAGCTCCGGTTTGTGAGAAGCATATACCCAAACCTGCCCCAAATGGGACAAAAATTTTAGCACGACATGTTGATGCCGCTCCATGATAGCATGCCTAGTTTCATGAATTTCAGACGAGTTTTGGATTACTAGAATTTAAAACCAGGCATCTCAATGTTTTGCCGGCAATCAATGGTGCCCTGGTGTTTGAAATTCGTTCCCATTTCTTGCATGCGACCTAAGCATGCACCCAAGGACACATATTTGATTTTCAACCAATTTATATGCACCGGAGCATGTGCATGTAGTTCAAATTTGAATTGTGCACATAAATGCATTGAAAACTCAGCTAATGTATAAAAATGTCCAGACGAACCCCGAAAAATCACAAAACTTCACCCAAGGACATAGATTTGATTTTTCAACCAATTTATATGTCGTCCATTGCCGCTGTGACCCCATTATGTAATTCAAATCAAGATGAAAAATCAAGTAGATCGCGCAGAGTTTATTATCAGCAACCGTGTGAGATGCAGCACAAAATATCCTGGAGCACCGTCGGTGTATAGGACTCCTATGGCTTACATGAGAAGGTGCGTCGGCTACAGTCCACAGCAGGCGTCTCAAGCACACTAGCTCGCTCCCCAAATATTATTTCACTGTTCAATCGTCACCGATGAAAGATGGGCACGTGGACCTGCGTCATGAGGGAAACTTCGGTGGCCCACTCCGGCGAGAGCGCGGCCGCAGCTGCCATGCGCATGCTAACAAGGTGCACGAGCGCGGCTGCAATCTGTGACCGGGCGGCAAAGGCAGCCCAAACGTCCGCAGTTGCTTCTCAGGAGGCGGCAGCAACATCTGCCTCGGTGATAGCAACTGGCGAGAGCGGCACAACAGCTGTCCGTTCTGCAGCGGTGACCTTAGCCCTGATGGAGGCCTCCCATGACCATGTCGAGGCCGCCCACGTCCAACTCCTGGCACTCACCGCACAAATCAAACGAAGCTTCTCCGACAATGGTCGGCAACCCACGACCAAAGAGTTGGCAATTGCGGTGAGCGTTCGAGCAGCCATCCATTCCTTCGCCGCATACCTTGCGAGGATAGAGCCCGTCCAAGCGCAGATCGCGTCCGCCGACGCCCAGCTCATGGCAACCTTTTCCAAAGAGATGGCGGACGCAGATGGGGATATGCTTGTCGATATGGTGCGATGGATGCCACGGAGACTTTTGCCAAGTCTAGAGTTCGACTTCTACAGAGAGAAAGCCACTAACTAAAAGAAAGAAAAGAGGAGGAAGCTGGACTTACCTCTGTTCGAGATACAATGAATCGAATAAATAGGTCTTATGGATGAATGCTGAAGACGGATGATACAACCCTACTAAAAGTCACAAAGCTCACTTCGCTATCAGGCCTAGCAGCTGCTTCATAATATAGGTGAGATAGATTAATTGATTGTTTCTTTTTTTTGTTATAGAATTCTAAATCGAGCATTAGTTTGAACGACATAGAAAACTCTTTTCCAACTAAGCACTCTTGAGCATCAAGCAATTATATGGCTTGGATTAGGTCTGTTCCATCTTTTACCTTTGGAAATATAAAGGGATTGGAGCCGCAAATCCTTGTTGAAGAGGATATCGAGCACAACAGTGAAGAGTGAAGAGTGAAGAGTAGAGGGCGCATTGGATGTGCGCTCCCTATGAACGATGTCCCACTAGAAATGGATCTTCGGAAACAAGAGTGTTTCTCTTGATATTTCTATTCTATTCTATTTCTATAAGTGAATTATTGATCAAGATCAAATGGAGAAAATGTAGATGTGAAACTATGTTCTTTGAACACCTTCTTCCATGCTATTGAAGCTGGAAAATAGGGGAGTGAGTGAAGAGAGAAGCCATGCCTCTTTCGATGTGAGGCAAGTGATGAACGAGTAGATGCTGCCCTTAGACCAATTTTCTCTTTCGGTAGCTGACACCGAGATGGGCTAGGCTAGGAAACCTTATTCGAGACGATAGGGATGGTAAACAAAGCGATGGGGTATACGTACAAACTGGAATACAAATGAAATCATTGCCTATAAAGATGAACCCGTTAGCGTATAGGAACAACAGCATATGAAAGTTGGATGGATATTCCTATTTAATTGGTTTAACCAGAAACAGAGGATAGGATTCGAAAAGTCAACCGGAAACCGAGCCCTAACCTTTAATTGAGGAGAATTTCAATACCCCTACTACTCGTATGTATTGGCGTGGGTTCGTATGTAAACATTACGTATTGGCTTAGCGAGCACCGTATCCATACAACTGATCCTTTGCTTCCTTCTCACTCAGCTTTTGACTCAGCGATCGTTCCCCTGTTACACAAAGCTACATATCAGGGGTAGTTGTTCATCCCTTTTGCTCGTGACATATACCCTCGTTACATCTTCTATTCATACGTGCGTTCGTTACTAAGGCCATCGGTCTTATGGAAAGAGAAGGCATATAATTGATTCTTTGACCGGCTTTGCTTCTTTCGTGATTCATGTAGATTGGAGTTCACTTTCTTTAGGGCATGGCTAGTTTCGGGTTTTCTAAAACCATCGCCCAAGTCTTTCTTATTCAGACACGCCAACTGATATGTTGGATTAACAAGCTAGGGAATAATTGGGGCTTATGTGGACCCCTTCCCTTTAATTTAAGAAAGAGGTCTTCCTAGCTGACTTGAAACTAGATCTTCTTCTGAGTTTCGTTCTCTATGGCTTGTGAATTGCTGTACTGCCTGTTTCACTCTCTTCTAAGGGATCTCCTTCTATGGAGGTATGTAAAGTGGGTTCTATCGCATTTTCCATCTTAGGGCGAGCAATATAAGCAATTCAGGTATCAACATATACATTGTTTGGGAAAGTAAGTGAAAACAATAGATCCAATTCTTGGTTTTGGGGATGGATTTCTCACAACCCTGAGGTGCTAGCTAATCTCTCGGACGAGTCGATGTCAATAGCAATTCTGATGAAACATCTTTAGTGCCTTTTGCCTTTGAGCTCATCGATCAGAAGAAAGGGAATATAACCAGGACCCTAAAAAAAAGAGTGGACCCCATTGAAG